>OX459030.1:13585580-14799143 GCA_949775025.1 Tricholauxania praeusta
GACCTATTTGCTGTGGGAACTACGGCCATGACTGGTTATTGTTTATTTTTAAATTAAAACAGAACGATTGAAATACTATTGCACCGTACAAATTATGACCATAAACACAAATCTAGCTTGTATATGTCACCGGCCAAACTAGTTTTTAGGACAAACTAGTTTATCCTAGGCCAAACTAGTTATTTTGAAGGCCTGAAAGTATGCGAAGTCAGTGTTGCACATATTATAGGCCGCCGCGAAGCCGTAATTGCAGATATTAGAGGATGTAAGTCCTGAGCTGCGGCCGAAAGCCGCCCAATTACCTTCACTTACAACTTGCCAAGTGTATAATGAAATTGACAAATTTTGTTTTCTTACTTTGCTACTGTCGTAGTTTTCACTAACCACAGTGCTTTTGCGTTAAAATGTCATTTCACATCTTTAGGCTTCACCTAACTAGTTTGGCCTAACAACTAGTTTAGCCGGTGAACATAGAACATACCTATGAGAAGTCAATCATCACACTGTCTCCACTATTTGCATATCAGTGGTTTCCTTAGATAATTTATTCACTTAAATCCGTTCAAATTACAACTTCACTTGCCAAATGAATCGGTTTCTTAAAATTATTTCTCAGAATTTGAAATCACTGAGCAAACACACCCTCCTAAAAGTAGACAATCTTTTGTTCCGTTGGATTAATAGCTAAGTTTGCAGTCAAACAGACAACGGCGGGCCAAACAGTCTGAAGAATAGAAAGACAGACGCACAGTCAAAGAGACTTTGATGGCATAAAGCTATTATCTGGCTGTCAAGAAGTCATTCGCTGCAAATGTCATTATGTGCCTAGCGTAACTGTCCAATGAATTTTTATCTTTCTCTTGTTCCAAAAGCAAGAATCATCAGAGTGAAGGTGATTTTTTATTGTTCCAATACAAAGGTGTGTGCACATACATATTTCGCCAGCAAGAATACAAGGACGTTAAGTCGACTTCAGTGCAAACTCAAAAGGAAACTCAAATGAAAAGAAAACACGCGCGAATCCGTTCGGATTAGAGTGCAAAAAATGGCTACGGTTGCGATTGTGATAGCGGATAGAGGAGAAAATATTAAAGTTGGAATGGAAAATGGCTAATGTTGAATATTATATGATAAAAAAAAAAGAAAAAGCTAAGCATTTAAAAAAAAATTCATCTGAAAACAACATTAAAAGAAATACAACTATGTACCAAAAATACATTTTGCATTTATATAGAAAGTATTCGAAAACATAGACTTTTTCAATATTTTTCGTTATATTCAACCTTAGTCTATTTTTTTTTTAAATAAAATAGTTTCACTTTGACTTTGTCGATATCTATTTCCCAAAATTTTTCTCCGTGAGGTTTCGAAACTTAAACCAATGAAGCGAAAAAATAATTCAAAGGATCTGAAAGCCATAGGAGAAAATATGTTTAAGAAATATTTTGTAAGAAATCAAACAAATTTTGATAATGCCTACGATGACATTCAACATATGTTTCGAACGATATAGTATAATCGAATGAAGCAAAAAAAAAATATTTTTAAGAAAGAGACACCCACTTAATAGTCATTTACTTTTTTCCTCAGTGCGATAAACTCAAAACGGCACGAAACACACCATCAAAGTAACAACAATTCTATTTGAAGAAACTTCATTTCAAAACTTTAATAATACATATCGCGTTTGTTTAAACAAGAAACCAAAAATCATTTACACAAACAGCCAGTCCAACTTCAAGTCAAAAATGTTTATATACTGAACTACTTATACGTATCCTTTCAAAAATATAGGTATATTAGATTTCACTTGAGTCATTAAAATGCAATGATGCGGAAAAAGAGCAATAAATACTTTTTACTTCAATTACAACTATGTGAAGCACAGTGAAGCAAATTAGTAAAATAATTTTTTAAAACTTTGCTTTAATTTAATAAACATAACAGTAATGCAAACATATTTGGCATTTCAGAGATCTCTACACAGTACCATAGTTAAATTCCTTTACAAACTTTGAAATTTACAAAACTTTTATTGGTTGCCAAAAGGAAATACGAATGTCTGCAGCGGAAGCCTGTGTACTCACCGGTGCTGGTGGTACACAATATTATACTGTCATACTACTACAGGTTACTAAAGTGCAAATAACGTGGCAGACGATAAAGGACTCTTTGCTTTGCACTCACTCACTCACAGCACAGGGATACAGAATTTCACCAGTTTGCCAATTTGTACATTATTTTGTTTGGCAGTAAAATTTAAGAGACTGTAAGGGGAACCCCTACAGCTATGCACAAAAGAAAGCTTCTTCAATTTCATTTTATCGTAAAGGACTACAACATTTAGCATGCATGCTGTGCAAAAAAAAGGGGTGTTGCCTCAAATTTTACCTCATTCGTCTTAGGTTCTTTATTTTCATAATCATGAAAGCACTATGGCAGTGGCAACAGCAATAGAAAGGGTAATAATTTTGCATACAATTTTGCAATTAATTTTTCCTTGCAGGTGTTGAGTGTAGAACCCTTTGGCTGGTGGAAGTGCTTTTGGGTGAAACATTAGTTCCCAAATAAATTAAAAAAAAGCCAAAAGGTTTAAAAGAATTAATAGCAGGAGAGGGAATATGACAAGTAAATCTAAGCAAATTTTGTATAATAACCAATATGAGCATTTCTCTCATGTTGAACGGGACGGAAATATGTACACTTTTAAAGTGAGATAAAAGTCAAAAAAAAACAATTTTATTTTTTTCTGTTACTTTAAGGAATAGCCCTTTTGTAGCACTGGTTCCAAGATAGAGGCAATAAAAATGCCATTCGAACGGGACAAAAAATGGAAGTGTCTTTCATGGCCATCTATAGAAAAGCTGAAGTCTGCGAAACCTGGCAACATTTTTTAATGCGACTAATTTTAAAATGTTATGGAATAATACAACTTTTTAATAGATTACGTTTGATTGAAAAATCATATTTACTTTTTTTCTTACAAGGCATAATAATCCATTCGAACAGGACATATTTTTCCATTTTGGTTCACTTGGGCAATTTTTCAAAACGACTTTAATAAATTAGATAAAGAGTAAATATTTTTCTTAAAAGAATATAAGACTTGTCTTTTTTCTATTAAAACGTTTTTCCTGTAAGAGGCGTGGCACCGCCCACTAAAAAAAATATTTTTACTCAAGTTTTAATTTATCTATATACCAAATTTCATCCAAATCGGTGTAGTGGCACAGCCGTGATACTTATTTTTCTCATTTGGAGCGATGCCACGCCCCCTTTAAAGAATCATAGTTTCTAAAAATCTTTCTTAGGATTTAATCTATCTTTAAGGAACATCGGTTCATTAGTTTAGCCGTGGAATCGTTTTTTCCCGTTAAGGGCGTGGAACCGCCTACTTTTGAAAAAAAAAGTATGGATGTCCCTCCTTCTCTTCACAACCTTTCCAACAAAAAAAAAAAAACTATGCGACTATGTTGTGTTATGGCAGTTAATAACTGATTTAACTGTTTTCAACACTTATGTTTGCGAACATGACCAACTTCAAACAGCTCGAAAAATTTTAAATTTAATTTTTTTTTGCACTGGCTTTTTTTTTTAATTATGTACATGAAACTCTGTTCGTGCTAAAATTTTGACACACTTGCTGCTGTTATCAATTTCGAAATCAGAACATATGATGTTTTTCTATGTTATTTGTGACTTTAGAGTATGAACTTATGCAAATTAAAATTTTACAGTTAATAGAGATTGTTTTGATGTTTTTGCATTTTTTTTAGCTAATCGTTATGTATCACCTCTCTTACACACTTAAATATTTAAGGCAAAATACGATCATTTTTTTGAGAGAAAACATTGCTTAAAAAAATACTTGATATCATAAGACCCTCAATAGCATAATGCTTAAGACACACTGACTACGACTGTTTCTTTCGTCTTTTTTTATATTTTAGTAAAGGATTTAAAAATTATTTTGCAATGCGCCGCAGCCATCAAAAAGGAATAAAATACATGGCGAGAATTGGAGGAAGTCTGGTGGCATGTAAACAAAGACTCCAAAAAGAGTTGCAATATTTTTTAATTCCCTTTGTGCGATTTGTTGCTACCTTAAGTTAGCGGAGAAAGTTGGCATCACTGGCAAGGATTTCCGTTCTGCTGTTATTGTTATGTTTGTTCGCTTGCTTCTTTGTAACAATGTAAATTGCTAAAATATGTTTTTTTTCCTCTTACTTCTTTTGTTTTATATTTTGTCTCTCACTCCCACTATTTGTATGATTGTATGTTGCAACATTTCCGTTTTCCGCTTTTGTGAATTTATAATTCCACGAAAAAACGTGAAACGACGTAAAGTTTTTAAAGCTTTTACGCGAGAAAGGTACGAAGAGTTGTAATTAAAAATTAAATGTTTCAAAAGAAACCTAAAGGCTTGGAAGTTTATTTTGTAAAATTTTTCAGTTAACATTTTTTTCTTTGAATTCATGCAAGAAATTAAGAGAGTTATTATTTATGTTGAAGAAAAAAAAAAAAAAAAGTTGATATCTTTTCGAATCTAGAAAAAGTTATCTTTTATATTAACAATATCAATATTTATCTTTATATCTTCGTTACCAACAGCACTCTTTAAGTGTGAAAAATTACTCATAAGCTTCTCCAATATACTCCATAGCTACACACCTCATCTATTTGAGAATTAAATTGACTGCTGTCATAACTTTTCATATTGGCAACATTCCACTTTGTGCAGCAAGTTCATAAAAATATTTCATTTACTATCAACATCCGAGAAAAGCAAAAAAAAAAATGGCCTGATGCCATTTGCGCGCCGATTCAGCCCTCAGCCTGGTGCGTTTATGACAGGCAATAAAAATTTGTCCAACTTGTGTGCGCTACAACATTAACAACTGCTATGCAGGCACCAACCAGCTGTGTACAAAAAAAAACAACACCGAAAAGTATGGTACATCGTAGATATAAACACATGCAATTACCATAAGTCACTAACTGCGAACTATGGCTGGGACCATGAACAGCATAGAGGAAACGCGCAAAAGCGATGCGTAAACTTACACCAACCGAAAGAGGAGAATTCTTTTTTTTTATTAGCTAACGAATTAACACCTCCTCTAAATGCAGAACCAGCCTCATTCTCAGTTTTATTCAAATATACAAACAACAGCAGCTGAAAATATCAGATGTCAGTGTGGAAGCGTAATAAAAAACGAAGGAAATGTTATAAAATCATGTAACTTCAACATGATAATCAGCATCAACAACTCCGAACAGTAGTGAAAACAAATCATTTCATATGATACTACGATGCGTAGTGTGTAGAACTGCCCAACCGATCTATTTGGTTTTGTAATCATCAGATCGTAATTGCAAATAAAGACATTCACTTTATAAGGTGTCACATTACTAAGACTACGCACAATATGGAGTTCGCTGAATTGTTGCAATAAAAACTTTTAATCATGTGGCGTCTGGTGAGGAGTATCGGAGGTTGAAGCGAAATGAAGAAAAAAAAGTGTTCGTTTTTATTTAAGTTAGAATAAGGTGAGAGGTTTGTAATCTAAGTGGAATATTTACACAGTAATGTATGAATGGTCGTCACTTTAGAGTTGAAATAATGTTTGAAAATAAGTTTGCTTAAGGAAAACTTCTAAACATATTTCAGGCAATATACATGCAAATATTTTTGAGATTATCATACACTGTTCGCAATCATAAAACTGACAGTTTTATATCTCCTGATGATTATTTATAATTTTTTTTTTTAACCATTGACTAAATTTTTTTGTTTTTCTTTAAAATCAAAATAAATCTAACGATATATAGTAGATCGCCTATACTCTCACAATCGAAGTCCGCCGTTAATGTCTGAATTGTGTTTGAGGCCTCAACCCATAGAGTCTGTCAAGTCCGTTGCGCCAAAGTATATAACTTAAAAAGATTTTCCGACGGTTTTTTTTTGACAGCGTGTAATCGTTGCCGCTTTCCCGACCCCAATTACTTATTACTAATATTATTATCGATATATTATTTATCGATTTTTAAAAGTTTACGAAATGCGAAAAAGTAGTTTTTCAAAATTCTTCAACATTCATTTTCGTTAAAAAAGCAAAACGGCAACACTTATGGAAAAATTTTGTACTACGAATTTTAGCTTAAGATCTAATGGTATCACAATTAATTACTAACTATTGTTGTTTATATTTTTTATCGATTTTTGATATTACCAACCATTTTCTTCAGCCTCGATTCCCAATTAGAAAAAATAAAGAGCTATGTATACTATTCAAATAAATACTTGAAATGAAAATGTATTTCCAAATAAGTAACTGAAGTTGAAACCTTTTCACTGAGTTTTTGAAAACATTTATTTATATTATATTTTTACGTTGGTACCGCCAAAATTTGGGAAATATTGTATTACGTATGCCCGTATTTCTATTGCTAGCAAACATCTCATTAATAACTTGAGAAGGAGGTAATCTAGCAACGAATGGTTTGTCGCAAAAAAGTAGTCCGTACCGTGGTACTCGATATATTTAACAAAAACAACACTTTACATTTCAGGTCATTTTCAGGTATTTGCATTTTTGCCCGAGACACTGAGAAACGATCCTATTTCGAAACAGTACCGAAATATGTCGAGAAAAAAACATCGGATACATCGATAGTCGAAAACCGATATGTTTGCTGAAAAAAATCTATTCTTACCAGCGATGGTGGAACTTTTTACGGTTGCATTTATTTGAGTATAAAAAAAATTCTATCTTGTTTGGCTGGGACCACAGGAGTGGTTTTTCAATGCGCCTTAGCTAACGTCATTACACAAACACTAAAGAAGATCCAATATATGCGACGCAATCAATTGGATACAGAGCTAACCTTAAACAAAAATATTGAAATTCGAGAGTCTAAAAATAAAATCGATTTTCGATATACCAAACTAAAAAATATCGCCGATAATTATCGAAACAAATATCGGAAATATCAATATATTTTGAACAAGTCTAGAGCCAAGCAAAGGTCGTTAATTTAAATAGAAAATTATGAGACAATATGAACACACCAGTTCAAAAATTGGTTAATCATCGAGTGGTTAAGCCTCAACAGGCTTCAAAAATTTAATATTCTATTCAAATGAACAAATCACTCACTGTTACATTTGCACTCCAATTACATAAAAGTCATTCATGACGTACTGAACAAAATCTAGCCAACTTTTCATCAAGAAAATACGTAAATAAATAAATGCATATGAAATTTAAACATGATAAATTGATCGATACACAAGCTACGGAAGTGTAAGGTTGATTTCAGTTTATACAGTTGCTCTATGTTGAAAACATAAATAAAAACTTCTTAAGGAGACCTATATCTTTTTATAATTCATGAAAATAATACACAAGGCACTTAGAGTTTTCCCAGAGTATTCATAATATAAATTATATGTGAACTTTAAGAGCCTAAGCTTAATCAAAACGACTTTTGTGTTACAGTGTCTCCATATAAATCAAATAACCAATCAAAACTGTTGTATTTGCCACAAAATTTCTCTGAATTACGTCGTATCATTAAATTTAATATTGAATTTCGCTTTGGCAAATTTCATGCAACGACCTTTTGTTTTAATTACAAATGTTCAACAATTAATGCAAATTTAATCTTGATTATGCTCTCTTATGTATGTACAATAATTTATGTGTATAAGGGAGGTCTGTAAAATAAAATTTATGCTGCTAGCAAAAAATAAAACATTTAAATAATTTTATATAAAAAAATTTATTTTGACTCTGATTACGCAGCCCTGCATTTAACTTGCAAAATCATACTTTTTTAAAGTTTTTGTTGCTTAGGTATTAAAGAATTTTATTAATCGAGTAGTAAGTTTAGTCATAGCAGATTTTGGTCAATAAATCTCCGGCACGATTATATTTGGATGAGCTATCTTGAGGTTGATACATAAATCTATTTCTTGTGGAATATGTCACTTATATTTTTGAAGTAACACAACTGTGTCACAACATGGCTTTTTGGCCAAAACTAGAGAAATCTTATCAGATTTCACTTCCAAATCAAATATTTCAACCAATTGCTCTCTTTGTACTTTAAAATCAGTTGGGATATAATGCTGTTATTGTGTACATCAGTGGTGGGCACGTAGTGTCCCTATCCGCTCTCATTGCCCGCACCGTTATTCGATGCACAAGCAAGCGAAAAAAAGTTCGCAGAATTTCAACGCTATCGAGGCACAGTGTTGACTTGAATTCAAATGAAAACAAAAACAAAACACGAAGGCATAAGCGACGGCGCCGCATTGTGTCTTGACGAATGAAGCAATTGTTTTTGTTTGTAGTGCAATTTGGTTTTTTTTTCTGCTGTTGGCGAATTTGGAAATTACAGCAAAAAACTTTAAAATTTGTTTGCTGTTGCTTGATGTTGTTGTTTAGCCCTTTTGTTAGATTTTCATGCCCACCACTGGTGTACATTATATGTATATTTAAAAAAGCTTCAATAGGATTGAGATGCTGGTCTCCAAAAATTTCTTTTGATATATTTTAATATATGTTTTCCATATAAATTTTATTCATTTTATGCAATGGGTTTTATGCCTTTGTTCTATTGTTTTGAAGACCACCCTAATCTATACATCAAGTTGAGGCATAATATAATATTCATTTTAACATTGAACCTATTACAGCGTGTAGAACACTTTATGTACCTACTTATACAACAACACAGTTCGTCAGAGCATATTATATTGTTATGCGCTTGGAATTCAATAAATCACTTTATTACACATTCTGCTGAATAAGTAATAAACTTAGATATTTGAGCCAGTCAGTTTAATAGCAAAGTTTAGGGAACAGTTGACATGCGAGTGAATATATTAAAAATGGGGTCAAGGTGTCCACCAGAGCCTTATGTTGTCAATATAAACATAAAGTACATAGTACATAAGGAAAAAAAAAGTTTAATTTAAAAAAAAGTTAATAGAAATATTAGCAAAAATTTATATACATATAAAATATAAAATCTCATGAAAAAAAAAAAAGATGGTGGACAGTTTTTACTCAGGCAAAATTTTTTTTTTTTTTAAATAGATTTTGAACATTAGCAAGGGCAACCCTGACATTTCCGAATAGAATCTTTATTCAAAATAAAAAAAATGCATAATTTTTTGATTACTAATAGGGCTTATGAGCATTACAAAAATGTGTAAGAATAACAACCCGTATTCAGTGCTACCCCCTTTAGCAGTGTTGTGACTCAGTTATTTTGATATATATTTTCAAAACAAACAAATTTCATTGCTTATTTAATTTTGTTTAATGTTATGAGCGGCTATTTTAGCCGGATTACTGACCAGATTACATTATCATATTTCAGTTTTGTTACTGTTGTTCTTTCGTTTATTTTCGCTGGCATATGAAATATTTATGAGTCTGTGCTTAAATTTTGTTAATATATTTTCTTCTTGTATTTCCTTAAGTCTGCTTTTATTTAGTCCACATGGTATTTTCATATTTATTTCATCTAGTTATACACGTTTGCTTGTCACAATATATGGTCTGCATTTTATGCGTTCTTGCCAATTCGATTTCTAGCATAACGTTCTAATTTTTTTCTCTCTTATAGTCATATCTTCATAGAACATCATTTTATATTAAATAAGTATATGCAATATTTTCCAGTTTATTGCATTTTTTATAGTGCGCACACATACAATAAAATATACATACCAACATATTTATATGAAAATACACATATACCAGTAATATAAATTACACCAACTCCAGTTGCCTGAGTATCTCTGGGTACACACATAATGCATTTTGCGCTATGAAGCATATTATATTTGAAAACTATCCAAATAAAGTAAAGGTATGCGTTAGTCATGACATGCACAGATGCAAATGTTTTATAATTTCAAAATTGTGCGTGCATGGGTTATATGAAAAAAATATAAAAAGAAAATATTTCAAGCAGAAGTCAGTAACTAGGATTTCTTCTCAATAACTTGTCAAGTACAGCGTTGCCCATATTCGAAGCGCCCATCAGGCGAAACTATAACTTTTGACAGCGATGTCAAATCGACATATCGCGTTTTGAAGCGTCATCCCAAGCAGATTCACTTAGGGTAAAAATAATATGGGCGCTTCGAATATGGGCAACCTTGTATATATAACATACTAACCGATATGCTGCCAATGCTTATTTAACATTAAGTTAGTCAAACAAAGCAGCGCTTCTTGTAAAACTAGAAGTTTTTTTCAACTGACTGTCTTTTGGGTATGATCTGCAATTGTCGACCCAAACCTCCTCAGTGCTTATCTCGCGCTCATTTTACTAAAGGGTGATCCACTTCGAGGTCAATTTTCCAACTGGGCTATTTTGACAGCTGTCATGTGTCAAATGGCTTGTCCATATGACGTTTGTGTTCAATATTCAATACGACTCAATCATGAATAGACTCGTGTTATTCCAGGAATACCAGCCGATATGCTCGAAAGAGATGTCGTAAATTGAACCATATTTATTAGGTAAAAAGGGTGAGATCCCTTTTCCAACTGGGTTGTTTTGACAGCTGCCACGTGTCAAATAGCTTGCCCATATGACGTTTGTGTTCAGTCTTCAATACGATACTCAATCATGAATAAACTCGAAATACCGCCAGATATGCTCGAAAGAGTTGTCGAAAATTGGACCCAGAGAATAGATCATTTAAGAACTAGTCATGGGCAACATTTGAACAAAATAATTTTTAAACATTGAGTTGTAAGAACCGAACTATCAGTCCAAATAAAGATTTGCATCAATACATTGATTTTTATGTATTTTATTTAGAAAACAAAGTAGGAAGCTCTTATTGGATCACCCTTTATTAGCTCTCCTAATTTACATTTTTTTAAAGATAATCAGGACCTTAAACATTCTCTCATTATAGCGCTTTTAAGGTATTTGCTTGTACAAGAAATGCTACACCCACTAATCAAAATCCTCCTACTTTTTGTTTAGTGCGTGACCGAACTATTTCTTAATATTTGTGTATAATTAGTTTGCTTTTCGGTATAGAATACGTTCTTTTAGTGGGCGTGGACCTGCCATTAATGGGAAAAACGCTGTTACTGCTGGCCGTTACAGCGATTTTGTTGAAATTTGGGATGGAGATAAATTGATTTCTGAATAAAAACATTTGTTTTTTAATAAGTGGTGCCACGCCCCTAACTAAAAGAAAGGTCTCTACTACAAAACTAATTGAGTGATTTTGATGAAATTTTATACAGAGATAGACTGAACCCTTAGGGAAAATATCTGTTCTTAATGGGTGGTACCACACCCCTAACTAGAAAATATGTTTTCACAGCTATACTAATGGACAGGTTTCAATGAATTTGGTATGGAGATGGATTGAACACTTAGGAAAGGTATTTGTTATTAAGTGGGTGGTGCCACGCCCCTAAAATAAAATTTGTGTTCAAAGCTAAACAACTGGACCGACTTTAATGAAATTTAGTACAAAGATATATTGAAACTTTCGGAAGGCATAGAGATATGGATTGAGCAACAAGATATTACGATTTTTGTTTTTGGTATCCTAGAATTTCAACTAATGGGCGACTTATACAGACTGACGGAAGTATTTGGCTAGATTGATACAGATGACGAAGAATATATATAATTTTGTATACCTGTCACACTGTATGCATAATATAAATAATGTTTTTAAGAGTATACATAATTTGCCATAAAAACTTTATTAATTAATAGAAAAGAATTCTTTAAAAATTATTTTCATTACCATTGAACAATGAGAGCAGTTTGGCAGTTATATGATTTCTATTCATAAGCTATTTAAAATAATTTTTTTCTTCTAAGAAAACATTTTTTACCCAGCAATTAATATTCATTGAAATATTTCACACAACAAAAACTTTGAAACGTAAAACTCCTTTTTTTTCTTGTCACAGGATTTGCTACGCGTCATTCTAATATTTACGAGTAACAGTCTGTACGCTGTTTTTCAGCTACAAATTTCTTCAGTTTTGCCTTCTTGCAAGAGTTGTGCAATGTTTTTTTTTTAGCAGTTAAACTGTTAAATTTTTTAGTTTAATTTTTACAGCCAAAAAGTTGAATTTTAACGAGCGTCCTGCAAGCTTGACCAGGACCATAAACAAAATACCATCAGCACAACTGTGGAGAAAAGGGTGCACGTCATTATTTCAACCATGGTTGCAGCGTTAATTGCAAAAACTAAATAGATGACGCTGTGGTCGACTCTTTTTTGTATGTGCCAGAAATGACACCAAGAGGAAATTGATATTTCTGTGTGCCAAAATTTATACCGTATGGCAAAAGTTCTTGCTTTAACATCTATTTGTGCACTTCTTGTAACTATGCAAGCTTTCGATGTTTTGTGCAATTTTTTCCAAAGACCGAAAAAACTCAAATCTTATCACCATTAGTTAATTTAGTTAACTATTTCTACTTTCACATCACAAGTGTAAGTATCGATATATTTTTCAACCAGAAAGAAAACACGTTAGTGCATCAAGAGTAGAAATTTCTGCTTTGGAAGAGAAAACTCTGCGGCTAGGGAAAAGCACACCGTGATGTATTTCATAAATTATTACTGCGGCGCGGTTACGCGGCATCGAAAATAAGGACGATGAGGACATTGCAAAAGTATGTGGTAAAGGGTAACTGGTGTGAAAAAAAATCTAAATTGTTAAGTGTTAGTGAAATTTATTTAAGGCACGTCGGAAATATTATGGGCTTAAAATGCAATTTGTAGTTTCTAAAATGTTTTTAAAAAATTATTTAAATAAATTTAAAAAATAAGCTGTATTAAATCGGGTAAAATTAAACTATTAATTGACGATGCAGTTTTATAGAAAAAAAAACAGCACTAGATTTTAATGAAAATTTAAAAATAGTCTGTAGAAATTTCCATTTTGCCATAAAAAATATATGACCGATGGAAATTGTTAAAGTCACCAAACACTACGCATGCACTACTTCACATTTGATAGGGCGTAGACCGTGTCCTAGTTGCCAACACTTGTGCCTGCAACCGTAGGCAAAGTTTTGCATGGTTGTCGCTGTATTTTCTAATACAAACAAAAAAAAATTTTTCTCACACACTATCAAAAAAAATTAAAACGAGAAAAAAAAGGAACAAGTTCATGAGTTATGAGGCTTGTTTACAATGGTATGTGCCTATGCATGCGTATATTGTGGAATACATAAATATTTACAGACATAAAAGACAGTATTCCCTCGAATAGAAAAGAAAAAATACGATATATTGAATTAAGAAATAAAATTATTAGTTTTTCTATACAAAGTTTATGTAACAAGTTATGTTGGCTTCAACTTAGTCTATTTCTCGCACCAGGCAAAGGTTGTAAAAATTTCAATTCAAAAATCAGCCGTTTGGTCTAAGCCAATGGTGGGCATGGAAATCTAACAAAAGGGCAAAACAACAACATCAAGCAACAACAAACGAAATTTTAAAGTTTTTTTGCTGTCATTTCCGAATTCGACAACAGCACAAAAAAAAAACCAAATTCCACTACAAACAAAAACAATTGCTACATTCGTCACGATACAATGCGGCGCCTGCGTTGAATTCAAGTCAACGCTGTGCCTCGATAGCGTTGAAATTCTGCGATTTTTTTTTGCTTACATGTGGGTCCAATAACGGTTCGGGCAACAAGGGCGAATAGTGACACTACGTGCCCACCACTGGTCTAAACTAACGTAACCATTTGATATTTTTTCAACAAATATCTGGTCACGTTAGTCTAAAATGATTATTTTTCATCAGCTCCTCCATTGGATAATGCGTTTTCATTCGAACTTTACAACAAAGTTGTAAGAAAAGTTATGGTAAAACTTTAAAAATTGTTATAAATTTTTTTAGAACTGATTCACTTGCAGTCGAGGGAAGACTGTAACTGATTTTTGCACAGCTTATAAATATACTTGCAGTTATTTTATATATAAAAGAGAGAAAAAAAAGCCATTAAATTAAGCTCGTTCGGTGAATAACAACAGAAAACGGAAAAAAGGACATAAAATATGGTGAAAATGTAAATAATGACCGTAAGCAACATAGGCCATGTGTTGAGTGTATAAAAATATGTTTTTTTTTGTGGCGATACGAATTTCATTTAAGACTTTAAAAATTTCATTGGCTCCAGAAATGTGGAGTTAAATTTTGTTTAGCTGTTAGCTTACTATAGGTTCAACATTCCAGAGAAATTTAACGAAATTTAAAGCCGTTGGATATCAATGATACTTCAAGGAGATTTTAAAAAAGAAAATGCAAAGTTATTATTTTTTCAAAAAAAAGGTTTTCAGAT
This sequence comes from Tricholauxania praeusta, assembly GCA_949775025.1. Lineage (NCBI taxonomy): Eukaryota > Metazoa > Arthropoda > Insecta > Diptera > Lauxaniidae > Tricholauxania > Tricholauxania praeusta. The sequence continues at coordinate 13,599,953 of OX459030.1, forward strand.
ATATTTCGAAATGGGTAATTTTTTTTTGTAAAAATTTCGTATGCAAGCAGTTTTAATATAAGAACTACATAGGCTTCAGGTTTAAAAGTTTGGTCAAGTTTTAATTAGATTCAGCAGATTTATTTGAGCTCAGCAAGATAATGTTGACCTTGCTGAATCAGTAGATATCACCCTCAATAATTCCAAAATAAATCCTTGTTTTCATTTTTACTCTAAAGTAGTTCATTGCTGGAACAATTAAGCAAGTTAGCGTATACTTAAGATAAAATTCCAGCCTATGATCTAGAAAAATCGAAATTTCTCAGAAATAGATGTCACACTAAAATTTTCGAACCCATTTAGATGATAGAAATTGATAAGCGTACCCCTCTTTCGTACATCCTCTATCGCGGATGTAAGGATGCCGATACAAAATATACACTCTGCACAGTCCCAAATTTTGAAAGGCTTATATATGGAGCTGTAGGCAGTTCGCTTGCTGACTGCCTGCTTTGTAAATGGAGCTGTAGACAGTTCGTTTGCTGGCTGCCTGCTTTGTATATAGAGTTGTAGGCAGTATGTTTGTTGGCTGCCTGCATTGTATATTGGAGTTGTAAAGGTTTTTCCTGTTGGCTGCATACTTTGTATGTGAATATGTAGACAACTCGGTAAACTATACAGGCACTTAGTAAGCGATGTTGTAAGGCAATCTTCCTTTCCCTTGCTACATATTGTATATAGAGATGTAGGCAAGCTGCCTACAAAGCGGCCATCCTTTTGTAAAAAGCATTTACAGTTGTGGGTGAGGTTGTGAGCATTACTACCTACAATGAGTATAGCTATTCATCAATGTTGTTTATAACATATTTGCCGCTGCGATATTAAATTCCTTCTTTTCATATGAAGAGCTATATATTTTTTTTTTAAATTTCCCTCTTAATTGAATTATTATATATGACGACAAGATTTCAACATTTACGCCAGCCCTTTATATCAATTTCTCTCTTTATAATCTCAAAATAAATGCCCATAATATTAAAAGCTCACTTTTAATCCAAGAATTTGCTGAATTTATTTAACATTCAGCATTTACATTGTTTTACTTAACACGTTATTTAACAAATTTACATATTACCACCTTTAGTTTTGTTCGCACTTCAAAAACAACATTGTCTGCATTGTGTCCTTTCCACTGCCGCCATTTACACGCAGTAACATTTGTGAGTTGTGTGCAAAACCAATTCATTGTCCATTTTCATAAGCTGCTCTGTGTGTTGGTAAACCCGACCATTGGCCACTTGGTTATTCTCTTCATACTCACTACATATAACGGCGGCGGCGGCGACCAGACAAAAGCAATAGGCGCCGCCAGCAATTGTTGGTCGGTTGGTAGATTGGTCAGTTGGTCGGTTGATCGGTAGATGAGTTCGGTTGAATGGTTGGTTGGTAGTTGTTTTTATTGTTAAAGCAGCAGTCATAGTTGTTGTTGCATTTGTTAAGCAATTGTTTTTGGTGAAATTTTGAAAAAGAACTACAATGTGAAACTCATTAAAATGCAAAAACTGTGGCACGTTTTCGCACACGCTTTTTTTAAGCTGCTACCATATTCCTCTTTATTTTCAATATTTTATGCAAATTTGTATAAAGTTGGCAAAGTTTCTTATATGAAAGCTTTTTAATACCGAATAATTCTTTACCCAACGGGGATATACAGTAATATGCAGACGATTTTTATAGAAAAGTATAATAAAAATCAAAACCTTTTCATCATTTTCAAAAAATCCATCACGGCATGTCAGGAAAATGTCCAGGCAGTCATTGATTAGCCTTAGCATACTTACCTGTCTATCTAGGTTAGCTACAATTTTCCCAAAAAACTGATCAATTACTTTCATGCAGGACATCTTTTGGTTCGGTCAAGCACAAGGCAAAAAGCGAAAAAGTTGTTGCATTAAGAAAGATCTTTCAAATGAAGTACATCTTAAACGTTTACAGAAACATTTTTTTAACTTTTTCTTGAATCTCAATTAAAATAGTCAAAGTCCTCATGAGATTTACCTGACCTTTTTGATGAGAGGACAAAAGTTCACAGAACCAATTTTTAAAATTTTAGAGTATCAGCAATTATTATGGGCAATTTTTATTCAAATCGAAACAATTTCATTGTGTATTTTTGTCAATTGCGTTGAAACGATTCATCATCCTTCCGTCACGGTTTACTTTTGCGAGTAAAATCATCCGCATCTGTACAAAAACATTTGTTGTAGCTAAACCAATTTGGTAAACTTGTTGTTTTTTTTTTTTTTAAAAAATTTTTAAAGACTGTTGCTTATTTTGATGTTATTGCAATTTGTTAAAAATATACAAAGATTTGTTTGTTTTTTATTTTGATTATAAGAAAAATATAACTTGCCAAAAATTGATAAATAAGTACTCTAGTTTAAGTTAAGTAATTAAAGAGTAAACAACATTTCTTCAATCAGTTGCTCATAACAAATACATACATAGAAATATTTTGCAATAAAGTTTTCAAAATGTTCTAATAATGGAAGATTCTCAACTAACTTCAAGAAGCCTTGCCCAGTATGTTTACTGTCTTTGAAATATGTCGCACTCTTTTTATTTCCCTACCTCTTACCCGTATGCATACGTATACTCAACATATGTTTGAAGCAGCATTTGGCTGATTGAAAATAATCGCAATTTGATTCGTCATTAGTTGTAAAACCGTAGAAGGTAAAACATCATCCGATTTTATTCTTTGAAAAACAAGTAAGAAAAAAATTAGAAACTTTTCTTCACAAAAGTAAAAAACAGCAAGAGATTGCAGTTGTTATTCGAAAAAGTAATTTTTTTCTTCGATACAAAGGTGCAGAAACGAGCAGTGAGTATATAACCATTTTATATTTAACCGTCACTATTTCTACTGAACAAAAAACCTAAGCTAAGTGAAGTACATAAGTACCGGAGACAGCGACAAAAAAATCAACTCGCATTATAACAAATAAATTTTCTATTAAAATGGAAGTTTGTAGGGATGTCAAAATATCACTGGTCTTTCTGGTCCTAGAGGCCTGTTCGACCAATTTTAAGCCACAAATCTTTGTAAATATATAGCTTCGAACAGTGATTAATGTGAGCTATAAATATCGAGGTTTGATGTTAAACTAAATAATGTTTTTAATTTTATTTGTTATTAAGCACTTCAATTGACGCGATGTCATATATCATTGAAACGTTGAAAAATACACAAAATGATGTAAGCCAAAAAATGTTGAATATTACAAAAAATGTTGAGTATTACAAAAAATGTTGAATATTAAAAAAAAATGTTGAACATTACAAAAAATGTTGAATAGTATAAAAAAATAGTTGAAAAATATTTTAAGCTGGAAAATTTTGATTAAGTCGGAAAATGTTAAAAAATGTGAAAAAAATCAACAAATGTTCAACAAGATGAAAACTGTAGAAAAACATGATATGTACTATATATGTATGTAGAAAAATTCGATTAGTGAAAAATGTATGAACAATATATGTGGAAAAAGTTTGTTTGTAATGTCTGGAATGCGTCGAAATATGAGGCGCCCAGTTGCAAAACCGGCCAAGTTCTATTTTCATACTTTTGGAAAAACAACGTAAAACGTTTATCCTCATCTATGTTCATTGAAAAATTAAAAGGTATTTCCCACATAATAGCTTATAAAATTTCATACTTAAAGCAGGTCAGCTCAGACTTTTCGAGTTTCTTTGGCCTATGTTTTTGAGAAAACAAATTTGGACTTGGCGGGTTATGATACAAAAGTACTAGACTTGGCCGGTTTTGACATAGTAATCAACAAATTTTGTTTGAAAAAAAAGTGGAACGGCTAAGTTTTGATACCATTGTACTGAACTTTGCTGGTTTTGATTCCAAGGCGTTGGACCGGTTTTGAAAGAAAGTTCATGAACTTGGCCGGTTTTGAAATCTATGCATCAAAAATTAATTTAAAAGGTAAAATATATGTATGCAAAAAAATTTTTTTAAGTCTAAGAACATAGTAGAAAGATAAAGCATGGTCTAGAATTTGATATATGTGCATTTCCACGAAAACGGAAGTTTTTGTCCCGTGCGACAACTTGGATTTTTGCAATTATCTTGAAAACGAAAAATTGCACAAATTCAACCTTAGCACCAATTATAAAGCTTATTAGGAGCTATACGTTAAACCTATTGTCAAAATAAAATTCCTTTTTATTTTGACGTTTTTTTTTTTGCTTTAAATGTGCTTGACGGTCGCATAGGACCCATGGAAATACCCATATGAGAATGTCTCAAAATTTAATTTTTTTGGACTTGCTTAGTTTTGCAACTTGTTGAAAAATATTGAATGCATCGAAAAAATTATAGAATTTAAAAGATTCGTTTTGATAATATAATATTAATGTCATATATTATAAAAGCTGTTTTTTGAAAAAATGACATTCCCTACATATTTGTCGGACACTTATAAATCCGAAGAAAATCGTTAGACTAGTTGATTTTACATAAAAATGCCAATGTAAATTTTCACTAATAACCAACTATTATCATGATATATGCAGGATTTGACAAATAGATGCCCAGGCTATCTAAAAACTTGTTTTTATGCAAAAAGTATAGAGAAGATGTCTTGTCTTTCATTGCCTGTTCTACAATTCTTGTATCACATTGGCCACTGTGGAGCCTATGAGAAGCAACCCCCACTGGATAACTAATTACTCGGCCGACCATGCACTTGGCCATAGTGCCCTAGAAACTTATTTTCAATATAAAAAATTACATCGCGGAACTCAATAACTTGAGACTTTTGCCATTGGCTTCCGATCTGAGCGGGCTTAAGCCTTCTTCTGTTGAAAGTTTTTGTTGTACATCACACTTTTATTAAAAGTTTGTTAAAGCCCACGTGTGGGTAACAACAGTAAATTAAGTTAAGTCAAATTTTAAACTACAAATAGAGAACATAAAAAAAGTCTCATAAGTGCTTTAACACAGAAACCATACGAAAACATTTGCACTTGCAAACCCAACCAAAAATGAAAACAATAAAAATGAATCCACCAAATTGAATGCGAATTGCTAACGGAAGTTGAGTAGATTCGGTTGGAGTGAGGGCGTGGCGTGAAAAGTCCAATGGTATGTTGGTTTTTATAAATTGCGCCATTGTGTGCTGAATTCATCTATTGACGTTTGTTCTTTTTTACCTTGGTTTTAACATTTTTATTTAATTTCACATTTGAGATTTACATTTTTTATTAGATGAATGTTTTTCTCGGAATTGATTGAATTAAAATTGCAAAATCACCAGTATTAAATATTCTAAAAAAAATAATATGTAAATTTTGCAAAAATAGTGTGGCGTAAATGAATTTTAATTCAATGACCTTTTGACCTAAAAACTGATTTTCACACACACACACACATCAGTGCAAAATATTTGCAACATCATTATGCCACCTGGGTAAAATGGCATCTTATATATGTATGTATGTGTGGCGTTGCTGAAAATCAGGTGATAAAAACAAAATTTATCGCCTTTAAATTCAAATTAACTGTGGGTGTTGAATCCACAATCGCAAAACTTTGCAACATGCAGCGTGGTGCGGTGCTTACAACATCAACGCATTCGCCACTGCTAAGTTTGCGGGCGGTTCTATCATATGTAGCCAGCTTTGGCTCAGCTCAGTTACCATCTGCCATCATTTCGTACGCTTCGTTGCGTCTTCAAATTAATTTCTAATTTTCAATAGGAAATCTCTTTTGCTTATACAAAAAGGACAAACAGTAAGGCACTCTGGTATGTGATGGTTGGTGGTGACGATATGAAAAGTCAATTTTAAACTCCTTTTTGCGAAAAACATTTTCCACTTGATATGTCATGAATACTTCATCATACCAAAACGTAATGTATTTTGTGTGCTGTCAGCACATTAAGATGTCAAGGTATTAAATGGTTTAGCATTAAGATGGAGCTTGAGAAAAAAAAAGGATGCTGAGTGTCTGAGCACTGTTGACATTTAGGTTCATTATGGGGATTAAAAATTTAAATAGTCCTTTGATATTTATTTCATTCGAAGAAAAACAAAATTTTCTGCATAATTTTTTTATCTATTGTGATAACTTTAACTTGTTTCCTATACTGTAATATTTTATTTTGGTGAATGAGGCTTCTAAGCTACATATTGTGTAAACAAAAATAAAATAAATACACAAAAACTTCTCAAATATCGTAAAAATTATAGAACAAATGAATTTGTAGTAAATGTGACATTTATCATAACATGGTATACGAGTAAGTAACCAATTGCCACGCATTTCTCGGATTTAAATATTACCGACTGTATTCTTTACGCCTATTAGTACGATAAAAAGTCAATGGTCATCCCTCAAGCGAAAACCAATATTCGTAATAAGATCCGCTTCATGGAAAAGCCTCTTTAGTCTTGGGTGACCTCTAAATACTCGAGTTCAAATTTTTTTTTTTTAGGGAGGATTTCTCTTTTTATATAAACAAAAGTTATTTTGAAATTTGCAAAAATCCGTCAAAAATACTAATGCATTTTCTTTGAAATTGCTTATTGATTTTTATTTCAAAAGTTCACAATTTTAGAAATATAATGAAGAAGTATTATATTATTTTAAAAACGTTTTTCCTGAATTTTAAAATATTGAATGGTATTTTTAAAAAATTTATATTTTATTATTGCTTTTACAAAGTTGAGTTTGAAATTTTATTATATTGTATTTTAAATTTATTTAATTTAATATATTTTAAGTATCACTTTATCTTTGAATATTAAGGTCGTTTCATAGAGCATTTAAGATTTTCTCAGTGTACAGTTTTTTACTATTTATGTTTAGTTACGGCTAACATTTTAGTATGCTAAGATTGATTTTGTTTTTTTTAAATTACTTATTTATGGCCTGTTCCGTATTAAGTTATTCAGCTAATTTGTTATAAATAAGCAGTCAAGATATGGTTCATCTGCTTATGAAAAACTGTTGAACGAAGCTAATCGTTTAATTTTTTCAGAGCCAAAAAACTAAGTTTTGGTGATACGGCTTAGTGAAATAAACGTCAAAAATAGTTTTACAAACAAAACGAATTGCTGAAAATGCCAATGTACAATACATTTGGGCATTTCTCTCATGTTGAACGGGACGTAAGTACACTTTTAAAGTGAAATAAAAGTCAAAGTAAAAAACTTTTACACTAAATAATTTTATATTTTTTTGTTACTTTAAGGTATAGATAGCCCTTTGGTAGCACTATATTGAGTGGTAAAGTTGATGCCAGACGTAGAAACTGTTTCCAAGATAGAGGCAATAAAAAAGCCATTCGAACGGAATGTGTTTTTCATGGCCATCTATCGAAAAGCAGAAGTCAGCGAAACCTGGCAACATTTTTTAATGCGACTCATTTTACAATTTTATGGAATAATATAACTTTTTGATAGATTTCGTTTGATTGAAAAATCTTATTTACTTTTTTTCTTACAAGGCATAATAATAATCCATTCGAAAGGGACATACTTATTTTTCCATTTTGGTACACAGAGGCAATTTTTCAAAACGACCTTATACTTATATGAGAAATAACATTTAAGATATATACAGTAATTAAAAAAACTAATTAAATGTTTATATTTATCAAATTAATTAGTGAGATCAATTTTAACAAAGAAAAGAGGAAGGAGTAGATTTTTTCTTAAAAGTATATAAAACTTATCATATTGCTGTTAAAACGTTTTTCCTGTAATAGGCGTGGCATCGCCCACTAAAAAAAATTGTTTTAACTCAAGTTTCAATCTATTTACATACCAAATTTCATCAAAATCGGTGGAGAGGCACAGCCGTTATATCAGTTTTTCCCATTTGGAGCGATGCCACGCCCCCTTCAAATAATCATAGTTTCTCATAATCTTTCTTAGGATTCAATCTATCTTTAAGCAAAATTTCATCAACATAGGTCCATTAGTAGCCGTGGAAACGTTTTTTCCCGTTAGGGGCGTGGCATCGCCTACTATTGAAAAAAAAGTATACATGTCTTTCCTTCTCTTCACAACAACAAAATTTTACGATTATGTTGTGTTATGGCAGTTAATAACTGTTTTAAACGTTTTCAATTGCCTATTTATTACACTTACGTTTGCGAACATGACCAACTTCAAACAGCTCCAAAAATTTTAAATTTAATTTTTTTTTGCACTCGCTTTTTGATTTTTTATAAAGTACACGAAACTCTGTTCGTGCAAAAATTTTGACATACTTGCTGCTGTTATCAATTTCGAAATGAGACCATATGGTGTTTTTCCATGTTATTTGTGACTTTAGAACATGAACATAAGCAAATTAAAATTTGACAGTTACTAGAGATTGGTTTGATGTTTTTGCATTGTTCTTAGCTTATTGACGTTGGAAGAGAGATTTTTCGGAAAGACTATCATCATGTATCACCTCTCTTACACACTTAAATATTTAAGGCAAAATACTATTCAATATTACAAAAAAAGAAAAACTGCATTTGTGCAAGGTGGTTTGCTCAATGTGATAAATGAATTCTGGTGTAAATTGTTTAAATTAACAAAATTTGAATATTTTCCTTAGATAATATCAGATAGTAACGCTTTTTTAATAACTTTTCATTTTTCTGTCACGGTTGGCCTTTTGGCGGAAATGCCCATATATTTTATTTTTTTTTTTTTCTTTGAACTTCTTTTACGTTTTTGAGCATTTTTTTTTTTCTGTTGGTCAAGTCCGAGAATTTATTGTTATATCTTTTTAAATGATTTTTGGTACTTTAAAAAAATTATTTGCTTAAGAAAGAGCCACAGCGCATGCTGCAAGAGACATATGCGCACCATTTCACTTAGCAGCGACTTTAAAACATAAATTTATAAAATATGTTGGTTTTCGAATTTTGAAATGGAAATAAATTTTGACGAATTTGCACAAAAATTATTTTTTTTTTAAAAAAAAACTCAATATATACGTATTCCCAAATCATTCAATTTCTTATTGAGTAAATACTTGGCAAAAAGTTAACCAAATTGAGATCTTTGTAATCGCGATAATTTAACAGCAGTGCTGAAACAAAAAATTATGTACAAACATTAAATTGATATTGATGGAATGGTATACTTGAATACACACGCGTGTATATTGATTGAAAGCAACAAGAAAAGTAACTTATGAGTACACACTCCGCCATGTGTAAAGTATGCGATTTTCCATTCCTCTTATGATATATCGAATTTTTCGCAATGCAATGACGTTGATTTTCGCGAATAAAGTAATTCATTGAACAGCAAATCAAATAAGAAATTCACTTTAGTTTGCAACAAAAACAACAACAGCGAACAAACAGTTTTTAGCTGAACTTGAATGGAATGTGTGCATGCACTCGAAGCTATGAAGATAAGTTTGTAACAGCTGATTGAACAGAAAGAAACATTTTGGAATGGTTGGGAAATATGCGCAGATATTTTTGTTTTGCACAAAATTCAAGTTAAATTAAATCGATAAAAAAATTTAGTAAATAGCATTAAAATATGAACAGACTTTATTCCATTAAAACGCTCTACCAAAAAAAATCCCTAAGAGAAGTGTAAGCCACTCAAACGCAGGGTTTCATCAGAAACGATTTTATTATTTTGTCAAACTATCAAAAAATTCTTATTGAAATTAATAACATCCCCCCCCCTCACTTTTCATTTAAGCTTTTGAAAAATACATTTTCTGAGCACTTTTCACTTGATGGCATATTACAGCAGCTTTGAAAACACACAAATCTTTCGCATTTTTTCAACTTTTAACTTTTCGTTCATATTCAATTTTTGCATTCACAAAATGGCAAACTACTTGGTTAGCAGGAAAAAAATAAATATATTCAGCTATAGAATTTTATTTGCCAAAGCTATTTTTTACTAAAATAAAATATGCAAAAAAAGTATAGTAAATTTATGCAGTTTTCGTTGTTCTGTCCTCAGGACCACATTTCTCCCGCATATCCACCTTCAGACAGGCTCATTTGTATGCTTTATAATTTAATTTGAAAGAAAAGAAAAAAAACGTCATCGACATCCTTACAGACAGCGCAATGCCAAAGCTTAAAATAAAAAATAAAAATTTAACTTGGTGACACAAACAATAAAGAAGCGGAAAAAGTAAATCCTTTCGCGAGAAAAAAGAATGTAATGCAAAAATACGAACAACAACGTATAGCGAGTTGAAAAAGCGTCCTGTTTACAAGAAGCGAAGAAAATATTGAAATAAAGAAAAGCAGCTGAAGCGAACCTTATGGATTTTTAATTTGTATAATTTTACAGCAGTCTGACCATTATGTGGAATATGAAATAATACAATTTTTGTTGGCTTTTTTGTATAAAAAGCAGGCTCTTTTACTCAGCACCATCTAATAAAAGATTTAAAAGTTGAAATTCTTTTAAAATTATAAAATTTTGTCACATATGTATCTTTATAGATTTAGAGAATTTCAAATATGGTTTCATTTGTTTTGTTCCAATCGCTGACGAAAACAAGTCTTCGAGAAAATAATTTCAAGAATTTGGCAAGCACAAATAAAGCAAATTACAAATCAATGATGAATCAATAAATACTCAAAAAATAAAAATTAATGAAGAATAGATGAAACCTAAAGCAAACGTAGTGGTAGAGAAAGAAGTCTAGTAGAGGTCTGCATCAGTATAATCCTTGTTTTAGTTTAAAGAAATATATACATGCAATAAGTTAAGGCTGTGTACACCAGAAAATTTATACATAATATAAATGTGGGACATGTAAGCTTAATAAGAAGAACATAATTAAATTTAAATTCTAAAAGTTTTATTAGAGATTTTCTGCTCAAACCTCAAATTTGACTGAGTCAACTAATTGGAAACATAAAAATATTTTGCAAAAAATAAAACAAAAACTTGATAAAGATTCCAGAAACGATATTGTGATATTTTCATTGCTTGTGGCAACACTTTTTAAATGAATTTGCAGTTAATAAGAAGAAAAGCCGCATACAATTCGCTAAGACGCATGCCGCTTGTCCGTCCATTAAATGGAAGTATGTGGTCTGGGTCACGAAACGAAGATCAACGGCCTTGGCCTGGATGGTAGAAGATATGTAAGATATGTAAGACGTCTAAAAGGGGGTTACTTCTATTTAATGAACGGCCAACCGGCATGCACCTAAGCGAATTGTATGCGGCTTTTCCTCTTCTTAACTGTCACGAAAAGATCCTTGCATGAAATTCGTCCAGCCTCAACCCATCGACGAGCGACAGTTTGTTTGGATATTTGTGCATCGTATTGATCAATTATTTTGCGTTAAATGTCTGCAGTAGCTTTACGAGAATCCAATTTGCCTTGCGCACAATCTGGCGTTCCTTGTACCCAGAAATCTTACGAGGTTCCTTTTTGCTAGAAACATTTTTTGCTGTGTCATACTTATCGAAATGATCAAGTGCACTGAATACCATCTTTTTGGAGCAATTTAGCTGTGTTTCCATAGCCTGATATCTTCTGGCTGTCTTTCGAATCTCAACAATTGACTGTCCGGTGTACAACTTTTGGTCACTACCCATGATTAAGGATATGCTAATAAGCAAATACGGCTAAAAAGTGTTGTCACAAACAATGACAATATCACAATATCGTTTCTGGAATCTTTTTTCAAGTTTTTCTATTTTTTTTGCAAAATATTTTTTTTTGTTTCCAATTAATTGACTCAGTCAAATTTAAGGTTTGATCAGTAAATCTCTAATAAAACGTAAAAAATAAGTTTTTATGTGGGAAAAACTTTGGTGACCATTTTTTTATATTCGCTGTTCAAGCAAATTTCTTGCATTTCTTAGCAAAAAACCCATCCCGGTAAGGCCCGCACCACAAATTCAGCCTGGGAGGCCGCGGATTTTAAGCACGCCCCTGCATAAATATCATTTTCAAACTGCAGAAAGTACATATATGCGCGAAAACTCTATTGATTTAAGAGATGTTACTGAATTCTGAAAAAAGTGAATTTATTATAACTCCAATTACAAAAACAACAATTTAAAAAAATATATGTGTAGAAGCTTCTTTGTTTTCATTCAGTGGCAACACTGTATAAAATTACCTTATTTTAAGCTTCTTATTTTTAAAGATCAAACTCAGCCCACAGGTTTTGTTTTATACTTTTTTTCCTAAGCCTCCCGAAGCTTAAAAGCCAGCCAGATGTTCTTAGAAAAGCAGAAAAACTCCAAAACTAAGGTTCAATAAACCTGACAGACAAAAAATTACACCGAAATGAACATCAACAGACGCAGTGACTGTAAAATAAAGTTTATAAGAGAAGAAAAAAAAAACAAGGAACAGAGACTATTTGAAAAAAGGGGGATAGTAAGCAAAATGTTTTTTAGGCAAATAGATTTTTTCAGCCCCCTTACTTGAGATAAGAATATGAGATGTCGGCTTACGATAACATGGAGAGCCTGGAAGGAGTAAATATTACGCTTCAATAAAAAATCGATTTGGAGTATTTTGAAACCTTGCTGATTGCCCTTTGGGACATTTGGCTACACAGCTAACCACAATGAAATGAACAAACGAGAAACGATGTTTTAAACGAATGTCTACAACAGACAAACATTCTTTTTTAGAATCTATCCTCTTTTAGAAACAAATTTTATGCAGTTTGTGTGTCTTTTTTTGCTTGTTTCGTAAACTACATCTACAACAAGTAAAATACACCGAAATGACTCGTTTTTTGCCGCAGTCACAGTTGCTTAAAACTTCATGTCTGCTACGTGAAATCTCACACTTTTTACATGGGACTCGTCGCAGTGGTTGTCGTTGTCGTTGTCGAATTTCGTGCTCCCCAGAGTTGGTTGAAAATGTTGTTATTGCCATGGCAACCGACATAAAGTGCCTCAAAGTATGCTGCCAAAAATCACTACCACAACTGCAACAACAACAACAACAATATAGTCAACGTAAACAGAAAACACCAACGTCAGTGTATGGATAACAACAAAAATAACATTTAACATAATGGCGTCCATAAATAATGGCGCATCCTATGGTTGCGAAAGAAATCCAACAACAAAAAAAACAGCAGGACAACACATAAGGGTACACAGCATAGAAAACAGAGTGGAAATGTCCTGCAAAATAATTTGTGTACGAAAAAATGTTGGGTGAGAAACAGTTGAAAAGTTTCTGAAATTTAAGAAATATCAGGATGAATTTTTTTGTGACATTCTTTTTAGATCGAAATTTTCAATCGAAACTTTCAGATAGTTACCAAATGCTTTTATATATTTTCCTTAAGCATCAACCAGTAAATAAAGTGGTAGTATCGAAAGTTCTGAGTTATTCTAAAAGACTCAAAACTCATTCGATATCGATTACCGAACTTTGAAGTGTCAAGGTTTCAACTCATAAGATCAGCAATTTCGCAAGATAATACCAACCAGAAATAGGAAATGGTTCAAGACTTTCTCTATTATTAAAGTTTTTTGATGTCCTTGATGTTTTTTGATGTTTTGATGACCTTTTGAACTTGAGGCTTTAGTAGATTAATAATTAATGATCGATGCTGCATAGAGATGGACTTCAGAACAATATTTTGAGGCAATTCAAAAATCAAGAGAATAAATGCTGACGTGCTGTTTAATGTTAGTAGCGAAATATGATGGTAGCTTCGTTATGATCTTCTGATGTTTCTCTATTAGAGGGGTTAGAACTATTGAATGAATGGTGAAGAAAGAACACTAAAAATGCACCTTGGAAATCAAGCCTTGTCATCTGGCCTTAATTTAATTAAAGAATAATTTGTGATGTTACAAAATATAAACCAGAGATGTGCCTGGAAACTATGAAGGGATCTTTATCAAGGGAGAGAATCCGAAAGAGTTTTGGAAAACCGCAACTGTTATCAAAGCTCTATCCTAATTGAATTGTTAACGGAAGTGCTAAGGCCAGAGTTCGGAAATATTCATGTTTGAGCACTCACATTCATGATTTAATTCATGTATGAATTTTTTTAAAATTTTTTTCATTTGTCCATTCTCATGAATGCAACCTTGAAGCTCGTTCATTATTGCACCGCAATGGCATGTGAGTATCTGTTTTTTTCAATAACGAGTAGCATTCCTAAATGATAGAATGCAAGCCAACAATCTATCATAATTATCATATCTATCATAAATGATAGATTGAACATGTATAAATTTTCTGTCGCTCACAGACTGTATCAAAAAAGTTTGTGATACTCGTTTTTAAAAATATGGGGAAAGGTCGAAAATTGTTTTTTGATATACATTATTTAGAGTAGCTCCGTATCCTGGAAATTACCGTTTTTGACAAATTTTCGGAAAATATTTTTTTTTTCTGTAATTAATGGGAAAAGGTCGAAAATGAGTTTTGAACATCATTTAGGGTGGCTCCATACCTTGGAAGGACCATTTTTGACCCATTTTCGAATTTTTTTTTTCTGTAATTTAATGGGGAAAGGTCGAAAATGAATTTTGGACATCACTTACGGTGGCTCCGGACCGTGGAAGGACCATTTTTGACCCATTTTCGGAAATTTTTTTTATGTAATTTAATGGGGAAAGGTCGAAAATGAATTTTGGATTTAGAGTGGGTTCGGACATACCGGAAATTTTTCCGAAAATGGGTCAAAATCGATAATTCCACGGTCCGATGTTCAAAAACAATTTTCGACCTTTCCCCATATTTTTAAAAACTTCCCAAAATGTTCCACGCGAGCTTTTTTAATATGTGAGCGACAGAAAATTTGTACATATGAATCTATCATTTATGATTTTTATCAGTTATGATTTCTATCATAAATGATAGTTCATGTGTGCGATCGATTGGAAATGTTTGCATCTTATCATACATGAATATGATAGATTCAGCAAGAATTAAAATGTACACTTTCATATTCGCGAGCGATTATGAATGAATATATCCGAACTCAGGCTAAAACGAAGAGCCCTAGAACTAATGTATTTTTATTAGTCCCTAACTAAAAGTTTTATACGGCTGTTTTGAATACGTCACTATCAGTCGCTCACTTGTTTAGCCTTATATAAAATGGAGAGTAAAGTAAAAAATACAGAAAACAATCTTTTTCGACCTAATCACAATAATTTCGAGACTACGTGACGAGAGCGAAAGCGTTGCGTGAAAATTAAACATTTTTTGAATTCTCACGACGAGGTCTTATCGTCACCAATATATACGTAAGATATGATCATCATTCTGAACATAAAGTTTTCTTGATCATCATGCCAAGTATGTATCATTAAGTATACGATAAAAATCTGACATTTTACAAAATATAGCAAAATTTTCCAAGTTATTTGCTGCATTACGTATGATCAACATTTTTTTTATACGGCTAATCATGATTAAGTAGTTATTATTTGGCTGAAAATTGCGATAATTTATTAGTTTTAACCGGATTTTAAAGCGTAACTATGTAACAATTTGCAAACAAGATACGGTATGCTTAAGTCATATGCATATCGAAGTAAGTGTAAAATTTTAATTAAAACTGATAAATAAGTAATTTTTCTTAAAAAAATTACTGGCCTACGTATTTTGAAAAGGTTTAGTTTACGTAATATTTTCAGGTAACTGGCCTACCGGTAGATGGAGCAATGAGTTTAATCAGATTATAGTTTTTGTATAGGAGAATCTGAACAGAAGAGGTCATTGACGCAATTGAAAGATAGGCAAGGATACCGAAAAATTTCACGGAACAAAGCAAATTATTTGAATGAAGAAAAAGGAATTATTTGATGTTTCAAATTGACAATTCAAACTTAAAGTTTTGTATATTGAATTTTGAAAATAAAATCTTTGACTTAACTTAATGCATATGAGACGATATGATGAATTTTTTCCATTTAAAGAGAGAACGCATTGCATTGTCCATTTTTTCGAAACCAAATAACCTTCAACAAACCATAAGCTTGGCACTGCCCATTTTTTCACTGAAACTCACTTTTGTCCGCACAAATACTTGATGAGGTATGATTAATATTATTTTTGTTTTAAATGGGAGGCGTGGCATCGCCCATTTTTGATAGCACACATACACAGAAACATTTGTTGTTAGTAAATTTTTTGAGGATATTGCTAGTTAAAGTTTTTTCTGTATAAAGATAGGGTTGAAGGTGTAAAAACTTCGACTTTGACTTTTTTTTCTTTTTTGACTTGTAGTAAAAAAAATTTACTGTTCTTCCTCAAAATATACATTTTTATAGTTTTCATGAAGTTTCTTCATCGAAGATGTACCAATTTACAGACAGTATATAAATTCAGCATATACAGATAGTAGAGGAAAACTAGGAAACAAAAGGGAAAAAATGAGCAAAGTTTTGGTTAATTATAATTGTGGAAATAACAAAGGCTAGTCTTTGCCGAATTCCAAATATTTGGTGTCCCAATGTCAAATTGCTTATGAAGAAAAAACGTTAATATTTTTTATAACTAAGTGGGCACTTTTTAAAGTCAAAACGTAGCAGAGTCTTCTTCTACAAGAACAAGCTATAAGCTTAGGAAACTTTATAATGTCAGTAATTCACATTTCATGAGAAGGGTCCGAAGTTTCTTCGAAATTAACTTTTTTTGAGATAGCAAAATCTAATAAACTTAGACTGTAACGTGAGTTCATTAAAATTCATCCAAAGAGAGTATTAAGTCCACGAAAAATTAAAGATTTAATAGAATTTATTTTGGAGTCAAATTTACGAGAATTTAAATTTTTTACAATATTAACATTAGTTTAAGCAGTAAAAACTATCTTGTCAGGTGTGGTATGAATAAAAAATTTGTATTTTTGAGTTCTATCCTTAGGGACATGAGTGTAGTTAGTGACCAACAAAGAAGGGGATCAAATAAGAAATCTTGCCAATCAGCAGCTATGCCTTTAATTGTTATTATCAGTATTTCGTAATAATTAACAAATGATATATTTGATATAGGTGAAATTAATATTTGGTAATAATTAACAAATGATATATTTGATATGGGTGAAGTTAATATTTGATATTTTTTGACATGCCTCAGATTTTATATTATTGTATTAGACATTTATTTGGTAATATTTACCAAACCATATTTTTTTGTAACAATTTTTAAATTGATTTACGTAAAAACCGATACGCGAAGTTTCAGAATTAAAAATATCAGTTCATAAATAAATTATTTCGTCATATCTTTATATAAGGTGTGGTTATATATATTTTAAATTTGCAACAAGCTGGCACATCATAAAACAATAAGTCAGGGATCGATTTAGTTTTAGAAATTTTGTACAGGCTCTACGCTCTTAATTAAGTGATTGTACAGTAAAAAGTCGTCACGTGAAAAAAATAAATTTATCGGTTAAGAAAGAGACACCTGATTGATTTAAGTATGCTACTTAACCGATTTAAATTTAGTTAAGGTAAATTGTTTTCTTTACAGATCATATATGGAAAATTAAGGGTTCGTATAAAAAGACAGTTGAATGAAATCAGTTACTGTAATATTGTTACGAAATGAGAACGCTTCACTTAAGACATTTGTCCAATATGAAGATTCAACTCTTTTTAATTTTAGTTATTGCAATTTTCTCAGTGCATGCAGATGAATCAGGTAAGCAGTTCAAGAAAAAGTGCTTACTTTTATAATTTTTTTGTAATGTTTTCATTTTAGATCGCTGTAAGGGACCTCGTCCGAACGGTCTAGGTAATTGCGGTATTCGCTTCAAGGGCTATTTCTATCATTCTGGTGCCAATAAATGCAGAATATTTAACGCAGTAGGTTGTTATTTGTCCGGAACAACCAACAATTTTGGAAAAAAAAAGAATTGCTTAAGACCATGCATCAAAAAAAAATAAAGGGAAATCTCTCTAAAAGCACATAAGTTTTCCTGTTAGTAATATTTAGCTCTGCTCCATTTGCAATTAATAAGTTAAATAAAAGGAGTCAAACAAAAATGTGAATATATTTTTGAGTGATTTTTTAACAGTCTTAGCGATTGCCGGATGTTAACTCAAAAGTTTTTTTGAATGTGAAAAAATAAGGGTATTTTGAATCTTTTATACCTACGAAAAGCGCTGAGTCTGTAAGCTAGCTATAAATAATTATCGTCATCCATAAAATTTTCATGCTATATTTATCAGAGTTAGATGGTATACATTGGCGAAAGGACACCCAACCACAGAATGGTACTAACTGTTCCTCGATAGTAACGTTTTCTCGAGAATATAGTTTTTTTTTTTAAGTTTTTATTGATAATATTCCAAAGATCCCTGATAAGAGCTAATTTATCCTGTATATGTTGCGCCTATTTTGTGTTCTTGTCATCAAAACGAATGTATTGAGATATGTTGACAAACCTCTTTTTTGAAATGATAAACAAACTTTTATATAATGAATCTCAAAATTCTTTAAAATCAGAAGTTGTCTGCTAACGCAATCCGGCATAAAATAACAATCATATATATGCAAGTATATCTACTTTTTCAGTAATTTTCTAGTTTCTCCCAAAGGTTTTGATTGCATTTGCCTTTATGTTTCGAACAATGAGGCGCAGCACGTCATTGTCGAAAAAAAGGTAAAAGCATAGGCTGACATCGTCATCAGTTTCAATTTCATCATCGCCATTCGCAACAGCTGTTTCAAAATTTCGAATTTTTCGAGACGACTGCGATTAATTTTTATTCGTAAAAACAAGTACGAAATTTGAAATATGTCGAGGCGACTGTTTTTTTGTGTTGTCATAGTAAACAAGTTCGACATTTTATAGTTTTTGGTGCATATCATTGTAAAATTATATGAAGTGACTGCCAGTCACTATGTGGTACTTCAAATTCCAAAAAATTCAATCTATCTCAACTGAGACTACGAAAAGACATTGGAAAAATATTGGCAACACGATCAGGAAAGACGTTTTGATGTAACCCACAGAAGGACAAATGCAGCGGAAGACCCAGAACGGCGTATTGTCGAATAATAGAAAGTTATATATTAAAAATGACAACTGGGGAACGATGTAGTTAAAGCAATTTTTTACTAACTCTACGCTCGAAATTTAGTAATAGGACAGTAGTCGAATCACGTGAAAAAACCATTTGTCGGTAAAGTGGCACTTTAATATTTTGGTATGCAGTTCTACGCTACTTAACTATTTTAAATTTAACTAATGCAAATTATTTTCTTTACAGTTCATAAATAACAAATTGAAGATTCGTTAAAAATAGACAGTTGATTGGAAGTTGTAGCCGTAAAATATTGTAGCAAACTAAGAACGTTAAACTTGAGACATTTGTCTAAAATGAGAATACAACTATTTTTAATTTGGATCTTTGCATTATCCTCAGTGTGTGCAAAAACATCAAGTAATCAATATGTTTACTTTTATAAATTTATTGCAATGTCTTTATTTTAGAACGCTGTAAGGGACCTCGTCCATCCGGTCTAGGTAATTGCGGTATTCGTTTTAAGGGCTTCTTTTATCATGCTAGTGCCAAAAAATGCAGAATATTTCATGCAACAGGTTGTTATACATCTGGTACGACCAACAATTTTGGAAAAAAGAAGAACTGCCTGAATGAGTGTGTAAAAAAAATGTAATAACGAAACTTGCTAAGAGGACATAACTTTTTCTTATTCGAAAGATGTAGCTCCGCTACATTTGAAATGAATAAGTTTAAATAAAAGTAGTCCAAGGAAAATATTAAAAGGTTTTTGAGTGATTATTTTATTGTTTAAGAAAAAAAAAAAATACATCTTAATGTATTATGTGGTCTAAAAGGTCTAAAAGTTTTTTGAATGTCAAAAAAAAAAAGGAAGGAATCGCTTCGACAAACGCTTTCACTCCGTAGGGCACAAGCATTGACTAGCATCACTTGCATATTAAAAAATAAATAATAGACAGTCTGACGTGGTACAACAAAATGGCACACCGAATTTTGATTCAGCGACCTGAATTTTGAAGTAAAACTTTATTTAATTGGGGAAAAAACAAAGTTTTTTTAAACGCCTCAACGCACACAGAGGTGTCACTTTCGATTTAATAAAATAGGATGTAGTGTCCTGTAACATAATATATAAATAAGACTTAAAAGTTGCTGAACACGAATTCAATGTTTATTTTTTAAGGGGGGAAAGGGGTCGAAAAATCAATTTTTTTTTTAAATTTTTTCTCTCATACTACAAGTTATAAGGAATATTGTCAGAAAATTTGAAGTCATTAGGAGCAAAACTTTTCAAGTTCCAGACAATAGAGTCCGAGCGGTCATATGAAGAAGAAATCATACAAAAACTTCAATCGCGTTTTTCTCAAAACTTTTTTTTTAAGTCGGTAGTCAAAATTTCTCCAAAACTTGTGGACCGATTTTGCGAAAATTTTACACACTTCTTTTCGATACTAAATACTGTGATTTTTTTTTTTTCAATTACTACTTATTTTTTATTTTTTGCTAAAAATCAGAGATTTTTGATTAAACATGCACCAAAAATTAATATTTTGTTTATTCTTTCGTTCAAATCTTATATACTAAAGAAATCTTTTTGGTATTTTGATTTCAGGATTCAATTCAAGTACCAAAAGTTTATATATAAAAAAAATATTCGTCGATTCGATAAAACACTTTTTTTTTTTCTTTAAAATTTGTGGCTCCATTAAAGTATGTAGTTCATAGTGAAAGGTCAATATTTTATACTTTGCAGAATTTTAAAAGCTTATGGAAAATAAGAAGAGCATAAAGCTTGACTACTAACTTTCTGTTTTGTTTGAGATTACGAAAAGACGTTGGATTAGGAATGACGACTATATATATATATGAATGAAAACTATATATATATATTAAAAGTGGCATCGAACTTTGACTAATGTGTCAGAGTTCAATTTAGTCATAGCAATTTCGTACAGGCTTCACACACTCCTAATTAAGTAATAGAATATCAGAAGTAGGTGCGTGAAAAAAAAAATTTATCGCTTAAGAAAGAGACACCTGATTGATTTAAGTATGCTACTTAACCGATTTAAATTTAGTTAAGGTAAATTGTTTTCTTTACAGATCATATATGGAAAATTAAGGGTTCGTATAAAAAGACAGTTGAATGAAATCAGTTACTGTAATATTGTTGCGAAATGAGAACGTTTCACTTAAGACATTTGTCCAAAATGAAGATTCAACTCTTTTTAATTTTAGTTATTGCAATTTTCTCAGTGCATGCAGATGAATCAGGTAATCAGTGCAATAAAAAAAGTGCATACTTTTACAAATTTTTTGTAATGTTTTCATTTTAGATCGCTGTAAGGGACCTCGTCCGAACGGTCTAGGTAATTGCGGTATACGTTTCAAGGGTTATTTTTATCATTCGGCTGCCAATAAATGCAGAGTTTTTCACGCAACAGGTTGTTATATGTCCGGAACTACCAACAATTTTAGAAAGAAAAAGAACTGCATTAAAGGATGTGTAAAACCGAAGTAATGGCATAGCTCACTAAAAGCACATAGCTTTTTTTTATTCGTAAAACTTTAGCTCCATTATATTTGAAATTAATAAATAATTAATATAGTTAATTAATTTTAATTGAAATTTAAATTGAAATAAAAAAAGGAGTGGAAAAAAATGTGAATGAGCTTTTGAGTGATTGTTTTAATGTTTAAAGTGTTATCTTAAAAAGCCTTAGAGATATATTTTATGTGAACTCAAAGTTTCTTAAATGTTAAAAAAGGAAGGTATTTTATATATTTTACTTCTCCGAAAAATTTTATCACAAAAAATCAACGAAACTTGACGAATGTCCAGAAGATCCTACTTTACCTAGGTTATTTCATATGCAATCAAAACCAATAAGTTTCTAAAGTTTTTCTCACTGGAGTAAAACTGAAATCAATTGATTACACTAGTTTACAAAATGATTTTTTTTTTCTGTTCCATTGATCTGAGTTTACTTTTCTTATGTAGATTTTTCTGCTGAGTTCGAAAATGAAAATGAAAATTTTTTGAATGGTACAGTTTTTGAGATATTGTGGTTTTTTCACTTTTTCGACCTCTTTTCACTTTGAAACTCATATCTTGAGCTACAAATGCCCAATTTCCTTTTGCTTAGTGTCATATTAAAGATAATAAAATGACAAATAAACGTGTGTAGTTATATTTCTTATTAAGAAAGTGGTTCAAAAGATATAGATGAAAATAGACCAGATTTTAAGAAAAATCAAATCTTACATTTGATTCTGTGGCCACGAAAAAATAGAAATAAAATTAAAAAAAATAATTTTACTTTTTGCACGTAGAGTTGATACTTTTACGCAAATATTAAAACATTTCACAAGAAAATCGACTGAAAAATAACAACGTTAAAAGCGATTGAATGAATGAATCCAAATTCGACATTTTATGAATATATTAATTTTTTCGACAATTTGTTGAGCCTAATCGTTAAAAAAAGATTTTTCTCATGTACCTTTGATAAGAGGATACTTTTCTTATGTACTTTTTCCTGCTGAATTCGAAAATGAAAATGAAAATTTTTTGAATGGTACAGTTTTCGAGATATTGTGATTTTTTCACTTTTTCGACCTCTTTTCACTTTGAAACTCATATCTTGAGCTACAAATGCCCAATTTCCTTTTGCTTAGTGTCAGATTAAAGATAATAAAATAACAAATAAACGTGTGTAATTACATTTCTCATTAAGGAAGTGGTTCAAAAGATATAGATGAAAATAGACCAGATTTTAAGAAAAATTAAACTTTACATTTGATTCTGTGGCCACGAAAACATAGAAATAAAATAAAAAAAACAATTTTACTTTTTGCACGTAGAGTTGATACTTTTACGCAAATATTAAAATATTCCACAAGAAAATCAACTGTAAAATAACAACGTTAGAAGCGATTGAATGAATAAGTCTAAGTCCCACATTTTTTGATCATATAAATTTTTTCGACAATTTGTTGAGTTTAATCGCTGCAATTCTCTATATTGTTTGCTGTTTTCGTATTATTAGAATAAATTTGCTTAAAACCTTCAATAGCCCTGAAAATAAAAATGCACCGGTTACTGTGGAAAAAGAACTATGTCCAAAAAACCACATTTATTTGCACACACAAGCACAGGCTAGCACAAACAATCATAATATACAACACAAAGTTATATATAAGTATGTATGTACTTAGTTGAGGCTTTTGTGTTGTCTTCTGTTGCTTTTGGGATCCGTTTCTCTAGTGAGGAACCATACGTAGTCTCCCAACATTGCTTCATCCCAAAACCCTTGATAGCGCCGCTCAATAGTTTTAATTTGTTGGTGAAATCTCTCACCGTATTCGTCACTTACGTCACCAAGGTTGTCGGGAAAGAAATTTAAATGCGAATGCAATAAATGGATTTTCAGAGACATATTTACGCCTGATAAAAATAAATTATTTAAATACACTAGAATATTAATAAGAATGAAATGACATTCCGTACCCATCTTTTTGTAGTTCTCCAGCAAATCGGTAATAATTGCCTCGTAGTCAGGGCTTTTATGGTTCCCAAGAAAACTAGTAACAACCAGCTGAAATGAATTCCAGGCCTCGTTTTCAACCGATTTCAAATATATTGGAAAATCTGTGATTTTCATCAATTTTCTTACGTCTGGACCATCGAAGACGCCTTCCTTAATTTTAGCTATAGACAGCTTAGGAAAAAGAGTTTTAAAGTAAGTGAAAGCTTGGCCTTTTACGTTGGCCTTTTTTTTTTAATAAGGCCAAGTTTTATATGTAACGCTGGAAGAATTATGCACTAAGAAAAAGGAAATTGGGCATTTCTAGCTCAAGATATGAGTTTTAAAGTGAAAAGAGGTCGAACAAGTGAAAAAACCACAATATCTCGAAAACTGTACCATTCAAAAAATTTTCATTTTCATTTTCGAATTCAGCAGAAAAAAGTACATAAGAAAAGTATCCTCTTATCAAAGGTACATGAGAAAAATCTTTTTTTAACGATTAGGCTCAACAAATTGTCGAAAAAATTAATATATTCATAAAATGTCGAATTTGGATTCATTCATTCAATCGCTTTTAACGTTGTTATTTTACAGTCGATTTTCTTGTGAAATGTTTTAATATTTGCGTAAAAGTATCAACTCTACGTGCAAAAAGTAAAATTATTTTTTTTAATTTTATTTCTATTTTTTCGTGGCCACAGAATCAAATGTAAGATTTGATTTTTCTTAAAATCTGGTCTATTTTCATCTATATCTTTTGAACCACTTTCTTAATTAGAAATATAATTACACACGTTTATTTGTCATTTTATTATCTTTAATATGACATCAAGAAAAAGGAAATCGGGCATTTGTAGCTCAAGATATGAGTTTCAAAGTGAAAAGAGGTCGAAAAAGTGAAAAACCCACAATATGTCGAAAACTGTACCATTCAAAAAATTTTCATTTTCATTTTCGAACTCAGCAGGAAAATCTACATAAGAAAAGTAACCTCAGATCAGTGGAACATTTTGAGTGTAAACTAGTGTTATCATTTATTCAATACTTTCAGATAACTGAAACAAACTATTAACCTGGTGCTCATTAGTTTACTACGTTGTCACTCGATGTAACGCTTTGATCCAAATGCTGGTTCGGAAAAGTTCTACGACGCAGGAACTCATTGTCAAATTATCCTCTGTTGCTGAGTTCAGAAACGTTTCCTGTTGCGCTCTGTTGCATCGTGGCTTTGTTTTGCAATCGATTCTTCACGCTCTTTCGTTTAACCTTGCAACGTGACTTGATGACTGCTGACACAAACTGATCATATATGAACACAAAAAAAAAAAAATGCTAGGGAACTAAACATTTTTTGCGAAAATCTTCAGATAATATTAAGAGGAAAAAAAAATCTAAATATTTCGAAATTTTCGTTGGTTTTAGTAACACAGTAGGCTCAAAGATGAACTTTGAACACCAAATAGTTTCGAGAGAAATTTTAATATAAGCAACTTTTTAACAAAACGCTATAGTTAATAAAAGAAGGAGTTTTTTGCTAGAGCATTCTAGCATTATTGTTAAAATTTATGGCTACCGTTCAACATACAAAACCATTCAATTTGCGCTGCAGCCACATGTCACAAAAAAAAAAAAAGAAAAATTAAATAAAAAGTTGATTTGAGAATTGCTTTCAGAGTAAATCAACAAAAACTGAAAAGAGATTGATGGTCAGTAAATTTTTCGATTAAATGCAATATTTCCGAGCGTATGAGCAAAAATAATCATATTGGCTTTACATTCTGGAACTAAATCCAAAAAATATTTCAAGCTTCAACTTTGCAGAAAATTTCAATTAGAATCCTTTCATTTACTGAGATGTGCATGCTTTTAGTTTATTCAATTGTTCTCCATGACTTTGTGACGACCACACTAATCGAACAGTAAATTCTCAAGAGAACTATAGAAATTCATTTACCTTGATATGACCACAAATTAAGTCAACAAGAAAATCATCATCATCAGCAGCAACAGAAATAACAACAAAAACAACCTCAACAGCAAATAATCACTGCATTAACAAAGCAAAAACTAAATTGACTGTCAAAATTTTTGTGTACCAAAAATCTATTTGCATTTTTAATTTAGGTTAAGATAAGAGAGGATACACTTTAGAACACACACACATTCCTATACAACACATACGAACAACAACAACAACAAATCAGCTGAAGGATATGCATAGATGACAGAAGATAGTAAGTACATACTACAGATCACATATGATATTTTTAGTGGATAAGTACTTTTTTCAGTACTTTTTTCTATGCAAGAGTACCGAAGTACTTTTTATTACGAAAAGTACTTTCGAAAGTTTTTACTATTTTGGACTTGACGTAATCATAAAGAAACTCTTTTTTATTTCTTATTTTTATCATACATTGTTAAGAATACAAACTGAAAACCCCAAAATTTGCTACTACTGGACGTAATTTTATCGAAATAGCAGTGCTAAGTTTATCGCCTTTAAGCTAATCATATTTTTACTGAATTGCAAAATTTTGGTGAAAAATTTTAGAAGAGTTAAAAAGAAAGCAAATTATATTTTGCCAGGCACAACATTTAGCATTTAGCCTCTCTTTACTTAATTGATTTAAGTCGAAAAGTTTCTAAAATCTATTCCGAAAATACCGGAATACCGG
The DNA here is from genome assembly GCA_949775025.1 of Tricholauxania praeusta. NCBI lineage: Eukaryota > Metazoa > Arthropoda > Insecta > Diptera > Lauxaniidae > Tricholauxania > Tricholauxania praeusta. The sequence goes on from OX459030.1 coordinate 13,626,129, forward strand.
TAAATACATTAAAATAATTTAGCAATTTCTGATTTAAAAACAGAAGTATAATCAATAAGGAACTACAGGAATTACAGGAACTAAAGGAAATGTTGTTTTTCAAATATATTAAAAATAAAATAAAGAAAGAAATCTCTTATGATAAATATGATCTTATCTATCATTATATTAGGCGTGTTTTTTTTTGACGCGGCTACCCGCTAAAAAAAAAATTTTGTATGAGAATGACAGTTCATTTAGTCGACTAATTTCTCATACAAAACAAATTTTTAAGCGGATAGCCGCGTCAAAAAAAAACACGCCTATTATATCATTACAACATATTTTTGTATTATTGCATATGACTTTGATAACATAAAATAGTTACAATAATACTGGTAGTTCTAGAGATACAAATATAAGTAATATAAAAGATATTCCAAAATATAGATGTGAAGTCAGGAATTTATATATGTGAACTTTTGAAACACAAAAGAGGCAATGCATACAAAATCGCGGGCAACAGCTGGTTATAAATATTTACACAAAATACTACGAAAACTAGATGTCGTGAATACCGCTGATGTTTTGTTTCATTTTGGAAAGTACCATATTCAACAAAAAAGTACTATTTGCCTTACAGTTCTTTGAAACATTTTCTCATATCATCCCTGGTACACATATTCCATATGATTACATTTGTTTGCAAAAGAATACAACACAGTGAGGGGGCAAATGTGCATAGGTGTGTAGAATTGTTTGAAATCAAGAGAGAGAGAGGGCGAGAAATTGAATCGTAAATAGTGTGAAGTGGATGCAGTGTGGAAGCAACAGTGTAATGCAAATGAAGTAGAAAATTCACCTACAAAGTTCACAAAATCAGCATGGTGAGAAGTGTGCATGAGGATTTTAAGAAAAATGCTTAAATTAGGACAAACCTTTCATGTCATGGAAAACTTAATATCTGTGGAATTTTTACAAAATTTATGCGTGAATGAGTGCATGTGACGTGCTGGAAATTTTCATGTACATACTCGTGTGTATATTGTGCATACATTTGCGCCGTTTACAGCTCATATCTAGGAAGCTGAATTTTTTGGGAGATTTTTCTTTAAGTTCACTTCTATAATATAGGTCAGTGGTGGGCATGGAAATCTAACAAAAGAGCGAAACAACAACATCAAGCACCAACAAACAAAATTTTAAAGTTTTTTTGCTGTCATTTCCAAATTCGCCAACAGCTCAAAAAAAAAAAACACAAATTGCACTACAAGCAAAAATAATTGCTACATTCGTCAACGCACAATGCGGCGCCGTCGCTTATGCCTTAGTGTTTTGCTTTTGTTTGAATTCAAGTCAACGCTGTGCCTCGATAGCGTTGAAATTCTGCAAAATTTTTTTTCGCTTGCTTTTGCGTCGAATAACGGTACGGGCAATGAGGGCGGATAAGGACACTACGTGCCCACCACTGGTATAGGCCATTGGGACCTCAAAAAAAAAAACAACCTTCGACTATATGTATATTGTTCGCATATTCTGCTACACAAAAAATGTGGGTGTGGTTTGACAAACTGTCAAAAAAAATGCCTAAAACGCCATATCCTTGTACCTAAGGCAGATTATTTATACGTTTTAGAAAGAAGATTTTTTTCGTAAAGTTTCAACGAAATCGGACACTAACCCTATTTGCGCCGTTTATATGTTTGAGCTAGGAAGCTCATATTATGTGACAACTATTTTTAAACTTAATGCTAAATCATAGGATAAAATTCTTAAAACAAAACAAATCTACCAAATTATTAATTAAAAAATATTAATGTTAATAAATATTTTGTTGATTACTTTGAAAATGATTTCCATAAAAATGTTTTGTGTCAGTTTTCAAAATTTTTGATCACAACCAAATCTTTTATGTTACGGGCTAAACTAGTTTTTCGTAGGCCAAACTAGTTTATCCGAAGCGTGACAGTATGTGTCAAAGTACAAGTTAATGATAGCTCAAAATATAATTTATTTGTACTCTTAAATGAGTAAAATTCTTAAGCACCAAGCGTCATAAATTCGGTAATATTTAAGAAGCCCAAGAAAGTTAAAGAGTCCCAAAGAATGATAAACATGATGGGATGCTAATCTTTTATAAAACAATTTGCTACTCAAAATAGACGTTCCATGCTACTCCATCTCGGGAGGGAATATTACTAAATCTGTTAAGAAAACTGAGTTTTTACACAGCATTATTAAAGATCTTTGAGTGAGTGAGTTTCCAGCACAGCGATATATTTAGAAAGTCTGAAATAACTCATTATAATTATTATTAGTTAATGAAATTTATTTTTGCTGAATATCCGTAAAAGGTCCTTGAAAAAGTAAACATTCCTTCTGTGTGAGCACAAGGTTCAGACTCTTATTCCGTATCTACTTAAAGCTCTTGCAAACATCAATTATACTTTTTTGTCTATGGGGACAGCTGCTGTAGCCTTTTAGCCGTACATATTATTTACTGCATATCCAACAGCAACAACAACATGTATGTATATAATTTATTACAATCCCAATGTACCAACTGCACTTGTTGTTCTTGATTTTGTCACACACAGAGTTTTCAGGCTTAATTTTCTGACTTTTCCATTAAATTTGCCAGGCATTGTCGTCGACACAGACAAAAATTGTCCTTAATAGGACGTCGACAACAATGCTTGTCACGGTAACTATATGTGACTACAAGTGTCTACGTTACTTTTATGTAAGATTACATGTACATAGTACGTTAATGTACAACTCTCTACAGGCGTTGCGCACACACATACAAGAGCAGAAGCCTATACGCAAACACATATGCGAGTAGACTCCCTATTGGTAATGTAATCATGTGTAATGAACTTTCCGGCCAGGTTTTTGGCTTGGCGGTGTCCAAGGTTTGATAGCATCTTAATAACATAAAGTCAACTTAAGATCTGATGTCAAATCTTTTTGTAAACTTGTCAAAGTAAAACAGAAAAACAATACTTCTACATATTTAATAATATATAATCAGATTGAATATCATAAAGACAAATCGACTACAAGCGGCAAGTATTGACAGTAATACTGTTTGACGTAAGTTGAAAAAACCAGAGGCACCTGAATTCAGCTTTCACCAGACTGTAGAATGTTGTTAAGAATTGATTTTCATTATTCTGAAATGGGATTCATTTCACTGTTATTTCCTCCACGATATGATGTTTTACTTTCTTTCACTGAAGACTCTCCTCCATGGAAGGAGTCTACTTTACTGCATCTCACGGAAGGTCTCCTTTTTTTCCTCCCATTTACTATAAAGCAAGTGCAGAAAACGTAATTTAACCGAGTCATTTCATATAAATAAGAAAGTAAGTTTGGAAGTCTGTTCCTTCAAAAGAAAGGCCTTATAATAGCAATTCTTATTCAATCTTTTTCTCACTGGAGTGTAGCAGCATGTGCGAAGTATCCTTTAAAATAAGTATCCTTTTAGTAATGTTCCTTTCAGTTTATTTTTTTTCTCGTTTCCTCACTTGTAAGTGTTTGTCTTTTCGAGTTCTTATGTATCATGCATGTAAGTGAATGTTAAATTGAACAGTTGCCTGCTTTTAGACAAACACACAACTTTTGTCTTTCCATTAATAATTAAAAAGAATTTTAACATTTGCCCAAACATGATTTTAGTCTTCACATGAGTAGAGCGTAGCCTTATTCTTTCATAATTTTACACTACACGTGCATACATACATAATACATAATATGTATGTATGTGAAGTTACATAAAATATCATTTCGAAAGTTTTGAATATCTGCCTTTACCAACTATGTTATTAGAAATTAAAAAACTTGTATTTATCATGTCTAAAACATTGGTTTGATACATTAAGTAAAGAGTTTTTATGAAAAAGTTTATTCAACGTATGAATGAATGACTGAAACATTCTATCGAGGTTGGTGTTTTTGGTATAAGTCCCCGTAAATGGCCAAATCACAAAAGTTGGACGTGAAAGTTAAAAACAAAACCAGATTTGTATTCAGCGTTCAAAACTATATAGGCAATGATTTAAAAAAAAAAAAATTAAAAATCATTTTTAAAAATTTAATTTTTCAAGCAAACTAGAATTTTTAAGAAAAAAAAGGATATTCTTATTTAAAGTGTCAACGATAGGACTTTACATTTTACAGACTTTCAAACTAAGTGTTACATCGAACATTTTCCAAGTCATCCATCCAGGTACAATACAGTCATCACGATCAGCTCTATATTATACAACAAATCTGTGTTAGCACCGTTTTAAGTGTAGACGAGTCTCTAATTCGAATCAAATATGGAAACTGAAACAAAGGTCTGTATTTTTCAGCTGTTTTTCACATCAGAGAATCTCAAAAACTTTAAGTCTCTCTCAAAATTTTTTATTTACATATGTTCCATACCGAAATCAATGTCCTAAGCCGAGCAGAAAGTATTTTTGAACCTAAAAATCTCCCGCAATGAGCACTTTTTTTAGTATCGGCAGTCTTATATATACTTATGTAGCAATCAAGGCAAAGAACATTACACTTGACAGATCCAAGTGAAGGATAACACTAAAATCTATTCAACACCACTCTATTGAGCTGTGATCATTTTCTGTACATTCAAATATTGTTGGAAGTCAACGGGCTGAATATTTGACAAAAAATTACGCAGAAATTGACCGCAAACTTGGCCGAAAGGGATGAAAATAAACCAAAAATTATGCAACATATCGACAATATCTATAACAAAAATTCTTTTCTTGTGAGCTATCAGCACAACAGAATCTTTTACAAGCGCATAATAATACATTTTAAACACTTATTTTTTTCATTTTGAAAATTTTCCATTCAAGTTTTCATTAATTAGCTTGAGAAACAGTTAATTTTCCTAAAATTTTGTATGAAAATGCTGATACTTTGATTTCGATAAAGAAAAAAAGATCGTGAAGTTAAATTCCGAATTTAACTAGCAAAGACACAAACCATCTGACTTAACAGAGCTTTAACAGAGCTCTAACGGAGAAATGTTAACTTGACGCTGAAGGAGATTCAGATGGGGTCACTTTAAAATTGTCCAATCTTTCCAAATTATTCAGGGTGCGCATATAACTATATGTGGACTCAACAGAAAATGAAACTATGTTTCCAAAGATAAAAAAAGTTGGTGCAGTTTCTATCGTTAAGTACATAATTTGGTTATGTGAAACTTCCAATTATTATTGTGAAAACCTAACATGGTCATCTGGTCACTGACCATTATTTTTTGAGTGTGCATATTACAGACTAGGTGGGTTCGATAGAACATGGTCCAACGTTTAAAACGAGATATCACTTTAGTGGCGCTTCTTTTTTGAACTAATGATTTTCTTTGCCGAAATTCGAGATTTTTTTGGTGAAAACATAACATTTTCATCTGGTTACTGACCATTATTTTTCGTTGGAACTAAACGGGCTAAGTATTTGACAAAAAATTACTCAGAAATTGATCGCATCAGCCTTTTTCATCTGGTTCAACATCTTTTACCTTTTTTCAACATTCTCCATGTTTTATTTAACTTTTTTAACTTCATCAACCTCATTCAATTGTTTGGAGATTTTCAACCTTTTTCAATTTTTTTCGACTTTTCAATCTCATTCAACAGTTTGAACATTTTTCAATCTCTTTAAACTCTTATCAATGTTTTCCATATTTTTTTGAATTTTTCAACCCCATTCAACTTTTTTCGAATTTTTCAAACTCTTTCATTTTTTTCAACCTTTTTCAACCTCGTTCAATTTTTTTCAACATATTCCATATTTAATCATTCAACTTTTTCCGACTTTTTAACGTCATTCAACTTTTTTCAAGACTCTCAACTTTTTTCGAGCTTTTCAATCTCATTCAACTTTTTCAACACATTCATATATTTTCGAGTTTATCAACTTTTTTCACCCGCTTCAACCTCTCTCAACATTTTTTAACATTTTCCATATATAATCAACTTTTTGCGAATTTCGGCATTACAACGTCATTCAATATTTTTTTTAAATATTTCAGACTTATTCAATCTCATTTAATTGTATAACATTTTTTTCTCAAAACAAAAAACCGAACTATGGTCGGTCTCCTGGTACTTTCAATAAATTTTCGTAGGAAATATTGAGGAGGCCAAATATTTACGAAAGTGTCGACAAATGCCTGAAAATCAAAATATGTAATAAACTGAGTGCAAAAAATTGTTAAAAGGACCACTAAAAACCGAAAGATGTGGAATAAGTAAGAAGATATTGAAAAACTATTCCAAAACTAAGAAAATTCGAAATATTTTGAAGAATTTGAAAACTATAGAAAAGCAGAAAAATGTTGATAAAACAAAAAAAAATGTTGAAAGAGCCGAAAATATATTGAAGAACAAAAAAGTTGAAAAGCCAAAATAAAGTGGAGTGGACATAAAATAGTAAAAAAATTCGAAATATGTTGAAAAGTTAAAATTATGTTAATGTATGTAGGTATTCGCATATATTTAATATCGAAATGTTGAAAAAGTTGAAAAATTTTACAAAGTGTAACGTCAGCATTAGCGCTAATTTTCCGCAAATTCATTCCAGTATAGTTTTTCTGTCATACCATAGAAGTAAAGAAAAACAAACCCGCATTTAAATTTTGTGAAAAATGTTGCTTTTTCAGGTAATCCTATCAGATTTACGGTAGAATTTAAAAAATGCACGCAAAGGAATTCTTACTACGAAAAGTTATGGAAATCGACAAATTGCTGTTGCAACAAAGAATTTCCAACCCCTTTTTTCTAAAATCTTGCATGCGAAAAATTGAATAAAAAAACAACTACAACAAAAATAGTACATGATAGGGAAAAAATTCCATAACATGCAATGACGAACACTTTATTTATGCAAAGCAAGTGTAGGGTGGTTGAAAGGGTAAATAAAACTAAGGCAGCTTTGCAAATACTTTTACTACTATGTACTATGTACATCCACTACTACTAAAATGTAAACTAAAACAGAAAGTAGTATGAGTATAGTTGTTGTATTTTACAAAAATATGATTTCCTTTAATGTTTCACTATTTTTTCTATTCATCACTCCCCTATTCCCAATACCTACAACCCCGCTATTTCATTTTCTGTTGTTTTTTACTTAAGTGAAAATATTTTGACTCCTCTCATGCTTTTTAGTATTTGCATAAATAAATGTGAGGGAAAAATGAGTGGTGGTGGCAACTTTGCAGGCACGCATACAGAATACACGCATACTATTATACGTATACATTTCCACTCTCATCTTTACGCATACAAGTGCACTTCCTTTTTTTCAAATTGTTAGAGGAAATTGAATCGGCGTAAAATAACAAAAAGAAAAATTCGTTAAAATGAATCTCTGCAAAGCATAGCCTTAATTTTTGGACAGTGAAAAGTGGGGGTGAGCATTGTGACTTTTCTGGTTTCCTTCATTTTCCCGAATTTCGTTTGCTTTTGTTTTACTACTACGAAATTCTACATTGCTCAAAAGTTTTCCTTTTATTGGAAACGAACGCATGCGCTTACTCACAGGCAGCAAGCACATGTGTTAGAGCCAAAACCACTCTGTGTGCATGGTCTGTACAAAAGTGTCTCCATTTCACTTTGTTCCTCACAAAACGTTATTTCCATTTGTACGCTATGATTTGGATAGTGAAACTGCACGAAAATTTGTTTATTTTCTTTTCATTTTTCTTCGAATATTTGAGGGTGTTTGTTTGCAAATTGGAGATGAGAGCGAAAATTCTCTTGCTATTTTTCAACTCAAAATTAGAAAATAAGAACGGCAAAATATAAAGTAAATTGTTTCGAAATAAAAAAAAAGCTGTGATAATCGTGGTGAAAGGTATTGTCTTCAGTAAGATTTGGAGTTATAATTTTAAGGAATTTTATTTAGAGCTCATTTAATTTTATTTTTTAATTTCTTTGAGATTTTTATTGAAGAAATACAGTGCTATTTTCAAAAAGAGACTGTAATTTATGTGCATACATACATACATATGTATGTATGTATATTCACAGGAACCTGTCTTAAGTATTGAGAGTTGTGGTTCACTTAGTAGCTTAACTTGAAATATCTGAATATTTTCGCCAAACTGATTTAGCAAGTTGTTTCGGGCACATGCCTAAATTGTGGACAGCTCTAGAGATTGAGATCAAAAATTTAATATAATGTACCATTTAAGCATTCATTGACTTTTGAGCTCCTATATCTGCAAAACTGGCCCCTGAATGGTATTGCAATACAATTAACTTTTAAGCATACTATACTATTTAAAAGTTTTAGCCGACTTGAGCAGACATTTTTTTCCATACATAATTATTCACGTGGAACAGCAGAGAAATTCGGCATACATAGGACTCACAAATATACAACACATAGTTCAGTGCTATAGTACAGTGAAGGGCACTTAGTGCCTCAATTTCCTCACATTGCTCTAACCGTTATTCGACGCACAACCAAGCGAAAAAAAATTCCCAGAACTTCAACGCTATCGACGCACAAAATTCGCAGAATTTCAACGCTATCGAGGCACAGCGTTGACTTGAATTCAAATGAAAACAAAAACAAAACACAAAGGCATAAATGACGGCGCCGCATTGTGTCTTGACGAATGTAGCAATTGTTTTTGTTTGTAGTGCAATTTGTTTTTTTTTTTGTGCTAATGGCAATTTTGGAAATGAAAGTAAAAAAAACTTTAAAATTTCGTTTGTTGTTGCTTGATGTTGTTGTTTTCCTTTTTTGTTATATTGTTGTGCCCACCGCTGCTATAGTATATAGAAATAAATTAAATTGGTGATGGATGAACAAAAGCGTGAATTGAGTTATAGGTATATCAATCTCACATATGGGTAAAAATTTTCATGATCGGACTTAACTTATTGACACTAAATGAAACATCTTCGCCAAGTTTCTTTCTTGAACTAGTTGTTGGCCAATTCAGAACCTCTTATTTAATTTTTAGTTTAGTTTAATCAGTGGTTAAAATGTGGTTTTTGTGCTGTTGGTCTTATTTATACAAATTTTTCCAATTCTTCTTCAGAAACTTTTATATAATAGGAATATTTAATTGTCTCAAACATTCATTTATGGTAACTGTATGCTCAACAAAAATTTTGGTATTTATACTGAATTGGTTCCAGAATCATCTATCTATAATAGACTCTATATATGTATGTATTTATATAATAATCAATTGCTCTGCATAAGTCTCGCAAAGTCTCGTTCGATTTGAATTACTTTTTTTTTGTGTTTTTCATGCAAGGTTTATAGCAAAAAAAAAGTTTGGAAAAATGTGAAAGAAAAATCGGAAAATTTCAAAAAACCGATATCGTGTTTTGCATAGGAATTTTGTGTGGAGAACGCACAGCATATCTTTCGATTGAATTAACTTGCACGGTTTATTCGATTTTGCTTATTTTCTCATTCAAAGATATGTTGTTCATTAGGTTTTAGGGTATGCATTAATCCAAAATTCCCTAAGAACCCGAACTGGTGCTTAAACTGGGATGTGAACTTGGACTTGAGGCCATTTTGTATGGAATTTTTGTATTACGAATGAAATATTTTCCAGTAAGTAAAACAATTTTAGATAAGACAACGTGTGTCGGTGCAGAACAGGGATGAGCATGGGGTTAGAGATAGGGACAAGGAGGGCAGAACAACGTCTGCGGGTACACTAGTACTTTATATAAACTTTCGCATCACTTTTGTGATGATCTGTTTGGGAGTGAGCTAAAATGCACGAGCAAGAATTCTGTCGAACAATACTTCAGAGCTGATATTTTTTTTGCAATGCACGGACTAGCACATAATAAAAGGTAACAGTTATAAAGGTATTTCAACTAAAACAACTGAACTGGGTCAGTCAAATTGAAGATGCTTAAAACGACTCTGAGATTAGAACATCCTAATTGAGTCTGGTTTTTGAGATAACATCACTGATATCAAAAATTGCATTTCTTCTTTTTGATTACTAGAGCTAAGCCGGTTTGAGTATAGCCTATTAAAAACTTCAGTGGGCTAAAAACATTCAAAAAAGCGAACTAAGAATTTTGCAATCTATTCTATGGACAAATATATTTAATAAGAGTATTTTGCTCGAATAAAAATTATAGAATTTCATGTTACTATTAGGAAACAGAGCAAAAATTGTTCGCAAAATATTGTTAAAACTTTAATAAACTTTTTTATTGGTTTTTTTTTTTTTAATTCATGACAACGCCAATTCTTTCATTCCACATTTGAATTGCATTCAAAATGATGCATTTTATTTTGCAATCTATTTGTAATTGTAATTTTTTTTATTTTCTTTTTAGAATTCTCAAATTAATTGACAAACAAATCCGCAAAAGCAACGGATGCAAGCACTCACCAATGTTGCGTGCATATTTTTGAACCCTTACACAAAATCGCATGCTAATTAATACAAACATGGTTATACATGAAGAAAATAAGTTACAATTTCTTTTAACAGAAAATTCAAACTTTAAAATAGAAATTGTTTATCAAAATTCCGTTACCAAATAATAGAAGAATTTCAATATAGCATGAGTAGTAAAAGAGAAATGAATTCTTTTGACAATTAGGGTATGGCATAGATTTAACAATTTAAGCTCTGTATTTTTTTTATGTGTATGACTGAATTCTGCAATTTTAGCTCCCTCGCATGCGGCGGCAACTCAAAAACAGCAACAACTACAAAGTCAACAACAAAATTTTTGCAATAACAAGTGAAATGAAATTATTATTTGATAAAAAATTTACACAAAACATTTCTGATGTCGTGAACTTGTCTGTCAAATTGCTGGACAGTTGTGACTTGTGCTGTTTGTTGCTCCTGCCACTGCTGCCAAAGATATTGCTGTATCTACTGACTGTCGCTGTTTCTGCTATGTTGCTGCAATCCTAATGAAAATGTAAACAACATGCAAGAGGGAATACATTCGGTTTTCTCTGTCATTGTCAGGCGTTTTGTTTCTTTTTTAAGGGACGACGACGCATTGTTTGATTTCAAATGATGCATCATGTGTCTGTATTTGTCCCTATTTATTTGTTTTATTGTTGTTGTCATTGTTGTTGTCGAAGAACAAACATTGTCTCTTGAAATTATAATCATGCTTGTTTAATGTCGTTGACAATTTGAGGGGCTGCAATTGTAATTACAGTAGAGATGAATGTATTGCAATGTTTGATGTTTTTTTGAACAAAATGAATTTAATATTTGAATTGAAGTTTGAGTTATTTTTAATGGATGTCATTAACGTGTTAGTCCGGAAGGTAGCGTTGCATTTTTCATAGGCATTTCCTCCGCTTAGCTTAATATACATTCAGACCAATGTTGTAGAGGAGATGTAAATTCGTAGATTTGATGCCTGAAAAATTTCCGAATGACAAAATTTGACCCACCTTTCAAATTACTAACGATAGTCTCTATTTTCGAAAAATACGATTTTTATTGAAATTTTTAAATTAAAATTACTTTTTCAAAACTTGGAAACTTTAAGACGGTGAAAGGATGTGACAAATCTTTTCGTATGAAGTTTTTCCGTGCATGAAATCGACGAACTTTTATCGCCTCTACAACATTGTTCGTAAGATATATTTTTCTATTTGTGGTGTACTTTCTAAGTTATTGAGCGAAATTTTGTTCGTCGACCGCCTCTTACTACCACGCCCACCACGATTCAGAAGACTGACGCTTATCTCGACTATCAGTCAAATTTAAGATATGAATTGCAAAAAACATTAGGCGGGAGGAAATGGAAATGCTGCTATTGAAAATTAAAAACAGCTAGGAAATGCAAAAAAAAAGAATACCATATTTACTATGAGTTCAATCGATTTAAGGATTGCACGAGAATGTTCTAAGGTTTTGTATAGATCAACATTGGCTGATATACTAGATTGCTTTCAGTACGCTTGATTTAATCCCTGTTTGACAACATATTACATTTGAAGTTCCAGCGGCAAATATGTTATAAACAACATCGACGAATAGTTATACTAATTGTAGGCAGTAATGCTCACAACTCCAGCCAGGGCCGGGTTAAGGTTATGTGCCGCCTGTACGCCAATAAAATTTTGTCGCCCCAAAATTAAAAAAAATTATAAGATGCGAAAAAATCCAATTTTTGAATGAAAACAACAATTTTTTTGATTAACAGAAAGATATTTTTGATGAGCACAAAAAAAAAAAAGGTCTTCGTTTTTCAAAATTTTGCCGCCCCCCTTTCCTTGCCGCCCATACGCCATGCCGTCGCTTGCGTATGCGGTATATGGCCCTGACTCCAGCCACATTTGTAAATTCTTTTTACAAAGGGATGGCCGCGTTGTAGTCAGCTTGCCTACATCTCTATATACAATGTGTAACAAGCGAAAGGCAGATTGCCTTAAAACATCGCTTACTAAGTGCATGTATAGTTTAGCGAGTTCCCTACATCTCTACATACAAAGCATGCAGCAAACAGGCAAGACCCCATACATCTCCATATACAAAGCAAGCAGCCAACAAGCAGACTGCCTACAGCTCTATATACAATGCACGCAGAATGTTAGAGAGTTTTAAATATTCAGAATCAGAAAATAATTATAATTTAAAAAAGACTTTGGAGTACTTATTTCTGAATTCAATAATAAAATAATAAATCATCATATCATTTTTGAAGACAAGACATTAAATTGAAGAAAATTTTAAAATTACATTTCAATAATTATAATACTTTGCGACAAACCGCTTTTGCGGTAACTCACTTTTTTGTTTGGTTTGGTACAGTACTTTTAAACTACATAGAAATTATTTCTAAAAACTATTCCCACTGATCATATCTCATTTGTCTTTCTTGAACGGAAATTGATATATGTTAAACATTAAGTTATTTTTAAAAGTACATATTCTAATAACAGAGAAAATAACGCTTGAATTTAATTTACGAAATGCTAATTATGAGGGTGTTTATTTTGAACCGCACATTCGGTCTTTCATAATTAAAATGTGTAGCAACATACTTGGCGAAATGTGCCAACATATTCCATTAAAACGAAAATAACACACCATAAATTGTTAATTTACATGCGCTTTTTTTTTTTTTTTGGCCTCACACATTTTACCCACACATGAGTGCAACACATGTTTTGTGCATTTGAAATGAATTTAAAATTGTGTGCTCAAGATAAATGTTTCTTTTTCACAGAAAAAATATAAAAATAACTATGTTATAAGTTTTTATAATACAAAAATTTAACTCACCATTATGTCCGGTATTAGTGATAATAACCCAAAAGTCAATTGTCTTCTCTGGACCGAGCTCTTCATAGTCCCACTTCTTTTTGACTCGCACAGCGCCATTAGTTTCGACCGTCACCCATGGATTTTCATCACGTATTTTAAATGTTTCTTTGTCAGTTTCTTTTTCCAGTTGAAATACCGATTTTCCTTCGGTATCACCATCAGCTTCAGTGAATTCAATACGTTTCGTAGGGCGCACCGCGCGCGTTACCCTACGCTTTTCACGATGATGCGAATGTTCGTTAATAGCATCATGCTCAAGATGTTGCATTATAAATGAAACTGGTTCCGGCGCAAGAAATTCAATTAATACTTTTGTTGGCTTTTCACTCACCAAGCTGGGATAACGCAGATCATGGGCTTCAACTTCAACCAATAGCTCGGGATGCAATGGTTCACCAGCTAACATTATCTCACCAGTCTGTGGCACAATAATGACAATATTATTGGGTGCAGTCAAACGATATGCAATCTTATCACCATCGGCATCGGTTGCCTCAACTTTGCCCAAAATACTAAAACGTTTCCATGTGATCGAGGAGTTACTCTCCAAATTACTCGACTTTTGTCCAGCAATTGCAAATTTATAATCGTTAGTTTTAAAAACGGGACGATTGTCGTTCTCATCCAGCACGGTGATCACTATCTTTGATACCGTCTTATCAATTTCATCCAAGTCTGAGGCCTGTATTGAGAGATCATAGTGCGCTTTTGTTTCACGATCCAATGGGCGATTAGTGACTAACCAAACGCCAGACAAATCATCACTATTCACAATCAATGTAGTGATACTCTTATCCCCATCTTGATTTGCCTTACGACTTTGCAGCGCAAAAGCTTGATCATCATTACCATCGATTATGGTATAACGTACTTTTTTAGGCGTCATGTTCTCTTCCAGCATATCACCGCTGAACGCCTGCATAAGCGGTATGCCGCGCACACGCGTACCTGCGGGCCGATTCTCACGCACTTCACCAGAAGCATCCAACATGGCACCTGCAAATCGTAACATATCATTGCGATGCATAACAAATAGTTGTAGATTGTGCGTATTCGTGGTATTCGGTGTTTCCTCCACCACAACTAAATTCACCGGACGATTGACCAGCGGTGAAATATCTGATGTGGTCATAACAACGCCATCCTCCAGCACAGTAAAATATTTGGAGTAATCGCTATCCAGCATATGATAGGTACCCGCTTGTACTGAGGCGGTAACGGCGTTGGAGTGTAACGCTGTGGGATAGGAAGAATTATAGACTGGTATTGTTTTGAATTTCTTGATGCTAAAGCCGGGATATGTATCATGTGGCAACACTAGTGACATATCATTATTGTTGGCACCATTACTGCCAGCCAACATGCGAGCGGCATTCGCAGCAGAAATGCCACGAGTTTGTGCAACACTTTTACCCGACGATGATGACGACGACGTTTCGAAGGCATCACTTGTTTGCACGTGAGACGCGACGGCGAAGAGTAACGATATTACGGCGATTGTTAAAACACGACCACGACACGTTGCAACTCTCCTGCAAAAACGAACGAACAACGCACACGTAGGCGATTGAGTTTTACGACTGGAGTTTTGGCCGCCACCTAAATGGGGCCTCCGATTTTTGGCTGCGTCACTACTACGCGCAGCCATTATGGCACACGCGTTATTTGAACTGTGGGGTTTTGGAAGTTAGTTAGAGATTTATTTTAAGTTTTTTTCTGATTTTTTCAATTTATTCATTGATAATATTTTTTAATTTTGAATATTTTCTAGCGATATAGCGGCGCACTGAAGTCAAAACATTTTGTTACACTGCAGTCAGTTGATTTATTTCTGAAAAAAATATAAAAATTTGAGCAGAGTATTAGTAAAGGTTTGATATATGATTGATTTTTAAAGGAAATAGTTTGGAGCATTTCGCTAAAATACAAAAAATATCTCTTAAAAACATTGGTAAAGAAAAAATTGTTTCCCCGCCCCCAATAGATTTTCCGCCTGGGCCACTTTCAAGTTGCTTCTAGTGTTTATCAAGAGAACAGATTTTGAATTATTTCGCTTTCAATGAAGAACTTTATAGAAACAATTTTGCCAGCCTAAAAATAGACTTTTAAGAAAATTAGAAATATATACGTCACTATCCATTAACAATCCAATTCACTAAATCATAAATGTATTCTGGTATTAAATTGCGCAGTTCATTCAATCGTTGTCACAGCATGGCGCCTTGAAAAAATGCGTCAATTCCGGCACGCTTTCAATCAGGTAACAAAAACCAAAAAAACGTTTGCATCCTTACACGCGCACACCTGGCAACTATGCTGCACCATTTTTCTACGATCACAATATACGAGATTTTCGATATGGATTAAAAACATTTCTATTTATTCCCCCACCACTATTTTATTTATTTTACATTTTTGTTGACCGCTTGAGGGTTGGGCATTGTTCATTCGAATAAAATTCATTGTTTTCAGTGTTGTTGCACAACTGTGTATACACATTTCGTTAGGGAAGAGAGGAAAAAAGGATGTAGGTACTGCAACGTGTTTTTTTCTCTCCTTTCATAGTGGCGTTGACAGTGACATCAGTAATATTGATGAGGCATTGATTAATTGTTTTGGGTTTATATTTGGAACACAAGAAAAAAAGTAAGCAAGATAAATTGACTGGGTATTGTACTCCGTGCACACACATAAAAAAGGCGTGAAATTGTTATTTAATGTTGGATATTTCATTATTGGTTTTTTGTTCGTAATTGCGATATGGGTAATTACTTTAATGAAAATTAAGTCAGAGAATTTGCGGTAATTTTTTGTTTTCAACTTTTGCAATTGTAAGTTTCAAATATAAAATATAAATTTATGCAGCAATATGATAGAACTCTATTTAGTATGTAGTTTTAGCAGAAACGATATTGAATCTCTGTAATTCCTGCCAACAATTTAGCGATTTTTTTTTTCTGACTATATAATTCCGAGTCAGTTTTGAATAGATATTAGATTATTCCTTATTTTATTATATATATTATATATACACTTTGTCTCTCTGTTTGTAACACATAGAAGGGGGCGTGGCAGGTATGGAAAAGTATATATATTGTTGATCAGGGTCACCAATTGAGTCGATTTAGCGATGTCCTTCTGTCTTTCTGTCCGTCTGTTGAAATCAGGTTTACGGGAAAACTTAGAAACCTAATTGAACGAAACTTTCACACACAGGTCAGACCTTTTTGCAGGCATCTTGCTATTGAAAATGGGCGAAATCGGTTCTTGGACACGCCTACCGCCCACACTTTATGTATATTTACCCAGGCCAATTTTGAAAAAAGTTGCAGCGATTTTGATGAAACTGGATGATTTGGTGCACATGTAAGCCAAATTAGGATAAGGCTGTATTTCAAGTATCCAAAGGATCGTACAGGGGCGTGGCACAGCCCTAAATTTTATTATTTTTACTACCATATCCTGTAAGCCGTTCAAGATATTGCGATGAAATTAAACGTAAACGGATACATGTAAGATATATCTTGAATTGTGATAAAAGTGGGCGGAGTCAAAAAAGTGGGCGTGGAACTTTTCAACTGTTCAAAATTTTTCTCAAATTGGCACAAACGATTTTCATAAAAATTTCGCAGATGATGCAGCTGAAAACAGTCATCAATAAAAGTTCAGCCACTTTACTGAAAAAACTCGTTGAAGGGTGTGGCACCGCCCACAATATTCATAAACGTTATATTAAGAGAACTAACAACGTAATCGTTATGAAATTTAATGATGTAGACATACTTGCTATATGGTCTCTTTTAACTAAAATCTGATCCAATAGTATCTGTGGGCGTGGCACTTCCCAAATAAGCAAAAAACGCTTATTGTTGTAGATAGTGTGCTATGAGAATAATCTTCATAAAATTTGGTGTATAGATGTCAATTACTATAAGCTTTAAAAATAAATTAATTTTGACGGGATTGCATCAGCGGGCGTGGCACCTCCCATATTAACATAAATTAGTAAGCGCTGTTTTAAGTGAACTATTGCAGCAATTGCTATGAAATTTAATGTATGTGGTTCAGTTGCTATAGGGTATATCTGAATCAAAAGTGGCTGATATAGCACCAGTGGGCGTGGCACCTCCCATACAAATAAAATTCGGTAAGTGGCATTTTTATCGAAATATGTGAGCAATCATACTAAAATTTGGTGTAAGGGGTTTGCTTTTGAAAAGCTATTTCTGGATCAAAACCGGGATGGATTGTACCAGTGGGTGTGTCACTGCCCTAAATTTTAATTTTAACTGCGGTATATATCGCAAACTATACAAGCTATTGCGCTAAAATTTAATATGAGAATGTCGATCACGAATATAGTTTATTGAACCAAAAGTGGGAGTAATTGGAGAATATGCCTTACGTCCTTACGTTCAAATTCAAAATAACAAATTATACACACATAAATATTGTTTTCCACTTAAAGAGGTTATTCCTTAACGTTCCTAGTTATAGAGGGAAAAGCCCATGTTATAGAGGCTAAGACGCACAGAAACTTCAAAAATCATATCCCATATATAGAGGTTTAATAATAACAGTAATAGAGGTATTTTGATGCAAAACTGCTCGAGCCTTGAAGTGAGTCTCACAAATAGAGGTTTCCCACTTATCCAGGTACGGCTTAGTCAGGTTTCACTGTACGTACTTTTGTTAAGTTAGCTGTTATTATGTGAGAATAAATACATTGAATACTTCTGTTGATTTAAAACCATTTCTACTAGTCTTATTTATACATAATTTCGTAAAAGAGCAACAGAAACAACATTAAAAGCATGATGGAAAAAAATGTCCCTTGCGACCGTGATTAAAATTTAAAAAAAAAAATATAAATCATTTTTGGGTGAAATCAAAACCAATTTAAAAAGACATCAATGCACAACATTTAAAAAATTATTCCCATTGAAATATTGCGTCAGGTTTAGCCGAAATCGGCGTTTGAATTGTTGGCTGCGAAAACCAGTTCTGTTTTCGTCCCGTGCAATTATCTTGAAAACGAAAATTTTCCCAAAATCAACCTTAGCACCATTTATAGAGCTAATTAAGAGCTATAAGTTAAGCCTATTTTCAAAATAAAAATCCGCTTTATTTTGACTTTTTTTTATTTAAAATGTGTTCGACGGTCCCGTTCGACACCATGAAAATGCCCATATATATAAAAAAATTGATGCAAAGATATCACCATATCCTTCTTCAGAAAGAAATGGGTGGATTTGGAACTATAAAATGACATTTTTTATGCAACAGTTAATTGTTAAACAAACAAGCACTTACAAAATCGTGGAAATATATTATTTTATTAAAAACTTAAAAATGTTCTCAGACTTTGCAGTTATTGCAGAGTAGGGCACAGGAAACTCCACTTTTTTTTCTTTAAATTTTTGTACCACTTAAAATACCAAAATTAGCTCAAAAAAACCAAAAGGGATCATTTTCTGGACGTTTTTTTTTTTACGATTTTCTCGAAACCTGAAAAAAGCGTCGATCTTAGATAATTTCATTGGTTTAAGTCCTTCGCAAGAGCTCCCAATTATAAAGTATGATCATACATTTTGTGTTTTTTTTTATGAAATTTTCTATTAGGTTGAATGGCAACACATCAGTTCCACATAAAACTTAAATGTATTACAGTACATTTACATGACATTTATACTTGTCACATGTACATGCACACACACACACACACAGATATTATGTTTTCATCTATTTTTTATAATTTATTCATATTCATAGGATATAATTTTCCATTTTCAAAATTAAAATGCATCGTTTACATAAACAAATAATTACTTCACAAAGGTTGGCAATACTTCAAAACTATTTGAATGCGACTAAGACTATTGTCTACTTTCTTAATAAGATTAGGTTCATTAAAAACCCTATTTTATGAACCTTTAAACAAAAGAGACAATTAAAATAATTTAGCTAATATAAAAGAAAAGAAAGAAAGAAAAAAACCGGCTAAAGTCGCAGGTTGACTGCTGTTAACAACAGCATCAAGTTACCGACGACGACGACGACGCGAGACAAACATTTTGGGGGGACATTCAGTGATGTCCGAAATAAAAATGTCTACGGCCTTAATTTTATTTCTTTATTAGTAAGTTCAAAAATCGTTCAAAAGCCATTCATCAATTTAAGTTTTAAGCTGCTTAGGGAGCTAAGCTTGGCTCTTATATAAGTCACTTTGTTCAAATTACGCCTCGGTTAACATAATTTTTATGTTTCTATCATAAATGGAAAAAAATTTACTGGATTTTAAGTATTATAACTTTTTTTTTTATGTTGGCATTATATGGGTATTTAAATATTTACGTTGGTTTGTATTGCTTGTGAACATGATATTTTAACAGTTTTTATTTTATTGTTTTATTTAGTCTTAGGAAAGTTAAAACTTAATGAAATTTAAGTCATAAAAATGAAGTGAGCTTAAGATTTTCCGAGAGCTTTTTAAAAAGGTCTTTTGATGTGTGAACATCAATATTGACGGGCATGAGAAAAAAAAATTGAAACTGCGTTGAATTTTCCAGTCTGTACAACGCTGATGTTCACGTTTGCAATTTGAGTCACAGCAGGGACGCTGAATTCACATACTTAAATGTTTCATATATGTACCTACATGGTTCATATACTTTATCTCTTTTCAACAATAAACAACTTATTCCACAGTTTTTGATATTGTGCATTTTTCGACCTTTCACGACATCCTAAACTTCTTCCATTTCATTGTCTGAAAGTCTTATTCTGACTTATTTTATGACAAATAGGGGCTTTTTGAATTCTTTTTTCGACATTTTGTTTCGGCTTTTTTGACATTTCAGCATTTTTCGAGCCTTTCATTTTCAATTTCTTCAACATTTTTAACCCTCTTAAGATTTTCCGATTTTTTGAAAATATTAAAGTCCGAAGCTCCTAAAATCATAATTTAATAAAAATGCCTACACATTTCCTGTCACTGACAAACATTTGCCATACATTTCAGCAGCATTTTTCAAACAGCCCCCGCACTTTTATGCCAGTCTATACACAGCTCTCTTGTTCTCGCTCCTAAAATTTGTAAATAAAATGAATAAATTTCTCTTTATTGATTATGCAGACATGTCATAACAATTAATTTGAAATTAAAACACCATTAGCATTCGATTTTTTCTGTTTTTTTTTTTTTTTTTTTTTTTTGACATTTGACTGCCGTGCGCTATTTTTTATATTTTTGTTCGCCATGTCACAGTACGAGTAGTAGTAGTACGAGTATTTTAATGTTCGATATCACAGCGTTTGTAACAGCACGCGTTTTTATATCGTAAAATCATGCAAATTTTATTATTTTTAAATTACGAGTAGTAAAAATCAACAGCAGAAAATATAATGAAATTAATATGAATTTTTAATTGACAGTTCATAAATTTGCCAAATAAAAATCAAAAAAATATTTATTAAAAAATAAAAGAGAAAAAATTAAACAAGTTTCTCTCCAAAACGCAGTCAGGGGTCCTCATTAATGTGTTGACAAACATTTTGATTTAAATAAATTCCATAAAAGATGCCATTCAAATACTTGATGATATAGACTGTGTCACTTGTCGGTCACAGTGGGTGGTCCATGATTTTTCAGCAGCAGTAGTATACTCGTAGTATTATGTTGATATGCCAAGTGTTGCAATACTTTGTTGTGGCAGAAACCGACAAATTATAGTTTTGTGGGTGCAATTTTACGATTATGTTAAGAAAATGTGAAACTTTTTTGAGTAAATTTCTGAGAAAAACGTAATACACATTCAAAAAAAGTTTTGTTTTAGGGTTAGAATTTACAAAAAACATCTCACGTAATTAATGGATAGCCACTAAAAATGAAGAATCATTAAAAATGAAAACTAAGTATATCATATAAAAAGTTACGAAAAAACATAAGAAATGTTGTCAAAGAAGTTTTTCAAAATGATTTAAGAAAAAAAAAATTGTGCCAAATTAATTCCGAAAATCACCCAATAATAAAATAAAAACTTTAAAACTCATGATAAGAGCGTCTGTTTAATAACAAAAGGTCAAAATCGGTATAGAGCTTTTGCCAAAAACTTATGGAAAATAGATATAGAGTCAATAGAAAAAAATAAATTTCTAAAATGTATCCAGACTCAAAAAGAAAAACAAAGAGTTTTCGCTCAATGTATTTACGGCCCATTTTCGTAACACTGTTGTCACTCAGTTTGTGGAATTTCCAAAGCATGGTTTTAAGCGCATTAGTCTCTTTTTCTGGCGTCAAAAAACGTTGACCACGTAGTTTATTTTTCACGGTCGAAAACAAAAAGTTCGGGTCAAAAGATGTAAAATCAGGACTGTATCGAGGATGGTCCAAATTCAAAACTGTGAACATTCAAATATTAAGTTGCCTCAGCCGATGTTGGAGAGCTCGCGTTATCATGGCAAAGTTCGGTTGTTAGTTTTCCTTATTTTAGTGAAGAATTCTAGCAAATCAAGGACTGTGTACTATTCAAAATTGACTGTTCTACGAGTTTCTAGCGACATTGTGTTCACTTATACAAAAAAAAACATGCCACAATTTGCTTCGAATTGCTTCTTGCACTAAAAATCTTTGTTGGGTTCGGCCATTCTTGGAAGGCCTACACAATCGACTGCTTCTTAGTTATTGGTTAATAGGCATCTATCCAGAATTTATCACTCGTGTGAATATTGTGGTTGGCTTTTAATGCCTTTTTAGACAATTTCTTTGCACCAATCAACACAGGCCTCTTTTTGGGCTATTGTTAAATTATTCAGAATTCAATGCACACAAATCTTTTTCATAGGTAAATGTTCATGTCAAATTTTGTGTAAGTTCGTTATACTATATTGCCTATGATCGCCTCTATCTCACGATATGTCACATGCTTCTGGCACAACAATCGATTTTGGACGACCGTCCTTAAATTTGTACGTGAGCGAATGTCGGCCACGTTTGAATTCATTAAACTAGTGGCATACAATAGTTTCTGAAAGTACTGCAGATAATCCTTCTCGAAAGTCACACTAAATTGTCCCGCGAAAGTTCTCCTGAGTTATTTCGACTTTTCGCTGCGAATTTTCAAAGTTACTGTAACTAAAACAAATAGCACCTGAAGTAAAAAACGTTATACGTACGCACAGAGTAAAGAACGAAAAACTTCGCAACAAAGTAGTTAGATGGTGGCAACCTAACGTGTGTACTCCCGATACTTAAATAGCAACCTTCGTATCATGAAAAAATTATTTACATTTTTTTCTTCAATTTATACCCCAGCGGCAAATATGTTATAAACAATATCGTTGAATAGCTATACTCATTGTAGACAGTAATGCTCACAAACCCAGCCACAACTGTAAATGCTTTTTACAAAGGGATGGGCGCTTTGTAGGCAGCTTGCCTACATCTTCATATACAATGTGTAGCAAAGGAAAGGCAGATTGCCTTGAAACATCGCTTACTGAGTGCTTGTATAGTTTACAGAGTTGCCTACATCTCCACATACAAAGTATGCAGCCAACAGGCAAGACCCCTTACATCTCCATATACAAATCAGACAGCAAACAGACACACTGCCTACAACTCCATATACAAAACAGGCAACCAGCAAGCAAACTGCCTACTGCTCTATATACAAAGCAGGCAGCCAGCAGGCAGCCAGCAAGCAAATAAACAAAATGTCACAGTAACAATTTCATTTCTGAAACATACAACAAAAAGTGTATAGCTTTTCATACATGAAAAATCAGAGTAATTCATCAATTTGCCGCTGGGATTATAGTTCGAAAAAATTCCAAAATTATATGAGTAAAAAAAATTGAGTAATCCTATTTTCATCATCGTTGTCAAATCCTATATTACGTGGCGTTTTCGTATGATGTGGTTTTTTTACGGAGATTATTATTTCGGTGGTATTTATATGGGTGGTGTTGGTTCATCATAAAAGCAAAAGATAAAAAATTTCAAAAAAAATGTATGTAAGCAATTAAAATTGTGGGAAATTTTTCATATGAGTAAGGCCTTAATATTAATGGTATGATTTTAAGATTTTTATATTTATATTCAAGCAAATTTTTCAGACAGAAACAGAATTTTTGAAGCACATTGAAAGTAAAAGTCATCATAAAATAAGTATATGTGAAAATAATTTTTCAACACTTCATAATAATGAAAAGAACATGCACACCAAAAAAAAAAAAAAAAAAGTTATTATTCCATGTGAATGAGTATTGCACCCTATAGATTTTTGAGATAAAGTTATAAAATAGAAGCAGCTGTTTGTTTTTGTTTTTGTAGTTCTTAGTTTATGTAGGTTTTTTTTTTTTTTTTTGATTTTCTAAAATTAAACGCGATCTTACAATGGTTATAATAGGCACCCCTCTGAGGGTAAAATTAGTAGCGCATGTCACGCATATCCCTCATATACATATGTGTGGATATGAACTGTCCCATATTACCATAAGTATTTCGTACATATGTAATGCTTAATGAGTGGCAGTTACAACTCAAGGACACGCACATGCATCAGCCTTTGTGTATGTTTTATTAGGAAAGGTCCTTGAAAATGAAAAAAAAATAAACATGCATGGAAATCAAATAAGTAGCAACTAATAAAAATTTACATTTTTATGAAGAAATTGTGCAGAAGTTTTTCATAAGAAAAGTTGAAGTAACGTCTTCTTAATTGGTATCTAAACATTCTAGATCTTTTTCTCAAGAAAGTTACAGCATTTTTGACTTTTTCTTTTAATTTTAGATAAATAAATCAAAACAGCAGTCAAATAAAATCGTTGACTGCCAAACTAATTTGCATTAAATTCCAATGAATATTGTGACAAACTTATGCACAAAACGAAACAGAAAAATCCACATAAAACTATCAATGAAAAATTGATAAGCACCTGGGAATTTTTAATTTTTGTTGTAGAAAAAATACATAAATTTTTATTGTTTTAATTTAAATTAACATTTTTATAGCTCTCCAAGATAAATTCCAAGCTAAAGTGTTTAAATAAGCTTTTACACTTAAAGGCAGAAAAAAAATCAAGAAAATGATAAAAAACAAAAAATAAAATCAAAGCCAAAGAAAAAAACTAAATGATTAAAAGAAATTTTAAAATTATTTCAAGATAAAAAATATCTTAGAAGCTGATTGGCAATCCATCCTTTTCGTTTTTTCCATAATATTTTTTGGTTAACTGATTTATCGCTTACAAGATAAATTGTTAATTAATAAACACGCTTACAATAAAAATTAAGTTGCATATCGTCTGTGTATCTGACAGAAACACAGTTTCGAGCACAATTAATAATTAAGTAGCTGAGATAGTGAATATGTGGTAATGTGGAAACCCTACTAATTAGGCACGACAACAATTTGCAGATCAAAATTTAAATTTTGCCGATTAAAATGCAAATTGAAGCAACAGTGATTTGTTAGCAAGATATCGATCGTTGTGATCTGTCGGCCGTCATCTAAAGTAGATTTTAAAGAGCGATAATGCCATTGGCGTTCGTTGACAACAAAAATTAGTGTGATTTTATATTCTCTGATTTATGGATACAAGTAAGAACAGCTTATCGTTTGCCTTTGGGTTTTATTGTTAATTAAGATATCGATCGCTTGAAATTGATTTTCTGTTAAAGGTTTTAATGAGTTTTTTTTTATTTTATTTCCTTAGGTGAGAAAAAGACATAAAAAACTTTCCGGTTAATTAGATCACTAATTGGGTGAGAAAATAAAATTTTTTTATGTCAATTGTTTTGAACTTTGGTAGTCGAAATCGCAACTTTTTCATCTTTCCAGCGCTTGATTTTCGCCTCCGAACAAAAATGTTTCATATATTCGAACTCTTTGTGTACTTTTATTAAGTTTCCATTAGCTGCATATAATTTTGAGTCGTGTAGTTTATTCACCAAAATCTTAACGTCTTACCATAATGGTGTTTGCGTAATATCGCTCTCGAATATACATTCAATTCCATATGCGGAGCTGCCCACAAATCGATGTATGCACAGCTACTTTTGAAATAATACTTTGTTTCGAAGGCACTGCCAACAATCATAAGACAATTTAAAATAAATTGAAATTTTTAAGGAAAATTTACTTACAACAAAACTTGGAAAATAATTGAAATGGTAATGCCTTATTTTAAAACTTTCTTTTGTGTTTTGATCACAATATTCAACGTAAGAGTTGACGAACACAAAATAACGAGAGAAATCTGTGCGAAATATTGATCTTTTTCTTTCAAGAGAAATGCAAAGTTTAAAATCAATGGAAATAAAACAGGATAGTTACTGGATTTTTCACAAAAACACTGGATTCATGTTTAACAGGATATTCGCTGAAAATACAGGGGTATCCTGTAAATTATAGGGGTATCCTGTAAAATACAGGGGTATCCTGTAAAATACAGGATAAATGGCATGCTTATTCATACCCAGGCATTTTTGAGTGTCAATCAAACTGTTTGTCACAAAATGTATCATGACTAATCCAAATAGCTGTCCTGTACTGAAAAAAGGTGACCCGACAATCTGCGTTAACTATCGGGGAATCAGTCTTCTTACCATCTCATACCGACTGTTTTGTGTGAAAGACTTAAGCCAACACACTGATTGGGCCCGTTCCCACCCACTTTTCGGAATCCGTTTTCCGTAATGGACATTTTCCGAAACGACAAAAAAAACCGAAATTTTTTTTCCGGAATCCGTTTTCCGGAATGGACATATTCCGAAACGACCAAGATCCCAAAATTTTTTTTCCGGAATCGGTTTTCCGTAATAAACATTTTCCGGAACGACTGTTTTCCGGAACGACTGTTTTCCGGAAATAATAATTACAAACTTATGAGTCATGAGTAAAATATTTTGTATATGTATGAAATTTCTATAAATCTATTTGCATAAATCATCGTACACAAAACTTAAAATTTTCACAGAACTATGTTGTGTGCGATTGAGCGCAGAAATCGTAGGTCATCCCCACGATTGGAAAACCAAGCATATCGGTTTTGAGTCATCCGGACCTCGACAGACTGTTATACTACGACCTGGTGCAATATCAGCGGTGACAGCTCTAGCGAGACATTTTGTGCTCGATATTGCACACATTCCCAGTAAACTTTTCCATTTTCACTTTTGGCCCGAGTGTACAAGTCACCATTTATAGAAAGTTTTGTGCCCACTATTTTCGCGTCCATTTTTGCGTAGAATTTTGGAAAATAAAAGACGTTACAATAATAAATAGAAATTGGAAAGTAATAAACAGATTGCGTTACTATAGCAACAGGGGTTAACTTGCAATATAACAAGGCAAATCTGGCCGGAATGGAACGCTAAGCGATCTCTAGAACTGATATCCCGCACTAGACACAGTGTCTCGTCAGTTGTTGCAGTAATAAATGGCCACTGGCTTATCGGCAGACATGCGGAGAGATTAGGTATTCGGTCTTTTGACTACTGTAGATGTTGTGGGGATGTGGAGGAGGAGGAAAATATTACACATTATCTTTGCTCCTGCCCTGCACTTGCTAGAAAACGCCACAAAACACTTGGTTCGTTTTAGTTTGATGACCTGGAGGATCTTAGACATGTTAGCATAGGTCAGTTATTTAGTTTCATTACGAAATCTGGATGGTTCAATGAGAGGGTATAGTCAAGTACCCTGTGGTATCACAATGGACCAAACTTGGTCTAAGTGAGTCGGTTGTGTAACTGACTGCCACTCCTACCTAACCTATAGCAACATGAGTTGTGGATTTTATGTATACAAATAATTATCATTCCTTAAAATTTACACTCCGGAAAACCGATTCGGGAAAAAGTATTCCGGAAAAACGTCATCCCGGAAAATGTATATTCCGGAAAACCGATTCCGGAAAAAAATTTCGGGTTTTTGGACGTTCCGGAAAACTTCATTCCGGAAAACAGTCGTTCCGAAAAAAATTTTTTAACGTCACATTTTTTGCAAGAAGACAATCTTTATTTTTCGAGTGAATTCGGGTATCCATTTGATGAAAGAATAAAAGTTACGAGCATAAACACGTTTTTTAGCCAAAAAGGACCTTCAGGGGAATCAAAAGTGCTCCATTAGTTTTTCTCGGAACGAAAAAAGAATGACGTCGATATCGTTTTTAAGGGCCATTCTAACTTTTAAGTTGGTGTCTGAATGAATCTAAATTTCGACCCGATCTATTGTACAATCTCATAAAATGTACGGAGTTGGTAAAATTTTGATGCAACTACATTACTATATTAAATATAACATTTGTATCAGTTTTTTTTTTTATTAGAACTTACTCCTAAAAATCAAAGCTTAGCCTGATTCTGGTGGTGATCTTTTTGAAAACTTTTTTAATTTGTATTTTGCGCTATCATAAAATGTTAAAAACATACCAACCTCAAAGCATCATAACTCAATTGAATAAGTAATTTTGTTTTTCTTCACTTGGGCATAAAAGTGATTTCGCTGTACATCAATTCAACACCTCCACCTCTTAAATGCGGCTACACGAGGAAAAAAAGTGCTCTACACAGTGTTGCATGTGAAACGCAACATCAAGTGCAACCACAACAAAAAACACTAGCAACAAAAGCCGCAATAACTATGTTGCACAAAAAACATCTCCAAGAACAAATTACTTAATCGTGATGAAAGATCATTTTTGCTTTTTTCTGCTTTTGCTATTGCTCTGCTGACCAAAAGCAGCACTTTCATGTCATTACTGCCACGCCAACGAAAAAGTATAAAGTATGGGTTCCTCCTAAACGATTACCCTTCAAATAGCAGTAATTTCGACTGGAATAAATAAAGCAATGCCAAAGAGTTCGAAACAAAAAGGAGAGAGCGCAACGAAAAAAAAGGGTTTCTTTTTAATCGAAATTTTAATTAAAGTGTTGCTGCTGCTACTGCTGCTACTTTTGTTGTTCATGTGGCTTCCAGAGTCTGCTGAAACACAAACACCTCGTTAAAATTTACCCACGATATTTGTGTTTATTCTTGGAACTCACATTTGCTGTACGTACGAGTAGCTTGTGTGTTTGGCATCAAGAAGGAATGCAAGGAAGGCTACCTTTTTTTTACAACGTGCGTTATTTGTTGAATTATTTTAAGCACGCGTTCGATATCAAAAATTTTAAGCCGACAGAGTCTTTAAATTTGTGGACAACACCTGATAAAAAATGAATTAAAGAAGAAGGAAAAAGAAAAAATCACGCCAAGAATTTGTGTTTTCTTTTTTCGTTTATATGAAACAACTTAGGGCGCCACTGTGAAAACGAAGGCATGCATTTTTTCGTTTTGAAATATCTTTAACAGAAAATTAAAAATAATACAGAAATTTAATGGCATCAAGCGATACCATCACGCAAAAATTCACGTGACAAACATTTTATATAATTATAGGGACAATTAAGAGATTGATATATAGTTATAAATAGAAGCCATTAGACATAAAATATGAAATATTTTATAGAACATTTTTTTAAAAATTCTGCAACTTAAAATGTACTACATGCTTCGAAAATTCCCGGGAAAAATTATGAAAACACAAACTTTTTGATAAAAATCGATTTTATTCTTCAACAAAGTTCCCTTCGAGAGAGATACACTTCATCTATCGATCCTCCAACATTTTGATACCTTTTTTATAGTAGTCGAGACTCTCAAAATAGGCATAAGATTCGTCCTCGACCTCCTCATTTGAGTAAATTCTCTTTCTCTGGAGTCATTTTTTTCAAGTTTTAAAACAGATAATAGTCGCTGGAGGCCAATTTTGGAGAATACGGTGGGTGGGGCAGCAATTCGTTCAATTTTGAAATTACTTTGAGCGATGAATAAGCTGATGAAAAATCACTTTTTTTGCCATATTCGACCGTTTTGTTTTCATTTCATTGCTCAAACGGTCCAATAACGCTACGTAATAGTCGCCTGTGATGGTTCTGCCTTTTTCAAGATAGTCGATGAGGATTATGCCATGTGCATCCCAAAATATCACAGCCGACGTTTGCGTTTTTGTGCGCTTCGAACGACTCTCACCCGGTTCTAACCATATTGCCGACAGTTTATTGGACTCCGGTGTATAGTGTTGGATCCATGTTTTGTCCATTGTTACGTATCAACGCAAAAACTCTTTCGGATTACGCCGAAACAGCTCCAAATTGGCCTCCGAATCACCGACACGATATTGCTTTTGATCAATTGTCAAAAAACGCGGCAGCCAACGCGCGCACATCTTTTTCATTTCCAAATGCTCATACAAAATATTGAAAATACTGCCGATCGACAGTTTCATTATGTCTGCTAGCTCTCACACTTTCACTTTGCGGTCTTTTAAAACGATCAGATGGATTTTCATGATGTTTTCTGAAGTGCTGGCCCTGGTGCTCGTACTGGCCAGCCCGAAGTTGATACAGACCTATTTTAAATTCAGCAAACCATCTCTAAATAGTTGTTTTCGACGGAGCAGATGTGCTGTGATGATGTTTTTGGAGCCATTCCAATGTTTGCTTCTCGTTTTTTTCGATCACAAAGCAATTTTTTATCAAAATACGAAATTCATTTTTCCATTGTTTACGAAATACCATAAGTAGCATCACTCATACAGCGATAACTTCAAAACTACTAAATGAAATGTCATCAAAATTTGACATTCCTCTTTAAAAAGTTGCCATTTCTGAAAAATTATATCGATTTGAGAGTGGTGGTTCCATCCGACCTAAATTCCCGGGTCTTTTTGAACGCTAGGTAGCGATGAAGCGAAGGGCAATATTTTGGAGTTTCATTTGAACTTTCCACTTTCGAGAAACTGAAATGTTTGCAATAACTCTCAGATTTTGGATTTTGATCATCATCAATACTAAATTTTTATGTAATTATGTAGAAATTTTTATTTACATGGAGCCGAACTTTACTCCACGTGCTTGAATGAAGTTAATCAAAAGTAATTTTGATTCCAAAAAATTGGAAATCATTAAAAAATTGGTTACAAATGAACAAAATAACTCATTGAAACTGTCAAAAAATTTTAAGAATGATTAGAAACTTTTTAAGAAACTTTTTTCAAATTTTTTACTGTAAGACAGTGGTGGGCATGGAAATCTAACAAACGAAGTTTTAAAGTTTTTTGCTGTCATTTCCAAATTCGCTAAGATCACAAAAAAAAAAACCAAATTGCACTATAAACAAAAACAATTGCTACATTCGTCAAGACACAATGCGGCGCTTTCGTTTATGCCTTTGTGTTTTGTTTTTGTTTTCATTTGAATTCAAGTCAACGCTGTGTCTCGATAGGGTTGAAATTCTGCGAATTTTTTTTGTACGACGAATAACGGTGAGGGTAATGAGGGCAAATAGAGCCACTATGTGCCCATCACTGCTGTAAGACATCGGCAATGAAGATAAATTTACGATACAAATCGAAAATATTTTTTTCGAGATAATAGCAGGTCTCTTTTTTCTGTTTCCGCGGTGAAGGCATTTTTATTGAGATTGCAATATCGTAAGTTTATCAAATATTTTCCACGGGGTACTCAGGTTTTTGATTAGTTTTAAATATGAGACAGTATCTTAATCCAAAATTCGCTCTAAATACTTCTGAGCAATAAACTTTAATAAATTTGTTTTGATAAAAATAATCTAAAAATTTCTGTTGATGGCAACACTATCCAAAAACGCACATATTCACAACATATGCATAACACAGTGGCTCTGCTAACACATAATTTGTTGCCTGTTATTGTTGCTGTTGTTAATGTTATTGTTGATGTGCTCGTTACCTCCTACCTCAATATTGCGTTCCCGGATGCCCTTTTATTTTTCCTACGACCTGTTTATTTTTTTATGAGTTTTTGTTTTTTTCATTCAAAACAAAAGTCTTGGAATTTCGTGTTGTTGCTGTGTTTTCTTTTTTCTCATGCTCTTTTGCACCCTTTAATTTTACAAAAGTGATACTGCTTACATGCACGAGCAATGCGCATAGTGGTGGTGCAACAAAAACAAAAAAAAAGATAAAGAGGTATCGACCGAATGCAAATATTTGCAACAGCACAAGGATATTGGCAAAAAGTTGACTTCCACTATAATGGCTTTATTTGTTGGCGATACCATGTTATATTTACGCCTCGCCTGAGGTGTTGACAGCATGAGAAATATGTTTTGCATTGGACTGAAGAAATGGATTTTTAATTTAAAATTTTTAATAAATGCATATTGGTTTTAAGCACTTTATTTCGTGTAAATTCAAAGATTGAAAACAAATTGAAATCTGAAAGATTGATTTATTATCGTCGAAGCAGAGTTCAAAGAAAATTTTCTGTGCTCGCTGTCACCCAACAGAAAACTTTAAATAACAAATTCCATATGCAGCACAAAGCCGGATTGAATTAAGTCCAACTTGCAACTTTTTTGTGACTTTGTAACTTAAGAAGCGCTCGCAATATGTATAATTGCTGCCCCACTAATTGAAGGCAATTAAAATCTATTGGCTGCAATAACAATTAAATGCATTTTAAACTAGAACTTCATGCGTGTTGCCACCTCCCCCCAGATGATTACTCCTCGTTTCTTTCATTCGTATGGACTTATGATCTCATGCACATCCTCCAATGTGCTGTTTATCGTCGGAACTTTTACTCTACGCTGTTGTGATGCGGGTGTTGCAACTACGTAATCCGCAAACACGCATACAAAGAGTTTAATTAAAACAAAAGTGATTTCATTTTAGATCCAACAATTGCAGCTGCTTCAGCAACTATTTTTAGTTGTTTGCTTCATTACATCTTATGGTTTTCAACTTTTTAACCCCTTCTCTATTTTTCATTTTTGCCATGAGGAAATTTTTGCCATTTTTACCATCAATTGAGATTAAGTCGTCATTTTGCATGCACACAAACGAAATCACATAATACCATTTATAATGGCACTTGTATGACCCGTCTGGAAAGAAACGAAGCCATATGTGGACAGATATAAAAATGCCAATTAATAGAAATTAAATGGAAAACATCTATATACCCCTATCATGAATAAACATTCCTTCGGATTTTTTCTCCAATCCCCGGTATTGCTATCGTGGAAAATTTTTGGGGATTGGGAAAAAATTCCCTGGAAAGTGAGGTTATCGGCAATACTTTTTTGGGGAACATTTTTTGACGTTTCACGCAAATTTTGTTCCCTAACTTTTTGGCGAGAAATTTAATGAGGAAAGAGTCAATGCTAGCAATATTTTGTAGTTTTATTTGATTACCGATTTTCGGGGCAGTTTTTATATTATTCCTGCGGTTAATCTCTAGAAATGTGTTTTCGAAATGTACTGACGAAAAAAAGGTTTATTTTCAAAGCGATTCTTTTGATTTGAGGTGGAAGATGGGGTAGGATTTGATGTAACGTTTTAGAGAGACCTAATAAATCCCAGCTTTAGCAATCAATTGAATGTTTTCTTGTGCTTGATATTTGAGAGTTTAGTGATAGGTTATTCCATATAACGTATTACGAGTATTATTATTACCATTTTGTAAGAAAGTTTCTGGACACAAAGCGTTCAGTATTATCATTTCCAATTGGGTTATCACACATCTGTGTAAACTGGTCAATTTTCCGCATAATGAAAGTCAAACAAGAAGAAGTTATGCGAGCAAATGTTCGCACTTAACACGCATACATTTAAGACGCGTAATTCGGGTGCAATGGCGAGTGTTTGTCTTTTCAAGTAATTTATTATGTTTGTCTTCTTAAGTGCTTCAGTTGTGGATAATTTTCTCAGACCACTACATACATATATCTGTTTTAATACAAAAGCTTAAAATTATTTTTACACAACTATGTAGGAGGGGGCAAAAAAAAACATCAAAGCCATAAGCAAAGTGACTCAATTTTACATGGTTAAATTGGCTGATGCTGCGGGCGTTGCTTGAAACACTTGAGGCAAAGTGAAAAAAAAATAGTTTAAATTTAATTGTAAAAAATTACATACAAATTAACTTGAACTCAAGCCGAAATTATTCAGTGAAAACTTTACAGAAGGTTGGAGCAATTCTTCATTAGAAACAAATTAAGAGATTTTTGAGTCTAATTCTATTTAATGACTTTTCCAAATGAATAATAATAAGAAGAAAAAATTTCAAAAGTTGAATAAAATATAAAGAAATAATTTCCAATTATATTGCATAACTTAAATGAAAAAAATAAATGCAAACAGAGTTTGCAAACAAATAACAAAACAAGAACTGGTAAGAGGATTTCTTTTTGGCCTCGCTAAAAATTAGTTACCCTACACAATACGGTGGAAATAAAAGATTTCGTCAAAATCCTATATTTCTATACATGTGAATGATAAAATTCCGGGCTTGGCAACCCCGGTATAGAAGAAAATCAAAACCAATCATAGTAGATGTGAATGTGACACATTATCATACTCTTCCTAATACGGAAAATATAACTCAAAATTCCGGAAATTTATTTTCAAAAACAAAAAATTAATTTTAATTTTGGGATTGCAAATTTTGTTTTCGACCTTTGACGATAAACTATATTTATAAGAAAAAAATAATTTTTGAGAAAATTTTTCCATTTTTTTATTTTTAAATTTTCATTTTTTTTCATTATATTTTCTTTCAGAGATTCTTTATACATATGTATACAGGTCAACTTTCTTTCAAATTCGTTGTTCTTGCTGTCCACACCCTAATATTCAATATTTATTTTTTGTGTTCATCGTTGTTGACAAAGAAATCCAATTTAATTTTCACCCTCAAACTATTTAGCAGCGCGCTGTCAATTGTATTTTGAAATTGTTTCGTTTAAATTAAAATGCATACGCACAAACAAACATAAACAACGCTGCACACCTCCAACGTGCGTTGACATAAATTTTGATTGCCAATAGCCACATAAAAATCACCGCAATATTTTTCACCCCTTACAGCAAACTCGGCGCCAAGTTGCATCCGTTGCTACAACTACCCGACTGCTCTACGATGATGATGATTTTTCACAATTTTTATTGCAATGAATTTTGTCTCTGTTGCAGCGAGCAAGCGGAAGGATGAATAGGTTTCGCAAAAGGAAGACTCTTTTTAAAACCGCCTGTCACTCTGCCTACCGCTATGAATGAAATCACACATTGCCGTCGTTGACGAAGGGCAATCACCCGTTAGAGCATCGACTTTTGTGCAGTTGCTCTTCCATATTTTTTTAATTTTATGTTCTATTTGCTCAGGGTTGCATTTTGTGTTGTATCGATTTTTACTTCCGTTACAGCAAAAAAATGTGCAATGATGCGATATTTACTACGTGCGTAGACTATGAGGGATAGGAAGGAAGCGTGGTGCTGGAAACAGGTATTTTTTCATTTAATAACTTACATTAATGTTGCTCATATAAGCAGCATTCTCGAGAAAAATTTTGGGAATAACAAGCCCAATATAGGTACAAAGATATAGAATTTGAAAATTTTTGGTTACAAATATTCTACGTTTGTAGAATTAGGTGATCACTTTCACAGAAAGCATGAGTGTAATATTCCCACTTCAATAGTTATTCCAGCAAATCAAAGGCTCCATATTGAGACTAATTCGTACAGTGAAAAAACCGTGAAAAATTAAAATACAAAAAAAATAAAAAGAAAAAATTCATTAACTTAAGTAAGTGGCCTCCTCAAAAATTGAATGCCCTATACTGCATAAACAGTAGAAGTTCGAAAAATGGAACATTTTTTTCTATTCAAAAAATAAGATCAATATGTCAACATGATCATCTTAAGTGTACCTACGTCATATGGAAGGAATTTCGTTTTTAGAAGTTTGGTTTTTAAATTGGCAACACTGCCTCTAGTGACGGTCAATTTGACAGCTGATTTGTGCACAGTATGTTCATATTATGGGTATTCACCTAAGCGCGCAAACTGTGCAATCTGTGCATTTTTGCGCTCTCGCAAACGAACTATAAAAAATCGTATGGAAAGTTCTTTGAAAAAACTAGAAAAGTTTTCGCGACAATTTGGTAGCACAAACTTGCCCTGCTAATTGTGCAATTGTTGTCACTCTCTTTTCCCATACGATTCTCTCAGCAAAAATTTATTGTTTATACATTTTGTAATTGTCGCTCTCTTTTCCCATATGATTCTCTCACAAAAAAAATGACATGCTCAGTAACTGCCACAAATTGCACAAAATATTCGAAAGAGAAATCGTGAAACACATCGCGCAAAATTGCCTATTTGCACAAATGGGAAACTTGCGCGTTTAGATGAATATCACTATTATGTTTAGCGTATAGGATTGCTTTAAATATTGGTTAGTTGCGGCGCTCATATGTCTAAAATCAATTATCTAACAAATCAAGCCTAAAATCGGGTCACTTGGAAAATTTTTAAGTATATTTTGTTTTTATTCGGAACTAAGACATTCTAAAAAAAAACATCATAGATAATTATACAGTTGCAAGTTAACTAACCAATAACTTTGACTGAGTTCTGAGTATAATAATTTACATTCCCCAAGTATAAATTAAATTCTTAGTGTTAACTATAATTACCAATAGATTTTTGAATAATGATCGGCAAAATTATGTTTTGTGTTGAGAGCACCCCATAAAAAAATAAATTCAAATTGCTTTTCAAGCAACATTTTTTTTCTATTTTTTGGCTGTTTTTCACAAAAGCAGCACAAGTAACCTACTTATTAATTTCTTTCAAGTAATAATTTCAGTCTGCACGTAATTATTGGTGCAATCAGTTTACATTGCGCATCATTGACAGCTTCCACGTACAAACGTTGGTGTTTAAAAAAATTCATAATTAATATTTGTTGTTTCGACAAGCGATTTCGAATCAGCATTTTTTAGCTGAGAAATTTGCAAGATATTCTAAAATATTCAACAATTAACTGCCGAATAACTTGCCACTGCAAAATTACTAGTTAACTGTTTCACTATATTTAACTTTTCACTTAGAAGCAAAAACTAAGATTACAGAGTTATTATAAAAATGCAACATTTTTGTGGGTTCGCGGAATCGCAAGAATTTATTTGAATTTAGATAAATTTATTGCCTACACTCAGAAAAAATGTCTAACCTACGTCAGGTAACACATTAACCTGACAAATTGTTCCATGAAATTATTTTTAATTAAAAAAAAATTCTTTTTTGCATCCAGTGGGATTTGAACCTAGGCATTCTGTGTTGTTACATGCGCAGTACGACTAAATATGCTTTTAATTTCACGGAATATGTTAAGGGCAGGGTAACGTATTTAAGATATTTTTTTTCATTTTTTTTTTATTTTTTTATCTAAATGAAAAACCTTTCAAGAATATTGTGTGAAAATTTGAGACGGATCGAAGCAAAAACAACAAAGATACAGCAGTTTAAGCAACCGTGCCTCATAGATGACTCAGTGCACGTTTAAAACTTTAAAGCGTTTTTCCCACAACTCACGTTTTGATAGTCGGTGCACACC
The DNA here is from genome assembly GCA_949775025.1 of Tricholauxania praeusta. Taxonomy (NCBI): domain Eukaryota; kingdom Metazoa; phylum Arthropoda; class Insecta; order Diptera; family Lauxaniidae; genus Tricholauxania; species Tricholauxania praeusta. The sequence continues at coordinate 13,662,929 of OX459030.1, forward strand.
ATAACTTCAAAACTACAGCATCGATTCTTTTGAAATTTTGAACACTATTTCTGTACATAATTTACAAGGTAACATTTCAAATTTGTCAGTATTTATTATTTCATAATAACAAATTATCCGAATTTTTTTGCAAAAATCGCGTTTTTCACTTCAAAGTGTTCCCAAAAATTGAAAAATTGCAATTTCTTAAAAACCTCTCAGCGTTACCTGGAGAAATCGATTATCTAACAAAAAAATTTTCTTTTTTTTGATTTTAGATGATCCAGTACCGACTTATTGTGTGCATCGCAAATCTAATTTTTTCTGAGACGCTTCCAAATAATTGCCGTAGTTTTCAATATTTTTACCTGTAAATTTTTCAAAATATTCTTCAAATGTTATAATTTGATCTACCATTGGTTTTAATAAATAGATTTTAGCTGTGTTGTCAAAAACAATTCACAAAAATGTGCCTGTTTTTGTACGAATTAACTTTGGTTAAGATGTGTGCTCCTCTCAAAAATGACATAACGTAGGAACCTACACTGCCGTACTAAGCGAAAAAGACGTATCTCAAAAAAATTTATTTCGAGATAATTGATGTTTTGTTTATGTCAATTTGTTGAAATACCTGTAAAATTGAGATAGAGGAAATTTTCTTAGTAGATTTTTTATATGATTGAACTAAGATGCCGACATTTGGAGAATTTCATTAGATGCATAATTTCTTAAGCTATCCGATGCCATAAGAATCTCGGATATATTTTTTTTTTTTTTGAGATACGTCTTTTTCGCTTAGTACGGCAGTATGTAGGTTCAAATCTCGTCGGTGACAAATAAAAATTTGAATTTTCTTTGAAGTTTTTAAAATGCAACATAAATAAATTAAGTTCCATTTAATAAGCAAAGTACTATGGGGGAGGGGAATACGATAAAAAAACAAAAAAAAAAAGTCGGTTTCGTTTTTTGAGGAAATTTTGTGGTTAACCTTATTCCCAGGTTAATTCGACTCATCAACATGAGCCAGCAGGTTAGAAAATTTTAACTTGAGATTTCGTAAAAATTGGGTTACATTTACCAAATTTATTTTCAGCGGCAATAGGATTTTTAGCTTGTCTTAACCCACTATCTCACAAAAAGATCAATGAAGTCCAAATTTCGATACCTAAAAAGCACTGTCAAAATATGTAAAAAAATATCAATATCTTTGACATGTGAGTTTCCCAAGCATTTAGTTATAGCAAATAAAATTTGTAAATATAGAGATAGTATCTCTATTAAAAAGTACATTTTTTTGATAAAAAGATTTTAATAGTTAGTTCTAGGGCAAGCGTAATGTAGACAAAACTACACAAGGTATGACCTCCTCTGATTGAGTTTTAGATTCAGAATTCAAATTCAGGCTTGAAATTGCTTAAGCATTTCAGGTCAGATATCAAGGCTTACAAATAAAATCTTCTTCCAAATGAGGTGCATCATGCGCTTAGAACTTTGTAGGAGTCATATTCGACATCTTCCAATGTGAGAATAGCTCGACAGATTAATTTTTAATTTTTTTATTGTTACTCAGATAAGAGTGCTAAACAAAATATCGAAAAAATTCATCGCTGACGTGCACTATGATCATAGCATTATAAGATTATAATTTTGCCCATCATCAAATAAATCATTAAAGACCAAAATATTATAATCCCATAAAAAATGTAAAGAGTTTATTGAAAATTCATATACGTCGTAATGACTGTAATTTGGCTCAATTTTATTATCATTATTTTGTTTTACTTTTCTTTTTTTTTGTAATTTCCTGATAATAATCCCTTTAAAATGGCAATAACAACAACAACAATAACAACAACAACAACCATAGTCGCATTACTCGTAAGCACTGTGGGAATTTTTGCGCCTCATTACTACAAAATAAAAAAAAAAGCGTTTTTTTTTTTCATTCAACAGTCTCAGTTCAGTAATTCTACAATATATCCAACAACATACACCAAGCAACTTTTCATTTTCTTCAACAATAACAACAACACAAAGTTAAGATCATCGTCAACGTCGTCAACATAAGGTAAACTAATAATAATTGACTTGTGAGTTTTTTGTTGTTGTTGGTAGTGTAACCGCATTTTTCATCTTTAAGCATTTCCAGCATATTTGTACGTTTAACCCATTGAAAGCATGGTGCATGGTTGGTTTGTTTTTTTGTTGATGCACCATGTTGTTGCATATGCATACATATGCGCGATTAATGTGGAAGCTTTATGCTGCGGCATTTTGCAGTTCGATTTGGCTAACAAAAAAGCGCACAATAAAAACAAGACTGAGGAATTAGAGTGACTCAAGATAAAGATATTTAGGAAGATCTGTGGAATGTGAATTTTATATTTAAAAGTAAACTTCCAATCGTTTGCAGTTTCATCGATATCATAAAAAACATTTTTTGACTTCGAAGCCAAGTATTTTTTAACAGGTTGCACTGTAATTTTTGTTTTTGTTACTCAATTACTTATAAAAATTTAATTATTTGGCTAAGTACCCAGCGGCAAATTGATGAAGTACTCTGATTTTTCATGTATCAAAAGTTATACCATTTGTGTTGTACGTTTCACAAATGAAATTGTTACTGAGATATTTTGTTTATTTACTTGCTGGCTGCCTGCTTTGTATATGGAGCAGTAGGCTGTTTGCTTGCTGGCTGCCTGCTTTGTATATGGAGCAGTAGGCAGTCAGATTGCTGGCTACTTGCATTGTATATAGAGCTGTAGGTAGTCTGTCTGATTGCTGTCTGATTTGTATATGGAGATGTAAGGGGTCTTGCCTGTTGGCTGCATACTTTGTGTGTGGAGATGTAGGCAACTCGGTAAACTATACAGGCACTTAGTAAGCGATATTTTAAGGCAATCTGCCTTTCCCTTGCTACACATTGTATATAGAGATGTAGGCAAGCTGCCTGCATAGCGGCCATCCCTTAGTAAAAAGAACATACAGTGTTGGCTGGAGTTGTGAGCATTACTGCCTACAACGATATTTGACGCTGGATACTTTACTGACGATTTCCCTTTTCTAAAGCAACGTCGACTAGCTTTACTTCATCTGATCTGACAACACTGTCATTGTCGCTGATTTTTACAGCTTTTTTGGTAAGGCTTTGATCTTTCTTAGTGAATCAGAACAGCTGTTTTGAGGTCTAACTTTCGCTCTCTCAATCAACAATTCTTAGTTCAAGAGACAAATGCCCTTTGTGATAAAACCTTATAAAAATGTATCCAAAATTTCTTCACAAAATGCAACTAATGTCTGCAATAAAGAATTTAGAAATAAAATTTTATGCTTTTTTTAATGAAATTGATTTTATTTTCACTTTATCATCATCAAATTTATAATATTTGCATTCACCCTATTTAGAATGCTTGAGAAAAGCTATTGAACTGCATTTAGACTCTATGACTGGGCCACAATGATGAGCACAGCACTGCTGCTATTTCTACCAACTTTAATCAACGACATTGTCTGTGGGGTACTCTGGCAGGCCATACTGGGTCGTCGTGCATGTCTTGTACAACGAAAAAAGGTGAATACGCTGAGTGCAGACAACATAAAAAAACCTAAAAATTGAGGTCTTATCGATTTCTTTGGATTGCGGTTAGCATGAATGCATTTATGTTGATATTGCAGTCGCTGCTGTTGCTGCAGCACATTTTCTGCACTCACTCAACGTTAGTTCGTTTCACAGCCCGTGAGTGCCATATGCGGATTTGGTGCAGTGTTTGTATGAATGAATGATACCATATCTCACTTGTTTCGCGCTGCGCTGTTGTCTTGTTAAAAGCTTTTTATTGGGTGCAGTGGGAATTGTGCAGTTTAAAAGTGTTGGTTAACATTATAGGCCTTCTACAATGACATCAACAACAACAAAATTAAGGAAGATACATATCAAATTAAAGGAATTCAATTTAAGATGCCAAACAAGCCGTTGTTTTCGTAATGCAATTCCATGGGAAAAATGCAGCTTTCAAATTTTATTTGATTTTGATATGAACTGTGTTGAGGAAGAAAAAAATCATTTTTAAAGTTCAAAGTACAAACGCCAAGAGAAATATGGCAATCTGCCAAAATTTTACTAACCTTTTGCGCAGCAGTTTGAGGTTGCAATTGTTATTGGATTTGAAAATAAATGGATAAACAAAATCGTTGTTGATCCTGTTAAAACAAACATTAAAATTTAACAATATTTCACTTAACATTTTTATTTTGAAGATATGTAGACTTCGAGAGTTGGTTACAAAAACATCAGTTTGGGCAAAAAAATTTCAAAAATATTTTGCGAAAAAACTAGTGTTGACAAAAATTTTTTAGTTATTTTTTGTCCGTGAGCTTGCGGCTACAACAACATCAATTTATGTAAAAAAAATCAAAATTATTTTGCGAAAAAATTCCTAGTAGGTACTGACGAAAATATTGAGATAGCTGCGCAAGATAATTGCATGTAAGCAAAAACAAAGATCTCAAGGTGAAGGAGCAAATGAATTGAAAACAAAATCACAAAAATAATAAAGTGCGTTGAAGAAAAATTACAGCAACAAAATACATGCGGTGATTGCGGACCAAAATGATTTTGCTCGAATAACGGAAAAAGCTCGAGATGAGCTCAATATTTTTTGTTATTGTTGCAAGAGCTAAAAGAGCTAATAGAGCTATGGGTTGCACATCCATGATCTATAGCATGCTATTTTCAACCAAACAAAAGAAAGAACAAATAAAAAGTAAAAGCTGAAACAGCAAGTAATTTGAACATTTAATCACAAACAAAAAGCGTACAAAGATTGCGAACCAAAAGTCCTTACTTCGAGTAACGGAAAGAGCTGAAAGAGCCGGCGCGCCTTGAAGACAAATTTACACAATCAAATGCATGCGTTGGTTGCGAACCAAAATGCTTAAGCTCGAACATCGGAAAGAGCTCGAGAAGAGCTGAATATTTTTATTATTGTTGTAAGAGCTGAAAGAGCTAAAAGAGTTTCGAGCTGTACATTCTCGAATCAGCCAATAGCTTTAACTTTTAGATTGTGACTAGCAGACATAAGAAAAATGAAGCTAAAATTTAAAAAAAAAAATATGCTGGAACAATTTGACTGAAAACACATAAGGAAAGCAACTCAAGTCTCAAAATTTTTACGCCTTGGGAACATTGTCAATGTTATATATTTGAAGGTGAAGAGCGGTATAAAATGATGGTTTTATTGAAATTGTCCTCGAAAGTAGACAAAGTAACCTCATTTTTAGGTATTTAACCTTAAAAATTTTCAGATTTCTGATGTGATGTGACAAATTCGGATTCAGCGCAAAAACTTACTTTGGAAAACTATCTTTAAAAGATACATATATACCCGAAGTTAAGCTTGAATTTTGGCCTGTTTTCGAGGGTTTTACATTTTTCTATTACTCTGATCTTCTGATCGGGATTGGTCAAAATTTCTTTGTCTGTTTTCGAACTACAATGCTAAAGAATATTATACAAAGAAACAAAATTTATTTTTTGAGTTTACCTCGCTTAAAGCCGAATTTGCGCTGTTTTTTCGCTGTTTTATGGGAGTTTTTCGATGCTTAAAATATACCCAGCCTCTTAATAGCAAAACAACCATCACCATCGTGTTCAACAGACCCGAAATTATAAGAATCAATACCAACAGTCCGTATCTCATGCGGAATTATCTTTTGGAAAGAGTTATAATCACTCGCAAATAAAATTAATGAAATTAATTAATAAATCGGACATTAGCGACCTCTATATGTCATTATTTTTTAATACAATTTTCAGTGCTTTATTTTTTTACATAACACTAACTACTTTTCATATAAGCAGCATCAAAATAGGAAACGCGATTTTTTTTTTTTTGGTAACTCTAATGAAGAGCTGAGGTGCAAAACCAGCCAAGTCCATATTTTGCGTTTTACAGAAAAACGTAAAAACAGTATTTCACTCAATTTAACTATAGTAAAAACGCAGATTGATCCATTGTCATAGTTGTCAAAAGTTGTTAAACTCCCGATTCTATAAGGACTATTATAAAAAAAACGTTTGGACTTGGAGGGTCTTGAAACAAAAAAATTTGAAATTGAAAACGTGGACTAGGCTAGTTTTGAAAGTAAAGCCTCTGGACGGATTTTGAAAAATAATAATAGTATGATTGATGATGGTAGATAGAAATTTTAATTACACAATATAATTTCCATGTTAAAATAACGTAAAACTATTTGTATTTATGAAAGCCGAATCTTTTTTAATGAAAAATTGTACTTGGTGGGTTTTGATTTTCAGAAATGTGGACTTGGCAGGTTTTAATAAAAATAATTTATCAGAAATTATTGCAATCAAAAGTTTGTGGAGGGAAATATTTTTTTTTACAATTTAGAGTATGTAGGCTTGTAGATAAAAATGTTTTCCGTTCCCTCCAATAATATCAGACATTTTCATTTTTTTTAGACTTGACGGGTTTTGCATCTCAACTCTTCATACATATAATAACTAAACCCTCAAACTAAAAAATATTTTTCATCTAAACAACTTATTTAAATTGAGTTCAAAACAATAAAAAATAACAAATTAAACTCTGCAATAACATATAGAAACAATAAAACAAATAATTAAATTAAAATTTTTAACTTTACAATCGCTCATAATTAAACTACTCGTATTTATTATCTTTTGATGTTGCAATTTTTCAACGTCTAAAGCTGCACTATGACTTAGCTTGACTCTACTTGACATTGCTTGACCAGAACTGACATTTAGCTGATGTGAAGTCACAAAAAGTTCAGCTCATCTCTTGCGATATGGATGTTGTATTTCCAAAGACTTCGCGTCTTTGATTTGATTGTGTGTCGCACGACTTCCACATCAGATTCGCTTGAAACGCTCCGAACCACTCAAGCGAGAAATCAAAATGCATTCAGAAATGAAGAATTTATATTTATTTCTGAATTATTATATCTTGGTTTATGGTTGTTAATAATTTGCTTTTGCTTTTGGTTGTTTATTTTTTTCTTTTTTTTTAACATTACATAGTTTACTGCTGTCAAACAAAAATTGTAGTTATTGTGTTTTACCAACGACTTAATGATGAGTTTGATGATTTAGCGTACCATGTTGCAAACAGTCTGAACTGTAACCACAACGAGTTTGTCACTATAGAGCAGAGGAGACACGTCTATAATTGAATTTTCCGCACGTCTTTCGTTAAGCTGTTCATCTTCATCAACTGTAATTTTACATTTAATGGGATTTTTTTCTATCTATAAATTCAATAGTAATGACACTTAAAAAGTTGTTGAAAGGCAAAAGCAAATAGTGCGTCATCTTGGTGAACCATTAGCTAACATTTAGTGCAGCGCAGTTGAAGGTCATTTATGCTACTCCTCAGTACGAAGATAAGTGCCTTAGAAAATGCATAGCTCTTACATTAATGAGCGTTACAGGACCTTTAATAGATTAAGTTTTTTTTTTCTTAAGTTGAGTTGCAGCATCTTTTGAAAGAACTAAGCACATGGACCCATTATTATTTTTCCATTAAGTCCATTCAAATAAATATTTTGTATATATCCTTCCAATTCTATTTATATTCCTGTTCCACTTAAAATATCCTCGCGTAGAGAGCGCACAATACAACAATGTAAGGAAAAATCACAGCAAAGCAAAACGAAGAAAAAATCGTAATTAAAACCCGGCATGAAATAAAAATAACAAAACGTAAAATCTCAGTGAAAGCACTCACGCATACAAAGATAAAACAACAATACAGAGACACTTTGCATGAGCGCATTACAAGATATTACAGAGAAGAGTAAATTCACAGTAAAACTGAAACATAAAGTAGAGCAGACAAACAAAAAAAAAAAAACTGCGCACCAAAACAAAGTTTGTAGAGAAATGAAGCTCAAAAGAAAAGATTAAAAATCAAGAAACAAACGATAAAGCAAATGCAGATCAAAAAGAAAATACCAAAATGCTGCTGCTGAGTAGCAGATGATGGCTGTCGACCTGACTACTGCTGCTATCCTCTAAGGCACAGACACCCTGCGCATTGAAAGTGGGTGGGTGGTTGGCTGACTGACTGGCTGGTATTTTGCGATGCTTAGATTGCACACAGACGCAGTTATTTTGCAGTGTAAACATGTGTTAGGGTGGTGCAAAAATGTTTATATTCTGAGATTACATAAAAGAATATTCAATAATTCAAAACGAAATATTTCTAATGAGTAAAAATATGACAAGACTTTAGAGTTTTTTACGTCATGCGTAGTATTAACAGATTACCAATATGTAAAAAGGAAAAGGGCCGTCCATTAATTACGTGAAATTTTTTTATGGAACTTCGGACCCCCCTCCCCTTGATGAGATCTGGTGAGTTCTGACGGGACTCCTCCCTCCCTTCCGTGAGACTTGTCTTATAATTTTTAAATGTAACGTGTGACGTGAGATTTTCATTGATCCCTCCTCCCCCTTGGTAAGATTTTGCGGGACCTCCTCCCCACCCTATTTTGGCTCACGTAATTAATGGACGGCTCCTAACGTGAGACTAGCAACTGTTAAGTAAATAATGATATTAGAGCAGTGGTGGGCAAGTAATGTCCCTGTCCGCCCTCATTGCCCGAACCGTTATTTGACGCAAAAGCAAGCGAAAAAAAATTCGTAGAATTTCAGCGCTTTCGAGGCACAGCGTTGAGTTGAGTTCAAATGAAAACAAAAACAACACACAAAGTGATGAGCACTGCGCCGCATTGAGTCTTGACGAATGTGACAGTTGTTTTTGTTTGTAGTGTTATTTGGTTTTTTTGAGCTATTGGCGAATTTGGAAATGAAAGTAAAAAAAAACTCAAAAAATTTCGTTGTTGTTGTTTTGCGTTTTTGTTAGATTTCCATGCCCACCACTGTTCTAGAGCTTACTCTATCAGTTTAGAAATATTTCGATGTTTTTGGGCCACGTTTTTAATTTGAACAAATATATTAATTATTTTATTTAACCCTCTAGTGCGCAAGAAAACGAAACTCAACAAATTGCTTCGGAGGTCAGAGGAATCGTCTAGAAAACAAAGTTTTGTTCAAGCAATTTGGCTAATTTTTCGGAGTGAAGAAGATATAATATTCTTTGATGCAAATGCAAATTTGCAAATTTGTTACATATCATCGAATTCAAAGTTTTGACCTAGAGAACGAAATTCAGTGTGATTCAAATATGCATCACGGCGCACTAGAGGGTTAATTTAATTTGAAAATTTTTATTTGTATTGATACGAATATTAGTATATCACTTTTACAATATTTAAGTACTTGATATTATTATTTAAACACATAAAAACATAAAATCGAGCTCGTAATCAGAAAAAAGAAAACAATAAAAACCTTTCCCATAGTTTCTATTTCTTAATAAAAAACATAAAAACAAAACATTTTCGCAACACCTTTCGCACATATACATTCACATGTCACAATGTGTTTGGCATCAGCGTTGCAAACTTAGTGCAAAAGCTACTCGGCTTGCGTTACTGCCAGTGTCGCTGATAAGAAATCGATCGATTTTTCCCGCTGTGCAGAGTTGAGATGAAAGACTTCTTTTCTAGCAGCGCATTTTCTACGAGTTTACGTGTATATTTGTGTCCATGTATGTATTAGTATGGGACTGTGTTAGTTATGTGTATGTATATGTCTAAGGTGTGTTGCCCTCGCAAAAACGGCAAAAAAATCACAAAAATCACAAAAATCGCAACATTTTTGCAAATTTTTGAATGAAAATTTTAGATTTTAAACGAAATTTATTTTTTTTTTTCAAAAGTTTACATAAAATCAACACTAGCTATGAAAAAAAATGATGTGCTATCTAAAATTTTATAGGGGCACCTGCGCCTTACCGCCCACTCGACAGCCGACTACGGTCTACATAATTTTTTTCACCACTAGTAAGCAGGAAAAATTTTCTTAGACTTGATAATTTTTTTTTTTTCGCTTACTTTTCTTATTAGTTTGTAATATCCTGTAGCAGCTAATCCAATTTATTGATTTTTATATCCTTTGTAATAGTTGTTGGAGTAGCATGAAAAAAATGTATACGATTTTAATCCAAAGGGGAGTAGTTTTGCTAAAATTTTATGCATTACACTACACTTTGCTTTTGAATTTTGAAAAAAATGATTTTTTATAAATTTAAAGGGATTTTTTTTTGGAAATTTCTTTCAAAGCAGCCGATTATTTTTATTGAACAATTTTAATTAAATTGCCATTTTTTGTTGAATTTTCTTGCTTTCTTCATAATTCTTCACTGCACTTTTTCAACTTAAATTTTCCATAGGTTTTAAAACGAAATAGCTTAATTTTTTCTCAAAATTTCACTCGTTTTATTATAAAATTTTCTTTTAATTGTAATTTTCCAACTTCATATCAAAGCATTAACTTAATTTTAATTAAAGAAAACGATAAACTTTCACAAATTCCCATTTTCATACGATAGAAAATTTTTTGCTTTCCACTTTTTCACTGTACATTAAATTCAATAAAAGGATGGGGGGCAAGCAGAGTATAATTTTTTCAGCTTTTTTAATTTTTCCAACCGTGCGCTTAAAACCGACGCCTAGTACTTTTCAAGTCGTCCTGACTCCAGCAACGCAATCGACACAATAAAATCCAGAGAGCCAAATTGGAAAAATCCTTGTGTACGGTACGATTTTATCGACGCAATTTTCCACCACCACCATATGAAATTCTCATTGCAGACAAAATACAAGCAAATGCACGACACGCATACACAGTTACATTCGCTCCGCTCTAGTACAATATGGGAAATGAATGTATGGTAAAATACAATGTGATGAAAAACAAAAGGAAAATGCGTAGAAGAAAATCATTTCGTTGTAGAAAAGTCTTGGTAAAAAGCATAATACGTAAAAATCTAAATAATCTTTATACACCATCGTTTGGTCGACCGTTGCCTGCACTTGGCTGTGTGAGTATTTTTAGTGAATAGTAGCGTGTGTGCGTGTGTGTGTGTGGTCATGTATCCTTTTGTAGTACCATTATGGAACCGCAGACGGACAGTTAGTCAGCCAGCTTGAGTGCCAAGTCTGCTGGTGTGTGGAATATAGTATAATATCCTGAATTTTCACAAGTTTCCTGCCTTTGATGTTAAGGGGTTTTTCTTCCTTTTTTTTTTTCATTTTTTTTTTTTTTTTTGTTTGTGCAATTTTTTCAACTCATTTAAATTGAATTCAGTTAATTAAAAATATAAGGTGTTTAAATGCACCATTCTAAGCAAAATTTTAGTTTGGAGAGTTTAATCAGCATTTCGATAATTCATGATACTTTAATATTTCATTGCATGGGTAACTTAATTGTATTCTAATGAACTGTATGTTAAACAAGGCCAACAGAGGAAGCTTGGTCTTGAATCTGGCATTATATCATATAACCTTAAGCACAAACAAGAATTCTTACGTGCAGAGGCCATGAAGTGACATAAAAAAATTTTGAAAAGAACTTTTGTGAACGAAGAACATTCACAGAGATAATGAAAGACTCATCTGATATCAGGATTTTTACAACTTCTGCAAAAATTTGCTGTTTTTGTTAAATGAAGCTATAGCGTTAGATTGCCTATAAAATTTCTTGAGGCAAATAACAATAACCTTCGGGACAAAAAGAGTTCAAAAACCGTAATTTTATCAATGTTTGATATTGGAAAATTCTATTCCGGAAAAACAGATGTACAAAAACGTGCACCTTAGAGAGTTCAATTCAGCTTTAGCCGAAATAATTAAGATTTAAGTATATAATAAAATTTGTCGACACTCGCGATTTCACAATACTCACTCAGTTCGTATTATTTTTTGAACAATGTTCAACCCAATCTTAATCACAATGAGCATCTGACTTTTCATAAAACCGAATAATTAATGGAAAAACAGTTAATATCCTTTACTTGACCCTAAGGACTGTTGTGAATTGAGAAAATGAAGAACTTAGAAATGATGAATTTAGAAAGAAAAAAATTATAAAGATTTTAAAATTGAAGCCTTCTTGCCTTATTACACTGAATCTTAGATCTTCCAACGATATATCTAATGAAGCAACGAAACTATTTGGATTTTTGAGCATACAAAGAAATATCGAGACAAAGGAAGAAAATAGACAGTGAAAAAAAACATCTCACCCAAATTTCAGGCTACGCGTACTTTTTTTCATAAAAAGCCCATATATGATATTACAGAATATATTTTTTATTTTCGGCTATTTCGGCAAATTAACTTTTGAACTTAATTGTCACTTTAAAGGCAAATTCTTTTGATTGTTCACTCGATTGATTTTTTTTTTTATTTTTTTGTGATAATGTCTAAAGCAGTGGTGGGCACGTAGTGTCCCTATCGGCCCTCATTGCCCGAACCGTTATTCGACGCTATCGAGGCACAGCGTTGACTTGAATTTAAATGAAAAAAAAAAAACAACACAAAGACATAACCGACAGCGCCGCATTGTCTCTTGACGAATGTAGCAATTGTTTTTGTTACTAGTGCAATTTGGTTTTTTTTTGTGATCTTGGCGAATTTGAAAATGACAGCAAAAAACTTTAAGATTTCGTTTTTTGTTGCTTGATGTTGTCGTTCCGCTCTTTTTTAGATTTCCATGCCCACCACTGGTCCAAAGCAATTTTACTTAGTCAAATATATTTTTCTTGCCGGAAAGGGTCTAAGGTTCTATGGTTTTCCTGTTTTCGAACAACTCTCTAGACGGTGATTTCTTTCTCATCTATAAAAAACTTATTTTCTATATAAATATTATATATTCCTTACCAAAGTGAGAAGTCACAATGGATTTCGACAATCGCTTGGACACGAATGTTGTGGAGTGTCAAGCCTGAACCTAAAATAATATTAATAGTTACGAAATTATTTGAATGAAACGGTCAAAAACCTAAATCTCAATAGATAGAATTTTTGAACACCCTATTTTATATATTTCCACATATAAGAGAATTCAGCAAGAGAAACAAACATCTCCCAGAAAAAAGAAGTCATATCACGAAACATAATCAAATATTATGTTTTATTTATAATATTTATACAATGTGTGTTTTTATACTCCCATTGAATAGCTTTCGTGTGATTTTCTAATGTTACCGTTATTTCTATTTCACGCCATACCAAATGAGCGAAGTTTCGCGCACTTTTTCCAACACATTTACAACATACTTGACGTGCACAACAAAAGCTGTCAAAAAATTGCACATAGTGCGCAAACTCACAATGAACGAAATATCAAAAGAAATGAGGACACACCAAGTGGGAATGCAAGAAACTGTCAAAAAGGCAAGTTGACAAGTGTAGTACAAGCGAAATATCAACGCTGCTGCTGCTGCTGCAACACTAACACAGGTGTGAAGCAGAAGTATAAATGGCTATAATGATTCCATATAAGACGCGCGTAAAATTTTGAACGAACCGCACGAATCCACAGCGAAAACGACTATGGATTGAATTTTCATAATGCAAGTGGATTTTGCATAGAAAAATTTTGCATGGAACATTGTGGAAATGGAATGTGCAGAGAATCAAGTTGGATTTTAGGGGTGAGTTTAGCAAAAAAAAAAAAAAATACGAAAATGCTTAAATAAGTAACTCCTTTAAGGACTATAGCCAAACATACTGTTTGTACCTGTGTGTGTGTGTGTTAGAACATAAGGACTCAATGCAGCAATAGCATGACGCCTGTAGGAATGGTACTTGGCGCTAAAGTATGGAATACAAGCGGATAAGCGTACAAAGAAAACATTCGAGTGAACACTGTCAACATCAAACGAAGACTTTCGAAGCGATATGAGTACGCAGACAGGCGGTTACGACACGAGCCTTACTACCACCAGCACCAGTACACGCAGGGACGACCACTTATGTATAGCTAGCAAGAAGGCACAAAAATCGTCGAGATAGTCCAAGAAAATTAATGACGAGATAGAGCAGACGCTGGAAGTGAATGAATGAAACGTAGCCTAGGAAATGAAGATTAATGCATGGCTGAAAAATTCGTAGCGTAGCGTAAGCCAAAGTTATGAAGCAGGTTCATACAGCTGTGCGTTGGTCCTTAATTGCAGGAAGCATCGTCGTTGTTTTCAAAAGTACCGCACCACACTGCTGTATACTGCGCTGCGTAGGTGGGGAACAGAGTCAATGTCGTTATTTAGGGGTTGTTGTCGTTTTAATTTGGTATAGGATTTGTAATTTCGATGCATATTCAAATGCTGAAATTTCTAACGCCGGATTTGGTTTTTGTTCTTTTTCTTTTCGTTTTGTTCACAAGTTTATTTTGAATTATACCTACATATATATTTATTTTTTTTTTTTCAATTATTTACATTGTCATGAAGAAATTGTTATGTTTTCGACAAGAAACGAGCTGAAAGAATGAATGAAAACAATGAGCTCCCTTTTTGCTATTGTAATCGGGTACATTTTTGTTATGCCAGACACACAAAAGTGTCTGACATTTAAATTAGGCAATGTTCGGTCAGAGTGTCACGTTTTTCTTGGAAAAAGATTTGTATAGAGTTTGAGAAACGTTTGGTTCTGTTCTGTGTGCATAGTCGCTCAGCAAATGATTTACGCAACTTGAGTGAGAGAGACAACTTAAAGGAACTGTTATGAAATAAGGTTTCTTAGCAAGTTCACCACTTAAAAGTACTTTCATTAAGATGGAATATACAATAGACAATCCGGAAGATATGACGCACGGGTAGTAAAAAAATACAATTCAATAATTATCTCCCTTTTCGGCACAAAAAATTCATAACGATACTTAGCTAACGGAGCCAAAAACTTTCTGTATGTACATATGTACATTAGGGTGTTTATTTTGAAAATTTTAAATGTAAATATATCAGGGACCCAAAATAGCTATTATTTGTTTCTTTGTAATTGAAAAAATTAACCAATTTTAAGTATTATTTTTAAAAATTGTTTTTTAATTATTATGGATAAGAAATTCATCCTTATTTCAATTTTTCTTCTTTCTTTTGTAAAATGGCACGCGAATCAAATTTCTAATATAACAGGTATTAGCAGCAATAAGAATCCACCATTTTCCGGTGAGCTCAGCAGAGCCTTCATTATGCCCTGCTAATCTTCTCATGTTTGTTGTATTTGGCAAAAAAAAAATTAGGGTGGATCAAAATAATTTTTTTTTTTTGCTCCAACCGATAGGGAAATTTCGAAAATAGCCATTTTTGGGATTTATCTATCCATTGGTGCAAGAAATAATATTTTTTCGATCCACCCTTAAAATTTTTTTTTGTTCCAATTGACAAGGAAAGGTTGAAAATGGCTTTTGGACATCAGTTGGGATGGCTCCGTACCTTGAAAAAGACCAAAAGGGTCGAAAACGGTTTTTTAAAGAGTCCGGAACTACCCCACGCTATGTCCGAAATCCATAATCGAGCCTTCCTATCGATGGGAGCAAAAAATTTTTTCAAAAATGGATCAAAAACGGTCTTTTCCAAAGTCTGGAGTCAACCTAAGTGATGACCAACATACATTTTTGACCTCTTTCCAACTTCGAAAATTGATCAAAATCGGTAATTTTTAGTACTCAGGTCCACTTCTGGTATTAATCAAAATCTATTTTCGACCTCTGTCCATCGATTGGTGCACAAAAAAAATTTTCAAAAACGCACCAAAATCGGGCATTTTGGATCTAGGTATGTATTATTTCTGGTGAAATGGCCAAAACCCATTTTTGACCTATTTCCTTCAATTGGTTGAATAAAAATTTCGAAAATATAGCCAAATCGGACATCACTTCGAACCGATGGTCACCTCTGGTGATGTTATAAAAACCACCTCTCCATCGATTGGTGCAAGGAGATTCACAAAAATGGGAAACTCTTGAACACTTTTTTTCAAAACAACGTAAAAAAATATTTTTTCCAAATTAATAGTTATTGACAATAGAAAAACAATTTCTTATGCATAATAGTTATGACTCAACGTAAAAAAGAATCCGTTGAAAAATAATAGTTATCAACAATTAATATAATATTTTTTATCCATTATAATTATAAAACAATTTTTATTGACAAAAAACTTATAACAGTTATGTCCCTGAAATATATCTATATTTTCGCTTGAAGTTTAAAAATAATTGTCCCAATATTCTGGCTTCCCAGATCAAACTAGTAAGCGGCGTGGACAGAGTTTTTTGTCCGTTGAAATTTTACGAAAGACAGACTTACTAAAACACAGAAAAAGTCTGCCTTAGGTGCCAAGATAAAGCGTTTTAAGTATTTTAGTTGTATGGGAGATGCCATCCACTGTTGTGAAACCACGTCCACATTTTTCGTGTGGCTGAAAATGCGGACAAAATTCACTCAGAGGAGGATTTTTTTTTTTTTTTAATTTGCGATCACGTATGCCTGTATTATAGAATCGGGTTTGAAGAAAATTCTTCCAAAATTTCAATCCTATACCAAACCTGCGAATGGCGCAATCAGTTTGTTTTCTATTACAATTCATATGGAAAAAACGAAAGACAGAGTTTTTTGTGTTTTAGTAAAAAAAGTCGTAAAAATGTGTTTTTATTTTTACTTTTATTGCGAAACTACATACATAAAAAATATGCTCAATTTTAATTCAGTTCGTTTCTAAATTTAAAATTGAAATTATCAATGTTTTTTTTTTTAATAAATTTACTACATTACTAGTGAGTTCAAGCTGTTGTTCGCACGCGTTAATGCATTCTTGTAGTACGCAACCCATAATTAACATCGTACTACATGCGCTACATATCCGCTACAGCAGTGAAAAGAAAAAAGTGCTACACATTTTACCCTACTGGCAGTGGCGGGTAGCGCATGTTGTGCACACATGTTGTGCATTTTTGCATTTTTGATTTCTTTGAGTTGCTTTTATTATTACCACCAACGCTACTGCCAACAGCACAACTACCCATCCTAATACTCATCATCACAGTCAAAAACAAAGCATTCGATCTTCATTATGCTGGCAATGACTGCTTCGCAGCATGTTGTCTTTTCATGGGTTTTTTTTTTCTGTACTACTTCGGCGCTGTTGTTTTCGACAAGCCCTTATAATAAAAAAAGAGGTTCATTTGTTTTTATATCTTCGATGTTGTGTCAGCAATTATCATGCTCAGCCTTTGTTCCTTAATATTGTGCAGTCATTCATTCATTCATATTTCGGTCATCTCTGTTGATCTTCTTTAGTGTGTAGATCAAAAGTTGTCAAAATGCTGTCTTTGTTGTATGGAACCCTCTTCTTTTTCAGTTGTGCGCTTAACAATTTAATTAGGTATCATGGAAAGAATGCATCATAAAATGGGCAAAAGTCACCGAAAACGGATTATGTGACCTCGACATGAGTTGAATAGTTTTAAATGCCGCTTTGTAGGAAATACCAGCATTGTCTGTATTGAGAAAGAGTCAAATTCATTAGGGATTTTTTTTCGTACAAGGTAATTGATCTTCCATGATGATCGTGGGAATTTTTCATTTCAAAATTTTATAGAATTGTTAAGCGTAAAATGTCAAATGTAGGAAATTCATGTTTAAAATTTCGTTCGTTATTTGAGTATCTCCAATTAACCTAGATGCATTGCATTGCAAAATTTTTGAGTGTTTATTTTCCACAGAATTTAAATAATAAGTTCTTATCACAACACTGTATACAATACACAGCAGTATGAAAAGTTTTTATCCTCTCAAATTTGATCAAAAAATTAAACTTTCTTGTTTTACGAAATATAAAACAGACACCAGAAAAGTTGAGAAATCTACAAAAGTGGTTTACTCAAAACTTTTAAGTGTGATAAGACAAAATAAAACGAAACTGAAAACAAATCTATGATGCTATTTGGAGTGCAAAAACTGAGGAGAACGGGTGCAATACTATAAGCTGGATGGTACAGTGTTGTTTTTATTTTTTTCTCCCTAAGTGTAAACAAGCAGCAATGGTTAAGGAGTGTTCTTTCAAGTGTTCTGAAGAGCTACTGCTTCCGTAGTGGGAGAAAAGAAAGACTAACTGAGTAGCTGAATTGAAAAAAAAAAATAAAAAATCTCTGTATACAAAACAGAAACAAAATTTTCTGTAAACATGGGGTCAGTAATTAGCAATTACATAAGTTGAAGAAACATAAAAAATTGTTGGTGACTTTATGTTAAATTCATTAAAACACAGAAAAAAAATGCCATGAAAAAATTGTTTGCATAATAAATTTGATTATTAATCGTCTCTTCTTTCTAATGTCTCGAAAATAATATAGGATATAGAGTTCTACTCGCATTTGATGAAATTAATTTAAATAAGCAATACGTCTTTATCTTTCTATTTAGCTTTCCAAAAAATCATAATATTGTTTCGGGTGAGATTCATCTTAACTCTTGAACTTTTTTGCGTTTTAAAACATAAGCCTAGGCCTCCTGCTTTATGCCAGTGTCCTCAGATGCGCTCAGTTTAAAAAACAGAGCTAATCTTGTTTTTAATTTCAGTGACACTAATGCCTAATTTCCATGTGATCTTTCTTGAACTTATCTTATCAAATATCAGGGAGGACATCACATGCTATAAAGATAGCAAATGTATACTATCCACTCTCGCATTCTCCAAGCGCATTAGGTTCTGTTCGCATGCTTTTTCTTTCTTACAAAAATTTGATTTGATATCCCTGATATGGAATCAAGAAAGATAGAATGGAAATTAAGCTTAAGACAACATTATTTTTTGTCAAAATAAAAAATGAGAAATCAGTTTATTTTATGAAAAGCTGATACCGGCGACTTTGTACGCGTAGCCTGTTTTTAATTAAATCATAATCGAAGTTATTTTGGTCACTTGTGAACATCAATAATCAACGATTTGTTATGTTAACGTGTTTGTTTCTTTGTGTGAAATTAAATTTTTTAGCAATTTTAAAACTTAAATATTTTGATATTTAACAGGAATATCGTGACAATTTTCATTGGAGATTGAGACCAAGCGTCTAAGAAATAACCATAAAAAACTTGATCGAAATTGATTTAGCAGTTTTTGCGTGATATGCGAACATCGAAAACAGCTATCATTTCATTTATATAAATCAAAATAATAATATATTTTTAGCCTGCCAAAAATAATAATAGGCTTAACCGATGTCGTTAAACTGCGCATGTAACAACATGGTATGCCCAGGTTTAAGCCTCAGTGGATGCAAAATAAAAATCTTGTTTTTAGATACCGAATTAAATGCCACCGTAGAAATACTTCAGACATGCTCTCCGTGGAAACAACCTATACACATTTTTTCCTTCCATACTGGTGCATTCCCGCCAATTTATCAGCATTATAGCACAGAGGATCACATAATAATTGTAGTATCAATTGCTGAAGTGGTTTACCAAATATATGCTTGGAGAGGCTTACAAAAAATACCTAAGACTAGAAATTTATTTTAAGTCAATATTTCTTTATTTTGGACGAAAGTTCAACTGTAGACAAAATCACCCAAAATTCCTTAAAATCTCATATAAATTTCGGATCTTAGTTTATATCTAAGATAAAAGTACTAAATAATTTTGGATGAGTCTCACAGCTTTGGATATTTTTTTTCGAGCGTGAGAAAAGCCAAAAAGTACTGGGACAAAATAAATAATTTTCAATAAAACATTTTGATATTATCCTACCTTGGTTTTATGTGAATGTACTTTAAAAATATTAAATGAAGTGCTTAAGGATAAAAGGTTTTTGTAAGATTTGTTGAAAGAAATACGAGTGAGTATAGAATTGAAAACAACATTCTAATTTTTCTGAGAGCTTTAGTATGAAATATTTCGACTTTTTTTACTAAAAAACCAGACTCGAATGTCCTCTGAACTTGCATTGAAACACAGAATTCAGAACTAATTCTTATCACTATTTCCATTACATTTAATGTATGTATACGAAGGACAGATGTGTTCAACAGCACTTAATGTTCAACTCCAACTCATGACAACTGGTTCAGCACTAACAAAACACCTTTTCGTTGTCATTGTGACATTGGAAGTAAATGAAAAACTTTTTGATTTTTAAATATGACCAAGTTTAAGCAGCCAACAAACTTGTAAAGTTTGAAGCATTAATGATGGCTACACCACAACAATTACAACAACAAGAATAGCGACACTAAAACGTTGCAGTTTAGCGTTTCGGAGAAAAGCCTCTTTTGTTGGCGGTAGCGCTAAATTGCGCACAACCAAAAATTCAATTTTGCAGCAAAAACTTTTTTTGGGTTAAGATGGAGAGTCCAAGTCGAAGTTTTATTTTGCTTTGGCTAGGTATGTGAAGGTATTAAAATTATATCGATACCTTAATTCTTTTTGCAGAGTATACAAAAGAAGAAAAAAAAGATTAACATATTTCCAGATAATATATTGTCCACACTACTTTTTGGATTGTTCACCTAAAAATTTATTCAAAAAAAAAAAAAATTTATGTAGTAAAAATTAAACCTTTAGAAAACTAAATTGCGATAGAATGAGATGAAAATGTTTTATTAAAATGATAAAATTTGTCGGGATCTAGATAGTTAAGCTACACCAATAAATGATATATCAAATTACAGTACTCATCAAACAGAGTGCGCGAAACCAAAAGCTGATATAAAAGCGTGGAAACATTTCCTATTTTTTCAAGCATTGCACTGACTACCAAACCTTGCTATAGCGAGGAGAAAAAAATCTACTATTCTCTCCCTCTCTCTCATTTTAATTGTTATTGTTTCCCAATTAAGCGTTGTTGTCATTAAAATATCAAAAGCAATAGCAAATTACATTGAGAGAGAGTAGTTGCTTTTTTTCTGAAAAATGAGAGTATTCGATTATCCTACAAGAGTCTCTGTTAGTCGATCTTTTTTGAATTAAAAGTAGACAAAAGATAATAAGCGATGATCAGGCATAGACATTTCAGGGTAATCGAATGAGGTATAATTTGCAAGTTTGCGTTTCCTCAATTAAATGGTTTTTTATGTATCTATTGATCCAGAGCTAGAAAAACGCCAATATAAGTAGATTTTCAAACATAGACATTAAATGAGTAATTGAATGCACTAGAAATTTTAATTTTCTGAGAGCACATTTTGTATTTTAAATATGTACCTTTTTGAGCAAAAATAAAGAGTGGACAAACATGATCATTTGTTAGACAATTCTTCGCAGTAGATTATTCCAATTTGTTCAGCTTTTAGTGGTCATCGTCCAAATGTGTTGACGAGTTTTTTAAGGCGTTATTGTAATGCTTAGGGAACAATTGCACTAAAATGTCATCAATTTTACACAGATAGAGCTCAAATAGAAATACTTAAAGCCATTGCGATGCGAAAAGTATCAATAATTTTCTGACTTCCCAAAAACGACATAGTGCTGCATTGGAAAAACTTAGCCGTTGAGAAGAAGCTGTGGGTGCGTGTTGTCAAAAACTTAAGCCAAAAAAGTTTTACAGCTAAGCGGTAAGCAAATTACGACAAAGCAGAAGAAATAGACGGAAAAAAGAAGCAAAATAATCTTTGCGAACAAACTTAGAGTTTAGCACACAAATTTTGAATACAATAATAATAGCAACAGCAGCAGCCGCAACAATAACAAGTTATACTGAATTCTAAATCTTCAACAAAAGTTTAAGGTGGTACGTGCTTAAGGTGTGGCTTTTGGGAAAATCATTGAAGTGATGTTGCAAATGAACATGTTCCACTTTGGTCATCGACAGTGCTGCATTTAATCTTTAGAATTTTATGGAAATTAAAAAAGTTTATCAAAAAAAAAACACATATTACTACCAAGTGTAATGAGTTACTTAGACAGAATCAACCCAATCAAATTGTTCGGGTCTTAATACATTAAATCCAAAATAAAGTCAAGAGCTCATTTCCGGTAGGGTGCAAAATATAAACTGCTTTTAAAGATTTTTGCGTAAATTTTTTCATTTCTTTATTGCAAATTATGTCATTAAATCATTAATGATATAAAAGATACATCAAGAGTAAAGGCACCGCATCACATCACATAGTTAAGGTTGGCTGCAATAAAAGGAATAACGTGAACTTCATGAAACATCAAATAAATTATTGTTAAATTGGATATTTTTTCTGTTTGCGTCGTTAGTCTATAAATTGTAGCTCCAATGATGTACCATTGTGTGAAATATGACATAATTGAATTTCCTTTTTCCGTTGGCGAATTTTTTATTCACTCTCTCATTTTTAAAGGTTCACGTGACTTTTGAGTGTTAAAAAAAAGACGTAGCCTATAGAAATTTTTAATTGAGTTACAGGCGTGAAAAAAAAAAAAGTTGAACTTTATGTTGCCAAATCTCTGTAAAAAATTTTATCATCAAAGGTCCTCGTTACTTTGAGTGATGTATGGGTTTTTTTTTTAATGAATGTGGTGACAATGTATGGTCAGGTTTTACATGTAAGGACATTTTTGACAATTATTTGATAAAAACTGTAAACATATAGAGGCTTGGAGAAAAAGTCAGATATTTAAAGCAAACGTTGACTGAGAGAAATGCGGTTATAATTTAAATTGAATTTTGCGAAAAAATAGTTTGATTAATTCTGATTTGAATTTAGAAATTTTTAAACTAAAAAGTTTAAAACAAACTTACCAACATAATGTTCGAATAATCTCCTCACCTGAAAGTAACAAAAGAAAAAAGGGGAACATTAATGAAAGAAATATATTTTTCAAAAATTTTATTTTGGCTAAAGCCTAAAAATATTGTGCCTATCTCTGATGATGATGATAATGATGATGACTGCTGCAAAAAACGCCGCATACAAGAAGACCCTGCAGTCAGTCGCAACGCGAGCCGTGCGAGAAAACTACCACGAAAAGAGGAAGGAAGAGAGGCGCATTTTCAGATGTAAAAAAGGGAGCAAGAAAAGCGTGAGCATGAGGAACTTGAGATGTACCAGGGCAAGAAGGATGCACGAAAACTCTACCAACAAGTTAAGCGTCTAACTCAAGGTTTCAAGCCCGGAGCATCCACTTGTAGAGACGAAAATGGAAATCTGGTTATAGATACCCAGAGTGTACTGAGGTTATGGAGGCAGCATTTCTCCAACTTGCTTACGGGCGATGATTCCATCAATTCCGCCCAGAGAGAATGCAGTACGATACCACCAATCGATGATAACGCAGTGGAAGTACCATCACCTAGCCATGAAGAGGTTCGAGTTGCTATCCAGCGACTCAAACACAACAAAGCAGCGGGTGCTGACGGCCTGCCAGCTGAGTTGTTTAAAGCTGGTGGCGATGAATTGATAAGGTGCATGCATCAACTCATCAGCAAAATATGGCTAGCGGAAAGCATGCCCGACGATTGGAATCTCAGCGTGCTTTGTCCTGTAATAAAGAAAGGAGACCCGACAATCTGCGCCAGCTACAGGGGTATCAGTCTTATTTCCATCGCATATAAGATCCTCTCGAGCGTATTGTGTGAAAGATTGAAGCCGTATAAAGAAACGCTGATCGGATCCTATCAGTGTGGCTTTAGACCTGGTAAGTCCACCATAGACCAGATTTTTACACTACGCCAAATCCTGGAGAAAACCCATGAATATCAAATTGACACTCACCATTTCTTCGTCGATTATAAAGCTGCGTTCGATAGCCCAGTGCGGGATTGCCTATACGCAACAATGTCCGAGTTCGGTATACCTGCAAAGTTGATAAGGCTCTGCAGGATGACGTTGAGCAATACGTGTAGCTCCGTCAAGGTAGAGAATGACCTCTCCGGAATTTTTAATACCGAGCTAGGTTTCAGACAAGGCGACCCGCTCTCGTGCGATCTCTTCAATTTCATTATGGAGGGGATCGTACGAAAAGCCGGTGTGCATCATAATGGCACCATTTTCTTCAAAGGTGTTCAGCTCTTTGCGTACGCTGATGATATTGATATTATCGGTCGGAGTAAGAGAGATGTTACTGCTGCTTTCACTGCTATTGAAAAGGAATCGGCCAAAGTGGGTTTGACGGTAAACGAGGGCAAGACGAAATACATGATGTCTACTAACAACAACAAGAGAGCACGGGATCTAGACTCTCATGTTACAGCGGGCAACTGTAAATTAGAAGTTGTCAAGGAATTCACTTACCTTGGCACTGCCGTAACCAGCAACAATGATGTCAGTCTGGAGATTAAGCGGAGAATAACAATTGCTAATAGGTGCTACTACGGTCTCAGTAAGCAATTACGTTGCAGAGCTCTCTCTCGATCGACAAAGCTAACACTCTACAAGACGCTCATTCTACCTGTGCTTCTTTATGGCGCTGAGGCATGGGTGGTTTCGACAACAGACGCAGCCGCTCTTGGGGTGTTCGAGAGGAAAGTTCTCCGCAAAATCTTTGGTCCTGTTCGAGTTGGCGACGACTATCGCATTCGAATGAACCACGAGCTGTATGAGCTCTACGCCGACATTGACATAGTTAAGCGTATAACAATACAGCGACTACGCTGGCTGGGTCATGTCCATCGTATGGATAAAGAAGCTCCAGCGAAAAAGGTATTCGAAGGGAAGGTCCCCGGTCAACGACGAAGAGGGAGACCATGCCTCCGGTGGATAGACCAAGCTGAGGAAGCCCTAACCGCGCTTGGCATTAACGATTGGAGAAGGCGCGCGCAAAACAGAGGCGCCTGGCGAGAGCTAATGAGGTCGGCCGTAACCTGACAACGGGTTTTTATGGCCATCTAAGTAAGTAAGTAAGAAACTAAAAATATTGTACCTATCTCTGATAATTTGAGTTTTCCTTTCAGATACTAACGTTTCGAAAATAACTTGGTAAGCTCTCTTGAGAACTTGTTTGACAGTAATTTCACAAATCGAAAAAAGCTCTTTGCACCAATCATTCTGAAAAGTTCAGAAACGAAATTTCGAAACCATGTACAAACGTCTTTACAAATAAGGCTCATTTCCACATTAATTTTCATGAATCAATTTTGAAAGGTTGAGAAAATTTTTTTTTAAACCATCTGAAATCTCGACGTGCTTACGAGGAATTCATTTTAGGATAATTTCCAAATTAAGACAATTCGTTTTTGCATCAATTGATGAAGTCTTTTCAGGCTGCTTCATATAAGAAAACTTCCACAAAATATCGTCGAAAATTCAAATTCGAATAAATATCCCTCTCAAAGTTTAAAGCTGACCAAGATGTACGTTAGGATGGAGCGAGATCTTTTTTTTTAAATTGTATTAGCCTGTGCGGGGAATAGTTGGCTATATATAATATGTTGTAATTAGGTGTAAGCTAGGTCTTATCGGACTTGATCTTCAGGTGCCGAGAGCAGTTAAAAAAAAAAAACAGAAAATTTCGTTCATATATTATTAATAATTTATCAATATACTGTAATATAGAACTAAGTGTAGCCGTGAAAGTGGATCTCATCACTGTCGAGAATAAAGAAAATAAAGCAAAATTTAAAAAAAAATGACAAGCGCGTTTTAATTTTGAAAAAAATTGTGTTTAACGTACTTAACGTATTTTTTACTTTTTCCATATTGTGAAAATAAATTAATTTCAAAAAAATACGATCTCGTGAGCTACTTAATGACCGATATTCGGAGCACCTGAAGAGCTAAAAGAAAATTTATTACCAACTTATGCAGGTGTCAAGAGAGATTGTTTGTTGAGAAGATTTTAGTTAAAAAGTGAATGTAATGGTAAAGATCCTTCTGCAAAAGAAGGATTATCTCTCTCTTATGTTTATCTGGGTCTCGGCACCTCAAGACATTTTTGAAAATCGGTCATATTTTGAAGACCTATTTTGACCATCAATATACAACTTTCTACCACAAAAGAATAATGATTTTTAAATAATCGGCATTATTCGAACAATTTTACTCCACCCACGCAAATGCGTAGCTAGTGGGAAGCGAACAGGGCCAATTCTTTGATGATTAAGGACGCCAAAATAGTCTTTTTTTCGTACACTTTTTTATCCAAGCAGGGGGCGCCAGATTGGTTCTTAACCCCGGAAGATATAAAGATTTAATTTTTGATCTACAATTTTCGACATTTTATTTTCGATATCGATTAATTGGAAAATAAATTGATCGAGAAATGTTCGGAAATGGCAAGACTATGAAATTTTGCAAAAATAGCTGTATCACAGAAGAAAATTTGTTTTCGAAAAATACATAGTACACGAAACTCGTACTAAGTATTCTTGAAATTTCTATTTATGTTTTAAATAAAAGTCACATTTGCACAAAAAATTATTACTATTTATTTAATGATTATAAGCTAATTTCTGGTTAACTTGTTACTTTTTTGAGCTGAACTTTCCCGAACTGTAAAACTCAACAGTCATACAAAGATTTTATTAATTTGAATTTTTCACTTCAATAATAAATATTGTACTCTGCGCTTAGACACTTTCTTTGTCGGCCTGTATACTCTTGTAATTTGTTTTCTTCAACATTGTTTTCATGTAAAATATGAATGAATACATGTTTATGTGTTAACATATGTATGTTAACAATTCTTGGGACTTTTTACCTGATTTCGTACAAAAACTTAAATTATATTAATGACCGCTTGCTACTCAAGTTTAAATATTTTTAAGATATTGGGCAGCTGTACATAACTAATTATATCCGCTTTTCTTGTTGCCTTTGTCATATTCCGCCTCTTTCGCTTGAGTTAATATTCTTAGCAGCTCAATGGTTTATTTCACCTTTCAACAATTCATCAATTCGGTTATTTAAACTTTCGCGTTTAGCAATGAAACGATGGCCAAAGCATTAAAGAAACTCTGCACAAATATAATTTAGTGTACATATTTGTGTAAGAAAACATAATACTTTTTTATTTCTTAAAAAAAGTTTATTGATTTTGGAATTATAAATTAATTTTCTTTTTTGAAAAAATTTTTTTTAAACTTTCCTTATAATTAAAACATTCAATATAAATTAATTTTCTTCAGATATGTACATTGGTGAGTATTTTTCCAAAAACTAATTTGACTATCTATAGTTTTGGGATTTTTCTACTTTATAGCGAAATGATTAAAGAGCCCACGCAAAAGTACATCAGAATACATGAATGACTAAGTTCAAGGAAATTGCTTCAATCACATTAGTACTAAGATTTACCAAAGTTGATCTTACCGTCTTGTACATAAATCGGAGTCAAAAATGCATTTAATCATTTGGAAAGTTGATCAGTCATACGAAATAACTTGAGAAATTAATTCAATCAGAGAGAAGCAAAGAATTTGCGTTGAAAAAACTTTATTAGTTTCATAGGTTTCAATGAAATTTTTTCGTTTTTAAGGTTGCGAAGTTTCTAGACAGCTTAATACTTAAATAAGTTTTTCTTATATTAAATAAAAAGTTGATAATTTTATTATAATAAAATAAAAACTAATAAGTAGTTCCATTAATCATTAGAGAAAAAATTCCATTTAAGAATTCGCGCTATTGTTTATTAATAAAGTTTTCCTAAGTCTTCTATGAAACCACTTTGAGCTCCTCATTACCAGACACAAAATTCTTAACACCAACACAAATGGATTATATGAATAAAGTACTTTACACACACATATGTATGTATACATGTACAAACAACATAAACACTGTAACGCACAAAGGTCTTCTAATCCTTTGCGCAACTTTTCCTATGCCAACATAACGCAATTGTTGCATTAACACAAAACGTTTGTTGATGATTCGTTATCAGCAGCAGCAAGATTGCTGAAGTTTTTTGTTGTTGTTGGTTTATTGTTGCTATGATATTAATATTGTTTTCGCTTTTGCTGCTGTTGTTGCTACTTTTGCTGGTGATATATTCTTGTTGCACGAAAGTTTAAAAAAAAAACATTTTAACTTCGCCTTTTGTGGTTGCGAAATGTTGCTACGTTATTAATTTAATGAAGTGAATTAGCAGCAGTTGAGTTACTTTAATGCAACATTTTTCTCTCAAGTGTGCTTGTGAGTTTAAAGTACCCTGTAGAAAGGAGTAACGAACGATATTGAAAGACTTTCCTTACAAAGGACAAGGTCCTTACAGTTTCTTTTAAGATTACTATTTTATATGGAATGACAGAGAAAAGAAAAACCTACCATGAAAGTGATAAATACAGGCTTTCCGTGGAAGTAAACGAATTTTTTGAAAGAAATATATGGCAAGAAGAATATCCTATTTTGATAGTTTTTCGAAGAATAAAAAAAAATTTAATTTTCATGAATTTTTATGAAGAAAAAAAGATCCGAGGAGATTCAATCTCATATTGCTATAGTGTAGGATTATTTGCCATTTAAATCATTGCTGCATAAAGATCGTAATTTACTAAGATACTACAACTATACCAAAGTTTAAAATGCTTGTGTGGAAGGTAAGTCCTTGACCTTACAATTATTTGGTATGTCTAGATCCACGTAGTCCAAACGAATTGAATTGTAAATAAATTTATGAATTCTTACTGGGTTTCTCTTATATCTATATAAGGTTAGCTGTATTCTGTGAGTTAAGTGTGTTATTTTTGTTGCAAAAACATAACATGTTATGAGATAAAATTAATATTAAAGACTTCAACGCAAAAGTTTTAATGAAATTTTGAAAATTTTTTCGCGTTAAAATCAATTAAAGTTGAGGTGGCGGCAATAAACTTGAGTATTGAAAAATTTATTTTTAAAGTAGTAGAAATAATTTGTTGCCATTATAATGAATTATGTGGCCTCGGTGTATAAAAAGTTAAAGTTTAAATAAAATTTACAGAAGAGCCAAGCTTTTTCATCATATATTTGCGTTCACTCCATGGTATTTATTATATTAAGGACAAAGAAATATGTAGATATAAAGAATGATATTTCTATGATCGTAAAGTTCCCTGTGCCAAAAAGTAAGGTCTACGGTCAAACGAATGAGAAAATCAGATTTAATTTCTGATGTGGTACATTTTATACTTTCTTTTTGGAATATATACATCCCTATCATGAATAAACATTCCTTCGGATTATTTCTCGAATCCCCTGTTTTGCGATCGTAGAAGATTTTTGGGGAATGGGAACAAATTTCCTGGAAAATGAAGTTATCGGCAATACTTTTTTGGAAATATTTTGGCAGCACTGACTGGATAGGAACATTTTCATTCCTCAATTATTTATGATCGCAAAATACTCCTCTCGAGAAACAAAAAAATCCGAGAGAATCATTTTCCTCCGGATATTCAAGAGGGTGAGTATATATAAAGTATTTAAAAAATATTCTTTGTGGATTATCCACTTCTTCACCAAAGATTTTAATTTTAGCACAGGAAACTGTACGATCTAATACATTCGAACTCGAAATATTATTACTTATATTTCCCAAAAAAAGAAACCCTTCGGATATATATCGCTCCCACTTTAAGCAGCACGAAAAATATGGGCGTGGTTTGACAGCAGTGTGTGACACTTTCCATTCAACTAAATTACAATAAACGCTATGTCTTGGCACCTAAGGCAGATTTTTTTAGTCCGTTTTTTTTTTTTTTTTTGTTGATTTTGGGTTTGAGCTGGGAAGCTGATATTTTGTGAGAATTATTTTTAAGCCCAATGCTAAAATATTAGTAAAAACAAATGAAAAAAATCTAAAATTTTTTAAAGCAAACACCATAATATGTTTGTATATAGTTTTTGAAAGTTATTTTTTAATTTTAATATTTGCAAAACCAAAGATTTTGTATTCTCTTGAAACAATAAACTACATTTTTTATGTCAAATTATAGATTCACAAAGTATTGTGCCAAAAATCCATAGTTTCACAAGCGTTTTTCTGAACTCTTTCTTATCGTAAAGAATTTTCTTAAAAATAGCATTAGGAGTTTTTCGCAACATTCTCAAAATTTGTATCAATGATTACGTGACTAATTTATCGTCGTTATATATTCTGCGTTACAACAAATCGATTTCAGGGCATAAAATTCCTACTCCCAAATAAACATTACGTTATTAAGCAATAAATTTAAGCGTACAAGGTCTTTATCTCCAACCTTCATCCCTACTTTTCATTATTTATCTTAAGTTTATATAAACATTAACCATTCAGGGTTTCCTGGTTTCCTTCAACTTCTCTCATTTCTACTTTGTTTGTTTTTTTTGCAATTTTCTGAATGCCACAAGATGGAAAACTTTTTTCCCCTTTTAAATGAATTGAAACAAAATTTTCAATATTTATTTACGGACAAAGTTCATCCACCCATACGGTCGGTTGGTTGGTTGGGTTCTTTCTTGCTTTTTGATTACAAGTCCAGTCCAGTGCACTGTTCGTGTGGCAAATGAATGTGAGGCATTTATCTTAATCGCCTCGGATATTTAATCTTGTGCCGTTGCCATTGCTAGCGCAAGTATAGCAAATGAAAATCGAATCGTTGTCGTTGCAGCAGACAAACTTCGATTTGGGGTAGATGGGCAGTAGTGGATTCCAGTTGACTCTTGTTGCAAAAATCAATATTTCTTTTACGAGGAAATCGCATTGGATGCATTTACTACAGCAACGCATTTTCAAACCACTTTCCCAGTCCAGTTAAACCTACCAGCATGAGCGTTATTTAAGATTTTTGTTGTTCCATTTAGATGTTCTTAACACCAAGGTAAAGTGGTGCGCATTATTTATACGATGAATATGCTCGATCCCATCAGGTATTGTACTCGTAAATATTGAAGGTTAACAAAAAACTACCCAACGAAACTTTGCTGTGGTACAAATGTTCTATAAAAGAGTTGGAGCATTAAAATAAAAGCGTTCAAAGTCAAATGAAAGGTTATGGTTAACTTTAATAAATTGCATCAATTTGGGTTGTGCTAAAAATAATATTTTTTTGGAAACTAAATAACTTAATAAAATTAAAATGGTTAGTCTCAAAAATATAATTTATCGCTTTTTGGAATAAGAGTTTAATGCGGTTTCTGTTGACAAATAAAAAAATAATTAATTTCTATAAAAACACCAGCATGCTGTTCCATTTAGCTCCAAATTTAATTCAATTATCAGTTTAGTTCCGCAATTTTTTTATACGAATAATTAATTTAAATTTTATTGCATGATATATTTCAATATCATTTGGCTAGTAAGTAAAAATTTAATTACATCACGAATACCAACAAAAGTTTCCATTTATGTATGTATGTACTTTCTTTGTTGGAAGAAAATCTACTAGGAAAGAAAACAGAAACACTGCAAAATGGGTAGAAGAAGTTCATGTTAGAATCGTTGTTTTGCTGGTATATCATTAATCCCGCATTTAATTCCACTTTCAATTAACACTTTGGACTATGATTGGCCCCAAAAGCGTGCTTGGCAATTATTTGGTTTTCTTGCTATCTGCATGTCATTTTGGGTATGACCATTTGCTGTACTGCCATCGTGACAAAAAATGTTTGTCGAATGAATTTCTGATTATATGCGAAGCCGCAAAAAATTTCAATTTGTACTTAACCCATTAAGTCCCAAGCCTAAACTACTAGACCAAAATCGATGAAATTTCATTCAGAGGCTACATTTGAATCGTAGGTCTGAGCTTTGATTTTTAATTTTTTTTATCTACTCAGGTTTGGGCCAAGGTGGGTGGCCGATTTATCGACTACTGGCCAGAAAGGATATCAAAAAATGTAATATTTTCTGATATGAACAAAATTCATTTCTGACGTATTCCACATGTAGTATTTTTAACATCAAACATACCTTGAATAGTGGTTACATTTTAGAGAAATTATTTTTACCTAATTGCAAAAATTTTTATCGAATTTTCCAAAAAAAAAAAACGAAAAGGTCTCCACTCCAAGGCAAGAAAAAACAGTTAAATAACCGAATCACGCCAAATAAAAAATAATGTATGCTGACAAAGATTCAAACTAACATATTAACTCAGCGCTTAGGCGATACCACTCTATGGCTCACCTGGAAAAAATGCAAAAGTTACTGGTCGAAAAATCGACCGCTGGGACTTAATGAGTTAAGGAAAATGCCTCAAAAATTGAAAAGTAATTTATTTTGCAAGTAAAAATCTCCGAAAATTTTATATTTTTTTTCGAAAAGTTCTCTTGAATGATTTTTCCAATTTTATTTAAAGTTTCTTTTTTTTATTTAAAAATCATCAGTGAAAAAGTATTGGCGTCTCAGCGCTCAGGCACTGAAAAGAAAAAAAAATTCCAGTTAAAGAAATAACCTGATTTTTGATTATTATTTTTTAATGATCTTTTTATTTTTAGATCAGTGGTGGGCATGGAAATCTAACAAAAGGGCTAAGCAACAACATCCAGCAACAACAAACAAAATTTTAAAGTTTTTTTGCTGTCATTTCTAAATTCGCCAACGGCACAAAAAAAATTCCATATTGCACTGCAAACAAAAACAATTGCTACATTCGTCAAGACACAATGCGGCGCCGTCGCTTATGCCTTTGTGTTTTGTTTTTGTTTTCATTTGAATTCAAGTGAACACTGTGCCTCGATAGCGTTGAAATTCTGCAAAATTTTTTTCGCTTGCTTGTGCATCGAATAACAGTGCGGGCAATGAGGGTGGAAAGGGACACTACGTGCCCGCCACTGCTTTAGATTATACATATATTAGGGTGTTTATTTTGAAAATTTTTTAGTTGGATTCCATTTTCATTTTTGATAATATAATAGCATGAGGTCTCAAAATAATTGTCACAAAATTTGAGCTTCCTAGCTGAAAGCTATGAACGGCGCGGACAAAGATTGTATCTAAAACGTAGAAAA
Organism: Tricholauxania praeusta; assembly: GCA_949775025.1. Lineage (NCBI taxonomy): Eukaryota > Metazoa > Arthropoda > Insecta > Diptera > Lauxaniidae > Tricholauxania > Tricholauxania praeusta. The sequence continues at coordinate 13,695,672 of OX459030.1, forward strand.
AGTCTGCTTCAGATGCAATATCTTTGCGTTTTAGGTATATTAGTTGTATAAGAGGTGCACCCTACTGTTGTCAAACCAGGCCACATTTTTCATTTGGCTGAAATTTAGACAAAATACACCTGAGAGGGGGTTTTTTTAAATTTGCGGTGCTATATGCCTATATTATAGAATCGGGTTTGAAGAAAATTCCCCTAAAATTTCAGCTTTCTAGATCAAACCTGCGAACGGTGCAAACAGTTTGATTCCAATTAAAATTCATATGGACGCATCATGGTTCACTTTTTTTTTGACGATGGCAAGACTGCTCATAAATGTACTTCTACGTCCGTTTGTCTACTTCTTGAAAAATTAAATCGACATTTTGTGTATGAAGTATTTCTGATATCCTTTTATTTGTAGCAACTTCTAGTGAGACTTTAAAACGTTACTTAATAAACTTAAGTTTATTGTTTTAATTACTTCAATTGAAAGAGCAACACTCTTGAAACATTCCCAGCCAGTATAACTAACAAAAAACAAAGGTTAAATGTCATATATAAGAAGTTAAAATTTCATTATTTAATTATTGTCAGTAATTTCAAATAAAGTTGTGCATTAAATACAAGCATGTCATAGTTTTATCTCTATTTTATCAAAATTAAGCATTGATTTTCATTAGTGTTTTCAAGCGGTTTGTTGTACGTAATGAAGTTCGTAGTGTTGGTTGGCAACACTGCTGTTATTGCTGAGAACATTGCATGTACTACGTGATGTGTTTTAGTCTATGGTTTCCTCAACATGTCACATTGGTTTCCTGTGGAGTTTGTTGTTGTTGTTTTTTTGGTGTTTTTGTTAGTGCTGTTGCTGGTGTACTTAACAAAGATTGTTATCGTCACAATTCAACTTAATTCAATTTACCTACAGCTATATAGCACATACGAGTAGATATGTATAGTAAAATAAAAAAAAATCAATATTCAACTTTCGTCCAATAGATGGCGTTCAGTTGTACTTGTGGGGTGCGATGTCAGATAACACTAAATTGCTCAATTACACAGTAATTATTGCTTACTTTAAAGCTTTGCAAATTTATAATTACTTTTAAAGTGCTGTGTATATATTTACACTAAATAGTGGGTGTTTTCATGCAGCAACAAATAATTTGTACTTCAAGCAGTTTTAATAAATACAGTAGCGTAGCTATGGTGAAAGGGAGGACGAGCAGTCCTTGAGGGCGGCGAAATGGTCCTTGTATTTGTACTAGCCACTGAGTATAAAGTGAAGGCAAAAATGCTGCTGATCTTCAGAGATAAACATTATTCCGAGTGATTGCTGGAAATGAAAAATATTTTCGCCAAGTACATTTAATGAGTTTAACTTAATGAATATAAATCAAAGCTTTGTTTTCGTGTAAAATTTAAAAGTAAAAGCTACAAGGGTAGAATATATGAAGGTGGTCCAAAGATATTCGGTCTGATGACAATAAAAATATTTATTTGGAATTCAAATTATAATAAAATTGTTCAAGCGCTAGTAAAAACTAAGCGTCTTTATTTAACTACCATCAAAGCCTTTTTGTCTCGCGTAAGCATAAAACTGTTTGAATTTATGACATTACTTTGACGACCGGATCTGTAGCTATAACTTTTTCAAATGATAAAATTTGTTTTATTGGTTACATATTCCAAGTTTAATCTGCACGTGTTTTCTAATTTTTATTAAGTGTTTACTTTATTGCTTTTTTTCGAAAAAAAAAATCGTTGATATATACAACATTTTTGATATAAGAACTAAATTAAATTTAAAAATTATTACTTCTACTTATATACATTTATGTAATAAAAAATAAACTATTAAAATATTTAGTAAAAAACACATAAAAAAATTAAAGCAAATACAAAATAACATGTCAAAAAGCAATAAAAACAGTTTGGCTATAGCGATAAACCTGACACTTATAGAGATTTGAAACATTCTTTAAATGTTTAATAAATTATATTTTATTATTTCTCGTTTTATGTTCCTATTTTAAAGTAGGTCAACATTTATTTTTATGATCTTCTATAATCAATACATTTACCAAATTTAATTGTAACCAAGCTTACTGATTCAAAAAGTATAATATTTGGCTCATAAAATCTGAGGCTTCTCCAGTTGATGAAATTTGTTCAATGCACGGTGAAAAGTTTTGTCTTATATGATTTTTTATACGTTCTTGCAATTCTGTTTGAAAATACGAATAAGTTAGTCATATTGAAAAGTTTTATTTATTAAAAACTGTAATGTTTTTTGCAAAAATGATCTGATGCTTTGACTTTTCCCGACGATAAAATTTGGTATTTTGATTAATAATGTGACAAGGAAGCTTAAAGTGAAAAATGTTCTGACGCTTTGACTTTTCCCGACGATAAAATTTGGTAATTTGAATACTAATGTCACAAGGAAGTATGAACTGAAAAATCGCAGAAGTCAATACAAAACTTTGAATTTCACAGCTATTTAAGTTCTGGAATATATCATATGTATAAATTCCATTGCTTAGAAATTGATTGACTAAGAACTGTGATTAGCTTACTGAAAAAACCTATTGTTATTGCTTGAATATTATGTGATGAATATTTTAAGAAAAAGAGGAATGGTTTTAAAAGTGAATGAACTTTGTCGAAACGATGGTAGTTTGGTATTCTGAAATAATTTTTTACATATTTATTTGCAGTTTTGCTTCTGAGGTATCAAAACCATTGCAGTAATTAAGAGTCATATTATTAGAGCCTGATACTATGACTTTTCTTGACGATGAAATTTGGTATGCTGATGCTGGTTGCTACTGTGGTGTAGTAGCTTAGCGTCAAATATTCTACTTAGTACTTTTATTTTTCTCAACAACGAAATTTGGAATTTTATGTTATATGGCGTGAATAATTTCAGTAAAAATATGATGACGAAACTTTTTTTTGGTTTTTTTTTTTTTTTTTGAAGATAAAATTTAGTATTCTGGTTGATGTCTTTTACAGCTTAGAATAAACTATTAACAAAATTAAATTAATGCTTTGAATTTTTTGGATTTATCACCATGATTATATGGGTAGGTATCTTGGTAATAAGAAAAAACTATAAAGATTTTCGAATTCGATCACATTAAAAAATTTTTTAAGCAACCTTTTGAAAACAAATAAAGTCAATCTTATGTCAAAATTGTTTAAAGAATATCATTTTGATTTTTTTTACTTATGTATATAAGTTAGGTGCCCAGTATTAAAAATCGATTTTTAATCACGCTACTCAATTCATCTTTTCATCGTCATAAAACCAAAAAATTAAAAAATAATAGCTTTCTTGACCACCTTTTTTTACTATATAATTTAAATAAAAAAAAAATATCATACTACACTTATGATAATAAACGCTTTTGCACAATTTTTCTTCTTTCAATGCCAATTTAGCAACTCAAACAACATCATATTTAAATTTATTTATTTAATAAACAAATATGAATAAGTATCCTCCCCAGTATTTACGGGTAGTAGAGTTTATGTATGTACGAGTATGTTAAAACAACAACAAGAAAGCTTAACGCGATTTAATGATACTTATGAGAAATTGTTATTCGCCACTTTTCCATAATTTTGTTTGGCCAATTTGCAGATGATGGGGCCCAAGAAGACAACAACGACAAGAACAACAACAACTACAGAGTTAAAAATGAGAAATAAAATAAAAAACCATAAAATAAGCGAAGCTGCTGAAATAAAATACGAATAAATGCGGCAAAAGTGTAAAAGTGAGACGAAAATTGTGAGATCCATTAAAGAGAATGCCGCCACACAACGTCAAGAGCATCATTTTCATTACTTTTTATTATACGACGACGACGACGATAACGACGAGTATTTGCAGTGAGCAAAACAGTCTGACAGACGAGAAGAATATAGCAAACACACAATTCACCAGACAGACAATATAGACAGAGATGTATAAAATTAGTTGGAATTCATACTGAAATTTCACTCTCATCTCAAGACAGCATATAACAAAAATGTTCATGATGAGGGCTGACAAATACACCCAATATTTAAGGGTATATGTAAAATGTTTGTGCTAAAAATTAGTTTTGCAATGATCAGAGCATGTCTTATTTCCAGGGATTTAAAATTTTCTGCTTAAATAATCCGATCCGTTGAATTTTCTGGAAAAAAACCTTATGCTGAAATTTATCTCGAAATGAATATTTTATGAGATGATTACTTAAAATGAAAGAAATCTGTCTAAAGCAGCGGTGGGCATAGAAATCTAACAAAAGGGTAATACAACATCATCAAGCAACAACAAACAAAATTTTAAGGTTTTTTTTTTTACTTTCATTTCCAAATTTGCCATTAGCACAAAAAAAACTAAGTTGCACTACAAACAAAAACAATTGCTACATTCGTCAAGACACAATGCGGCGCCGTCGTTTATGCCTTTGTGTTTTGTTTTTGTTTTCATTTGAATTCAAGTCAACGCTGTGCATCGATAGCGTTGAAATTCTGCGATTTTTTTTTCGCTTGTTTGTGCGTCGAATAACGGTGAGGGCAATGAGAGCAGATAGAGCCACTATGTGCCCACCACTGGTTTAAAGCTTTGTCTTTTCTTGATTTTAAATATGATATATAATTATTTTGTTTACTTTCATGACAAAGCAGTTCTATATAAAACAAGAAAAAAAACGAATTATCTATATGAGGCATCCAGTTGCAAGACCGACCAAGTCCAAAAAAATCAAATTTTGAGATATTCTCACACATCAAAATATAGACCATGCTTTATCTTTCAACTATGTTTTTAGATTAAAATTTTTTTTTTTGACAGAAATATTACCTACATTTTTTAAATTTATTTTGATTCATGGATTTCAAAATCGACCAAGCCCATGAACTTGCTTTCAAAACCGTTCTGACGCCTTGAAATCAAAACCGACCAAGTCCAGTACCTAAATATCAAAACCGGCCAAGCCCATTTTTTTTCAAACAATTTCAATTTGTTGATGACTATGTCAAAACCGGCCAAGTCCAATACATTGGTATCATAACCGGCCAAGTCCAAAATTGTTTTCTCTAAAACATAGGCAAATGAAACTCGAAAAGTATGATCTGATGTCCTTTGAGTAAGAAATTTTATAAGCTAATGTGTGGGAAATACGTTTAAATTTTTCAATAAACATAGATGAAGATAAACGTTTTTCGTTGTTTTTCCAAAAATATGAAAAAGGGACTTGGCCGGTTTTGCAACTGGGCACCTCATATCATAATTTTTCCAACTTCAGTTAGTAGAATATGTTGATTCGCCGCTACCTTTGGGTTAGAAAATTCTGGTTTTCTGCCTGAACCCTTTTTTCGTGAAACAGGTAGACCCTTCTTATAATTAGAAATAACCGTTTTGACAGTTCTTTCTGACAGTTCTTTTTGCTATAGCTGAATATTTTGACCCTGGATTTTGCAGGTATGTGGACAAAATCAGTTCGCGGACTTTTTGTTTCTTGCTAGACATCTTTGTCGTTAGAAGTGCTATCTTCAAGTGTTATACATCATATCAAATGTCCCTTTATGTGGAATAAATATTTTGTCTTTTTAGACCTATAAGATTATCAGGTAGAGTATAATCTTAAAAAATAAAAGTGCAAGTTTTTTCTGGGACAGTCCTTACATACATATGTTTGTGTTTATTGAAAGATGAACTTATCTACTTCTACTTTCTAAGAATAATTTTCCCCACTAGTTAAGTTATTTTACAATTTCCTCCTCTGGGGAAAAATATTTCGAGCTCCGAAACATATTCCACTGTTTATTCAACATTTTCAAAGGTCTGAATATGTATGTAGTTGTCTGATGGTTCAATATCTGGCGAACATTATCATTTAGTTATAATATTCCAACCCTTCTTCATACGTTTTCAAGTTCAATTAAATAATGTTCAATTGTAATAAATAATTATTTAATAATCAGTTCATAATAACAAATAAATACCCAAAAATTACATAGTTATTCAAACCAATTTTCTATTTAAATATTCAATGTCTCAACAAATTCAATTTTACGTTTCCTTTGATAAAACTTTACGATACACCTTTCCCCGGCTAATTAATTTCGTCAGTTGGTCAGTTATTTAGCATAGAAGTAAAATTTTAAAAATTTGTGATATCATTTAGAAAACTAGTTCGTTTTTATTACATATTACGTGCCTTTAATGCACATAAAATCTGCTTAGTTGGCAAAAACTAAGTTGCTAAGTTGGCAACTCTTCTCAAAAAACGCATTCTCAGATTCATGATGTGGGTGTGTGTATTTTTTTGGCTAAAGATTCTACTTCAAAAACGACTCATGTTTTACGCTTCTCTAAGTGAACTGCAGTAATTTATGCGGAGTGTGAGTGTGATCCATAAACGTTCGCTGCCTGCTGGACCATCAAGCAGACCCCCTTCGGTGAAGTTTTGCTTTCAATTTCAGATATTTCTACATTCGCATCTTCATTTGTCTTTCTACGAGACGGCAGTCAGTTGAGCTGAATGTTCATTGTGTTCGCTCGTATTTCACGAATTTTTATTTAGTGTTATTTTTATTACTTTTTTCTGACACTTTTTATGATTTTTTTTTTTACAATTTTTGTGTAATAAAACAAAGAGAGAGAGGATAAAACATAAACAATACCAAAAATTCACTAAGTAAACAAAAATGAAACGTTAAAGTAAAACAAAATCATGAAATAAAAGATTACGCGGAATATTCCTTATGCATTTGTGTGCATTCTTTTTGTAGTCCAAGTATATTTAGATATATCGTTTGTCAGTTGAGTTATCTCGTTATTCTTCACATATTCAGAATAATGGTTCTCCTTTCGCTTGATAATGAATGAATATTTTTGTTTTCAGTTATTGTTATTTTAATATCGGAAGTCATCGAAATCTAATCCCATGAAAAATTTATTCTTCAGATTTTTTTTTTTTTGTTCTGATATTTTTGGGCAGGAACATGAATTTTTGATATGTGTAATTTTAATTCATTTAAGAGTAAAAATTCAAAAATACTTTTGCGGTGAGATTCTTGCTTCCATATAAAAATAGATTACGTTCTCGAAGAAGATAATGCCATATAAAAATAATCTGTTGCTGAGTTTTTTACAAACCCTGTTTCGCCAAAGTGTTTTGAACAATATTATGTAATGAGGAATTTTAGTTTCCTAAAATGTGCTTTCAACACAAAATCTTGCTCTTCAGAGATATCAGTACTTTTGCGGATTTATAGAATTTACACTTCGCAATAATTCCTTAAAAGCCAGGCTTTACAAATTGTTCAACAAACTAATCATTTTTCTCTAGGAATTTGTTCAATATCTTTGTTTTAATCCAAAAGCAATCTTTTACATTGTAATAGCCCCGACATTTTTTTTTTTTGTAATAAAATTTGTTTACAATTTAAATAACAAAAGAACAAATTTTTATTTCTTGGTCTCATCTTGAATATAGTGCATTTATCTATACACTATTGTCAATATTGATGATCCGTTAAAGATAAAAAATTCAAAATTGAACTTGATTTTTATCGTCATTTATAAAAACAAACTGTTTCGTTGGGTTTTAAAAATAGATAACAAATTGATAAAATTTATGAAGACAATAATATGCAACCAACTTGGAAAAATGTAAAGAGCAATTTCATGTAGCATAGCAATTTTATTGACCGTTTCCATTCAATTAAAACTACTTATCGATTTGATTATAACGAGATCCCAATCAGAAAAATAGAAAACAACAAGAGGCGGTTGGAGGTAGCAACAACAAAAAAAAACAAAAAACAAAGTAGCAGACAACGTGGACGAAAGCTATGACCGGCGGCACTAACAAGTCAACAACAACACTAACGCCAATAGTTACAACATTTACAACAACGACAACTGCTACAACAAAAGTAACCATAATAAACAAAACATTTTAGGCGGCACCTGTAAAGACACACAAAGAATTTAACATGAAATTGAAGAAAATGGAAATAGAAGTTGTAGAAAGCGTCTGGGATAGACGAAAGGAATCATCTATTTGATGGAAGTGTTGCCAGATGTACAACGAAACATAAAAACTTCTAAAAATATAAACGATTTCTTAACGAAAAGTTTTTAAGTAAAATTCTTGAAACTTTTTCTGGCATACATATGAACTTTTTTCTAGAATTTTTCGACCCCGCAAAATTTTTCTAATACTGACATAAATTACGTGAGGTGTTTTTTTTTTTTGAAAATTCGAACTTCCCGTCTCTCCTTGGTGAGATTTGGTGAGTTCTGGTGGGACGCCCCCACCCCTTCCTTCCGTGAGACTTATTTTTCGATGTAATCTGCTATAATAATGTATACTCTCTGCATTAAAAAGGTGACGTGAGATTTTCGTTGAGGACCCCCTCCCCCCTATTTTGACTCACGTAATATATGGACGGTCCCTAATATGCATACTTAATAAAAGGCAGAAGGGCTCAACATTATTATAGATTTCCCAATGTTTTTGAAGTGAAAACTGCTTATGGCACGTTGTGCGGCTGAGGAAAAAAGTATAAACACGCGACACCGACCGTCAGCGGGATTCCCCGTCATGAATGCGATAGTAAAATTTGAATGTTCTATTGTTTCTTTTAAATAAATATTCCAAGTGGAAGACGAAAAGCAAAGCAGACACACTAACTGACACATTCCATTCTCATTCAACGATTGTTATGCTTAAATGTTTGTTTCTTTCAAATTCCGCGTTGTTGCGTTGACAAATTGAGAATGAGAGCGAGAGTAAAATTTGAATACATATTCCGTTTTTGTCTTCCATTGCATTGCCATATAAAAAGAAAACACACACATACCAACTAACACACTAACTTGCCATTAAACGATTTGTTTTCACTTCTGTCGGCACTCCCGGAGTGCAACCCGCCGTTTTTTTTTTTTTTTTTTTTTGCGTTTTACCAATTTCCATTTATCCTCATTTATTCATAGTTTTTACGTAATGACATGTATAGTTTTTAAATTATTTTTATCTATTTTTGGATGACATCTTAACTACGTTTTGGAGCGGCTTTTCTGTCTAAATGAGTTCTACGTTCAATTTTAAGGTAACACAGTTTTCTTTCCCTTAGCGACATTGTAATATTTTTCTTATTGAAGCGACGCGAAATTTATCTCTTAAAATTAATTTTCTGATATGTTGAAAAATCCAATAATTAATGCAAAATTTCTTCTCAGTGACAACACTGTTTGTACAATGCATTATTAGGTACATAACGTGTTTACAACTTCTCGTTGTTCGAAATTGAAATTTTATGGCCATGGCAGAATTTTAATACTTTTTCCCAACGACGACGACGTTGAAAGAAAAGCTCTTTGAAATTGAAATTTCAAAGAGGTCACGCTTCGAGTTATCGACGACGGTAGTGGCAGAACTAGCACCGTCATTGTGTGTGTATTAATTAATTATTAATTAATTAAAGAAACAGCATACAATTTAGATAGAGTAGTGGCCAACTTGGGCTTGAAACGACGGCAGCAGCAGCCGATCGGACGCGCATATTGAATATCGAGTAGTGCTTTGCTATCAGAGCATAACAGCCCATGCAAATGGGCTCGTATAGATAGAAATGAAGATAGTGAGCGGGTTTTGTTTCCATGCAAAGAAAGGGTCAGTAGGACAGCTGTCCCACAACACATTCCGGTTTGATAAAGTGTATTAAAAGAAAAAAAAAAAAGAAACTTGATAAGTATGGCGTTGCATTAATAAATTGTTTTTCTTAGCTGCTCGAAGATTGAAAATCTATTTTAGTACATTTTGGATCCTCCTTTTTTTTCTATAAATTGCTGATGAATTTGATTTAAACTGTATCAGTCATAATAAATAATTTTAACACGCATATTGACCTCAATATTCTTTTAATGTTGTCTAGCGTAAAATCATTATGTTTTTAACATAAAAATATTAATTTACTTCGCACATTTCATATTAACTCCTTCGAATTTCCTTTGAGTCACCAATACGTTGTTTTGTTCATACAACCCTTCATTTGTTTGGGTTGGGCACATAACTCATTTGCTTTTATTTTCCCAACACAATCCTAATTTCTTCAACTTCAATTACAACTCTGCTGCATTGTGGGAGTTCCTTCTGCGTATCGAATTACAGCTATAGCCAATTGATTTGCATGCGCCTTCCGCTTTCAATTTCATTCATTCCAATATTCGTTTGTTTTTTACTGCCTGCTCCACCTACCAATTCCGCTCCCATTTTATTTTTTTTTAGCAAGGAAGCACTATATTGCTTTTTCTTAAAATGACTAACTCCATTCAATTAATTTGTATTATTAATGTAATCCGCACCTTAAATGCGCAATTTTGTTGTTTTCAAGTTCTTTCTGGAATGAGTTGGATAACTCCTTAATCTGTTTACTATGTTAGCTAATAAAATACATTGATATTAAAGAAGCGGAAAGCGATGGTTGGCAATGCTGTTTAATCTTTGTTAGCTATAAATTAATAAAATATGAAGACTAATTACTTAAACTTTAACCAACGAAAGTCTAGATCAGTGGTGGGCACGTAGTGTCCCTATCCGCTCTCACTACCCTCACCGTTATTCGACGTACAAGCAAGCGAAAAAAAAATTCGCAGAATTTCAATTATCGAGGCACAGCGTTGACTTGAATTCAAATAAAAACAAAAACAAAACACAAAGACATAAGCGACGGCGCCGCATTGTGTCTTGACGAAAGTGGCAATTGTTTTTGTTTGTAGTGCAATTTGGTTTTTTTTTTTTGTGCTGTTGGCGAATTCGGAAATGACAGCAAAAAAACTTTAATATTTCGTTTGTTGTTGCTTGATGTTATTGTTTCGCCTTTTTGTCAGATTTCCATGCCCACCACTGGTCTAGGTTATTTGTGGCAACTATTTACTTTGCTGAAGCATTTAAATTCCGTTTTTAACACCAGCTTAGGATGCTGCCAAGCGTATACAAGAAGGATTCTGCGTGACATTATCAACAAAAACAAGAGGAGAGTTTTAAAACATTGCTGAATCACAGAAACTAACAACGCATATCATTTTCGAACCAAATACGCTAAAAAGAGAACTTCTGTTTACTTTTAAATATTTTTCAAATATTTTTCGATAAAAATGGGTTAATCCGTTCGTCTTTGAACTGATTCATTATGTTAACAAAACATACCCTAAATTTTCTACTGGGCGTTGAACCTGCTCGTTAACCTCCGTTCGGGCGGAATTGAAAATTAATTTTTTGTTATTAATTTTATGTTTTCTTTAACCTGCTTTGAATTTTTCCGCTATATATCTTTAAATTAATTTTACCGCTCACTTGTCGTGGGCCTTAAATTGCATTACGTGCGCATAAATCAAAATTAATCGCCATCTACTAACGATAATTAATGGCCAGCGGCGTCGATGTGTGCGTTGCCAACAAACACTTGTGAATCAAAAACGCTGCACTAACCACTTATTCATTGATTGTAGACATTAGTTTCTACTGTGTTTTTTTTTTTTAAGTGCTGATAATGAATTTAGTTAATTTTATAAAAAAATTTTATTTACCGCTTTGACAAAACAAGACTTTCGTGTCTGAAAAATTTTTTAAAATTCCTTAACTATAAATGTTTATTATTTAAAGGATTTTTTGGAAATATCTCAAGATTTTTGATTCGGCCGAAAAAAAAAACTTTGCAATGTCTTCCTTAAAATATTTGGAAAACTTTGATTTTTTTTTTTGAATAAAATATCGCACAAGGTACTGAAGTGTGATAAAAGTTCAGACAAGAAAAATATTTATCGATATAATTTCACAAATCATTTTATAATAACATTGGCAGACAAAACTGGATTTGGATTTCTGTGGAATAAAAGCTAACCCAAAGGCCAGTAATAATGCTTTATTTCAACCTAATTGAAAATGTTCCCCAAAAATATTATGCAGTGTTATTATCGAAAAAAAGTTTACGAAAAAAGAATTAGAGAGTACTATAAAAGATGTTTCGGCCAAGAACAGACAAAAAACACCCAACCAGTTTCTAACTTTGACAATAACTTTAAATAAATGGGACAAAAATCAAGTAAGGGACTTTGACCTTTCCAAACAATAAATATCCAACACCCTCCAAACTATATTTATAATGAGAGCGTTCGCATCAAGAATTTTTCAATGTTGTAAGAGCAATAATTGTCCAGAAAGGGACTGTTGTGGGGAACTTTTAAAAATTGCACCTTCATCTTCGATATAAGCTAGGATAATACAAGAAATTTTTGGTTTGTTTTATTGGCTTTTTAGAATAATAATAATTAAATGATAATTCTACTTCAGCCATTTTTAGCAGCGACCAACATTCATGTAAAACTTTACAATCTTTGACAACAAAGGAAAAAAACAACAACTCTAGAATATAGACACATGTTTCGATTCTTTAAATCTCATCAGTATATTTTTGGTTGATGCCTACGTCTGCACTCAAATTACACCCGCTATATTAATGCAAATCTAACGAAAAGCTAATTTTAAATTTCAAGCAAATGTTGATTGCTGCTAAACATGGCTGAAGTTCAATTATCGTTTAATTATTAATACAAGCAATATAAACTCACTTCTTTAAGATATATTGCTTCATAGTAATTCATAGCACGTTAATATATCTCGAAATCACTGTCAACAATTCATCCTTGCTTCCCATGTTAACTTTTCTTACTAAAATTTTTTTCATAATAAGTTCAACCTTAGTTTTGACAAAAATAAAAAACAATAAAGTTTTTGTCAGAAATTAGAGATGCAGCGCTGAATTTAAAATTGAGCAATCAAATGTGATAACCTGTGAGGTTATAAATAACAAAATGTTATCTTAATAAAAAATATTTTTACGCTGCAAGTTATTGTATGTCATTTTAAAGTACTGGGTACGTACATCTACTGAGAAGAAATCATTAATTTGAGAATAAAAATTCATTAAAATTCGAATTCACTTTAACACTTCCATGGCAGAAACGAAATGGTTTCTTTGCCAATTCCGATTAAAGGGATCGTAATTTAAAAAATTTTAATTCTATTTCAGGCAATTGGAATACTTAGTGAAATTTTTCATATACAAATCAAAAGAAATTATTCCTTTGTCGCTGTATTACCAGAATTCAAAACTTGGCGTTGAACAACTTTAATTCCATTTCAAATAATTACAATAATCAAACTTGGAATTGAATGAATTCATTCCAATGAATAATATTATGGAACTTAATTTCATAAGAGATTTTAAAAACGAATTCAATCGCCTTTTCTCAAAAGCAAATGTCTACATCAGTTGATGATTAAAGGTCTGAAATTAATTTTACACACCCGAAGAGGCGATTTTGTTTTGAAGTCTTCGTAGACCTCATTTTGAGCGTATATTCTGTTGCAAAAAAATATTCCGAAAAGTGAAAGAGATTAAAGTCGCCTTTAATGATTTTCAAAATTAATTTTAAACCTTTTATCATCGCTTATTGCAAATCCACATCTTGTTATTATAAAACTAATTGTTGAACTCACCGAAAGATACAATGCTTACGAAAAAATAGTAATTAAATTCGTTGTTGAAATTTCTGAAGGAATCAAATTCTTCATTAGTTACAATTTCTTGTCATGGAATTGAAAAATTCGATTCCGAATTTCAATTCCGATCGATTCCTGGAATTCATTCGACCTTTTTCATGGAAATGGAAAAGTCAATTTTGAATTCCAATTACAAATTTTGATTGCTGGAATCGCATCGACAAAGAAATTAACTAAATTTGCCATGAATTGTAAAATTGAATTAGAAATTTCAATCCCATGGAATTAGAATCGAAAAGTATTCATTTCTACTGAGCTTTACGTATACTCTACATATTTTATGAAACTTACTAATTGTAATTTAATAGAACACCAATTCTCAGCATTTGGTATTATAAGTATCTTTAAATTCCAACAGATAAATTCTCACATCATTATTTGTAACTTTCATTCTATTAGCCAGAAAAGCTAAACTTCCAATCGGTTTACACACATATTATCATTCCCCTACCCTGACCACTTACTTTGCCTTCGCAATCTCTTCTACTCATCAAAGTCAAAACATTAAAATCGTCAACTGCACTGACAACTTTTCCAGGTATGGAATCATCAAAAGACAAACAACATTCTGCATTGCTGATGTGATCTAATCATAGAATAGTAAGTTGTGTGCAGATAATTTTTGCTTTTCCCTTGCTTGAAACTCTCAACATACATAACTCCTTTCTTATCTACCCAATGTATGTTTGGTTTGTAGACATTCTTTTATCTATAGTTCTGCAAAATCATTTCTCTATTAAACGATCGACGGCACCGATCACATCGATCAGATAAATAGTAAAAAAAGAAAAGCAAACTTTTAAACGTCGAAGTCGGTCTTTGGGCTATGGCCTGTATAGGTACGAGTAGCAAAGCTTCTTCTTCATTTGTTCTTATGTGTCTGGAAGTCTATCTGTGGAAATGCCACAAAATAAAATATGCGCGATCGTGATGTAATGATGCTTTGAATCAGCTCACTTAACGTTGCTGTTCTCAAAGATGATGATGACTTTTGCCATTACCTTCAGTTGAGTTTCTTTTTTCTATTTTGATTATGATCATTACGTGATGCGCGTTTACATTTTTCAATGTTATTCTTCGACGTCGTGTTGTTGATGATACAATTCTTTTGACATTCTCTATTTATTTGTCAACATGTTTTGACTTTGTTTGGCATTCATAATAAAACTCTTTCTACATGGAGTCTACATCGAGTACAAGTGGGAAATGTCATTATGATCTTTAATGATCAACCATTGCTGATCTATTAATGCTTTTGCTGTATATAAAAACTATATTGAGGTTTGTTTCTCATAGAGTACTATGTGTAGATTTATGTTGTTAAAATGTTATGTGAGTTATTTGAAACGAAGAAAAAACCAACAGCAAACGAATCTTCGAAAAAATCTACTGATCTCTCGATTGATCGATTTCGTTGTGGTACGAGTTTAAGAGGTTTTTCTTGTTAATTAGCGAAGGTTACATAAAAAGGATTAAATATTTCATCAATATGCAGACATAAATGGACATATTACAACATGGAATTTTTAATCTGATCATGAGAAAATACTTTTGTGGCTGCAGTAAATTTAAAAAGCGAGTGTGAAAAAAGTACTCTGGGAAAATCGACTATAAAAAAGCTCGGGATTGCTTCAAAATTGTAGATTTGCAATAAGATTTTGAAAAAATCAATAATTTGTATATTAAATTATAATTATTTAATCGCTACTTCTCTATTTTTACGTCTTTTCTTCCCCATTTAACTTCTCGAGTAATTCTGAAAAAAATACTGAAATTTTTGTACAATTTGTTTCTAATTCCTTTAAGAACTGTGCATCATCAAATTTAATTTGATAAATATCTCATAAAATTTCCATTTTCAGATCTTTCATTGACGCCCTGTCATAAAATGACAGCTGGCAGAAATAAAAATAGAGTACGAATATAACAAAATTATGAACGTCTTTTAAAGGAGATCTCATTCAATGTTCACGTTTAGTCCAATAAATAAAGTCAACACAACGGAAACTGTTGAAAGCCAATAAAAAAGCGTAGAAGAAAAAAACAATGCTACGAAGTCTTCCAGCGATACAATTATTCAACGGAGTTTTCTGACATTCACTTGTCATCTGATGTTGCCAGCATTTTTTGCTCACTATGCTTTCAATGCTTCCGCTCTTAAAATTTTTTTTATTAACATTTATTAAACTTTGTCCCAACGTCAACAGCTTTTTGTCATGTCTTCTTTTTAGCACCTCTTTTTCTCAATTCTACTGAAATTCTTTTTTTGCACTCTTTAAGCCAGCATGATAATTCTCAAGACTAACAAAAAAAAACAAAAAACTTGTAGGCTGTTTTTCGTTAGAAGAAAGCGTTTTTTGAATTACGGTCACAGAAGTTACCATAGTTAGTTGACTCCTATGTTCATAAACCATGCTTTGGGTTCGTAGCATTCGCGAATCAATTCAGAGTTCGCACTACATTATTTAGCTTTATAAAATTATGCGTAGTGTAGATTCGAACCGCAAAAGGTTTAACGTTATCGGTCGGCTTCATTTTTCGAGTCCGGTAGACAAGTTTTGGGAGAGAAATTGTGTTACTAAACTAAATTTTTGATTTCAAGTTATTTACAGATATCACCTCTTATCTAAAACAAAAGAAAAGAATCAGCGGATAAAAAGTCAATCGAATACGCTAACCAACTCATTCTTTCAAAGAATAAGTCAATAACTTTACATTAAAATATCTACAAAAAAAACGTTGCATAGATGATCAAGAGAATCAACCGTGCAGACAATGCCCACATTTTCAATGAAAGTGGCACCGCCCACTTAAAAAAATTTATTTTTACTCAAGTTTCAATCTATCCACATACCAAATTTTATCAAAACCGGTGTAGTGGCACAGCCGTGATACTGTTTTTTCCCATTTGGATCGATGCCACGCCCCCTTTAAAGAATCAAAGTTTCTAATAATCTTTCATAGGATTCAATCTATCTTTAAGCAAAATTTCACCAACATCGGTCAATTAGTTTAGTCGTGGAAACGATTTTTCCCGTTAGGGGCGTGGCACCCCCTGCTATTGAAAAAAAAGTAAACATGTCCCTTCTTCTCTTCACAACCTTTCCAACAAAAAAAAAAAATTATGCGATTATGTTGTGTTATAGTAGTAAATTACTGGTTTAACCGTTATGTTTGCGAACATGACCAACTTCAAACAGTTCCAAAAATTTTAAATTTAATTTTTTTTGCACTCTCTTTTATTTTTTTAATTATGTACATGAAACTCTGTTCGTGCAAAAATTTTGACACACTTGCTGCTGTTATCAAGTTCGAAATGAGAACATATGATGTTTTTTAATGTTATTTGTGACTTTAGAACTTAAGTAAACTAAAATTTTACAGTTAATAGAGATTGATTTGATGTTTTTGCATTGTTTTTAGCTAATTGACGTTGAAAGAGAGATTTTTCGGAAAGATTATCATCATCTATCACCTCTCTTACACAATTAATTACTTAAGGCAAAATACTATTCAATATTACAAAAGAAGAGAAACTGCATTTATGCAAGTTTGCAGGTGGTTTGCTCAATGTGATAAATGAGTTCTGGTGTAAATTGTTTAAATTAACAAAAATTGAATATTTTACTTAGATAATATCAGAAAGTAACGCTTTTATAAAAAATTTTAATTTTTCTGTCACGGTTGGCCTTTTAGCGGAAATGCCCATATGTAGCTTGACTTATTGAAATATCGGCCTCAAACAAGCACTGAATGAAAAGTGGGAGAGTTTGAAGAACTGTGCATGACACCTCTGTAGAAGCAAGAAACTAATGAAACTATCAAAATTCAATATCCATAAAACAAACAAAAAAGTACCGTCATAAGAGCTTAGAGCAATGAAAGCTTTTGTCATATTGTAGAAGCATATTCACTAGTTTTTCTGTAATTTTGTACCATGTATTTGTTGTTGATTTTATTTTCACTGGTTCTGTTCTATTGAAGTAGTTGTTGTCGATTTCTTATTGCAGTTTTTTGTTGCTATTTTTGTTGGTTTTGTGCTGTTGTTAACGCTTACTGGTGTCGCTCGTTCGTGCATTTTTTTCCCCTGGTTGCATCTAATGATGCATATTTAGAATATCTGTGGGAACTTATTGTTGGCAGTTAAGAGTCGAACAATTTAACCAGATGTGTACTTCTTAGTTATTTGAACTCATTTTTAGACAATCGAATGACTTTTGAACTCATTTATGATTGTGCTCTTGTAAGGACCTAACGAGGGGTATTAACCTACATAACAGAAAGAGTGTTAGTGATGCAATGTAATAAAATAAAAGTTTTTTTTTCAAAGTTGCTGTGTGTTTGGAATGTGATTTGGAAAGAAACTGAAACATAAGAATTAAGCTCTAAATTCATTCTCAAACTTTTACGTAGATGCACGGAGTTGTTAATTCAAATCGTATTAACTCATTACCAATGTCAAAATGTCAATCCAGCAATTGACGTGTGAATACCAAAGTTATAATTCCAACATTATTCGCAATTTTACATGCTCCTTGCAATAAATAAAAAAAAAATTACTTCCCTACTTTAATCTGATTGTGTTACAAGATTTTCTCACCAAAATGGAATCCCCCTCTTCCGCTCGTATACAAATCAAAATTGCTCTATTGTCGTAATTGCAAATATCCCATCGCCATAAAAGGTCATCTGAAGTTTGGAACGTTTTGTGCAAGCAAAAGGAAAGAACTGAACTTCAGTGGGACTCCGAAGTGCAGCAGCAGCACCAGTAAAACAGCAACAACACTAGGATGACGAGTTAGTGTAATTGCAATAAGATTTATTTCCTTCACAAATATCACCCGCTGTCTGTTTGTGCTTATTTTTCACTTAAGTCTATTGGAAGAGACAGGCAGAAGAACCCAACGAATCCAAGCAAGCGAATGCGCATACGAGCGAGTGAACTTGCTATGACGCTTGAAGCGCGCGGCGCGCACACGAATCAAGTCGTGATAAAATATTTTGTCGAAAAAATTCTCACGAAAAGACAGACGAACTTAGTTAGTGACTAACCAAGTAATAGACAAAAAGCAACAAAAAATATCAAGTGATCCCACAATGTCGCTTCTTCGACATTGAATTGATGAGTATTTGGGGTACTGTTTTGGGTTTTAGGAAAACTATTAAAATTTGTAATGGTAAGAAATTGTCGGTAAAGAAATTAATTTAGAATTCAACAACATTTAGCGGTTTGCTTAGGTAACGGTATTTTATGCTAGCAGTTCTGACTTGTGAATTGTGCGAACGTATTCTGTGCTAAAGAATGATTAGCGGAAGAGAAGAATTTTTTTTGCTATTTTATTAAGGGCCTCCGGGAGTTTTTCTATAAATAAAAACTTTTTTAAAATTTTTGTTTGAAGCATCATTTTATTTAAAACCAACATTTTTTTTACATTATTAAAGTATAACTATTCAAAATTTTTCCCTGAAATTTTTGTTCAAAAGTATTTTTTTATAAGTTAGAAAAGTGCAATACCGTGAACGACCTCAAAATTTGCGTTGCGCAATATATTTCAAGACTGGCTCAGCTGAAAAAAAAAATAAACTTTTTTTCGGTATAGTACACAGGTCTTGAGCGTTTAATCTTTGATTTTTGAAAAATATTAATTTTTGACAAAATGGTGGGTGTACAAAGAAAATTTTCATTTTTTTTAACACAAAATTCAGGTCGTTTTAGGTTATAAATCAAAAAGTTTGTATCCAAAAAAAAAATCGAACGATCAAACGCCCAAGACCTATTTTCTAAACCGGATAAACCAGTCTCCAGATATCTTGCTCACCGCAAATTTTGAGGTCCTTCACGGCATTGCACTTTTCTAACTTATTGATGAATATTTTTGGCCAAAAATTTCAGGAATAAATCTTGAATTATTATTATTCCTTAATAATGTAAAAAAAATGTTGGTCTAAGATAAAACGCAGCTTCAAAAAAAAAATTTAAAAAAGTGTCTTTTTATTTTTCGAAAAACTCCCGGACAATCCTATTTTGAAAATGTCAGTTTCATATATGATCCGTGGTGCCCTGCAAACGAGCAAGCGCTCGAAGAGCATAAAATGAGAATGATGAGATGCTTAAAGAGCGGTAAAAAAGCCTGCATGTATCTGTAGCAGAAAACCACTGGAAATCTCTACAAACCTGTAAAACGGCCAGATCAATCTGGCCCTCTTATAATAAACTGAGAACCACCTCCTTACTGTCCAAGAGCCGACATCGCGAGAATCACAGCGACCTGCACTGGACACTGGGCAATCGGCAGGCACGCTGAAAGATTAGGTATCCCTTTCAATTCTTCCTGCCGCAGTTGCTTGAATGCAAGCGAGAATGAATCACTCGAGCACTTTCTTTGCAACTGTCCAGCCTTAGCAAGAACCAAGCTAAAATGTCTTGGTAAGCCTTTCTTTAATGACCTCAGCGAATTTGCTGATGTTGAAATCGGATCTTTGCTCTACTTTCTTAATAAAGCTAACTGGATATAGCTTTTTTCTTTAACGTTCATCAATTCACCGGGTCACGTAAATGTGGTATTAAAATGGCACAATCAAGCCGTTCGCTTAGCCACCACTCTAACCTTACCACCTCTACCCATTTAAAAAACAACCTAGACTTGGATTTGAACAGCTTAACAGCTCTACCTGCCAGAAAGCCGAGGAAGTGCCCATTATTGACTCTCGGCATATGCAAAAACGAAAACAGTTTGCGGAGAAGCATCTTTTTTGGTCTAGATAGAAGGATAACACATGTAAGACGAAAATGTAAAGAATTATCTCCATAGTACATAGCCAAGACCATCAAACATGGCGGCGGAAGTGTAATGTTTTGGGGATGATTTTTTAGCACGCACCTATTGTTTTGCACACCACTGTATCTGAAGAGAATTTCAAATATTCAATGCTGTGTCTGACAGCAAGAAATCAAATTTTTATAGGTTGGTTTCACTTGAAGTTATTGCCTTTCTTATTCGTGTGATTTGCTTTTGAATCAAATGAGAAACTTTATTTATTAAAAAATTGAAAACATCTTTAAAAAGTTATTGTAATCACTTTCACTGCAATCTTTTAGCTCTATTAATAAATTCTCGTGGGAGTAACGAGTTCCATTTTGCAGCCACTTCTTGTCCCATATTTTATGCTACGTTTTAGTTTTTTCTTTCCGATATTTTTCCTTCTACTTAATTGTCGAAATTTCATTCAAAATGATTATTGCTGAAGCTATTTCAGGCATGGTTTCACAAAATTCCACCATTTAACTGAAAGTAAAATGATTGCAGACTAGTGGATGGCAAAGTAAAAGTTTGTGCATTCCTGCTGCAAGTCTATATCTTTTAGACTTCAAAAGGAATAACATACAGCTGTTGTGGAGTAGAATATTTTCTTTCAAAAATTCAAACACGATAGAAGTTTTTGTATTGCAATGTATCGTCCTTTATCTACCAAATATTAACGTTATAGGGAAACTAATACTAATGCTATTTTTTGATTCAGAGATTAACAAAAAACTCTTTTTGGGAGCTGGTTACAACATCAGTTGGGGTAAGAAAATCAAAAATATTTTGCGAGTAAACAAAAAATAGTGTTTAGGAATTGTTTTTAATTAGCTGAGACAAGCTAACTGCAAACTAAAGAAAACAAAAAGCACTAGCTGAAGCAGCAAATGAAAACAAAATCACACAAACAAAATATGGATGTCGTATGAAAGATAATTCAATAATCTATAATATTAGCTCATAAAAGTTTAATGTCAGTGCCATAGTTTTCGAGATATGACAACTTATTAAAATTTAGGATCAACTCCTTTTCAGAAAAGCTTTTTTTAGCAAAGCTTTATTATTTCTAAATATATTTATTAACACATACATATTTTGAAAATCGATCCAGGGGTTCTCAACTTATATCAACGATATCATTAAAAGCTATATCCCGACTTCCGATATCTATATCTCCCAAACTTATAATTTCATATTCTTTGTCAGTATTGACAGTCTAGTAAGAAAAGTAGAGGTTTATAAAAAAATGGGAGGCGCTCCCAAAGTAAACTAACAGAGAAACTAACTAAAACATTACCGAAAACGTGGATTTTGTTTGAAGCCAAGTAGGTCCAAATCGCACGCCCACCGTTGCATTACCAGTGAGAATAGTGCTACAGTTTATTTTAATTTAAATGTCTTGGAGGCTTAAATACTTCGCTTAGATGCTCAGAAAATCAATTACACAAGTAATTACTATAAGTTTTCATACGAACCTTTAAATTTCACGTTAATTTAGCGCTTTTGGCAATGTTTACTATCCAAAAAAAATCACGCACAGAAAAACACCAACGACGATCATCCAACAAATTATGGAAAATTACAGCAGCAACAGCTGAAGATTAAAATCTACATACACTATGTTGCAGCAACACTAGGGTGCAGCAATGCAAAGATGCAGATATTGCCAACAAACTAGCGACAATATTGAAATGAATTTTTTTTTTTTAAAAAAAAAGAGGCATTTAAGAAAAATCAAAAGAAAATTGAAAATTTTTCGTCTTTTTTTAGTACACAAAAAAAGCACTTAAGAAAACTGGAAAAATTATTACAATGCACTTGCAATAAAATCCACGAACTTTAGCTTCTTCCTCTTTAAAATGCAACACTTCTTCTTTGTTTTGCAAACAAATTTTTATGAATTTTTTTTCGCAACACGTCATGTGGGGCGGCCTGATGCCAACAAAATGCACGCACACGCAAATGCCGATTTTTTGAACTTTTTAATACGAACAAAAATAGCTGCAGTTTCCACGAAACCGTTAACCGGCCGGTAAAATTTCAAGCGGCGCGCAAAACGGATGCCAGCACATGAGTTGCAGTATGGCACACACCCTAACGTACGCGCAAAAATGCCGCAAACGTAACGTACATATGGCAAATCGCGGCAATAATTCACAAAAGAACAAGAACACCAAACAAAAAAAAAAAATTCAAAAAAAGTGCAAATTGCATCCAAAAATAGCTGCAATTTTCCAAATGAATCTTAGAAATGCATATCAGCGTCGTATTTTCCATATGCGAACACAATTTTTAATGTTGAGATTTTTCGTAACACAAAAATTTTTTTTACTTTTAATTTAATTTTTATTTTTATGAAATTTTCTTATTTATAAATAAATGCACCAACCGAAATATACACAAAAAAAAAATCTGAATTTACGATTTTAAGGGAAAACTTTTTTTTTTTTTAAAAAAAAAAACAGCTACTCGCACGTTACGCCGCTT
The DNA here is from genome assembly GCA_949775025.1 of Tricholauxania praeusta. Lineage (NCBI taxonomy): Eukaryota > Metazoa > Arthropoda > Insecta > Diptera > Lauxaniidae > Tricholauxania > Tricholauxania praeusta. The sequence goes on from OX459030.1 coordinate 13,718,574, forward strand.
TGAAACTCAAAGAAACTCCACGCCGTTGTGATCGTTTCGTTTGTTTACATCCAACTGCTGGATGATCGTCATTTATTTTGTCTGTTGCTTCATTGTATCGTGCCGAGATGCGGCGGCAACAACGATGACAAGTGATGCCACATTGGCTGGATGCCCCCAACAGCTGTGTACACGTGATGTTTTGGCTGTGCTCTTTTCAGAGGGAGAGAACGACAAGGCAACAAAAATATAGGAAATGAAACAAAAATTTGTGTCTCTTCCTTCACATCTTTTGTTAGCTTTCAGAGCGCTTGCAACAGCGTTGTTTATTTGAATTTCGAATTTGAAAAGCCGGCAAAGTACTTGCCTTCGTTGTTTACCTTTTGAAATGCAAATTGGCAATATACATTTTTAGTTGTTTAAATAAATCAAATTGAATGTTTGAGTGTAGTACACTTAAAAAAAAACTTTCTGAGTTTGCTATTCTGCCGTACTAAGCGAAAAAGGCGTATCTTAAAAAATTCATTTCGAGATAATTGATGTTTTGTTTATACATAGGTATCAATTTGTTGAAATACCTGTAAAATTGAGATAGAGGAAATTTTCTTAGTAGATTTTTGATATGATTGAACTAAGATGCCGATATTTGCAGTATTTCATTAGACGCGTAATTTCTTAAGCTATGCGATGCCATAAGAATCTAGCAGTGTTCAACTCCTTTACTTCTCAAGATTAGGTATTTGCTCTTATTAAAAAAATTTGTTCACAAAAAGTAAGTTCTATTATTTTTTGTATAATAGAGTAACTTCGGGTATTGTGATATAAGTATTTGCGTATTTTAAATTACACGTAACTTTTATAGCATAGCTTCTACTTCTTTATGTATTATGGTTTGTTGATGCATTGTGCAGTATATTACGACTTCGGAGATCTATAGCGTAAGCCAATCTGAAGCTATTTCAACAACATGGAAAAGGACCAAGGCGTTCGGATAATGTAATTAACTATCATGAAAAGTATAAGAAGAAGGAACTAATCTTTCAATAGGTTTTCCATAAAAAAGGAAACTAGATTTAAACTGAATCAGTAAGCAAAAAGTAGAACATATTAAAGTCAGATAGATGACTCACATACAAAAATTGCTTGCCGTCTTGGAAGACAATCATTGTGAGTCCAAATTATATCGCATTGCAGGCATTGAACTCAGGTCTTTGTATCCCTCTGGAAGGATTTGTTACAAAAGGTACAGGTAATGTTCTTGCTGGGTGGAGCAAACTGGACTATATTACATTAGCCGAATTTCAGTTTTAACACACTCAGGTTATTTTATTAAAACACACTTCAACAAATAAAAAACTCACATTATTTATGACGATGTATATTCACCCACTAACAAATTTTAGTATTTCGGCTTTAATACTTAATTTATTTTGGGCTTAATTCACACATGAAATGCACACAAATGAATTTTCGACTGCACCGCTAAGTCAATTTCACCATACTGAGGCCAAAAACTTATCTTTTTCCTTTACTGCTATGTTGACAATAAAAATTTTGTCGATAGTTGTTTATTTGAGGAAATATGATGGCATATCACATTACCCGATCATATCACATTACCCGACCATATCACAATACCCAAAGTTACTCTACTGCAATGATTTTTTCAAGTTTTTGCATTTTATCGGGCCGTGGAAAGCATTCTATGACAGAAGAAAATAAAGGAAAGGTTTAAAGAAAATTTTAAATTTTGTCACATGTTCTGCGAAAATGGTTTCGAGTACGATGAAATACACAAATAAATGAAAAACACGAAGACGAAAGCCATCCATGTCCCTCCCGGAACGTGAATTGTTCAATACGGCTTTCGATACATAATCCGTTTTTGCCTGCTACGGAAATAAAGGAAGTGCTTAATATAGAAGCGAGTGTAGAAACCGTTAAAAAAAGACTCAGGGAAATCAATTTGAGTGCCCAGAGCCCATGATGAGTTCCATTGTTAAAAGAAATACATATCGCAAGAGGTCGTACTTTGCGCACGGGTACTTGGAATCGCCGCTTGCAAAGTGGAGAAACATTATATGTATGAAGCGACGAGAGAAAGATCGTCTTTTTGGTGAAAAAGGCACTCGTCAATATGTAAAGCACAAGCCAAACAGAAAATATGATCCCTGGAATGATCTTACTCTCATCGTTCCACTCTACTTTGCAAGTGGATTGAAGGAAACTGACTGTGGTAGCCATATTTACATTCATTTTTGAATTAAATATTTGTTAAACTCTATAGCGATTAATTATTTCATACATTTCAAATGCAGCACAAAATTTAATTACTAGAGCACTGACAATTAGCGACCAAGTATGCCATAGGGACAACATAAAAAGAATTGAGAAAATCTTAGAGAAAACCAGTTTTCCAAAACACAACAAAAAGATTAATGGACAATTTTTATAAGGATAAGGGATCAAGACAGGAAAGGAGTACAGTCATATATGTATAAATCGAGTACGATCATATATTCCAGGTTTGACGGAGATATTTGCAAAATTAAGTGCGTTTAAGGACATAAAAATTGCTAATAAAACAGATAATAAAGTTGGACAATTTTACAGCAACACAAAACATAAAATATCAAAACTTAACAAATCCTGCCTTGTTTACAAGATTCCTTGTGACGGAGACGAGTCCAATGTATGCCAGAAGGTATATGTTGTTACTTCCAAAAAATAAAATTAAGGACAAGACTCTCAGAACACAGATCGAACCAAATAACCGAAATGGACAAGCCTCTAAGCCAGCCCTTTCAGTCCACTGTGCTGAGCTTTGACATTTCCCTAATTTTGACGCTGTGGAGATCTTACAAGAAGAAAATAATCATGAGAAGAGATTCAAATTAGAGACGCTCCACATTATTAACACCCCCACTGACAAGAGAATACACTTCAAGAGCGACACAGAAAATTGTGGTTAGTTTAATTTAAGCTTTTCTATAATTTTAACGTAAGTTTTATTTGTTAATCTATTTAATTGTGTTAATTATTGTTTTAATTATTATTTCTTAGTCACCCCTGAAGATGAGGAAGGATCTTCCTTTAAAAAATTATACATAAAGATCTGACTTAAAGCCAGAAAAAGTGTTTTTATTTTGATTAATTCTTTTCATTTTTATCTGACTGATATGCCCGTTACAGTTTTTTAAATTTTTCTGTGACGGCAAATAACTTAAATGTTTTTAGTAGACCTACTCTGCCGTACTAAGCGAAAAGGGCGTATATCAGAAAAAGATATAACGAGATTCTTATGACATCGGATAGCTTAAGAAATTACGCGTCTAATGAAATACTCCAAATGCCGGAATCTTAGTTCAAACATATAACAAATCTCCTAAGAGAGTTTCCTCTATCCCAATTTCACTGATATTTCAACAAATTGACATAAACAAAACATCAATTATCTCGAAACGAAATTTTTTAAGATACGCCCTTTTCGCTTAGTACGGCAGTACTGTCATTTTTGATTATTCTTCCCAAATCCTGAGCTGTTGTTGTTTGTAATATAAATTAAAAATTGATAACGAGAGCGAGAGAGTAAAATTTGAATATTTCGTTGGTTTTCTTCCATAAATATTCCATTAAATTGCTATGGAAAAACCATTAAACAATTAGTAATTTTATTTTAAAACTTTAATAACTTGATATATCACATAAAACTAAACGAATTTGATCAAAATTAATACAGTAATTTTGCGTGATGCGTGTGCATCGAAAGCAGCTATCATTTTATTTATTTATGTTTGATTATGTTTATATTTTTAGCTTCCGAGGCATAAGCGGATATGTTAGTTCTTATCAATTCTTAAGTAATCAAAAAAAAAAAACATAAAAACATTATCACATTATTTTCAAATGATTTTGTCTAGAAAGGCCAATTTAAATAAGAACTAAAATATTTATGTATTCTCACTGTTTTTCTCATTCGATTCGTAAGTAATTCAAATCAGCTGATCTATTTCACTGCTGAGCGAACTCCAATTACATATTACGAAATAGCCTTGTTTCTCTCAAGAGCCAATTTCAATTTTTATTTTGATTCTACCTTCGTGGCAAGCTATTCGATGTGCTTCTTGTTTTCTATTATCACTGTAGCGATCTTAAGTTCTGGTCGTAAAACCCAATGACCCAGAGTGTAGACACAATGAATGCAATGATACTGGTTGTTGATCCTCAGAAAAGGTATAAAAAAGTCCGACAACAACAAAGGCGCGTTGCGTTCACTGTAATAATGAGAGCGGCAATAAAATAAAACAATTGCGTCGGGTACACAATCTTTGTGTTGTTGGTTGCTTTTTTTTTTGCTTTTCAGCTAAACTGGGCTGATTGCCAGATATCAAAGGTATTTTCATGCGGTTAATACGCTTGTTGAATGACTAAAGATCATGCAGTCGATCACTTCAATTGAAAATTAACAAACAAACGGAAGTCGCTTAGCGATATTTGCCGCTGGTTAACCAACCACTTTCTGTATTGTCAAGTGGTAGCTACCGGAAGCTACTGATGTAGCTTCAAATGGGAATTGAATGGGATAAGGAAAGCAAGACAATAGCAATGCAAACAATTCTTTTCTTACTGCTCAAAATTAAGCTATATAGCTTTTGCGATACCACCAATCTTTAATAGCGTAATTTTTTCAAGATTTTATGTGCTTAATATCTAATCCTACGTTAATGTCTTCTTTGGACGAATGAAAAAAACTCACTAATTCCATAAAACCTAGATTATTACAAAAGCGCTAAAACCTTTAACTACTATTTTAGGTTTAAAGTTTTATTTCTTCAACATAAATAAATGAAAACCTTTTAGGCTCAAATATTTTACCAAAAACTTATCTCGCGTATAATTCTCGCTTAATCTATTAATTAGACAAGTTTATGTGTCATAAATTTGAAATTTTGATTTCGGCGTGGACTTACTTTAAGGCATTTAATTAAAATTCAATAAACAAAGTCAAAAAAATACATAGTTTTATTATTATTATTTTATTGGTTTCAATATTGGGCCGTTACTTAACATACTCGTCGTCGGTTGTCTGTTGTCGAAGACCAATCAAAAATTCGATGAAAAAATGTCATAAGACAAAATCTTGAAATTCTTGAAAGTGTGAGCTTATCCCCAAACAGAGATTGGGAGAGAGACAGAGGGAGAAGGAAAGAGACTTTGCTGGCTACTTATGTAAATCCCAAAAACAAAATCCAATTGTTTCTTTGTAATACGTTTAAGTCCATTGAAATTTGTTTTTCTTCGAAATATTCAATGGGATTTCTGTTCGAGTATAAAAATATCTCTAAGCCATTTGCATGAACGGATTTTGGTTTGAGTGGTTGTGAAAATACAAAAAGTCATAAGAAGAAAAAAAAAATGTGAAGTAGCATTGAATGAATTGATTTTCTGGATTTCGTACGTTTAAGTTTTTGTCGCAACTTTAAAAATGATTAATGAGTTTAAGTTAATTTTTGAATGGACAAAAAAGCAATACCAAATCCATCACAATAAACATTATTTTCAGACTTGGAAAGTTTTTACACTTGTTTGGAAACGTATTTTTTCAATTAACCTCAAGTTAAAGTCTAAAGTTTTATTCAAGGCTGGACATTCGATAAAATGTAAGAAATAGAAAAAACCCAAAAGATTTCAAAAATTTGTTTTCTAAAATATAAAAATATACATTAAATAAACTAATTGATTTTTAGTTTGAAGTTTTAAATTTATGAGAAATATTTATTTTGGATCGATCGATCGGAAAATTTATGAACAAATTAAATTATTTACTTATAAAAATTTAAACAAAAATACTATGTTATCTTTAACTTTTATAAAGAGTTTTTAAATTTCGGAAGAAATATTTGTTCGGATCTTGTCGGCGTCTAATGAGTAATTTTATTTTTGAGTTGATTCCGGGCCAAAACATTTTCGGAGTTCGGCAAAGATAATTGTTGGATGACGTTGTCGAAACTTGTCTTTCATCTTACGAGTTATATCATTACGCAGTTGTTGTTGTTGTTTGCTTAAAAGTTTTCAGCAATAAGATACATATGTAAAAATTAGTAGCAGGTATTAAGGTATCAGAGAATATTTTAGCCTATCAGAAGAATGAGTACAAAATAATCTAGAATATCTGAAGAGCTTGACGAGGGATGTATTTAATGAATTTATTTTTTTTTTGAATTCTTATTTTATGCTTCAGTTTCAGCAGTTAGAAAATTAAAACAAAATTATTGTGCAAAACTTATAACTTCTTGAAAGTTTATCAAGCAGTGCGTCAAAGTTTTGTGGATCGTGAAAATTTGCAGAATAAATTTAAATATTTTCACTTTTTACTTAAAATATGTCAAAATAGTGACCCTAAGCCCTATTGAGTTGTGAAACTTCAAACAGTCTTATAAGTTTTTAAGACTCTTTACAAATACCTAATCCCAACTCAAGCTACTGTTATTGTGCTTCAAGAGAAACCTAATAAGTGGTATTGAATAAATTTAAAGAATTAAATTTAATTATATTAATAATATTTATCATTCTCAATGCGATATGTCATGGAAAGCAAACATCATCTCAAACGGTAGACAGTCGCTGTCAAAATATCAAATGAAATTAACCAACACACACGGATCGAAATAAAAATGTATATAATAAAATATTTAATATTTAGATCTTTATAACTTCTAACCGATCATAATTACGCCGAGTGTTTTTTTTCTTCTTTTACCTCTTGGTAATAATTATGCTAATTTAAACATCTTAAAAATGTTTTGACTGACAGAACGAATTCGTTAAAACAAAATGTTGGTAATGAGGGATTTTGTGTTTTTGTTTTAAATGTTTTCACCTCCACAGCTCCCATTGCGCTTAACAAGCATCTCAAATTCGTCTACTAATCAGCAATAATTTGTTAAAAGTTTTTGTTTTATTTTTTTTTAGTCTTCATAAGATGTATCATCCATCCGGTTATTTACTTTTTTCGTCATTTTTTTTTTCAGACTTTTTTCTATTCAAAAATCAATATAAAGTGTTGCCGCGTCATGTTGCAAGTAAGTGAACCCCACTGTTTTTGAAGCCCCCTAATGAGGGCACAGCATGATGTTAACGTGTATTCGCTTTTCTTTTGAGATGTTAGTGCTTTTTTTTTTTTTGGTGCTTATCAGTTTTAATAACTACGTAGTCAGCCACCAACACAAAAATCAGAATTCAAATTCATAAAAACAGCATAGGCCATCATTGAGTTTTTATGGCCTAAACTGCTGATATACATTATAATTAATCATTTAATGTTGCTAATTGCTTTATTTGTTACAGGTATTTATATTGTACCATAAGTTTAGTTTGATGTCATAAAATTAATTAAAAAAAGCATGTTAAATTAAAAGTTTTTGGCTGAGCAGTTTTACGCTTACTGATGAAGAGTTATTGGTGGTTTTGTCTTCGTTATGCACTCTTAAGTCGGCGTTTACACGAGGAAAGTCTGAGAGACAAATTCTTGTCCATTCTCTTTTGTGATTTTCGTTTCGCGTTTGCAACATATGACAAATTTTTTACCTCGTCCCTTTCGCTTTTCCCCTCTTGCCTACAAACAAGGAAACTTTGCGGCAAGACTTTCCTCGTGTAAACGTTGACTAAGTAATTAAATGCTATAAATGCAGGTTAGGTGCTGCAAGAAAAGATCAGGAGAGATGGAAACAGTTTACGTATATCTCCAGAACACATTGGACTCAAAGGAGAAATCGCCAAATTTACAAGATTTGTAACGTTAAATCAGCCGCAATGCACTTTCTTTTTTGCAGCCCTGTTTGACAGGAAGTTAACGTATCGGAAAAATGGGAGGTCTGTATTCTATCGAACCTAAGTGTGATATTTTGGGTCACTAATTTTCGGGTTGTTAGGTCCGGGACCTCAAACAGCCCGCACGAAACTAGATTTGAGGTCAGAGCCCGTCGCCGGAAATGAGAGGCCAGCGGACCACGAAAAAACCCCGCCTGTGCCCATTTCTAGACAGAATGATTTCAATTATAGTTACAATCATTGACATCGCAAACAATCACGATCACACTGTCTGGGTGCGACTCTAAAGTTTTTTTAAATGGATCCAGAGAAGAAGTCCATCTTTTTTGTAGGATAAAACGCTCCCTTAATTCAGGCAAACATGTAGAATGTGTGACTGCATTTTGAGCTTAACCTACATGAAAATTAAGTCGGCATCCGTCGTGGTCAATTGTTGGTGGTACATATTGCCGAATTTGTTCTCATTGAAAGAGATAAATCCTTTGTTTGTATTGTTCCATTGTGGAATATATGGCATTCTCATTTCTCGTTATTATTGTTACGAAATTTCTGTCCCTTTGACGATAATTTCGATCTCTCACACTTTTCTGAGTTCGATCACTGGATTGTGTAACAATTAAAAACACACAAACTTATTTAGTTATAAAATGGTTTATTTTATTAACGTTCAAATTCTAATATTAATTTAACACTGTATAGAAAACTGTTTTGTTCTACTACGGATCACACTGTATTCACTTTATTGCTTACTGCTTCGCTGGTTTAATTCTACTGTGTCCTCAGCTCAGATGACAACACTTTTTATACTGCAGTCATCACTCTCTCGAATAATCCAGTACCTTCTAAGTGGCGTATATTCTACCATTTTCTACAACCCACCAGTGCTACTTTGTAGCGTGCATTCTACTACTATCCACAATTCACCACAATGGTGAATGGTGCGCATGGCGCACTGACGTTGAGCTAGCTATTATGCTAGATGTTAGATGGCGTTGTACGTTGTACGACGGCGATAATTTCTCTCGGTTGTTGACTTTTTATTTATAGTGTATTGCAGCGTCTGTTCAGTTTATTATTTTGCCGCTAGATGGTGCTAGTATGTTTATGCTAGCTAGTATCGTTTAGTTTTCTTTCGTTGGTATTTATTTCAAGAGTTTTCTAGCATAAACCAAATTTCGCTACATTATTAAAAAACTTTGTATTTCTTTTCTAAGATGGCAGCAGTTGTGCAGAATGTGGGTTGTGCATTCGATAAATGTATGTGGATGATAATTAACATATAATTCCACAACAGATTACGAATGTTATTTAACAGTATGACGTAAAATACTGTGGAACCTATCAGTATAACAGTAATTCACAAATGGTTGTAAACTTTGACAGGTACCATATAACTTTTAACAGATTTTTTAAAAAATAATTGGGTTGACCAAATGTTAGTGGAAATGTTAACAACATTCTGTGGCAGAAATCAGAGACGATAATTTAGAAGACTAACAATCTCCATAGAAATGTTAATTGTTTGTTGTCCCCGTGGAATGAATTTTCGATATTGCAAAGTCTCGTAAATTTACCATCTCTGGAGAAATAAATATATTGTTACGAAATTTCTGTCTCTTCGACGATAATTTCGATCTCTCACACTTTTCTGAGTTCGATCACTGGATTGTGTAACAATTAAAAACACACAAACTTATTTAGTTATAAAATGGTTTATTTTATTAACGTTCAAATTCTAATATTAATTTAACACTGTATAGAAAACTGTTTTGTTCTACTACGGATCACACTGTATTCACTTTATTGCTTATTGCTTCGCTGTTCTAACTCAACTGTTCTGCTTCGCTGGTTTAATTCTACTGTGTCCTCAGCTCAGATGACAACCCTTTTTATACTGCAGTCATCACTCTCACGAATAATCCAGTACCTTCTAAGTGGCGTATATTCTACCATTATCTACAACCCACCAGTGCTACTTTGTAGCGTGCATTCTACCACTATCCACAATTCACCACAATTCACCAGCATGGCGCACTGACGTTGAGCTCACCATTATCGAGAAGGTTGCTATTATTAGATGGCGTTGTACGTTGTACGACGGCGATAATTTCTCTCGGTTGTTGACTTTTTATTGTTTACTGCAGCGTCTGTTCGGTTTATTATTTTTAGCATTTTGCGCTAGATGGTGCTATTATCGTTTAGTTTCTTCTGTTGGTATTTATTTCAAGAGTCTTCTAGCATAAACCAAATTTCGCTACAATATGTATAAAATATAAAATGAGGGAGGTGCTATGCCCAAATAATTACATTATCCTCTTGCAGTCTTGAATTTACTGAATGAAACATATACAGATGTATCGTTTTTAGTGGAATCCAGAGAAGGTCATTATGTTATAATAGTGAGCAGCTGATGCGTGCCAACACAGTATGAAAGTGCCAAGTCAAAAGAAAAGTATTAGAAAATTAGTTTTGTGAAAATTCATAACAGACGCAGCGAGGTGATGAGGAGAACATTCGCTCCAGATCTTAAGAAATAAGATAAGGAAATGCCTAAAACATTATTATAGTCCGGTAGGTAGAGTTATATTTTTCCAAAGAGAAAGAGAAATACGTAACAATATAATCTCTATTTTGTTTTTGTTGTAGTTGTGCTTTGTAATTTTTGGTCTTTTCACGCTCTATGTTACAAAAGTTAGCTTAGTTAGTTCTGTTCCAACTTTAATTAAACAAATTGCCTTCAACAGGTTCAATCGTTTGGAAACATAGCACTACATTAGCAGCAGGCTCTAATTGAAAACATTAACATAAAATATTAAATTTAGGATATAATTAGCACCTTGCCAAATATATTCCAATTGATTTGAATAAAAACACTGACACAATTAAATGGAATCATGCGAAGAGCTAATCGTTGATTTGCACAAAGTTCAAATCATAAAGGCATTATAATTTTTTTTTAATGCCATTGATTGACTTTCATTATATTTGCATTAGCAGTAATTTAATGTGAATTTTTGTGTTGTCATGTTAATTTAAAAAAACCGAATTATTATATTGTTGCTTGAAAGTGTAAAAAAAAGGCAAAATTTACCCACTCAGAGCAGATTTTGATATGGAATGAAACATTTTCTGCATAAGTAATGTTCGGGGTTTAAAGAATGAAACTTTTAGTTAAATGTTCAATACTAACTATGAAGATATCATGATGTTGAAATAACTCTTATACAAGTTACCATATGGTAAAAAACGCATTTGTCTCAGACACCATATTTGATATTGTCCAGTAAAAAAGAACGCTTTAAAGAATAAGAAGTGAACTTCAGGATGGCACACAAAAATTGTAAAAAAGAATTATTTTGAAAAAAAAACTAGGCAAAATTCCGCTCCGGTACGGTTCCGATACGGTTTTAAGTTCTGAAGCACTCCACACTATTCGGTATTTATATTAGTTAGAATCAATTTTCTATGTGACCACAATAAAAGTACATACCATATCATCATAAAATATTTAAAGTAAATAAATTGCTGCTTATAATATATTTGAGAATATTAAATATATTGAATTAGATGATTTGGAAAATTGATGTTTCCACGTCATTTACAAAAGGTTACGCTTTACGTCATCAGCCATTGCTATTAAAATTACAATAAAATAATCTGCATCTGTTTCACATATGACATATGTATGTATTTAAGTAAATAAACAAAAAGCAGAAAAAGGTCATTATATAAATCCTTTATTTTGATATTTTGCCATAAACAAATATGTGTACAAATAAATGCTTTGCGTATTCAGTATTAAATAATATATCAATGGATTTCCAAAAATAAACAATTTGGAGATAAATGTTTTACCCAAGAGCAAATAATTATTAATAAAAAATAAGCAGAAAAAGTTACGAAATTGACTTTGCTTTCCTCAAAACTTTTTTAGACATATATCAGCTGAGAATAGTTAAATATGCATAGGTAGTATGGGTATAAGAAATTACTACCAACGAAGGAATTAAATGGGACTTATTGCGGCACGACATGGAAAAATTTAAAAAAATTTACTATTATTTTCTGAAAATTCAATGTGACTTTATGCAGTTTCTAACTGCATATATGTTGGGGTACTATAAAATCAGTAAACATTTACACATTGCATAAGTTGTTTTTCTTTGAAACTCTTGATTTCATCAACTTTAGACGGCAATAATTAAAGCTTTCTTACTTACAACAAAAGTACCGGAAAATGTTTGCACCAAACTTCCTTTCAATTTATTTTTGCAAAAGGAAACTTTTAAGCTACTCAACGCACTTTGCTGCAATTAGCGTAAAATTATGAAAATAAAGGCGCATGACATGCAATTAACTCAAACTAGCAATAAAAATAATAAAATAAAATGAAGCTACTGTCGACTTTAAAGGTATTGGAGAACAAAATATAAAGCAGTATTGAATTACGAAAGGTACTTTTATCATAAGTATTAGTTTACAAATTAAATAAGAACATACTTCACTTGCGATTTTCTAATATCGTAACATCTTTTTGGACCATTATACATATATTGTAGCGAAATTTGGTTTATGCTAGAAAATTCTTGAAATAAAAACCAACAAAAAAAACTAAACGATACTAGCTAGCATTCTGGCTGTATAAATACTTTTACACCATCTAGCGGCAAATAATAAACCGAACAGACGCTGCATTACACTATAAAAGTCGATAACCGAGAGAAATTATCGCCGTCGTACAACGCCATCTAGAGCATAACAACAACATTCTGGATAATTGTGAACTCAACGTCGATACGCCATACTGGTAAATTATGGATAATGGTAGAATACACGCCACTTAAAGCACTGGTAAATTATGGATAATGGTAGAATATACGCCATCTAGGAGGTAGTAGATTATTCGAGAAAGTGATGCCTGTAGTATTAAAGGGTGTCATTTGAGTTTTCGGACACAGTTGAATTAAAACAGTGAAGCAGAACAGTGTGTTCCGTAATAAAGTGACTTTAAGTAGTAAAGTAAAACAGTTGTGTATACAGTGTCAGATTAATATTAGAATTTGAACGTTAATAAAATAAACCATTATACCGTGTAAAAACAAACTATTGTGATTTAAATAAACCATTTTATAACTAAATAAGTTGATGTAATTTTAATTGTTACCCAATCCAGTGATCGAACTCAGAAAAGTGTAAGAGATCGAAATTATCGTCAAAGAGACAGGAATTTCGTAACAATATATATTTTTTAATTCAAAAATTACCTAATGTAAAATTTCTTTCAAATCTTCAAAACGAAAAGTACACCTATGTACGTTAAATACCGCATAAAATACAGTATTACTACTATGCATGCCGCTGACAACTCCATCGTTAACTGATGTGGTGTGTGAAAATTATTACCGATTATGCAGAGCTTTATAAAAACAAAAGTAAAATCTTTACGCCGCAGAATTACCTTGACTTCATTATTATCAGAACTTTGCTTAGTTAAAAGAAAATCAACGTTCAACGTTGAGCAGTGCAGTGCAAAAATCACTAAATTGAAAAGTTTCATTCCAACATCTGCCAGCAGTAGTAGCAAATTCCCAGTACGCGCTGACAACATTGAATACGCAGTGAACTGTGGTTTTAATGGCATATAACCAGCTGAGAAGCTGCTTTCTTAATGAACGCATTTGGCAGCTACAAGTGGTGCTGAGAATTCGTTAATGAGTTAAGTTTAGCTGCAAGGTTTTGTAAATTTAAAGTTGTGAAAAGTCTATAATTTAGGCGACATTTGAATGCAGTTTTATGGGTATGCATTGGGATGTTTTTTTTTTTGAAAATTTTGTAGATGTATCTGCACTACTTTTTTTGTCTATATTTTAGTTTGTGGCTTAAAAAGACTTGTCCTAAAATTTGAGCTTCCTAGTTCAAACCTGTAAGCGGCGCGGACAGAGTTTGTGTTTGATTTCGTTGAAATTTTACGAAAAAACCGACTTACTGGGAGGTGCCATCCACTCTTGAGAAACCTATGCACAAGCGCTGTAATGCTAAACAGTGAAGTGGATGGTGTACCGATTCATGTACGACATAAAATACAGTTCAATGTTAGTTCTTTTTAATTCTAGTTAAAATTTTTCAACTACAGTTTCAAGGGGTTTTTTAAATTGTAGTAGGAACTTTTTTATTAAATATCCCAAAGGGTATAAAATGTGCATCAGAAAATTCCATTCCTCTCATTCGTTGGCCGCAAGTTTTGCTTTTTGCCACAGAAAGCTTTGCGATGCAAATTCGGAATATCGTTCTTTATATCAAGTTTTCTTTGACTTCGTGTCTTGCGTCGGCTTTTTTTCATAGACTTTTTTTTTTAAGTGAAAATTTTGCATAAAACTTACCAGAGATTAAACATTTTTGATCAATTCCATGTATGAATATTATAATTCCGCACTCGCGATTGATTTTATTCGAAATGTATTAGAGTTAATTAACAATTGAAATTTAATTCACACGCGAACGGAAACGTTTAAACTTTTACGCTTTAACACCAACACTTGAATTAAATGACTGATAAGTGTTGCAATTTTTTGCGGTCGAGGGTTGCCCTCTTCGCTTATTTTAGGTAAAACGCATTTTTTTTTTTTTGAAAATGGTTTTTGGTAGTTATGTAGTCTTTTCACAAATGTACATACATACATATTAAGCTAATGTCACGGTTTTCGAAATCTTATTTATTATTATCACATTTTTATCTATAAATTTTGAATTTTAATTTATAAAAGTAATCAAAAGGAAGTTGATCATATTTGGTTCTGGAGATGTAACTGTCGAAATTGCGGACATGACAGAATGTTTGTAATATTGCAATTTTTAAATTCAATAATAACTAAGTGGCACAGGCTGTTTCTCTCGTTTCTTACGACATAATCTTTATAATCATCGCTGCCTGACGATAAAATCGCTTAAGTTTGAATGAAAATTTGAAAAAAAAAAATTGTTACTTTTAAGCCAGTGGTGTCATTTCACCAAAAGCTTGGGGGTGGAGGCAGCAAGAGTTCAAATAACATATCGAATCGATGATATTTTGAATTGAATCGATGTAATGTATAGTGACATCAGACCTTTGGAGGAGGGAGGCATTAGCCCCCCAGCCCTACCCAATTGACGCCACTGTTTTAAACGCAGCAATTAAAACGTCTGCCTCTTGAATTCATCTGATTTTGTGTATAGACATATATTTTAATATAAAAGTAAGACAAGATAAAGTTCTTTAAGGGAACTTTTCTTTTTTCAGTTTTAAAGGGTTCAGATGTAATAACGCAGAGACAACGCAATGGCAGCGATTGTTCGTATTACCTATATTACTTAGAAGTTCATGATTTTCAAGATCTGCCGTGCAATAAAATCAAATGAAATTGAGGCCACCGCCTCCCAACCTACATATGTCAATAAAATTTTAAAAACTACCAAAAACCATTTTCTCAAAGGAAATTGCAATCCAAAAAACGGAAAGGGCAACCCTTGCCCTCGGAAAATTACAACATTTGTCAGTCATTTAATTCAAGTGTTGGTGTGTAAGCGCAAAGGTTTTGTCGTTCCGTTCGAGTGAAAGAAACTTAAATTGTTAGTTAACTTAATATATTTTGAATAAAAACAATCGCGAGAAATGAAATTACCATTTTTATACATGGAACTGATCAAAAATGGTTGGTCTTTGGTAAGCTTTATACAAAATTTACTCAATAAAAACAAAGCTTTTATAGATATTTCGAATTTGCATCGCGAAGCTTCCTGAGCAAAGCTTGCGGCCAACGAATGAGAGGAATAGGTTTTTGTTTTCTGCTGCATATTTTATACCCTTTGGGATATTTATAAATAAAATTCCTTCTGCAATTTAAAAATAGAAATCCTTTAGGAAGTATCCTATTATCTTCTCCGCCTTAAGCTTTTTGATGCAAATTCAGAACATCTTTATTTATCACATTTGTCGAATGTGCCAAAAAAAGTACAAATGTACCGAAAATATCATCACTGTACCAAATACCTTAACCTAATTTTTCGCAGAGATCATGGGCCTGTTTTTATTGTTTCTGGTGGACTAAGTTCCTTTTTTACGATTTTTCAGAAAAATATGTAGACATTAATAAAAATTCTATTAAATCAGACAATTTATTTTAATAAATAATTAAGAATATTGTAAACATAATATGATATGAACGTCTAGCAAAGAAAAACTCGTATATAAAATTTCTATTACGAAGTTAATTATTTTTTTTGCGGAGTTACAAACTTTTATATAAAATTAAATTAATTAGAAATTAAGTGCATAATAAATATTTTGTTCTTTTGTTATTTTATTACAAAAGTGTATACATTACTGAATGAATGGCTTGCTATACTTAAGGGCAGACAAATTTCAATATTTTTAACTAAATAGAATATTAGTTATTTAAGTACACACAAACTTAATTTGATTAACATTTTCATGTAAACTGGCTCACCCAGCAAACAAATTTAATCGAGGAAGAGTCATATATCAATCGCCGACACGATGGAATCGATTGCTTACAGCTCATATTTTGAACCCAAGTTTGTTCGGGATAAACTATCCGAGATAGGCTCTTCACGTATGATTAAGAGTTTCAATCGATTGTTGCTGAAGAAGCAAAGTAATATTTTTTTTTATTCACCACCGACAATATTTTCTAGATTTTTGTTTTTTTGTGACTTTTTGTAATTTATATTAATAATTATTAAACAGTACTATATAACATGAAATCGAAAATCCAGCATAGAAATATTGACACCGTTCTATGCTTTTAACAATACATCTACATTTGATCTCGTATATTGCATATCTCAAAAATTTGTATATGATGCACTGATATATACGAAGTTTAAAAAATGCCTATTTAATTCTTCGAGAAGAGTAGTAAAATCCTCACCTGTAAGGTGGAATATTCAACAATGTTCTAAATGTTGCCTGGGGAGCTTGAATTATAAATACTGTAATGTAACAATATTTGATAGCACAAAAGTATTTATTTCATATAATATATGAAATTCCATTACATTAAAAATTATATTGAATATATGTATGTTAGAAATTTTTTGTCTGCTTAAAAATAATGAAATATTCCGGCTTTCTATAATTTATGCTATGCACAAATTGTTTTATTTCTAGCGTACATAAAAAGTCAAAATTAAATTTATAATTTACAGTATAAGCTCCAAATAACAAACGTTTTTTCCAATGAGTAGTAAAAATGTTGACATTGTGAACGTTCAGTTATTGAACTTTTTACTGTTATACTATTTGTCCATATGCGTTTGTTTTTGAACATCCCAACGGGAAATTGCGGAAGCTAAAACGGAGCGGACGATTTTCATAGAAAAAACGAATAAAAATACCCATACGAAATGAAGTTTGTCCTAACTTTTTGTCTTAAGCTTAGCACAGCTTGTGTGAACATTTCGACAGCGCCTAACATAGGCAAGTTCTTCTAGCCGGATTTGAACCCGTTTATCGCTTTGAAATCTATGGGTAGGTTACCTATTGACTTGAGAATTTTTGCACACGCTAAATGTGAGCATAAAAATATCCAAGCGTGACAAATGGTCACATTATGGTGCTATCCCGTTGGGATAAAATATTTTTACATACATACATATGTGTCAGCATATTTCATTTATTAATGGTCTTGTAAAATGCATGTGTAAACTCATAGCTAAATGTGGATTAAAGTATATATCGTATGTTTATGGATGGCTTCACAAATTTGTTTCTATTTTTATAAAATATGATATTTAAAATCCAGATTTTTTTTTTTAAATTTCTCAGCGTTGATTAGCGGTATGCTCTTCTCATTTTGTCCCCTTGGCATTAGATAAAATTTATTTTAGTTTTGAGCTTAGTTCATTAATTCTTAGCAATGGTGTCTCCAGGGCAGTTATTGGGAATAGATTCCCATTGGAAAAAAAAAAAAATGAATTCTATGTCGATTTATTTATAAATGAGAAGCGGGATTTATTTTATTGTTTTGTAGCTTATTGGGCTTTGTGTAGTAATAAAATGCAAACAAATTGAATAAAAAATAAAAAAACATGATTATCCAGGAGCTTTTGTCAAGTCCTCAAAATGCCGCTGGCTCTGACCCAAAATTAAAGGATTTCAAAGGTAAGCTTCGAACGAAACTTTAACAGATTTTGATTCTATTCAGATTCGATATGGCATTTAACGTTATAGACTATATAGAAATTAAAGTTGATCCACCCTAATATACACATGTATGCAATTTTTCAACAAATGCCGATATGCATTTGCATGTAGTTATGAAAATTGCCACACAAAGTGCAAAAGTTTTGGTAACAAACAATATGAGTGCCACAAATTGAAAACAAAATAACCAAATTACGCCATTGCGAACATAAATGGCCAACATCAAAATACCATCAACGTGACCAAGCGACAGACCAGCAAAACCGATCATATAGCGCCGCTGAAGCTTCTCACCAAACAAATCCCTATTGCTGCAGGAAATTGCGGCTAATCACAAATTTTTCAATAAAATTGCATAATTCATTAGATAATTTCGTAAGCGCCTCTCGTTGCTGTATTCAACTGTTATTTAGAGTTGCATTTAAGGTTTGTTAAATCACACACATACACGCGCAAAACTTTACTCACACATTAATATGTGATGCATGTGCAGTGGTTTTTACAATTTGTTAGATTTCACACTTTCTCGCTTTTCTATTTTGTTAAATACGATATAAAATAAAGGAAACAATTTCATTATATACTGTTGTTTTTGTTTGAAGCTATAGTTATGAAATTCAATGGAATAAAAGTGAGAATGCGCTGCACACAAATGTTGCATTGTGAAATGTGCACTGAACCGTAAATTTTGACAGCTTTGCAAAAATGTTGCACTATGACATGTCTCATTAATATTTGCACATTTTTAGGCGTTATTAATATTTAATATAAAATAATTTAATTAAAAGTGATTCAAAGCATCGGCGAACTAAACGGAGCTTAAACACAAAATGACAATTAAATTAAGTGCTAAATATAAATTTGATATATTCTCCTTTAGCTGGATGGCTATTCACTTTTTTTTAAGCAATGATGTAATCAAAAACGTAGATTTAGTTAATTAAATTCTGATTTTAACAGACACTGTATCGAATATATTATAAGATTTCCAACTGCCTATTTACATTTCTTCCTAAGAAACACTTGATCTAGAATTAATAGTATGTACTTTTAACAGATTGCTACTTTCTTCGATCGCGTATAGTGTTAGTTCCCTTTTATTGCAACCATTATATAGGACCTTGGCACAAGTGCTCATAAATTGTCTGCATTTGATTAGATTTGCATTTTAGAATTAAGGCTATCTTGATGACAAAACACCATATTTTTGATCTAAGCTCACAAATTTTGGAGTTGAAAATTATAAAAATAACATTTTTTCTCTTGATTACACAGGACCACAAAAAAAAAGGTCTTGAAGTTGAAAGATGAGGTATCATACGGTATGTATTTTGGTGTCCTAAGCACGAATCCGTGATCAGAATTTTTTCATCACCCTCAGATTTTGACATAACCTCAAAATCACACTTAAAAATACGTTAAAAAGAAAAATCCTCAAAAAAAAAAAAAAAGAATCAAAACCCAGAAAGTGGACCTTACTTACATATATTAAGTATCTTGGTGTGCCAAAATAATATCTCACAATAAAAATGAGTTTTAGCTGCCCACTTTTCCCCCAGCACCCCCATTTACACCGAAAGGGTTTATAAAAATTCAAAATTACATCCAAAATACATACCGTATGATACCTCATCTTCCAATGTGGGAATGGTTTTCGATAAAATAAGGACTGTCCCAGAAAAAACTTGCACTTTGTTTTTTAGTTATAAAAAAATACCCAATAAACTTTTTGGTCTTTTTTCTTTTTTTATTAATAATGGCTAGTGTAAAGAATATAAATAACTGAAAACTAATTAACAATTTTTCTTACGTCAAAACAATTGAAAATGTTAGATAAAAAAATCGATATCTCGTTTGGTTTTTGATTCTGATAGTACCATTTGAAGTACGATTTCCGTGGCGCCATAATCTGGCGATGGTTTCCGATGCAACACGTCAAAATAAAGCAAAAATGTTGAATAAACAAAATCGGTATTTCGTTTGGCTTTCGAGAAATCGATACTTAAAATTTGATTTTGATACGATTTCCGTGACGCCAAAATGTGACGATTCGAAAAATGTTATATTAAAAAAATCGATGTCTCGCTTAGCTTTTGAGATATCGATACTTAAAAATTTGATTTTGATAGTACGATTAGAATAACGATTTTAAGCTTTATGTAAAATTAGTGTGGCTAGCAATCCAGGAGTTGGATACATTATTGACTGATCCGCGTCGGAAGGCCGCCACGAAGCCGGTGTTGGTTTTAAGTCCCACTTACCCTTAATCTTATAGGAAATTGTGTGGCTAGCAATTCAAAAACTATAAGTATCAATATCTCGAGAGCCAAACGAGATATCGATTTTTTTTATTTAACATTTTCGCTTTATTTTAACGTGTTCTATCAAAAATCATCGTCAGATTTTGGCACCACGGTATTCGTACTTCAAACGGTACTATCAAAATCAAATTTTTAAATATCGATATTTCGAAAACCAAACGAGATATCGATTTCTTTTATTTAACATTTTCGCTTTATTTTGACGTGTTTTATCAAAAACATCGTAAAATCGCGGCGCCACGGAAATCGTAATAGTGCCAATATATATTTACTTTAATCGTAAAAAAATGCAAGTTGCATTTTGAAGTTGCAAAGTAGCTTACATTAAACACTTTCAATGATGATGATGATGAATCAATCATTTTTACTAAAAAAATAGAGTCCAGCAAAATTTATTGTAGGCATTATTCGCGAATAAATGTTAATTTTTTTAAAAATTGTCGAAATGTACTGAAAATGTACGGAAAATGTACTGAAAAGGCGTCGAATGTAATGAAAATGGGTCAAGTGAACTAAATGAATGTACTAAAAAAAAGTACAAATGTACTGAAAATCTCATCACTGATTCCCACTCCACACGAAGATATTCTGTTAAATGATTTATTTCATGTACACTCCTTTTTTACAGTTTTGTACAAAACAAAGTTAAATGGCCACACTTTAGATGTTCGATTTTTGCAAGAGATGGCGCTTTTAAGTAAAATGATATATCAACTTAGCCATCAACCACATAAGGGCTCTCTTTCCATTGCTCAGGTAAGCTTTTATTTATGCTTTACAAAATGGCAACAGCGGAAGGAAACAAATAAATTACAATTGATTTTGAGTTCAAAGAGTAAGTGCATAATTTAATATAAATGCATTTTATGAAGAAAATTGCACGAATTTTTCTGTATATCGAATTAAGCAATAAAGACAACTCACCCATGTTCATGAATGTTGATGCTGTGCCGCAAAAACTGCTGGTGAGCACTATAATTGTATTACTAAAACTTTCTAACCCTTTAAATTAACTTTAATTTCACATTTTTCACTTCATTCTCTATTTTCACTTCTTTCTTCACTTCATATTTATCACTTTATTTTCTTATTACAAATTCACGCAACCGGCCGGCGGAAGTCCGTATTGAGAACGAACCAGTTCATTCGAACATTCGATTATTACTATTTTGAAAGTACACATGTATGTATGTATGTGCATTTGGCTTTTGTACAAAGTCTTTAACACGGAGTTGATTAAATGTTTTCGCTTTAGCGCAAAATATACTGAGCCGTTTCTTACAATTTCTTTTTTAAAACAGCGTATTTGTGCTAAAGAAGCTTTTAACATACAAATCGTTTTTATTTTTAAAAATTAAATATTATTTTTTTTGAGATTAAGTTTATGCAAAACTGCACGCAAAAATTATCGTTTGATTTTTCGTTGCTGATGCTTATGCTAGCTTAAGCTGCTTCTTGATTTATGTGTTGTTATTGTTGCTTTTTTTTTTTTAATTCTCGTTTGTACCGTTTGTATTTGGCTTCAAAGAACAAACTCTCTTTCAATTGTTGTTTTGTTTTGTTTTTTGTTACTTTTGAAGAGAGCATATGGAATGAGATGTTAACAGAGTGCTTTCGTTATGAAAACAAAGAACGCTTCGTGTGCGTGCAAAGCCACAGGTACTACTAATTTCTGTATATGAAAATAACATTTGTATTATTTTAATTTATTAGTTTGTACATACATATTTAAAAAAAATCAGAAAATGACAAAACGAAGATTAATATAAATATTGCTTGCCTGTATTGTTTTTGAATTAAAAACATTATTTATTCGAAAAATAGCCGCAACTTCAACTATTTCCAGAAATCTATTAGTTGATGAAATTAAAATTTTAATTTTTTAAAGTTTTCTAACGTGTCTGTCTATTCATGGGCAAGACATTGTCTGCAAATTTTCTTCGCAGATGTAATGATAAAATATGTGAGTCAAATTAGGAGGGGGAGGGGTCCGGAAAAATCTCACTTAATCTCACCAAGGGGGGTCTACGAAAATCTTACGTCGAGTTTTTAATGCAGAAAGTATGCATTATAATAGCTGATTACATCTAAAAATTATAAGAAAAGTCTCACGGATGGGAGAGGGGTGTCCCGCAATAACTCACCAAATCTCACCCAAGGGAAGGTGAGTGGTCCGAATTCGCAAAAAAAAAACACCTCACGTAATTTATGGACGTTCCCTTTAGCATATTTTTGCTCCTCTTAAAGATTATTGCATACACATCTTATTGTACAGGTTCAGGGTGTAATGGTCTAAAAGTTTTCGAAGTCATATCCTGGCTGCAATATTTCAA
The DNA here is from genome assembly GCA_949775025.1 of Tricholauxania praeusta. NCBI lineage: Eukaryota > Metazoa > Arthropoda > Insecta > Diptera > Lauxaniidae > Tricholauxania > Tricholauxania praeusta. The sequence goes on from OX459030.1 coordinate 13,741,238, forward strand.
TAATATTTTTGTTTCCCAAAAACTTTGCTATGTAAGAATAGACCAGCAGATTTGCAAAGTGAATCCAGAAAGGATTCCAGCATTATTGAATACAAGTAACCGTAATGACTGGACTAAGTGCCTCTGAAGATCAAATAAAAAAAGAAAGGTGAAGAATAATATCATTTACTTAAGTAAGTCATAAATTAATCAGTTTTGCGGAGTGTCTCCAATTTGGCAAAATGATATATATACTCAGTGCAATTCCTGCAAATTTCCATTTTCGATTCACTTTTATTGCTGCTCCTATAAGTTTTGAGCCAATCAATATTTTGCTACCAATTGAAAACTCTATTCAGAAAAACGCATGTTCCAAGAAAGCCTATAAGTCTTAAAAAAGGGATCTATGTATTGACATTTGTATGTAGTTCCAAAACATTTTTTAAATTTATGTATAGACAGTGTGGTCTAGTTTATTAAAACTTACCCATATATAAATGCGAAATTATACTTTTCCAGAATAAAAATATTGAATTATGTTAATGCAAAATATTTATTTTAATATCAATATGAAATTCACAGTATTTTAAATAAAAGAAACAAAGGCATTTACCGAAAACAAACGACTTATTTATCGTACCATATAATAAAAACTATATCATAATATAAAATTATTTTGTTTTAAAGCGCTTGTTAAAATATCGATACAACTATTAAACTAAAAAAAAGTTTGTTATTCTATCCATGTCAATACATCAACCATTTCCAAAATAATTTGTTATTTGATTGCATCATCTGAAATTGTTCGTTTAATTGGCAAATATTGCCCTAATATTGACTGTCAGCAGTTTAATTAGATTTGAAGTATTTCATTAGAGTTGTGGTATTGGCAGAAAACTTGCGGTCAATATTGATGGCTGCTTTCCCAAACCAAACCGCATCAACTATTGTCTGACTTGCAACAATTTTTATCAAAAATACCAAAACCAATAAATACTGTATAGAGTGTGTTGGCTTGACCTGTGCGAAATGTTTACTTCATATTGTGCCAATGAATGTTGTTAATGTGGAGGGTTCGTGGAAAAATTTTGTTCATTCATTTTTTCAGTTGCTAGGAGTTTGTACGGCGTTGTTAGCTCGAAGTTTCCACATTGCGGTTACTACCAGCAAAATAGCGCATTTCAATGAACTGCAACATACTTCACGTATCACATCAAAGTCAATTAAATGGGATTATTTTTGCTGTAGGAGGTTTTCGCTAATTTTATTCGATAGCGTTATATCATGGATTTTTGTTTTGTTGAGTTTCATACGCACCTACTACTATACGAGTAGTAAATGTGATTAAAGTTATGTGGTATATTATAGAACATTTCTTAAACATCACTAATAAAATTTAATTCGTAATGGCATTTTATTTTAATAAATATTTTAACAAAAGTCTTAAATTCATAAAAATGTTACTGAAATTTTATTAAAAAAGTACATGGCTGTTGTGTTGTATTTTATCTTATTTATTATTCTTGCAAAAAATAGCTACATAAATGCTGTTTAATAGCTTAAGTGTTTAATAGCTTAATTTCATTGCAATAAATCATAGCTTTTTTTATATGTTCTGAAAGGGTGGTTATGATATTCCAGAACAATCTATTATATCTGGAAAGTCCTTCCGACGTGTGTATTTAATAGTAATAGCTAAGTTATTCTGCCATTCTATTAAACAAAAAATATTTACACTGAAATATAGCTCGGGTAAAGTATAACACAATTTAGATTTCTTAAATTTACAACTTTCATTGTACTTAATATTTACATAAGAGCCATTGTATTTAATATTTACATATGCATAAAAACTACCCACATTGAGTGTAATTTTTAACCATCCCTTTTATTTGTTGAATTTCATTACATTTTGATAGTTGCTCCCAAGTATATAATCGCCAAGTATTGATTTTATGCTTAATTTCCTCATTTGAATAACGACGTAGCATTCTGGACCAAAGCAATAAATTTTAAAATATTCGAGAGCATTGCTGCATTGATAAATTCCGGAAGTATTGTTCACTTCCGGGACTTTCGTATTTGTTTCTTTTTACCCATACAAATGAAATTGTTTACACATTTGCATACGAATACACACGCTGACTTCCTGTGGCACATAGTGTAGTCAAAATTTAAAGCAAAATTTCATAAGCCACAGTTGTATTGCACAATTGTTGGTTCAGTTTTTTCTCTGCAATATAAAATTACGAAAATGCTATATACTAATAAATTCAATAAAGTGAAATAAAATTAAGCGCTTAAAGTAAGCAGTAAATTGAATTTTTAACTATGTACGAGTATATAAAAACTTACTTTCGAAAACAAAATAATAAAAATAAAGTTTTATTTTATTTATTTAAAAATTATTTCATCTCTTTGTTTACATTTGCTGGCAGCACTAAAAAGTGCTGGTGTGTTATTTTATTAAAGATTAAAGTTGGCTGTTGGCTGCAGATTTCCACACTCACCCTAAGGGGTACTGCAACATGGCGAGTGCGTTAGCCAATTTTTTTTTTATACATGGCTGGCTTCCCCAGTAGGCCTATACACACCATGTCTTTAAAATGTTGCATATTTTAATGTTTTAGCATTTCACCATTAATTATATGGTTTACAGCTGCCATTACGGTTCAGACACCACTCTGAAATTAAGCCTGTGGGTCAGGCAGTCAACCATTGCTTTCGGTGATGGTGACGGTGACGCTACGTCTGACGGTGGTGGTGGTGGTGGCACTTTCAAGCCTCATTGCGCTGGGGATTTAGCTGTAACGAAAATGGTATGTGTACTTTATTTATATTGTAGTTGAAAAAAAACAAAGGTAAAATATAAAGTTGGAATACATTAAATTACACTGAGAAATATAATATTTGAAACTAAAATAAAGAACACATCTTGCAAACTCGATGTGTATAGATAACGTAGTTTAAAAAAGATTCTGAGTATTGAAAGAAATGAAAAAAAAAAAATAATAATATTAGAAAAGAGATAGCAATAGTAAATTTGTATGGTCTCAACTTTGAATGAAGCAGAAATCGACTTTGAGCTCAGTGGTCCAAATTTGTTCAAAATCAAAAGTTCGTCTACTAAAAATATTTCAATATTAGGGGACGTCCATAAATTACGTGAGTTGTTATTCCGAAAATTCGGACCCCTCCATTTCCATGGTGAGATTTGGTGAGTTCTGGCGGGACCCACCCCCTCCCTTCCGTGAGACTTGTCTTATAATTTTTAGATGTAATCTGATATAATAATGCATACTCTCTGTATTAAAAATTTGACGAGAGATTTTCGTTGACCCCTCCTCCCCCTTGGTGAGTTTTGGTGAGAATTTGCCGGACCCCCTCCCGCCCTATTTTGACTTACGTAATTTATGGATGGCCTCTTAGACGATAGCTATATAAAAACTTTGAATGTTTTCGATTCCAAAGTTGTGGCGGTAATTTCGATTTGGAAGCAGATAAATTCTTGGGATTGATTGAGCAATAACATATGAAAAATCGATATTTTGAGATTAATTTTTAAGCAAAAATGATTTCAACATTTTTTACTTTACCCATAGCATTGGAGAAACTGCGTTCCAAAAAATTGTTTGAGTTAAAAAAAATAAAAATAAATGTTTTCTTTTTTTTTCAAATGTACCTTCGGGTAGTCAGCCAACATCTTAAGTACATGATACCACTTTAAGGCCTGCAGTAGCGTAATTTCCTTTACGCTGATATGGACTGAAGGCAAAGTCCTTTGTATACTGCTTAGCTGAGCTACGATATTTACGAGTAGTTCAATTCCTTTTCGAATATTTTTTATTTTATAATTCATTAAATTGTTTAGTAATTATTTCTTGGAACATTTAATAATTTTATATATGTAAGAAACAGCTTATTTTGTTTTTTATTTTCAATATCCTATATGACTGCCACACTTTTATTCGTGGTAACATGAAATGCTGCTTAATTGTATTGTTGTTTTTTTTTTTTTTTTTGAAAGAAAAAATTTCTTACACTATGCATTTTGTTTAACTATGGATATATTTTATATGTAAGTGTATTTTTTCAAATTTTTTTTTTTTTTTGTAATTTAACCGGAATAGTTTTTTAAGTCTGAAATTCCAATTAATGCTAATTTTTTTTTGCGTTTTTTTCCATATTTTTTTTTTCAAGTTTTTAATAAATTTTAATTGAATATTGAATTCATTGCTATTTTAAACTTTTGAGATATACCATATTCCACTAAAGCGCTTCCATGCAACGTTACGCAACGTTATTACTGCCAAGAGTGTCGTCGCTTTTATGTAGATGCATTGGAGCTTTAGCTTTTATTCTCCTTGCTGTTTATTATTGCTGCATTAGCTACAATAATATCATCCTCTTCATCATCCTCATCATCATCATCAGCTGGTCATTGTCCTTTGAACTTTACGTTTTGGCGAGCACATACGCGTGTCTTTATGTATATTCTTTTTACATATAATTTTATATATATAATTTGATATAAATAAATGTTTGGTTGTGTTGCTTTTTAATTTTTATTTTGCCGGCTGCAAAGTTCCACTGTTTGGCCACAATTGCCTTGACAGACTTTAGTTTTGTGTGCTGTGACGGTTTTTTTGGTTTTATTATGTTTTTGTTGTTTTGTTCTTTCTGTTTCTTTGTTGTTTGTATGTATGTATATTTTCATACTCCTTTTTTGGCAAGTAAATTATTCAGAATATTTTTTCTCCAACATAATAAATCTTCATTTATTTGTATGTATTTTCGTTTTACTCTCTTTTTGTTTCAAATTAATTTATTCCTATTTCTATAATACAACACCTTCTTCGGTAGTTTCTTTTGGTGTTTGTGTTGTTGTTGTAGTAGTCGTCGTATCGGGCCCATACATAGTTGCTAAGGCGTTAAAACGCGGGCCCCATGTTGCTAAATAATTGAAGTCTTGATTCTCGTCATCAGTGCCTGTGGGAAGAAAATAAAATTAAATATTGATGAATTCGAAAGTAAATTGAAGTGTGAAAGAGCAATTTTAATAAAACATATTATGGGTATTTATCTAAGCGCGCAAAACCCTCACAAACTGTGCATTTTTGCGCTCTCGCAAACGAACTTTCAAAAAACGTATGGAAAGTTTTTTGAACAAACTAGAAAAGTTTGCACGGCAATTTAGTAGCATAAACTTGCGTTGCTAATTGTGCAATTGTTGTCACTCTCTTTTTCCATACGATTCTCTCAGCAAAAATGTATTGCTTACACATGTTGTATTTGTCACTCTCTTTTCCCATATGATTCTCTCACAAAAAAAAGACATGCTCATCAACTGCCACAAATTGCACAAAATATTCGAAGAGGTGTTCGTGAAACACTTCGCGCAAAATTGCCTATTTGCACAAATGGGAAACTTGCGCGTTTAAATGAATACCACTATTATTCCAAAATGTGTGTTAGTAACGAAGAGATACTTAGAAAATCGATAAGCTACAGAAAGGCAATAAGAGACAAGAGTCTTAAATATTAAAATACGGATTCATAGAAAAATTTAAAATTGGCTTGTGATAATCCTTCCAGTAAATTATAAAAGTAATTGCAAATTTTTCTCAAATTTGAATCCGACATTCTTCTTATTCCATCTCATTAGAGTGTTTCTTTTTTAGTGGACTTAAAATGCCTTTTTTTAGCTTATCGACTTCCTAAGTCTGCAGAATACTACTAACGCCAATATCGAGCTCAATACGTCGAAACCCATGCAATAACTTACATAAATCTGTAGTAAACAAAATCTCCTGAAGATACTTAAAGCAATTGAGATGTTTCTTTACATAATAACAACATAAAAAAATAAATTTAACTCACCCGAGGCCAACGAACTCAGCGACTCGGCTATGCTGCCACTACCTTCGAATGTAAAATTTCTCAAATCATCAAACGGTGGTGCATTGACATCCTTATCGAAGCGTCTTTTACGCTCTTCCATCAAAAATCCAACATTAATTTCTTGTCCAGGTGGTAATAGTGTCATCACAGGATCTGTTCAAATATTTAAAAATGCATCAGAAGGAAAGCCAACAAAGAAGAAAACTAAAAACAAAGATGCCGGTAAAAATAAAACCGCGATATTTTCCATTCCATAGTAAATCTCACAATTTTTTACGTGACACAATCTTTTGGGGAACACAAACAAAAAGAAACAAACACACTGTACTACAGTGTACACTTGTACTTACAAATTATTGGCACCTTGCAAGCCGCAATATCCGGTGGCATCATACCACCTGCACCGATGGGTATTTGCAGTGGTGTTATATCAAAAGCTGTCATATCATCCTCACCACCACCTTCATCGTCATAACTGATAACGGTCTCTCGTACATCCTTTTCGGGACCAGCACGTTTCTTGGTCGTTTTACGTTTGCGGTTATAGAGCACAAAGACTAGCGCCAAAACTGTTAAGGAAAAAAAAAAACCGAAAGTATGGAGATAAGTTCAAGTGTGCTTGTGTTCGTAAGACACTTATGCATGTGTGTGTGTCTGTGTGTCAACCATATGTGACCAAAAACTTAAGCCACAAAAACATCAACAACATGAAAAACAAAAACAATCTACAGCACACAAAATTCGTGGTAAACTCCTGACGTTAATTACTTAATTTCATTGGGGGGTGTGGGGTAACGTTTTACTTCTTTGGCGAAGTTTTCCGCTGCATAACTTGTTTACGTAAGTTGCCAATAGTAACTGTTTTGCAAACTTTTGTGCCGTACAACACAAGCATAGTGGAGTGCATGAAATTTTTGTTCATAATGAGCTAACTTTTTGATACGACTTTGTCCGTGTAGAATCTCTTTGAAAACTATTTGCGAAATTCTTGCAAAACAATGTTTTTAACAAAGTACCACGCAGCGTTAAAATAAAAATATTGATTTGTGGTCAAAAATTTTAGTATGTGGATTATAATTTCTTTTTCTGAAATGCATGCCGTTTGATTTTTTAAGCATATTTTCAACGGTTTCAACCCCTTCAACTTTTTTCAATATTTTAATGACCTTTTCAGACTTCTTCAACTGTTTCAACCTCTTTTAACTTTTTTAGCTTTGTCCAAATTTTTCGACTTTTGCAACGTCTTTCAATCTTTTTCGAATTTTTTCACCTTTTTTCAACTTTTTCAGAATTTTTCAACTTCAATCAACTTTTTTCAACTGTTTCAACACCTCCCTCGACTTGTTTCGAGTTGTTCAATCTCTTTCAACTTTTTTCAACATTTTCCTTATTTTATCGACATTTTCTGCTTTTTTTCAACTGTTTCAGGTTTTTTCAACTGTTTCAGGTTTTTTCAACTGTTTCAGCTTTTTTTCAACTGCTTCAGCTTAAAATTCATTAAATTTTTTTCAACATTTTCCATATTTTTTTCGACCTTTTCAACCCATTCCAACCTTTTTCCGAGTTTTCAACTTTTTCCGAGTTTTTCAACTTCATTCAACTTTTTTCAAACTTATCTTTATTTTATCGATTTTCTTAACTTATTTCAACTGCTTCAACACTATCCTTATTCATTCAACTTGATTCGAGATTTCAACCTTTTTCAATATGTTTCAACATTTTCTAAATATATTAATGATTTTTTCAGATTTTTTCAACTGTTTCAACGCCTTATGCATAGTTCCGCTTTTTTAATTTTAATTTTCAACCTTTTTCAACTTTTTTCAACATTTACCATACTTTTTCGACGTTTTTTTATATTTTCCATATATTCTTTTACTCTTTTGGCCCATTTAAGACTTTTCAACATATAAGAACTTTTTTCGAATTATTCGACTTTTCAACCTCTTTCAACTTATTAAAATATTTTCTACATTTTTTCGACTTATTCAACTTCATTAATTTTTTTTCAACATTTCATATTTTTTCAACTTTTTTAAACTTTAATCGAAAAACCGGATGACTATGGTCGGTCTCCTGGTACTAAAAATGTATAGTAGCATCATTATATATTTTTGCCTTAATTGAGAAAATCGGACCAAAAATTAACGGATACATGCTTATGGTTCTTGTCCCCGATAATGGAACCGAAAACAAAGAAAACGACAAACTGTTAAAAAGGTTTAGCGAAGCCTTGTCTGCATTTCATTGTGAACTTTTTTGGGTTACAGAAATTTTTTCAAAAAATGGTTAAGTATCACGTATGATGGCTGTTGAAAATTTAATGAATTATTTCATTTGTGTTTTTGGAACAAAAAAAAATGTTTTTACTGAATTAATTTTTGAATTTTGTAATAATGATTGATTCATCAGAAATTTCTAGAACATATGCTTATGCTCGAAACTCCCAAAAATCTTTTCATTCTCTATAAAACTCTACATAGATGTTACCAACTAAACAAGATTTGAAACCGTAGCCCATTTTCAGAGCTTTGCGGAGTAAGGGGTGCATTTTAACTGATAAAGCCCATATACGTTTTTGCCGAGAATGTTCTGTTAAACATAATATTAAAATGTAATTCGAATCAACAGAAAACCAATCACCTTATGTGTGATACTTTTATTCCAATGGTCTTGACGTTATAGATTTCTTTCAGATTAAGCCTCAACAATCTTAAAAACTAAAACTTTAACGAATTTTTAACCACCACCACGCAACATACTCTTGTTATGATGTTACTTAGATCTTCCTTATGAATATCTTACAGAATTGTTCCTTTGCTATACGGCCACGATCTCAAATAACTAACAGATAGTAACATGCCGATGCTTTTTAGCATAGGAGTAGTGTTTCTTGGGCTGGTTTGCCGAAACTTTTCTCGAGCAAGTCAGTGAAATATCTAATAAAAATTTTAGCCAAATTGCCCCAGGACCAATTCGCCTCGTTGTCAAAGTGCATAGTTTATATAATGCCAATTTAAGTAGTATTTCATCTCACTTCACATAAAGGTTAAAGGAAACAACTTCAATAAAAACAACAACAACAACAACACCATTTTGACCAAATTATATCAGTAACAAAGTTAGCGGCACTTTTTTCGTGTGTTCATGAAATTAGCAACACCCAAGAGTCGCTTCTTCTTTCTTTCAAGATACTGGTAACATTTCACTTTCTGAAATCACATTTGCTCCTCTCGTTTGTGTGCGCAAAACTTTTTGTATCACAAAAAGATGGAGAAAAAAGTTCCTTCACTCCATTAAATACTTTCAAAAATATTCATTTAACTGGCAACATTAGAATCAAGTGACAACCTGGGACCGGACGTAAAGCAGTGATGTTGTACTTAGATTTTCATAAAGTTTGTCTTTGATGCTTTGCGCAGCATTATTTTGTAAGGACGAACAACAAACTTTATTATTCTGTAAAAGTTCACGAGCGCGGTTCTGTAGCGTTTGCATGAAATACTAATAAATTAAGTTCTAGGAAGTATAAGTCAGAGTGTTACTTTAATATGCATTGAATGAGTAATGGCTCATAAAATAATGTAATATTTTTTTTTTTTATTATAATTGGGTTAAAGAATTAAAAAGTGTTTTCACTACCAAAAATGGTTTCTAAGTTGAAGATTATTTAAGTTATATAGTTCAGCGAAAAATGCGCTAGACCATAAAGTTTTTTGGAAGCTTTAAGTGTATTGAATAGTTTTTTCTGACTTTTTTTATATTAATCAGGACTGTTCTGAAATGGAATTGAAATTCGAAGTTTATGTCAGGATCATACAAAAACGGAAAATCCGTCAAGTTATCGGAACAATACCAGGTCAAAAAAAAAAAAAAAGAAGCAATTTCCATAGGAAATTTCGATGCTCGGACTTTGGCTGACATTTTTACTTCCGAACTACATTGGAATCATAATAAGTAAGAAACATAATATTTGTACAACTTTTCAATTTCCTTTACAACATAAAAACAATGTTTAATGTATTCCACGCTAATTGCATTAGATATTTCGAATTATTTGACACCCCACAGCCCCAAACGCCATTAACACAACGCAAGGAAACAATTAAACGAAAATTTCTCAAATAATCTATGACCGTAAAATAACAACCCTGACTCCATGTCAGGCTGGCAAGTTTTATTAAGTGAAAATTAAGCTTTAAATTGTTGGTTTTGCTTGGATTTGAAAAAAAGGGTGGGCAGAGGAGCAAAAAAAAAAAGTATACAATGAAGTGAAATTAGAAAAAATAAAATAAAAAAGTGAAAAATACATAAAAGAGGACCAAAAACACGACAACAACATTTTTCACTTGTCGCCTTACATTTCAGATTCGCTGAAGTGTAATTTCATACAACAATAAAAATGAGAGCAAAAAAATTCAAAACCCGGAACAAAAAACCGGAACAGAAAAAATAAACAGAAGAAAAAAAAAAAAACAAATAAAATGATACCCATTCGGCATCGTGTGTCAGGAAAGGAAGCAGAAGAAAAATCATCGCAAAAATTCTAAACTAAATGACCCTATTCACTGCGCTATGTTGTAACACTAAGTAGTAACGTAGCAAAAAAGAGAAAAGAGTAGTAGCTGGTATATGAGTTGTAGAGCATTGATATTTGTTCTTTAATGAAAGTAATTACAAGTAAAAATGTTCAGCAGAAAAAAAAGGGTACGCTTTGCATTAAGGTACCAACTTTTTTGCTCTGCAGTAATCAAAGAGACCGATTTTCTGCAGTTGTTGTTGTTAATAAAATGCCATTAAATTTTCAGTCTCAACACTGTTCCGTTTCTACTTACAACGGAACATCGTCATTATTGTCATGAAGCAAACAGTCCATTAATTAGTTAACAACGTAAGAGTACTTATTGAATACATTTACGTTACTGGGGTAAAATCCAAAGTTCTTCCGGCTTACATATTTAATTATATGAAAATAACTCTTGTATTATGCAGAACAAAAGGAAGTTACGCTTTTTAGAAGGATAAAAGGTTTTTTTTTTTTTTATTTTGAAATCATGACAGTATCATAAATATTTACATTTTTCTGAAATTTAAATTTGATTTTATGCTCACATGTGCTAAATTTTTATTTGCAAATTATCATAGACTGCAAATTATAAATTATCTTAATTTTACACTTGAAAAAAAGTTTATTTTAAAACGAAGTTTTTCTGAAATTTCGTCCATGCTGGAGCATTTGTTGAAAGCAGAAATAATGTGGAAGTAATCTTGTAATACACAAAGTCTTGTAAAAAGTAGATAGCAAGCACTCGCATCGTGATGTGTGTGAAAATATTAAAAGGTTGTGATATGTTAAAAATGCCAAAAATTTAAAAAAAAAAGTTGAAAAAGTCGTATTTGTCAAAAGAAAAGTTGAAGAGTCGAAAAAACATTATCTGATTATTAACAGAGATAACACAGGCTATAAAACTATTTTTAAGGGGCGTCCATGAATTACGTGATGTGTTTTTTTGAAAATGTGGACTCCCCTCCTCCCCTTGGTGAGATTTGGTGAGTTCTAGCGGGACCCCACCTCTCCCTTCCGTGAGACTTTCCTTATAATTTTTAAATGTAATCTGGTAATGTATAATCTCTGCATTAAAAAGTCGACGTGAGATTTTCGTTGGTGAGATTTTTCCGGACTCTTTCACCCCCGATTTTGACCCACGTAATTTATGACGGCTCCCTAGAAGAACAAATCAGCTTGAAAGCTTTCCCGGTGTTACCGCTGAAGTATGTACTTTGCAAATATCTAAGCTAAGGAAAAATAGCGAATACCTCAAAGATGGCTTTCTATGAGATTTAGTGAAAATCTAGAAAAAAAAGTACTTGTTGCTATGTCAGAGCTACAGGTGTAGCATGATACTGTAAAAGCCGTTAAAGATTTTGACAAAAGTTCTCCCCACCAAAAATAGATCAACCGGAAACAACATTTAGATTTTAAAACAGATCCTTTATTGATCAATTCATTATTCTTCGCATTATCGTGGAGCAAATAATGAGTGGCATTCTTCGTTACATTTAAAATTCATCTAGTGTAGTGCCATCATCTGAACAGACAAGGTCTAGCATCCGAGTTCATTACTTCAATCAAAATTCAATGCAATGGTTTCAGATGTAGAGTATTACATTTTAGTAAGCTTTCTGATTCTCTCTGCCAACCAACCTTCCTTCTGATACTTGTACGGGACGTCGTACTTAGCAGAGCTACAGTATCTAAGAATCGTGGCAATAAATGAAGGCTTCGTTAATGCAGTCCGAGATGCTTGAACAATAAACCTTTAAAAGAACCGCTTCGGCACATTTTCCTTATTGTTTTCAATTTTGATTATTTTTGTTTTATATCACATCTTTGAAAAACTTTTTCGCATTTTGTAAAGTTTCAAAAATCGATAAAAAATACAAACACGAATAATAAGTAATTAATTTGCATACCATTAGTTAGATTAGATCTTAGTCTAAAATTTGTAGTACAAAATTTTTCCACAAGTGTTGCCGTTTTTATTTTTTTTGGAGAAAAGAAATGTTGAAGAATTTTCAAAAAACTACTTTTTCGCATTTCGTAAAGTTTCAAAAATCTAGTGGTATAAGATAGTTCACTTAAAAAGTGATTTGTTTTCGTAATGTAAGATATTTTTAATATTATTACTTAGGTGTTCACTCTTAAGACTTCAGGAAATAATATTCTTCAATAAACTTATTTTATAAATTAAATTTAAGTATGAGACTTCAAGAAGTCAGTAAGAATGATGTTGTCATACGGGAACAAATAACCGAAAGAGTTAAGAAATATAAAAAAATGAGTGCGGAAATAAATGTAGAATAAGTTCTTAAAAAAGTTTTTACTACAACGTGATAGTGAAAATGATTTCCTTGTAGTAAATATTTGAAAGACCAAAGGAATTTGAATTTTTTTTTGCAAATAAAATTTCTTAGTCGCAAGCTTAAAATCATTTTTTGCCGCTAATAAAAATGATCCAACTAAACAGATTGATCTTTTACTCCTAGAGTATTTTTTTTTAAACGGAGTAATTCTTAAATTTAAGTTACTGTAAAACTTATAATTTTGGTTGTAATAATCAACAAATGGATAAGCAATAAGCTGCAATAAGCAGTGCCATTTCCTTAAGAGATGAAGCTTTTTTCATTTCTCTAAATTTTTTTCCGTGTAAAAAATTAAAAGATTACACAAAAAGTCACACAAGTCAAATCATAAGGCTTTTAAGCTCAATTCAGTATTTTTTCGAAGTATGTTTTTTAAAAAAAATATTTATTTCTCCTAGCGTCATCAGATTTTGAGGCACATATGTTAAATCTATGCATGAGATTATTCTGCCATTATTTAAATTTGGTCATTTTAAGCTGCTTACAAAGTGCACAGAATGTTCTTCCAGTGGGATTACATGAAAAACCTATTTGCAATTTAGTGGTGATACAGCTGGTTTGTAAATTTTTGCTATTGTTTTTCTTTACCATTGTTGTTGTTGCCGCACCGGTTTTATTCATTTTTCATCAATTAAAATGGCTAAAAGTTCGCACATTTGTTAATGTGCTGTGGTGTATTTGTTGTATTATTTTATCTCACTTATGCTGCATTAAAAGCTTAAAATTTCATTTGAATGAGAATCTGTAAACGATTTCAAAAATCTACTACTACATACCATCACCATACAGACACCATTTGTGATTAATCATCATTGGCTATTGCTGTTGTTGATGCATTTGCTGCCGCCGCCTAATGCAAGCAGCTGGTGTTTTTGCTGTATGCGCGGTAATTAGCAATTAAATGCATTACGATGCATAAAACAAAAGCGAACTTATATGTATTGAAGAACTTTTGCAATAATATGGGTAACAATTTGCATTTTGTTTAAAAAAAGGAACTGGCATGGCATTGCCAAAAAATAAATACCCTACTATGCATGAAGCAAAGTGGCGCGCGTGACAGTTTTTAAGTTTCATTAAAAAGTTATTTTTATGGGGTTTTGTCAGCAGAGAGGAGGGGGAGGGGTTGAGGTACTCCGCTGTGCTATAAGCATAAAGTATTTACTTGGTTCTTTCACTATATGCTAAATTCAATTTAATTACTGATTGCCTTTCCTGGCTTGGGTAGAAAGTTTGTCTGTTTAGTTTTAACAAGTTTCTGGTTGTATGAGAAGTATCACGCCCACTTTTTGAACAACTCTTACTATTTGTATAGTTCTCATGTGCGCCAAAAAACGTCATCGTAGCAAACACTTTCTTCAAAATTTTTCTTATCAGAGGATATAAATCTTTTCTTTGTATGTGATTTGCCATGCCCACTTGACCAATTCCATTCGATATTTATCAAATACATAATCTGCCCACTATATAATTTGTACTTATCTTAATAATTTTAAGTACTTGTTTGAAACTTAGCTGCATTTAATTAAACAGCCCATTTGGTATAGCATTTTGAAAACTTTGCTTCTAAGGGTGGTGCCACACCTCTTTAAAATATCGAATCAATAGATAACTCATTAAATATTAGAAGAAATTCAAATTGAGTTCACCTTTGTGTAGGCGGAATGAAAAAGGGAACTTGAAACGATACAAAGTTTTCAACACTTACCGTGTTCTCTTGCATGCATTACAAACGGAAGAGCGTAGTGAGTATACCCTGTGTGTAGGGTGCTTAAACGCTGAATATATAATGGAAATTACCACAATTACAAATTTATGTAAATTGTTACAAATTATTTCAATACTACTGATAAAAAGTTTACGATTATTTTCAATACAAAATTTGTAATTAATGTTGTGTTGCAAATCAAAAAAGGTCTAAGGATATTGCATTAATTCCAATTCTTTAAAAAACTTTCACAGAGCTAATTCATATATAGATGTAAATATAACTTATTTTAGGTTATAGCTCACGATTAAATTTAAGTTTTTGTTAGGTGGTATTTAAAAAATCAACCACTTATGATATGATTACAAAATGCAAGACTTATAAATATTTTGCTTCTCTAATTTTTTTCAAGTTTTGGAAATGTTTTGCTCTCTAATGGTATGTTTCCCCTTTTGCGTAGATCATTGGAATGGATTCACCGATTTCACTTTAATTTAGTGAGAAATAGTTCTAAATTTTACATTTAGAAGGCACCACATTCATTTCAAATGTTAGTTTTTATATCAAAAGCAGGAGGTCATATTTTCGAAATCCTTTCTGTGCTAAATTGAAATGTTTTTGAATTTTAGACAGTTTCTTAAATAGCCTATAGTTTGGATTTTATTGAATTTTTTTTCAAAACCTTAAGACTTTTATCAACTTTTTAATATTATTAAACACAATTTGACTTATGTACATACTTAATCGAATTTTTCGAAACTATTTCGTACTATTCAGCTACTTGTGACACCTATTGATTTTTTTCGATATTTCTTACTAACTTCGACTTACTACACCCAGCCTAAATTCGAAACCATTCACATTTTTCTATAAATTTCAATTTTTTTTCGAGTTTTATTGTGTTCTTAGAAAAATTTTAATACTTATAGGCTTTCATTATATATAAGCTATTTTACTCCTTGATTGATTTTTCAATACATTTATATTGCAAAAACTCTATTACGTAAAGATTTCCGGAAAAATAGCAGATTATGCTACGATTTTCAAGTTTCTCAGGTTGTTTGCAAGCTTTTTTATGTACCAAATAAAAATTGTGTTTATACAATGAAGTTAAACCTACAAATTGTCAGAACTTAAGCTAAGTAAAAGCAAAAGTCATATACTAGACAATTTCCCACAAAAAAAGTTTTTTTTCCATGTTCACCTATGTTCCAACTTTAACCCTTAGCGGCACCCTTCGCTTTTTTATAAATTTTTTTTTTTCAACGTGGGGTCGTGAGGGACCCCAATGTGCTGGATTGTTATAAAAATAAAGTGATGCCACAAAGGGTCAAAAAAAAAAAAAAAAATTGACAGCTTGTAACTTAAATTTTCTTAGAAAATATAAAACTCTCCTCCCAATAATTAATTGTTCATGCATTTATAAATATTAAAATATTTTTTTGGTGTATAAATTTACGCATAATATACATTCATAAATACGCAGTATTAATGTTAAACTTGTTTCCATACTTACTCAAAATAATAATTAGGCAAACAAATATTGCACCTAAAGCGCCCATGCTTAGTTTCAGTCTTTGTCCCTCCTGCAAAAGTTCACAATTTTCACCCCAATAACCTTCAGGACATATGCAGCGATAACGTAGGCGTGGTTCCAAATTAATACAAGTGGCACCATTTAAGCACGGCAAATCAAGACATTCATTGCGATCCACACAACCTTTGGTATCTGGTGACATGACGCGACCTTCACTGCAACTGTGATGATATATAAAAAAAAAAGTTATTAATAAAGTGAAAAAGCAAAGAGTGAAACACTAATCCTGCTATAAAATATAAATCAATACTTTTAATCGCAGTCCACACTTGGATTCATAAGTTTTTGAAGTATAAATAAAATAAGTTTAATTGATACATTAGTCAAGTCCGTGGTCAAAACAGTCAGATTTTTTTTAGCAGAAACTATACCTCACACTATAACTTAGTAATATATAATTGAAAGAGGCACAAAAATAGCATATCATATGATTATTTTCATATGATTAATTTTAACAATTTTTACCCTGATTTATAAAACTTTTTTAGTTCAAGTTAAATCATTCTCTTAATGTCGAATATATTTCTAGAACATTGCTCAAAAATTCTAATTGGCAGGGATGAAATAAAATTTTTTGAAAGTAATTTCGAATGGATCATCTTTTCTAACAACTTCTCCTTGTGTTCTTTATCTCCTTTCGAAGCATCGGGGACTGCACAAAACTCTTCCAACGTGCACGATCTATAGCGAGTGGCTTCTATTCATTCCAATATTTTCCCTCACATATATATAGCTTTGAATAATTGAGTAGAATAAAGTTTCTCTTCTAAAAATATGTTTTAGTTTATCTCTGCCAATTTGTTTCTTTTGTTCTGCAATCACATTAATTCTAAATAAAACTCAAGTTCTACAATTTAACTTACTGGCCTACTTTGAAAAATTCACGAAAAAATATGGCATGAAGTCGCTAAAAATAAAGTGGAATTGTTCCAACAGAGAATGAAATGAAAGCAGAATAATACGAAAAGGTTTAGCTAACGAAATTTATTACTTTCATATAACCTCGGGTCAGCTGGAAAAACTGCTTAAATTTTATTTTGTTGCAAAAATCGTTGTTTCTTCTCATTGCAAACAAAGAAAAACTAATTAAGTTCGCTGTTGGAAATTGCGGAAATATAAATGAAATTGAAAACAATTTTCAATTTTGGTGTACTAAACTAAGGATGAAAAAAAAAACACTGGCAGAAGATTTGAGTTTCAAAAACTTAGTAAGTAACTTAAAAAATTTTCAACATAAAAATATTTTTTTTTCATGATGAACTAGGAAAAACGGTTATAAGTTATCAGAAAAGTTTTTTTTTTATTATACTTAAGCTTTTTCCCACAATTTCGTGAGTGGGGTATGTTGAGTAATTCATAGTCATACAGAATTAAACGACTCTTTCTTTACAGTTTATCTATCTATTTCTCAATTTTTATTTCTAGATCTCTTTATCAATTCTAACACTCCATCACACTTTTGTAATTTAAGTATGTTTTCTTATCTCTATATTTGTCTCTTCCACTTTGTTGTTAAAGTCTGTTCAGTTGCAAATATTTCCGATGGAGTTTGCTAAAGCAAAATTTGAAATATTTTTTTTTTTCAATACGACACATCATAGCACAAGTCGAGCACAACCATTTTTTTTTCATAGGAAAATCGACAAATGCTTGGCCAACTTCACACAAATTTTTGTTTGACTTATAGTTTTTTGCAAGTTTCATATAGCAAAAGGTGAAATATTTTCTTTTGCAACACGGCACATCATAGCACAAGTTCAGCACAACCATTTTTTTTTTTTGGAAAATCAACAAATGCTGGGCCAACTTCACACACATTTTTGTATGATTAATAGTTTTTTGCAAGATTCGTATAGCAAAAGTTGAAATATTTTCTTTTGCAACACGGCACATCATAGTACAAGTCGAGCACATTACAGCACAACCATTTTTTTTTAGGAAAATCGACAAATGCTGGGCCAGCTTCGCAAATTTTTTATAATAATTTTTTTGATTAAATACTTAGAATTACTTTTTTGCGTTACGGCACATCATATCACAAGTCGAGCACATTACAGCACAACATCAAATTTTTGAAAAATCGAAAAATGCTGGGCTTACTTCGCACTCAAAAAATGTTTTTGCTCACAAAAGTCGAAATTTCAGGAATAATTTTATATCCTTTACGGCATATGGCAGCACATCCTGAGCACATTACAGCACAAGGTTTCATTTTTATAAATATGAAAAATGCTGGGCCAACTTCACACTAAAATATTATTTTGCTCATAAGAATCGAATCATACGAACAATTTTTTTTTAAAACTAAGACACATCATAGCACAAGTAGGCACATTGCAGCACAAGTTTTATTTTTTGAAAAATCGACAAATGCTGGGCCAACTTCACAGACATCTTTATTTTTGTGTGCAACTGAAAAATTTTGCCATAAGCACAATTTTCAATGAATTCTTGATTTCAAGCATTGAAAAACCCCTACACAGTTGACATCAAAATTGTATGAAAGGATTCCTTTCTCAAAATTATATGTTTTTATGATATAAAATGTGGCTTATCTGTCTTCTTAGTTTTTTGCGATTTTTATTTATGAAAAATTTCTTTTCTAAAAGGATTACAATCCAATGATCGAAGAATACCTCTCACTCTTGCAAGCATTTAGAAGGCTCAAATGAATAATGAAAGTTGCACACGTCCTAAATAGGAGTATTTCCCTGTTATTTTGATATTTTACATTAAGTTTCATATAAAACCCATTATCATTGAAAAGTGATTTAAGTTATCTTTTGTATGAGTACACATACACTACATCATTAAACTAGATATAAATTTCATTAAATCAAATGACT
Source organism: Tricholauxania praeusta (assembly GCA_949775025.1). Taxonomy (NCBI): domain Eukaryota; kingdom Metazoa; phylum Arthropoda; class Insecta; order Diptera; family Lauxaniidae; genus Tricholauxania; species Tricholauxania praeusta. Next base: position 13,760,193 of record OX459030.1, read on the forward strand.
GTTACTACTTACGTGCATTCGTATTCATTCCACAAATCAACGCAATCAAAAGGATCTGGGCAGATAACATTCGAGCAGGGTCTATTCGATGGACAATTGCGTTCTAAATTTCTGGCCATTGTTGCCTGACCCCATTGTGTACCGTTCATTGATGGTGGCAGTGGCAGATGTTTACCATCAAGTCTAAATGGAGTAGATAGAGAAAAGGAAAAAGAAAATGAAAAATCAAAGCTCAAAAAAAAAAAAAAAAAAAATAATTGCAGTAACACTCTACTAGAGCGGAATAAACGCAAAAAGGTGATTAGAATTCAAAGTACAAAGCATCAAGTGTGCGCTGCTTTTGCAAATTACAAATCATGCGTTTTGTATTCTTCAGCCTGCTGAAGAACCCACATAATTAATGTATGGTTTCACTGTCAGAGAGAGAAACTGTGAAAAGTTTATTCATGTAAAATGATGTATGCGTAAAGTGCATGCACATACATTAGGGTGTGCTGAAAAATTAAAAAAAAAAAATCATAAATCCCTTTTTAAGAAATTATTAGTGAAAGCAGACTTAGCGGAGGACATAAAACTTCAATCAAACAATTCAATCAAAAGGAGTATTAGTCTTAATGTAATACCGATTTTGTTAATGATTCACACCCTTCGATAAACAAAAAACAATGTCTCTTACTAATTAGGATCCAGAGTTAAAAATAATGTCATTCCAAATGAGTAGAGTTTCGTTTTTCTTTGCTGTTTGTATTTAAAAATTTTTCAATTCACTTTAAAATGACCAACCACACTCTCTCTCTCTCTCTCTCTCCCACTCACCTTATGTCATCTAGACAGCTTCGATGAAAATCTGATTGCACTTCAAAAGTTTTAACGCCCGTATATTCCGCTTTGCCGCCAGCGTAGACACCTTCTTGCTTATCAATGGACAACCACTGATGGCCGATGTAATTAAATGTTTCATTGTAACGACGACCTTCACCCCCATCTAACTCCAGGATGGCAGCAGATCCAAAGCGGTTAACACGCACCACATGCCATTGGCCATCGTCAACATTGATGGCACTCAACGCTAGCAGTTGCTCCTCGGCGCGCATTGAGTTTAGGTTATAACGCCAATGCAAGCAACCCTCACGCAGTTCCAGTATGGCATATTCTCGATTATGTTGGTCACTAACGCGAAACAATTCGCCCGTACGTTCCCGCGTACGAAAACGCAATTGCAGTTGTGTGCTAAAACGGTCTGGTTCAAAACTCAAAGCAAACTTGACATAACTCTGTTGTTTAAATGTTGTCGGTGTGGTTGGAATGTTGCAGGCAGGACCCGTCCAACCAGGCTGGCAGTGACATTTTGCTTGCACAAGGCTGGCCACACAATTACCATGCTCCCAGCAACGTGCCGTATGTTCAGTCTTTAGGCAAACTTCATCGGTCTGCGGGCAAGCAGGGTAGCTGTTGCGCGCCATGGCCGGGAAGGCCAAATCGTAGAGTTGTGAATTGTGCACAAGATTGCGTATGCAGCCATCAAAACCTTTTGAGGTGAAAGCATATTGCCAGTGATAGAGTGTTTGGTCAAAGTGTTGACGATACAGACCACCCAATTGTAGAGGAACATTCAAGTTGAGACTTTCGCTGAATGGCGGTATTTGACCGCGCGCCTGACAGGAGTTGTCATCGAACTCGGGCGAAGAGCCATCCTCAAGTTCATAAACTTCTGCAGTGCGACAGAAATCGACCACCATGCGTACATTTTCCGTGTCCCAGAAAATATCAAGTCTATGCCAGACACCGTCGTCCAGCGTTTTCTTTGTCTTGACACGCAATTCCAAGGTGCCCGAACCGAAATCCACAAGTAAACGTGGATAGCCTTGCTCAAGTTCTATTGCTATGAAGTCTCGCAGCAGTATTTCATCAACTTTTGGCGGCACAATTGGACCATTGTAGAGTATGAGACCGTCGGTTTCGCGTGTAATGAATTCCAGACTCAAATGTGACTCATCGCATAGCTGCAGCGCTGGATACCAAGCCCAGCCACTGCCACGAAAACTACGCGTATTCTGCTGACAACGTGGTCCATTGTAGCCCACCGGACAGGCTACACACTTGGGACCATTCCGTGCTTCTATGCAACGTCCGCCATTGTAGCATTGATGCGTTCGACATGTATCGTTTTTTGAGAAGTTTCTCGCCTGACAAATACACTCTGCCGTCGTGTCCATGCGTACACCGACTAACGCTGTTTTATTGGCATTCACAGTATATGCACCCCGATTGATATCTAAGTGATTACTGCAGGACCCATCGCAATTGCGTTGCTCATACAGACATTCATCGATGTTCACCATTGTGATGTTTATTCCAACTTCTTTTTCGATTTCCTCACGATGCATCAGCACGATGCCATTCAAACGAACTGACTTGAAATATGGCTGTTGACTGGTTGAACGCGCCGTAAAATGAACATCCGTTGTTAATGGACTGGCACTTTTCAGTTGCACGCTGAAAACATCGACATACTCACGGTCCGTATACAGTAGCTCTGCTAATTTGTGGCGGAAACGTTCAAGTTTGGAGCGTATCAATTTGTGTTCTTCATAGTCCCAAATACGTATAAAATCTTCATCGCTAATACTCGACAAACGCATTGAGCCCGATTGCTCTACAGCCTCTTGGGTAATGTCACGTACCACTACCGTCACATTAGCAGGCACATCTACCTGACCATGCTCTCGATCGTAGACTTTGAAGCGTAGCTGATAACGTCCGCGGCGTGTACCCGCACGCATTGTTAATATTCCCGTATCGATATCCAACTTGAAGCGTGCGTGCTCTTGCGCTTCCCAGTAGTATTTCTTATCCGGCACATCCCAATCATCTAAATCGTAGACATAAACACGTCCGATTTGTGTGTCCTGAGATTGTCCCTGGTAATTGTAAACGACAATTTCCTTTGTACCGGGCAGCATTTTATTATCGTTAACATCACCGATAACAACGGTGAGGGTGCTGGTGCCCGTCATGGCTGGAGTGCCGTTATCTTTGATTTCGATGGGTATGAGGTATGATTTTTGCTTTTCACGGTCGAAGGGACGCAATGATGAAACGATAGCGATGCCATTGCCATTGTCACCTCCTGCGTCGTTTTGTGTGTGCGTTGGTTGGTTGGTTGTTGGTTGGGTTGTGCCGCACGGTGAGGTTGGTGTGTGCAGAATTAATTTCGTTGATTGGCACCAAGTGAAGTGGATTGTTAATACGTTTATTTTGTTGATTGTTGATGCAAATGAAATGAGAAAGAGAAATACAAAAAGCAAAAATAATGGAAGATTAAAAAAATTGTTTTTTTGTATGGACGACATTGAGTCACCATGAGTAGTGCAGTCCGTTGGTACTTAAATTAAATCTTATTGAATGGTGATTATTGAGTAAAAATAATGGAATTAAAAAAATGTGTAAGAGATAACGATAAATACTAGGGACATTTAACATAATTGGCATGATACTGGAATGTAAGGTTGGATATTAAAAAAATGTTTGGGATGGATATTGGATTGGTAAAAGAAATGATATAATGAATCGGTGGGAAAAAGACCAAAATGGAGCTATATAACAAATTTAAAAAAGTATGACATGAAACACTGAATTGGAGCATATTAAAATTGGAAGTATTGGCACAGAAAAAGAATCTAGAGTTGGAAATGCGACAAAATTGGGTTGTAGTTCTTATGAACAATATGTTCCTGCGGCACACATATCTAAAATAAATACCATATTTATATGTATCTTGTTTGAAAGGTATTTTTCATTACTTTGATGTTTTATAAGAGTAAATTAACCATGTTTGATTACGAAATGCCCCAATGATCAAAGCATAAAGTATTTATTTTAGACTTAAAAGTTAATTTTTTAGCTTTTTTTGTAAATTTAAATCTTAAGGGGGTATTGTACACCCCCAAAACTTTAAGGGTTTTTGTCCCGAATTATTATTTAGGAATTATCGTTTAGACCAAAAATTGTTATTTAAGACATAATGGTGCCTATCAATAAATATCAATGAAAAAAAAATATCAATGCGCGCAATATTTGATCGGATCGTTAAATTTGATGCTTTTTCAAATAACCTTCAAGCAAATTTGATATATCACAATAAAAATGCAAATATAATTCATTTCAACCGGGTGACAACTCATTGCACATTCTCACCTAATTCAAATTTTTCAACTTACGTTTATCCTGCTCAACCTTAAAACTTGAACGTATGACATCACTGGCCAAAGGATCCATACGATACTGAAATGGTCCCGTATTACCTTTCATACGATCATCTGCATCTTTGGCGCGTATATCAATTATCTTACGCGGTGAAACATTCTCTGGCAACACTGGCTGATAATCCATCAAAAATTCCGGTGCATTATCATTGACATCCCTAACGATGACCGTCAACGTCGCAGTAGCCGTACGTGGAGTTTGACCATCGTCAATAGCCAGCACATGCACCAAATGACGATCGGTAGATTCACGATCCAATTGACGCTGTATGCTGAGTGCACCTTTTGGACTTATAGCAAATTGACGCTGCTTATTAGAAGAGCGTATAATTTTATAGCTGACCTTACTCTGACCACCTTGGTCAGCGTCGGTGGCTTTAAATTGTTCGAGTACCGTGCCAACTTTAGTATCTTCATAGATGGATACCTCAACATGATCACGCTCAAAGTGCGGTTCATTGTCATTGATATCACGTAGTTTGACAACAACCCACGAATAGGCGACATGATATTTATCGCTATCCGAACTATCACCCATATCATTGACCTGGATACGAAAGCGAAAACCACTGCTTTGCATTTGCTCCTCATAATCAAGCGGTTGTATGATTTTCAACGATCCGGTGCCATCGCTATTGCGTACCATCGCAAATTTGTCAGCACCAAAGCCGCTGTTTGGCACAATTTTGTACTGAAAGGTATTGGTCTCATCTTCGTCGTGTACGGTCACTGTAAGAATGGGTGTTTCCGGTATTACAGTGCCGTTTGTTTCGTCCACTTCAGTGAACCATTCATCTTTTGTGAATTGCGGTGGCATGTCGTTTAAGTCTTTCACTCTAATGGAAGCTGTACCGGTACCTGCAAGGAATGGATGGATATTTATTATAAAGGGTGTTTTAAATGTTAACAGAAATTTAAATTTGCCCCAATGATTTTAAATATTTCCAACTAACCCTTCAAACCACCACCATCCATTGCCACCACTTGAATTGAGTAGTCTGGAGTACGTTCGCGGTCTAAACAGCACACCGCAGTCTTAATAACACCTGTATCTGGCTCAATTTCAAATATCGCCGAACCAGTCTCCTCTTCTATGACATTTTTTTCAATTGAATAGATGAGTTTTGCATTCGTGCTCTCATTGGGATCATCATAATCGATGGCTGCCATTGTCATCACTGGCATACCAGCTGTGCCATTTTCGGTGATGTTACCAAAGTAAATGCCTTGCGGGAATTGCGGCGCATTGTCGTTAATATCCTTGAGATTAACTTGTATGTCCGCATAACCGACAAGTCCCTCGCCACCCTCATCCTGTGCGAATACAGTGAAACGCCATTGTGGGCGTCCACTTGGTTGATCACGGTCAAGAGGCTGTTGAGAAACGATGAAAGAAGAAAGCAATGAGCGCAGCAAAGCAATGTTTGTTAATACCAACGATGACAAAATGACATATTGATAAATGTGAGCATTGACATGAACATAAGGACGACGTTGGAATAAAATGGCAACCGCATAAATGGCGGCGGCAGCATTTGTTAAGATGATTAGCAATGTCAGAATGACAAGCAAAAATAAATAATTGTCAGATTGCATAGGATTAAACGAAAGCGTTTGGGAAACATTAAAGTTAAGCTAAATTTGTTCAATGTTTGTGCCATATGATCCCTCGATACTTTATTATTAGTTCTGTTAGGTCAAAAATTGTTGCTAACAGCATTAGTCTTATGTTGGCCTAAAATCAATTCTAGGTCAAAAACACAACTTAAGCCACAAGTCACTCAAGTCAACTGTTGCTGCAATTGCTGTAGCAGCCGTAGTTGTAGGTGGGCATTTGGAAATAAAAGTTGCACTGCATCTGATAGCAGTAGGTAGGTTGCAGCATGCTCATGTAGTTGTTGACAGTCTCTCATTTGCAGCAGCAACAGTAGGAGCAATTGCAGTATGTCAAATTTAATTGTTCCCAGTGGGCAAGAAAGGTCATCAGTAACCAAATTCAAACAAGTTTTGGTAACAAGTTATTGTTTTTTCCCTTTTATTTGTTTTGAACAAATAAAATTTTTAATTTTTTTGGTATTGAAAAGTTTTCAAGACGCAGTGTATGGACTTTTGCTTAATTGGGATAAAGTACATGTCACATTAAAGCCCATAAACTGTTCTGTCATTATTGCCTTAATTACTTTTAACTAACTTTGGACTTTCGGTACAGTTTCCAGTTTTTTTCAAAGACTAAAAAATATAAATTTTAATTTAATTCTTAGCATTTATTACACTTTTAATTAAATAATCCTCTCAAGAATTTTCTTTCAATGATTTTCGGAAAAACTTTCCACATAGTTTTTGGGAAGGGGTTTGAGACCCCCCGCAGATTACGAATTATCGTATGTTACATTTTCAATAATTTTTTTTTTTCACAAAATGGGAAGATTCCAAACGTTCCACTCTAAACGTTGTATTGCCTCTATCTACTCAAAAATTAGCTGCTGCCTTTACTATACTCCCATCTGCCGGAATGTTTGTTTGTCAGGAGACTGCTGCTGACAAGCAATGGGGTATCATTTCATGTTAAAAATCCTTAGAAAGAAAGAGCAAATGCAAATTTACAAAATTTTAAATTAAATTGGATTGCAAATTCAAATTGTGGATTAGGAATTTTTAGTATAAGATTAAAGTAGTTTTACATAGTTATTGTTTCAGAAAAGTAAAAAAACCAAGAGATTACGCACTGTATCAAAATGCTCTTAACTTGTGCAAACAATTTGCACTAAATTTTATTTGACGAAATTCGACACTAAATTGAATGCAGACACGTTCTGTGGATTAGTTTTAAATTTAGAAATACTATAGACGTGCAAAAACTTAGATTTAAATTGAGAATTTTTAATTTTATTGCATGGGATGAAAGTTTTCTCACACACAATATTATGGGATATTTTAGAAATCACTGAGATTTTTAGAGTTTTTTTTTCAGTTTTTTTCTAAATAAATACTTTTGAGACATATGTTATGTTATGCTTGTGTTTTTTTCTCATATCGCCATTTGAAGATGTTTTATTTTGATATGTCATACTTACTTTAAGTACAAAAATATCGCCAGTCGTGCGATTTATATCAAATTTACTATTTGCAGGATTATCAGGATCGATTCCCTGTCCAGTTAGGAAATATACAATATTAATTGGTCTATCTACATCGGCATCTGTTGCAATAACCTGAAAGAAAAAATGTTAAAATTACAATTAAAATTAGTTTCAAAAAGCTTTTAAGTTAATAAGAGGATTTTCAGTCATATTTCAGCCGCATAATGGTACTAGAGAGCCGTGAATACAGTGGCAGTTTGTAAGCGGGGAAAAGGGTCAAAAAATCCTTTTTTTTTTAATTTGTTTTCTAATACAATATTGTCAGAAAATTTGAAGTCATTAGGAGCAAAACTTTTCGAGGACTTTTTTCTGGCTATAGGACTGATGCATCGAAAATTTCTTCTGGAAGAGGCGGAAAACACTTTGCATAGGGGTGGGTCAAAAAAAGATTATCATTTCTCACTTATTAAGACTTACAGAAGAAATGTATTGATCTTTTTTTTGGTTCCTATCTAATGACTTTTTAGCAAAAAAGTAAATAACATTGAAAAAGAGTCCTTGCTCAGTGTATATGTATTATTCAATCTTTGAGGACCAAACAACAAACAATTTAAAGAAAAATTTTCTTTACATAGCGAGCTAGAAACAGTTTCTAAAAATATTTACGGCACATACCTATAACCCGTCCGAGAAAACTCGAATGAAATTGAAGTCAGCAGTTCTTGAGGGTTCACATTCACAACTTATTAATTTGATTAAAATGATGACGTCAGTCCAAGAAAAGTAGTTGAAAAAATCGTTCGAGAAAAGACACTTATATGGGCTACTGACATAATGTTGCAAACGGTCACCTTATTTGGATTCAGTGACTAAAAATTTATACATAAACTGTAAACTGGATGGATAAACATTTTTTTTTTAAGAGTCATGCTATTTTATGAAGCGACATAGCTTAAGACTTTTTTTTGTAGTGTATCGGAACAGAAAATAATTTTTTTTTTATTTTCTTGAACTTACTGTTCAGTAAAGTGAGTGATAGCACCTAAAAAAATTACAAATATAAAAAAAATTATAAAAAAACGCCTGAGGCTAGTCATAATGGTTTCATTCATTGCCAAATGAAATCCTCAGTGACCTTTGAGCCGATAAGTTAATATTTTGAAGACTGATGTGTTTTCTTTTTTTGCATAAAGCTTTTGAGAACCTAAGCAAAAAGCGAAACAAAGCAAAGCCAAAATTTGATTTTTTCTGGTGTGTCTTTGGTTTTGAGACTAATATTTTTGATACTTTGTTCTGACTCGCCAAAAAAACTTGCAATGAAGCTCCTGCAAGAAAAATGTATATCAAATGAGTTTCAAAGGCAAAGATAAGCAACAGAAAAATAGATATTTGCTTGGGTTCTCAACAGATCTATAGAAAAACGAAAACATTTCTGGATTAGCAATTCTTACTTATATCCTTAAGAGTCACTGATGATTCCGTTTAGCAATAAATGAAACTAGTGTGACCATGTTAAGCTGTTTCTTTGTTGTATTGTTCTTTTTTTGTGTATTTTTATACTTTGTGTTATCACAAATTGTACTGAACAGTAAACTTAGTAAAATAATTAAAGTTTTTTTATTCCAATCAGATAATGCTTTTGGATTCAGTGACCTTAAATTCATAACTTGATTATAAAGTTTTTTTAGAATTTCGTCACATTATGAAATAGGATGATCTTCTTAAAAAAAATTTTTTGGTAATTTATCAAGCTGTCACTTAGATTTCTGGAGAGTAAGACGAAACAAAATAAGTATTCGGTTTTGACCTACAATGCATACGCACGAGTGTTTTTGCGGTACTTGTATGACGAACTGGCTGCCAGATGTTAATAGTTTTTTTAATTCTTGAGTAGCAGCCTTACACATCTTTGCAATGTTCGGCACAGCTCAACAAAACTGAAAGTTTTTCAGTATATTATCGTTGTTAACAGCGCTTTGATACCTAATTTATAAGAGCTTTTCAAAAATGGTCTTCGAAAAATCATAATTGCTGGATTCAATGTTTGTCCAAATGAAGCCTTGAAAATTGTTTGAACACACCAGGCATAAATAACTTTCCGCCGGCTAGTATTGATGTGGAACCATTGGAGTAGCAGCGATCGAGGCCGCCTAATATTTTCTAGGAAAGCGCCCGCTAGGGCACGAAATTCTTGAAAATGGGTAATGTATTATAAAACACTATGCATTTTTGGAATTAAGAACAGTATTTCTGAAATTTTCAGTTCATTTTATAAACTTTAACATCCAAATATGTTATAGTTAACTTACTAAATGTTATTTCAAAACTGCGCTGGAAAGTTCATTTAAGTTCAAACCTATAAAGAGCAGTTTTGAATACTTTCCGTATACGTTTAGACTACGGTTTTTCAACATAAAACTTATGCAAAGTTCTTTTCCATTGCTTCGCATTAGCCAAATCCATTTAGCACTCTAAGTCTCTTTCATTTTTAAACATTCACCTAGAACATTAACCCGGAAAAAAAGAAATCACTTGCTGTCATAAAATTTTGTATGCTTGCAGTTAAAGCAAACAAATATATGTACGAGCACCACTTGTATGACTACGACACTAAAGTGCGCCAAGTGCAACGAATTGTGGCCACAAAAAAAAAAAAAAAAAAAAAAAAAAATTATTGCTTCTAACATTTCACACCTCAAGCAGACATCTGGCAACAAGGAGAAAAACGAATGCTTAAATTTTTATGACCATTAAAAACATTACTCCTATATTACGTAGTGCCAACTTGTACCGTCATATAAAACATAAAACCACCACCTTACCTGCAACACACGCTTGGGTAAATTACGATCGTCCTCCTCAGTGATTTGAGTACGATACGTTTGACGGTCGAACACCGGCGGATGATCATTCACATCGCGCACATTTATGATGACGGTGGTGTAGTTTGTCTTGCGACTGCGTGAGGCCTCCAAATGCAGTTCATACTGAAAAAAAAAAATAAAGTGTAAATTGAATTGCAATAAAATTGAATTAAATATAAAATACAATTGCAAAAATCAACAAAGAAATTGGCAAACTACGAATACTTCATTTCATACAGTTTTTTTTTTCAATTCCAAGCCCCAAAAAAATTGAACAAGTTAAATTTCCCCAAGGATTGTATGGCGAAAAATTTGAAATTCGTTTTTCATTCATACAAAAAAAAAAAAACATAAAAAATCCAAACAAATAGCAAATATTGAACACTTCAAAACGCTGAAGGCAGATAATAATTTGCAAAAATGTTGCTACAACTACAACGAGTAACAACATTTGTGTTGTACAAGCACAGATGTTGGCAACAAATTTCCGTTTCCGGTTCACCCCCAAAGCATACAAATTTGTGAAAAAAACAAAATGTAGAAAAACATACGAGTAAATCTGAGAAAAACTATGCGTTTACACACTTCTTGTATACACATTTGTAGTGTTTCGGAAATGTATGTGACTTTTGTAACTGAGGAAATAGTTCATGCCTTACACTGATGTAAATTTATTGTACATGACATATTTCGCTGCTAGCTATTTAGTATTAAATTAAAAAATAGCTAAATTTTTTAACATTTATCGCATCTTTTTACTGATATTTTACAAAGTTTAATTGTGAAACATTTTATTTCCTTCTGCTCTCTCACCGGAAATTCTATTAGTTTTTCAATTTACTTTTAAGCTCTCGAAACGGCTACAATTTTAGTACGCATGGCTCCACCTAATAAATTCATCTTTTATTATTACACCATTGAAAAATCCAAAACAAATACAGGGTGTTTTTTTAGAGGTTTGTTTTTCGAATAGAGATAAAACTGGCATTTTATGGTCAAATCTGGCAACTCTAATGTCATTTATGTTCAGTTTGGTTTGCCATTTCATCATGAACAGGTTGACAAAAGAACAACGCTTGCAAATCGTGCAAATTTATTTCGAAAATAATGGTTCAGTTCGCGAAGTTTACCGCAAGCTCTGTCCATTTTATGGTCGACATAATCGTCCATCAGAGCAATTAATTCGGTTAACCATGGGTCGTTTTTGCACTACGTTTACTCTATGTGATAATACGCATCCGCAGAGACGTCGAACAGTGGGCACCGAAGAAACAATTGCCGCTGTGGAGCAAAATGTTGAAGAGGACCCGAATGAATCGATTCGCCACCGTGCACAGCAATTGGAGCTTTGTCCATCAACTTTATGGAAGATTTTGCGCAAAGATCTTGGCTTGCGACCTTACAAGATCCAGCCGCGAGACCATGCAATGCGTCGTGATTTTGGTGTATGGGCCGAAAATGAGATTGATCTCGATGCTGATTTTCATCGCAAAATTTTGTTCAGTGATGAGGCTCATTTTTGGTTGAATGGCTACGTCAACAATTAAAATTGCCGCATTTGGAGTGAAGAAAATCCACATGAGACCCTTGAGACGCCATTACATCCACAAAAACTGACTGTTTGGTGTGCTCTATGGGCTGGTGGAGTCATTGGGCCATACTTCTTCCGAAATAATGCTGGAGAGTCAGTTACCGTTAATGGAGACCGGTATAGAGCCATGATAACCGACTATTTTGTTCCCGAATTGGATGGCATGAATGTGGATGAGTTGTGGTTCCAACAAGACGGCACTACATGCCACACAGCGCACGTCACAATCAATTTATTGAAGGAAACATTCGATGAGCGCATAATTTCGCGGAATGGACCTGTCAATTGGCCACCAAGATCGTGTGATTTGACACCATTGGATTATTTTCTTTGGGAATATGTGAAGTCGCTCGTCTACGCCAACAAACCAGAAACGTTAGGGGACTTGGAAGCCAAAATTCGTGGCGTTATTGCCGACATACGGCCCCATATGCTCGAAAAAGTGGTTCAAAATTGGACCTGTAGAATTGGCTTTATTCGAGCCAGCCGCGGCGGCCACATGCCCGAAATCATATTTAAACATTAATGGCATAAAATTATCCTTCCAATAAAGCTAAATTGATGGACATTAAAACGATTTTCTTGTGTTTTATTTCAATTCGAAGCTCTATACCTCTAAAAAAAAACACCCTATACATATAAAGTTCGTGCAAGTTTTGTATTTAATATTAATTTAATAAATTGTCAAATTTAGGAGAAGCATAAGAATGCGAGACAGGAGTCCAACATACTGCAGTTTATGGAGGAACACCTAGATCATACTCGAGAGTTCAACAAAGGTGAACTGTAATAGAGCAGCAATGGAAGGACTTGGCTATGCTTTTAAATAGCCAAGGTCCACCGGTGAAAGATGCCTGTGGTTGCAAAAAGGCAACTGAGACGTGCTTTTTTTTTTAAACATTTCATTTTATCAAAGCTTATCTAAGGTGGGTGGACTGACTGGAAAAGTGGAGTCCGCAAAAAAGTTGGCCCATAATAAAAGGGAGGAAATAGTAAACGATTATTGCCTTTTCAACCAATATACCTTTACTGCAAGTGAGGATGCCGGTGGCACGAGTATGCGCTATTTATGCCGTTGTTCAAGGATTGCAGAACTCAACATCGTTTGGTACAAGCGAAGCTACTGAAATTGAGCCTGCATAAACTTTTTTAAAATAAAATTCAATTGTTCGTTATTGAAAAAACGTGTACATTATGGAAAACAGAAAAACTGTCAAACTTTTAAAATATTTACAAAAAAAAAAAAAACAGTTTTCGATGCTAAGCACATCTCTTTCATAGCTCAATAAAACTAAACAGCTTTTTGAACACTTTCACCAAATCGATTCAATTTCTACTCGAAATTGCCAAATCGATCGATATACATAACACGTCAAACGATTTCGATCGATTTGAAAATTCAATTTCGATCAATTTGCAGAACATGACTGATTAATTTGACATTCAACCAATTAATTTTTTTCAAGCATTAGAGATTGGAATATTGTGATAATATTTATTGAAGACTTAGACCAAGCGCCTTAGGAATAAAACTAAGAAAATTAGGTCAAAATCGATACAGTCGTTTATGCGTGATGCGCGTACATCGATGGACATTGATATTGAATACTGAAAAAACTTACAATATTTGGGGATTTTTTTTTTTGACAAATTTGTACATTTTAAGCTGACAATACTATAGACGTCGTACGCGTTGTTCGCGGCTATCTCCGAAAATTTTGTATAAAGTTATTTTTTTTTAACTGAAGAACAGGGAGTATGGGCTTACATCTTCTCTTAAAGGAAAATTCTTAAGTGACTGTTCAGAGCCATGGTACTTCATGACTTGGACAATGACTCAAGATAAGTTGAAAAAAAAGTTTATAAATAATGAAATTGTTTGAAAATCGTATTCCGCCAAAGCTGATTCCTGATCGAATGGTTGACCGCCAAATGTAAATATTTCGTAACTCAAGATTTTGTGTAGCCACCAAATCTTAAATATTTAGAAGTGATATTGCTGACAGGAATTTAGTTACACTAAATATTTTCATAAAATATTTGTAGCTCGATGTAACGAGCGTTGAGGAGTGGACGAACAAAACGGCACATGTCCAATTGCTAAATCTATTAAGGAAGCGCAAAAAAACGGTATATGTCTCCGAAATGATAACATTAGCTTAATATGATTATGTCAATTCGCGCTGCTATTTTTACTCATTCAGACTCAAGAAAAATATTTTAAAAATGTTCAATACTTTAAGAGAAAAAAGGGGGAAAAAATGGAGATGTGCCGTTTTGCTGGAAGAAACTGGACATATGCCTTTTTGTTCAACCCTTGTAGAACCCTATAATGAACATGTGCCTGTAATGTGCCAATAATAACGCTGATTACGATATAATTATTTTAGTTTAGTTTAGTTTAGTTGTTCAATAAATTACATATACTTATTTATTTTTAATAAGTATTAAAATGGTTTCATATTTAATGGTTCTTGAAATTTTCAGCTCTTCTTAAACGCAATCGCACTCATTATCAGAATGATCTTCCTCTACATTTTGCTCACTAATTTCTCCTGTTAATAATAAAACTACCACGATAGCTCGTCAATCTGTTGCCAATTATTTCCGAACTTTTTTTTGTATCAAAATTTTTTTTCTTGCACTCATTGATTGTTTTTCCTAAGACAACTTTTTCTAGCTCAAAATGCATTAAATATTGCTTGACTTCGTTCAGAAAGTACTAAAGGAGTTCGAAGTTCGTTTAAACACTCCTACATTTGTACCATGTGCCGCTTTGAACTTCGATTGATGAGTACAAATGTTTTTAAATGAAATATTGCTCTTTTGAAAATCCACACTCACAAATAGTCAAAAAATATAAATATTCGTAGGATATGTGCCCTTTTGCAGGAAAACCTTGACTTCGTTATCAAAAAAATTTGATATCTATAGCTTTTTTAAAGTGCCGGAGACTGAAATTACTTGAAGTTTAGCATAGTGGACACGATTTCATCAAGAAACTCAAAACGCCCGACCATGGAATGTGCCGTTCTGTTCGTCCACTCTTCAGTTTTCTATATAACTTTGTTTTTTCTACGGTTCCGCAATTTCTGTTAGAACATATGCATGTCGTTTTGATATTATTTTTTGAAAGAAATACTTTATTCAGATTAAGTTCTTTGTCTTAAGTGCAAAGGGTGTCGTTTCATAAACTTTTTGTAAAATATTCTCCTATTTTCATCCAACAAAGTTAATGGAAAAAATCAAGAAACCAAGCACTTAGCTCTGTAATTTGAGTACGAACTGAAGAAGACAGCTACCCTGGCTCCTGTGTCGTCTACAATTTTCAGTTATACAAGTTATTTCTTTCGTTTAAGCTTCAGTTATCATGATTAGGTTGGAAAGTTGTGGCTCATTTTGACTCATCTTTTGGAGAATTTTTTCCAAAACTTGGATAAAAGTATCTGTTACATAAATTGCTAAGATTCCTAAAAGCTTTTTTGCAAAAAAAAAGTTTCTCTTTGTGTAAATAGATATGTGAAACATCCGCTGCCTGAGACGTCATGTTAAACATGTTGCGTTTGTTATCTGTCTGTCTGTCTGTTTGTCTGTTTTACTGCCTGTTTATCTGTCGAAGGATAACTTTATCTATTCGATACCCCATTTTTGCATAAACGCACGCATCGTATGGCGCAACACTTTTGCTGATGTTTTTTCTTGTCTTCCGGTTCCTCCAGCAACAAATGAGATGAAACGAAAAAAAAAAAATAGAAAAAAGATGGAAGATGAAAGACGGAATGAACAAAATTTAGAGGAAAACGATAATATTCATAGGGATGGTAATGATGAGATAGATATGTATGAGAAATTGAAAAAACGATCCGATATGATTTTGCAGCCTACTGAAAAGATATGTATACGAAATTTCCCATTATGATTTTGTTGTCAATTGAAATATTTTCTAAACTCTTTGAGAATAGTCATTGAGAAAGAATTCACTTTGGATTGGAAGTTCCGCTCTGACTTTTAGCTATTCTAGCACTGAAGCCAACTAAAAGTTTCCAAGTCGTTTATTTTCGAGAAATTGATTTTCATACAAAAATTCACTTATTTCGATACCTAGTTATCAACAACTATCAGGATATCCTTAGCCACCTAAAATGATAAAAAAATTTTGCGTTGACGTAGCAACAAAATGAATTATGCATGCAAAATATTTCCAAAATCCCAGCAAAAAATGAAGTGAATGAGTGGCTGAGTGAATGTGGGTAAGTAAAGGAAAAGCCAAGTGTCGACATTTTGCTGACTTTGGTGCGAAAAACAGCAGGCGGATACCCTTGAGTAAACTTTTTGATGTTTGACTTTCACAGGAAACGGCGTAAAAAACGACATGTGAGTCGTTTATTCCCGAAAAAAAGAGCCATTTTTCGTATAATTTTTTTTTTTTTTGGTGAAGCCTTTGAAATTTTATTCCAGTAAGGAATTTTTGCAATTAACGCTATTGAAAAAGAATACTGCTGATTTTTTTTGTCATTTTTTCTATAAAAACCATAAAAAGGGTTGCCTTTCAAAAGTTGCATGTTAATATCATTTTTGTTTTTTTACAATTCACAACAGATTGCGTGCCAGATATTGGGTGTTTTGATCGGTATTGGGAATGAGTGGGTGAAAAATTCGTACGGTTTTTTTGAACTTAATGAATTATCTAATTTAGCCAATTTTATGTGCTTTTTTCACAAAGTAATATATGAGGCATAATAAGTTATCATATGAAAGTTGCTAAGCTTTGGAGTCTCCAATTTCGTAGTTTTTTTTTTCTCTGTAAATTTTGATTATACGCTACAAATTAATAAACATTAAATACTAGGAATTATGTGAAAAAATTGTTTTAATGTTCTATGGGGTAAATGAGTTTTAAGTTAAGATAAAAAATGGGCAAAATTTAAATTTCAATACTTATAAATTATTGTTATTAAAAATCCACAGAAAATAATAAAAATTTTTAATGCTAAATTGAAATGGCAATAATATTTGTTTTTCTGAATATATGAAAAAATTTGGCTAATACTAAAAATTTCTCAATATTTTAGAAAAAATAGCAGATATCGAGAATTTTGATTTGCATACATTTCGACCGTTTTTTTATGTGGAAATTTGAAAAAAAATAAATAAATTTAACTAACCGATATCTGAGTTTTTGTCAATTGGTGGCAAAAGTTAATATATCTGTTTTTTTTAGAGAGACAATTTATCTTTTGATTTCGCAATTTTTTTTGTTAAAGTCAATATTTTCAGGGATAAATTTTTTAAAAATTAATTTATCATAAATTTTGAAAAGTTCTGGTTTAGTATTGGTTTGATTTCTGATGCAAATATTTTTACTTCATCATCCGGTCATATTCAACTCATAAAATAAAATCGGAGGCTTCAAAGGCCAACTTCTTTCCTTTCCCTTAGCCTTCTTATGTCCCACAGAAATATTCGGTTTAAATACTTTCAAGAAATATACATATATTCAACTTACTCTTGGTCTTGTTTCATAATCCAATGGTTTCGCAATGTAAATTGCTCCCGTTGTATTTTGTACGCCAAAGACATTGCCTATGTTACCGCCTGTGATCTGGTATCGAATATTTGTGGCTGTAAAAGATATATAAAAGTAAATTTTAAGATAAAAGATTTTCAAAAATGTATATATTTCAGCATATTATTTATGTTAGTTTTTGTGTTTTTATTATTTCTAAAAATATATTCCACCCGCAAGTTTTTCATTATGTGCACACCAGAACAGTCCATTTTTTGATATTTGAAATCTACCGTGAATTCTGAATTTCTATTGAATTTTGGTGGCATTCAGCATACGCTGAATTAAGTGGGTTAAGAATTTTTTAGTATTTGCTATATTAATATTTGAACAAATTTCTATTTTGTCGGTAAATATTTTTAGATAGTTTGATTTCTAATATGGTATTCATGCACTGCATCTAAAATTTGTTGCTATAGCTTAGGATTATTTTGAAAAGTGTTGTTACCAAGCGTTGATTTTTAACATTTTTGATTAGCAAAGTTGCATAGTATTGTAATTAGGCAATGTTTTTAAGAAATGCTTGGAGTTGTTTCAGCTCCATATTTTTCTGCCAGTGTAAGCTTAGTGAAAAAAGCCAAAAAATGGTAATGAACAAAAACTGACGAAAAATTAAAGAAGAAAAGGCATAAGATAAAGCTCTAAGTGTGCGTTGGTAGCGCTTGTAGAACTGAAACAGCAATAGAGCTTCCTCAGCAAAGAACATCAATACGTACGATTTTTAGTACATTCAGAGAACTTTCAGCACATTTTGGATTTACTTTTGTGACAAAAATATTTTTGTCAAATTCGTTGATACTGATTCTAAGATTTAAAAAAATGTCATATAAACATTACGAATATGACATTTTGGATTAAAGAAAGTTCTCTCTTTTTCCTCTAATTCTTCGACAAAATTTAAGCAAAAATGCGCCCGAGCTCAAAAAGTACTTACGTTCCAACTATAACTATAAATTTAATTAATACATTCGCACAAAGCTTAAGTGCTATTAATGCAAAGAATATTACTTGAGAAGTAATTTATATGCTTTAGCTATGCGCCGGTTTTTTTTAAATTTTTTCAGTTGGGCCAGAACTGATTCCGATATAGACTAAATGTGAAATTGAAGTCCTATGTTAACCCATTAACGCCGATTGGTTTAATTGCAGCCCGTAACTGTGTTGTCCAATTATCTGCAAGTCGGACCATTGATAACAAATGGTCTCGATGCTGCCATGGTCAATGCTTGGAAGCTGCATAGTTCCATCCACAATTACCAGCGCAAAAACGTAACGTCTAACAAGGATAGCCCCAAATAGGATTTCAGGCAGATGTGCCAATTCGAATTCCGCAACATAGTGACTTACTCCTTGGCGCAAAGTGAGCTAGTGGCACATCATCATGGTCCCAAAACTAAAGGCACACCCTCTCAAAAACGATTGGGATTGAATAACCTTAGCCGCAACAGCGAGAAGAAGACAAAACGCTTTCGCTGTCGTCTCTTTGCTTCTCACTTCATCTACTATTGTGCCAAGAGCAAAGTGGCATACCATGTCGGAAACTAGACATAACGTGCTACGTTGTGAATTTTCATGACTTTTTTTCTATATTTTGCCGAAAACTCTGAAATAATATATTCCGACAGTCATTTATTATCTACTTTTTAAATAAGTCTTATCTAATCTTTGACTTGATCCATTCATTTCTTTTATAATCCACACATTTCATAATCATTCTTTCCACTGGTAAAAATGTACTCACTGACGCTGATGGGTGCGAAAACGCAGCACCCCTACATGGGTTGTAAGGAGCGAAAAGGGGGCTAATTTTTGTGCGCGGAATACGAGTGTCCCTAAGACATCCTCCTTGAAGTTTCAACCCTCCATGTCCACGAATAAGGGAGCTGGAGTTAATGGGTTAGTTGAATATAGCTCTTCCAAAAAACAAATGGTCAGAGTTTGCTGTCGAATTGTTTTTGAACTTCGAACTTGAGCTTTAAAGTTTCAATAATTTGTTGGATTTTCCTTTTTTGTATGATGCTAAAATAGACTTCGAATTTTGATTCTGTTTCTGAAGTACTACATATATCCGAAACAGAATCAGAAGATGTGTATTTGTTGATTTATCTCTTAATAGAATTATTGCAGTTGTTTTTGTTACATTTTTAATGACTTCTGCTAATTTTCCTCGACATAGTAATCAATCAATTATCCCGTTTATTTTTTTTAATTAATTTTCTGAAATTTTTTAATAATTTAATTGAGTTGAGCGTTTTTTTATCAAACTGTTTTCAGTTATTTTTAGTTTTTTTTTATTTTTCGCCCATACATAATTTTGCTTGCTTTCAAATAAATTTTTAAAATTTATTATCCATTTTTATGCCACACTGCTGAACATATTTTTTTTTGTCTATATGCCGACCTTTGCCTATTTTTCATGCTTAAATTAATCAATCATTTGCTTCACGGTATTTCAATTATATGTATATACAGTAAATATCGTCAGTTTTTCGCAAAATTTAATCGTTAAATTATTGCTCTTAAATTTTTAACAATCATTAAAAAAATTTCCGCTCAAATATTGCTAATAAAAATGCATTTATGCTTTAAGCAAACTTATTCTTTGACGCAAATAATTAATATTTGTACTTTCCTTGCCACAAGAAATAAATTTTCCAGAAAAATATTTTTATTAAAATAGATAAAAAAAATTTTAACACACGCACAATTTTTTTTTTTTTATTTTATCATCCAACCACAACAAAATTAATTACAATAAAAGCCGCACATATGAGCGAAATTTATCTTAAAGACTTTTCTTCAATCAGGAGTGTAACTCCCAAGAGCTTAAGCATTCGCCCTCATGCATTTTATCTCATTAGTGCCTACCATCCATCTTGTAGGCTACCAAATAAAGGGAAAAAAATTAGGCACTAAACTCATTACAAACAAAATAACCAAGAAAGCACATGAGATCTCACACATCACTTACAAAGTATGTTCTTGATGATGATGATGATGATTTGGCTATTAAATGAAGGTGGAAAAAAAGGTTTCCTATGTACGAGTACTTTCGTGACTTACTCTATATGTGCTTGGGGAATACCGTCTGTGTTGATATAAAAGGACGACTGAAAGCTCGTTACACAAAAAAGCGCTAATTATTTTTTTGTAGCCTCTTTATGAATGCCTACGGTAAGGCAAAACAGAAATTGGTGGCCTTCATTAGATTATTTTCCATGTTCTTTTTTCTCTTGTCTCTGTGCACTGCTATTTTTCCGTCATGTTTTCTTTTATGCTCAATTAAAGTTGCTAAAAGGGTGGAAAATATTGCCTTGAAATTACTGCCATAAAAAAACACTCGTAGTGTTATATTATAACTGTGATATGGATAGAATAGAAGGGTGTACTGAAAAATTGCAAGATCTATTATTTAGCTCACAAATGCAAAAAATTTAAAATTTTTGATATCAATAGTGGAAGGAATGAAAAGAGTCTAGTATATAGTAATACATATAATAATCGAAAAATCGAAGCAATAGCATGACAGAGAGCTTTCTGAAACTGCGAAAAAGCCATTAACTTACAAAAGTTAAATACTTACAATTATCTTAGACGAATATCTCGAAAACTAAGTAAGATAGTGAAAAATGTTTTGAGCAAACCTTGACCTTGAAACAAAAATTACAGTTGACCTCGAATTGAGCTGGAAAATTGGTTCTATTTGCGGCGACTGATTTGAATGAAAATCATAGCTTGAGCAATTTTACATAAGAGATGGTTCTAGGCCACCAAATTTTGAAGATTTGGCAAAAACAATTGTTCGCGAATACTTGTAAATTATGTATCAGAACGCAGTTGGTAAGTATAGTTTGACAGCCGTATAATAAAACTATCTTCACTTCTGTCAGGGTAGATTTCTGGACACTACGAAATTTAGCGAAGGTATGCATATTTTGTTTTGACCCCTTAGAAACATTATCACTTTTGCCTAAACGATTTATCACTATCTTACATTGTTTTTGAGATATTAGCTCAATGAAATTAAACTGAATCACACGATATGTTTACATGAAGGATCTCTTTTAATAATAAAAATTATTTTTTAGTATTAAACAGCGGTTTTAAAATTTAATACAATTAATTAGTTTTGGCTTAACTATTATAGTTTGATATTTAATTATTCAAATTACACTTTAATTGTAGTTAAAGATTTTAAAACTAAATAAATACGTATTTGGTAACTAAAACTTAACTTAATCCCCGAGCAAATATCCTATGATAAATGGCAAACCAGTTGGCACTTTTTCTTGGTATTTTTGATAATCAGAGCGAAAGAAATTCAATAGCGTAATTTCTTCTATATAAATGCGGTCGTGGAAAAATTTCCAACTAACAATTGTATACAAAATAATACAGAGAGGATTTAACAAAATTATTTGTGTGCCGATTGACCACCAAAACCAACCAACATATGATGGATGTCGCGCGTATGAATAGATACCATGTGTGATTAATTTGTGGCTATCAGTTTTTTCATATTGTACCAAATGCGTAAAACTTTTTTTGGCCGTAATCATCGCTGTTTTCCGCAACACCTCACCGAACACACATAAAACAATACCGAATGTCCAAATTGCATATTTTCCTTTGAAACTGGGCAAAAATATGACTTCCAAAATGAACTCTAACCAACTTGCCGCGGCGGCCAAAGCATAGTGTATAGAATGATTAAGTATAAATGAGTCCATCGTTAAACTCTCTGGATTTGACCAAGCAATAGCTAAAAATTCTGAATAATGAAAAAATGCCATAAAGAAACCGTAGACTCCAAATTGTTTCCAGTGAGTGGGAGCGAAGAGAATTAACAAAATGTTAACAGCTACTGCAAATCCTAGAAACGAAGCACGTAATGCGATCTGGTAATCGTTGTTTCTTAACATGAAACGAATTATCATATTGATGAGCGCATAGTAAAGAAATGGACCCCATACAACGGCGCCCCAAACATTCGGCACAATTCCAAAGTAAATTTGAGGCACCGATGGCAACAATACCAACGCTGCTGTGATCAGGAAGCAGGATAAGCTCAGTTTACCCTCGTGACAGAGTGAATAATTATTACTCCTACCACAATTCCGTCCATTATTCATGATAAACGGAATAAACTACTTAAAAACAACTATCACAACAAATTTGTGCAACTTTTTTTGGTGAATGGGAAGAACTTCACCATCTGCTAAATGAAACCTACCGAAGTAGCATTAAAGTACTACTGTGCAATAATTGCTAGGAGTAAGCTGTAAAAACGCTTTTAATCCAATTGACAAGTCATTTAATAGCTTTTTTTTTTGAAGTTTTTCTTTAAAGAAAATTTTTATTCGTTAAAAATGCTTCAAAATCTTTTCGCAGTCTGCTTTAGAAGCGCTTATACAGCCAAAATAGATGTTGAGAACTAGCACAAATTCGTTGTTATTTTCTTTAGCTATGAATTATACTTTAACGAAAAGATTACAGCTAAACAAAAGCAACTATATTTATTGTTTTTATTTGGCATTAACATAGATTCATGGCTCTTATTTAAGCGCATTTAAAGTTAATTTACAGTAAAAGCAATGGCTATATTTTATAGCTTTTATTTTGCATGCATACTTCAAATTATTGCTAAAAAAAATCCGTACACATTTCTTTTCTCTATGCTGATGCGAACTGTTCGAAAGAGTGCTGAGAGCGCCAGCTCGCTATGCTAGTTTTTGGACATAAATCAGCTTTTAAAATCAAAAATTTTGCTGAAAAATACCAATATAGTAAGATTTATTTTTCTGCAATTTATTAGCTATTTTTTGGTATACTTTGGCCAACTAAACTCCAAAGAAAAGCTGCAGCGTTCTCGCTGTTAAATTCATATTTATTGGTTAAGTTTTAGCTATTGATGCTTCCATGCAATTCACTTTTCAACTACGAGTATTGTTGCCCAGAAAAAGTATATAATCAAAAATATAAAATAGATTTGAAACGAAAATGATTAGCCCAATTTATCAACTGGAAATAAGTTGTTTTGTTCAAATCCCTCACTTTATTTCCAAAAAAAGTTCAGATTCTTTTTTGAGTAAATAAAATTGCATGTAACTTAAAGTGCCACCCTAAAAAGCATAACAAAGTTATATCATATCAAACGTTGACATACACATAGAGTTCAGAATGTCAAGTCATTTTTGATAACTCGCTACTTTAACCTTGTTTGTGTTGTTACTGCTACGATTGCTACTGTCATTCTCTTCCGCTTTTAGCACCCTAACTTCATTTACGTATCCCGCCCATGCTTTTAACAGCTCATTCTTTCCGTTATCCTGTAATGATAATGATAATAAATTAATATACCAAATCGACACTCACACATGCAGCAAAAAAAAAAAAAAATTGTTTTATTTTCCATGAAAAGTCAAATTTTACGTAGAGCTACTACCACGTAGCACCACCATCCATACCAGCAGCCATGCGTTATGCTGTGTTTACTGCCGATATATGAGTTTGCTGCTACGTTTTTTTTTTCTTTTCATAAATTGGCAACAGCTAACTTTTTTCTTTTTCTCCTAATGCCTTTTAATATTCCCCTATTTCCGCATTATTTCGCGGAGTCGTGTGGTATATTTCTGTGTGTATGGTGTTCACATATTTTATATAGCGAACATTAAGGATATTTAAAGATTCATGCAATAAATAATTTTTAGCTCATAAATTCCAAACGTTACAACGAAATTTTTTTACATAAAATTTTTTCCCTACAACTACTATGAAGGTTTTGTTTTTATTATATTTTATTTTTATTATTTTTTTGTGCGTTATTTTCTTCGATTTTTGCGTGTTTCTTTTTAGTGATTTTCTATTTGGGTTAATGTCTGGAAACTTGTTTTCTATTTTGACTTTGGAGACGAAGTGTCGCCGTCATTTCGGGTCCTTTTTTTGCACAGTATCTGTGAAGCGATAACTTAGAATTGTATATGAATTTTATTAAATTTGATGCAAAATTGTATATACATAAGTCTATTTTATTTGGTATGTATTTTGACAGAGATTGGGCGTATAAATTTGTATCAGAGTTTCGTATAAGTAATTTGAATTTAAGTATACATTTGCAACTAAAATTAGTCTCTTGGCTAAATAGCTATTTTAAGATATTTGACAGTTGAAAATTATTCGAAGTATTTTATAAAGTGTAAGCAAAATTGCTATTTTTTCTTCAATTATTTCAAAGTAATGTTTCTCTGAAAATTAATTGAAAATCTGTGACAAGACTAAATAACTTAATTCATGCTACATTACCACTTAAATTCATATAGGAAATTTACTTATTCTGACCTTTTTTGAAGTGATTTGATGATGATGATTTGAGCGGTAAAAAATTCAATAAGTTAGCATACAGTGAAAAATAGACTAAGTGATAAAATGTTTGAAAATATTAATTTCAGCATTGATAAATTAAATTAAATTAAGAGAATTTTGTCCGAAACTTTCTTTCAATTGATTTTTCAAACTTATTTTGCTCCTATTATTTTGGGCAATTTATCCTTTTGGCAATAAAACAATGTCTACAGCCGAAAAAGTTTAAATTTTTCAAAACTCTATAATATTCCAGTTATCATATATCAAAAGACATTGTTTTTTTTTTTTAAACTCACCCTCATTGTGATCCTTGGCGTTGACAGTGAGAACTGTTGTTTGTAACTCGGCATTTTCGTCGATTTCAGTCTCGTAAAGAAATCTGTCAAAATATGGTGGCGAATCGTTTTTGTCGGCAATACCAATGCGTACAAATTTTGTAACTGCAATGAGAAAAAAAAGAGCAACACTAAATTAAAAGCTCAATTCAGAAAGAACAATTAAAAAATTTAAATATAATAGCACATATTGTTATATTAAAAATACAGAGCTCATGGCTGAAAAATTAAAATGAAAATTAAATGAAAATATTTTAATATTTTCACTGATTGTAAAAATCCATAACGCTGATATTTTTATGTTGCCATTAAAACATTAATGTAAATATATTTTCACAAAAATATATAGAAACAAATTTTTTCATATATATCATAATTAATTCACTTTTATAATAAACATTAAAAACAATCAGCCATCTCCACCACACACATTCACTTCAATGTAATTAAATTGGGTAAATTAAATGAAGTAACGAACGTGTGTGTGAATTTTTTACGAATTACATATATGTACGCACATAGACGTACATACATATATACATAGTTTTAATGCAATGAAAATGTTTTTCATAAAAACAACACATTTTAATTAAACTCAATGCTTTATACAACAGTAGAGAGCAACATGCTCTGAAACGTTATGACGCTCGATGACTTTTTGACTTCAATTACAGTCACACACACATATAATTACAGTCACACACATATACCTGTATGTATTTGTGTATAAGTACATCGGTGTAGCTGAAAATCTTGTGTTTGATATTTGAACTTTTCTTCAAAATAATATATTATTTATTTAATAGCTGCATTTAACCATATAAGATTATGTTCACGAATCTTAAAAAAACACAAAAATTTCCTCATGTGCTAAGCTATAGTGTCCTTCTTCTTCTCTTTTATTTTACTACTTTGGCTTTTTCAGCATAAGAAATATGTAATGACCATAGTTTGTTTTTTTAACAAAAAAAAAGCGGAAGGAATACGTCATAGCTCCTAAGATTAGATTTCAAAAATTGTTTCCCTTTTCTGTTTAGTTATTGTAATTCAATTAAGGACTGTCCCAGATAAAACTTTTAGTTTTATTTTCTGTTATAAAAAATGCCAAATAAACTTTTCGATCTTTTTTCTTTTTTTATTAATAATGGCTTGTGTTCAGAATATAAATAACTAAAAACTAATTAACAATTTTTTTTTTAAATTTTTTACTTTTTTCTTAAGGCCCTTTATTTAATTTTGTCCAGTTGTTTCATTGACGGAACGATCTTTTTCACTTAAGTCTTAAGTCTTGTAAGTTTTTTGCAGTCTTACCAATCCTTCGAAAAACTCTTTTCATTAGAGCCCAATATCTCTCAATTGGGCGAGGGCTGAGCAGTTGATTGGATTTGCTATTTTTGGTACAAAATTGATCTTTTTACTTTGATACCATTCCATCGTAGCTTTAGAGTAATGAGAGGTTGCTTAATCGGGCCAGAACATCATTGTACGCTAATGTTCACGAATAAATGGTAGAAAAAGTTTTTCGAGTCACTCGTCTATAAAAACTTTTGAATTGATTGTGCCTTGTGTAACAAAGTAGCTTCTTCTGAGGCCACAGGTAAATTTTTTTCTTTTTGAATTTACTAGGCATATCTCCTTTCTTCGGTGACGTATAATATTTGTGCCCAGGTTTAAAATCTGCTTTGACGTAAGTTCCGTCGTCTATAACGCAGAAATAAAATTTAGCCACGTACCTTTCATACAATTTTCGGACTCGTATCTGAGCCATCAACTGCTTTTCATCAGAACGGTCTGGTATATTTTGAGCTCTATATATCTTCAGTTTACTTTTTTCATTAATCTTTTGTACAGTAGATTATGATGTACCTGGTCTAGCCGCCATATCTCGTACTGAGGTGCTGGAATTTTGCTTAAGAAGACCCTTCACTTTCGCCACTACCCTTGAGTTAGAAAATTTTGGTTTTCTACTTGAACCTTTTTTTTTGTGAAACAGGTAGACCCTTTTTATAATTAGAAATAACAATGAAAAAAATTTTTGTCCGATGTACCAATTATGTTTGCTATAGCTGAATATTTTAACTTGATTTTGCAGGTATGCTGACAAAATGAGTTCGCAGACTTTTTGTTGCTTCCTAGACATCTTTGTCGTTAGACGTGCTACCAGCACGTGTTACACATCATATTAAACGTCACTTTATATAGAACAAATAATATTTTTTTAAGACCCTTAAGACTAACAGGTAGAGTATGATCAAACAAAATAAAACCAAAAGTTTTTTCTGGGACAGTCCTTAGATTCGAACTAGTGTATTTTTTGGATTTCACTCCTAATATGAATTTATTATTTTCTGAATTTTTTGTTGACACTTTTTGACTGTTTTAATATTTATCGATAATATTCATAGCTTTAATAAATCTATCCAAAGTACTTGCATGTTTTCGATGCTTTTGGATTCGGTAATATACGACACTCATCTACTTTTTCGATATTATTCGGTGGTTGCCTCACGGCTTTTACTTTATTTCTTTAAGTCTTCTGTTTTTCTATAATTTTTTTATATTCTTACTTTAATTTCTTCGATGATTTTCAATACTCAACTAATTTGATAATCTTTGATATGTACTTTGAATAATGAAAAAGTTATCAAACATTAGACATGAAAAATTCTTTTTGAGCATTTTACGTGCACCGTTTTTTTTTTTTGAATTTAGTTTTTTCATATTTTTGGCAAAGTTTTCTTTCCATTTTTTTAAAAACTTTATTTTTTTTACACACATGTCTTGTGTGGAGATTTTTCCAAAATCTTTTCAGAAAGTTGTTGTCCATATCCTGAGAAAATCAGTTTTTGACCGTCATTATAAAATCATGATACTGAATAATAAATAGTAAGAATATGACAACAGTCAGCATACATAAAACATTAGCTGATACGTTAATGTTCTATCTGAAACAAGTTCTTTTATATTTTAAGTTTTTTACCCTTTTTAAATGTTAAGTTTTTAATTAAAAAAAAAGCTTCCGCACCCAATCTTTAGGCAGACTTGATTTTTTACGCTATGATTGCAGCAATATAAACAGAACAGCTCAAGTAATTTCCTTCAATTCATGTTTCTACTTACTTACTTACTTACTTGGGTGGCCATAAAAACCCGTTACCGGGTTACGGCCGACCTCAAAAGCTCTCTCCAGGCGCCTCTGCTTTGCGCACGCCTTCTCCAATCATTCACACCAAGCGTGGATAGGGTTTCCTCGGCTTGGTCTTTCCATCGGAGGCATGGTCTTCCTCTTCGTCGTCGCCCAGCGGCTTCCGCATCAAACACCTTTTTCGCCGGAGCTTCTTCGTCCATACGCACAACATGTCCCAGCCAGCGCAGACGTTGAATAGTGATGCGCTTGACTATGTCAATGTCAGCGTAGAGCTCGTACAGTTCGTGGTTCATTCGAATACGGTAGTCGTCGCCGACGTGAACAGGACCGAAGATTTTGCGAAGAATTTTTCTCTCAAACACCCCAAGCGTGGCTGCATCAGTCTGCGACACAACCCATGCTTCTGCGCCGTAAAGTAGCACGGGTAAGATGAGCGTCTTGTAGAGTGTCAGTTTTGTCGGGCGAGAGAGGTCTCTACTACTCAATTGCTTACTGAGACCATAGTAACACCTATTAGCAAGAGTTAGTCTTCGCTTTATCTCCAGGCTGACATCGTTTTGAGTGTTCACGGCGGTGCCAAGATAGGTGAATTCCTTGACAACTTCGAAAGTATAGTTGTTCGCAGTAACAAAGGATCCAATACGCCGCGTCTCCCTGTTTGTGGACAGCATATACTTTGTTTTCATGTTTCAGGAAATAAAACTAATAACACGAAAAAGACACACAAGAACTTTCTTTAAATATTAAAAATCCACAAAGCCGGAATGTTTCTCGTGCAGTCAGCTGAACCTTTTCAATTTCAATTTTATGCAGTTTAAATTTAAATAAAACAAAATAAAACAACATAATTGAAAAATATTGTGTAGAATAAAAAATTATGTATCAAAATTCATACGGAGAAAATCTCAAGAATAAAAGTAAAGCTCTATGATATGCCTGAGTGAATGCTGATGCTGCTGCTGTTACTGCACTGTTGACGTCCTATGATGCATTATGCTACTGCAAAAATTCCCCATATTTTAAAATACAAGCCAGTGAACATTTGGAAGATTGTTGAATGTTACATCTTCTAGGCGATGAATTAATAACTCATCTATGTAGAAGAGTTAAATAAAAATTAATATATTTATATATTATACTTTTGAGCATTTCTTAGATTTCATTTACTACAATGCAATATGATTTGGTATAACTTTTTCGATATTTGCGTTGAACATTTATATAGTTGCTTTTCGATCATAGTTCAAAAATATGTGGAAATGAGATAAGGTCTGTTCAAGCTGTTCAAAAATCGCTGCTGTTATTGAAAGTATTGCCAAAAACTGAAATTTATCGAATCTACGATTGTTTGTAACCAAAACACTATGCATCATTTAATATTAAACTGACAGAAAAATTGAAGACTGTCGACCATTAAAATTACGGCGATTGGGTTCTGAAACAACCAGAAATGAATGATAATTTTTGAACTAAAATTATCTCCAGCGATAAAGAAAATTTTTTAATACATAACTCTTTCGCGATTAAAACTCTTACCTGGGAGAGCAAGAACATCATGTTGTACCAGTACATGTGAGCAACACCATACAGTGAGCTGAAAAATCATTGCAAGAATTCTAAGATAACACTGACTGATGAATTTTCATGTTTAGCAACAAAGTCTTCTATGCTTCGTTGTACAGAGACGTACATATGTATGTATGTACGCGTGTGTGTATCACGTCGAATCAACGCATCATATCTAGAGAAAACTTGTGAAAATGTTGTTGGCACAATCATATTTATAAACTTTAGTAATATCCCCTTTGAGTCAACCTTCAACAGCGTAAGATGTTGTTGTCGGTGTTGAGAATAAACTTGTCGGTGTGTAAATCAAAATATCGTTAGCTCAGTTGTTAGACAAATTCTTGCTTTTTTTTTTCAATTTCTCTTCGTATCTCGAAAATGTGATGTTTATGCATGAATGCATGCATGCTTATGCTTATTTTATGCATTATTAATATTTATTGCAGGAATATCCTATTTGCATTATTTTTGACGTAAGTCTGTTGCATATGAAAAGTATAATAACTGTGGGGATGCTTTTTCATGGCAATAACTTTTTCATATCACTTACATGAGTCCCCTAGTTGCAAAATATGCTATGCACTATAAAACAGTATTATGTATAAAAGGCAAAATCAATATCCCGCAGTTTCAAATCAAGATTTTCTGCAGATTTCTTTAGAATTAAGTTGTGATTCTACATATACAAATATTTTAGTTTTTAATATGAATACACACTGATTTCGGATATTATTAGAATTAGAAACTGTAAGGAATATGGCAGATTTTGGAATATTATTTTAAGTTAATTTTAACGCATTGTCGCGTCATGTGACAGTTTTTAAAGAGGCTTAAAAGCTTAAGTTTTGGTGATCATTTGGCTAAACTTGGTGAATTTTTTTCTTCAAAATTGGCGTAGCACAAAATGTGCCAAATGGTTTATAATCAGTTTTTTCGAAAGTATTGTTACACTCTAAAAAAGGATTGTTTAGAAAGCGTTTGTGGCAAATTATCAAATGTCTAATATAAGCACTTATTATTTCAAGCAAACACTTAACTTTTGTCTCAAACTATAAGTATTTGTAGTCAATATAAGAAAAACCAATGTATTTGACCCAATTAAAAGTTAAGTTGTGGCAAGTGATTCAATTACTTCCATGGAAAATTTAAAAAAACATTTCATAAAATGTTGCTTCTAAATCATATAATTATTTACGACAAACGTCAAAATATTTCAGTCAAACAATTCAATTTATAGAAGTGTTTCGACAAACACTTGTATTTTGTCCCAAACACTTGTCTTTTGTCCCAAACACTTATTCATTTCAACAAACGATTTATCACTTATAAAACTAAATTAATATTCTTGTCATGTGTTTTGTATTTTGTAGCATTGCTATGATTCGATATAACTTTTTTGTAACTCACATTGTACATATACGATATCAAATGTTTATAATTGTTTAGAAGCAAAGAACGATGACGATGTTGCCAGGCTGTAGTCCTATGATATGTTAAGTTTTAAAGAGTAGTTTTGTATAATAATTCTCAACTATCAATTTGTAAGTAAAATCAAAAGTTTTTGTGACAAAAATTTTATTATTTCACGCAAACACTTGAAGTAGTTCCATCTATATCATTTGTGGCAAACACTTTTTTTTTTGAGTGTAATAATTACTGTAGCCAAAAGCGAAAATTATTGCAACCGTATAGAAATTTAGAAAAATTCATAACCAACTCGGTACTGAAGACTGAAGTTAAACGGTTTATGACATGTTTTTGCATTAAGTTTTGATTCACTGCTGTAGCCTGAGGTAATAGAAAAAAGCCAAAATGGTCTTATTTAAAGATATATAGCTTACTGTGCATCTACGAAACTTACATAATCTAGTCGTGCCTAAATTTAAAGGATTTTGGTAAATTTTTGAAAAATATTCGGCTGAAAAATTATATAAAACGGTCTCTTCCGGGGTCCGAGGTTTCCAAAATTTTGTTAAAAATATATATTTGACCTTTACTTGCTAGATAAACTTCCTCCTATTCTCAAACTGAATGCTTATTTTAGACTTTTAGCAGAAGATGCTTATAAAAAAGCAGTGAAAAGGATCATGATGTTTTTGGAAATAATGTTTTCAAATAAAAGTACAATTTAATACTCCATTATTTATTTTAGCTTAATATTCATTGTTAAAAATTTGGAGAAAAAGTTCTTATAACAATTATTAAAATATTCCCTCTCCAAATTGTTGCCGATAACCTTACTTTCCAGGGAGTTTTTTCTATTTCCAAACGAATCGAAAATAAATTGTGAGAATGTCCATTTATGATAAGGCCCAAAATATGTAGCTACTTGAGTAGTAAAGCTTTCTTTGAATCACATTTATTTTCAAAATAATATTCTCAATATTTCACATGAGTATTTTCGCTGCATGTACGTTTTCAATTAAAATCTTAAGTTTTATTAAATATTTTCAACTAATTTGCATTTCCTCACATCTAGCCTCTTATTTAGATGGGTAAGAATAATATCATACACTTGTGCATTTTAATTCTATTTAAACTTTTGAAAGCTTCTACCAAGGAAACATACGAATGGGGCAAATCTGAACACAAGAATTCATTTGAGCAATAGGCGGTACAACTGCACTAATGCATTTTAGATTTGTTAATAAACACACAGCAACTCTCTAACTAGGCGCACTAGTTGGTACTTAGAAGTTTTTTGAATGTATGTATGCTACTTATTTATGCATTCGGTGATGTATGCGTGCACGTGTAATGCATACATTTGCATTTTTAGCTGTAGCTGGCTGCTACTATAATGTGATTTTCTGTGTAGCTTAGAAAATGTGGAGCAAAAACATTTGCAGGTGTGAATTTTCTTTTAAAAGGGATCGAAATATAAATCCAGAACAAGGTGAATGATAGGTCAAATGTCATGTTATTTTTCATAAGTCAAGAGCTAATTTTACATTCTTCAAGAAATAATCATCGAAAATATTTTAAAAACTAACCAAGAAAATTTGAATTGCGCAAAATTGAAATGATATGATATACAAATTTTTCATTAATTGAAACAGCTCTTCAATTATAAAGAGCAACATTAGAAAAAGTTTTGTAAAAAATTTTCAAAAAAATAATTTAAAACTCTCAAAGAATCAAAAATTTGCTATAAAATAAAATTCAATGAAAAATTGCCCTAAGTCCTAATACAAAATTTCAATAAGCGATCGAGCGAAATGGCATGCGTCCAGTGCTGGTATCTCAA
The DNA here is from genome assembly GCA_949775025.1 of Tricholauxania praeusta. Lineage (NCBI taxonomy): Eukaryota > Metazoa > Arthropoda > Insecta > Diptera > Lauxaniidae > Tricholauxania > Tricholauxania praeusta. Next base: position 13,793,217 of record OX459030.1, read on the forward strand.
ATGAAAGAGCGAAAAACTATAGAGATAAATTTTCAGCAATGCTGATAACTTTCAACTGTCATATAAAATTATCGGCTAATTTCGAATCTATATGAGAGTTTTTAGATTTTTAACCAGAGTCTATTTGTTCCTTCGCAAGATATTCAATATTATAGGTTATAAAATAAATTAGATAAAAGCAAACACTTGGGTCGTGATGTGTGAACTTAAGGATGTTTCCATGTGTTGGTGGAGAAAATGTTAAAAAAGTCGATGTTCTTACATCAAATGCAGTTTGAACAAGAGTTTAAATCAACATTTTTATGCATAACATTATTGATATAACATTTTTATGCATGCTCTTGCTTAATTTCTAATTTTTACTGAGGCTTAATTTCTGTCCAGGTAATAAAAGAGAAATTATAGTGAAAAATTGTTTTTTTATCTTTGACCTTGAAGGTCATGAATAGGATAAGGTGAGTGTAAAGAAATCCATGCTAGTTCACTTTGATGAATAGAATATTTTTTGTTCGTAACAATTTCATCATGAAGCAAGGTTAAAGACATAATTAATTTTGCACAGATTAATTATTGTAGTTTGCAAAATTAAGCATTTATGCAGGTAAGGAAACAGGTATACACATGCAACTTATTAAATGGTTTCGAAAGCCTTTGGTTGCCTTTTTTCAACTTCTTTTATATGATTTTTCTTATGGAATAATAATATCTCCCTTATGCTCTAAAAAACAAGGCTGTTTTAATTATTTTTTTTAAAAAACATTAGATATTAAAGGTATACAAATAACATAACATTGGATTAAGCAACTCTTGAAGAAAAGAAAAAAATTTTTTATTGATATTTGTTTTACAAAATGGCGGCTGTGCAGTGAGTACCGTGAACCCCTTTTTCAAAAAGGTTTTCTGCGGCGAGCAGTAGAAGTTTCGCCTTACTCCACCTATAACAAAAAAAAAATTGTTTCATTATCTGCATGAGTTTTGCTATTGAAGTACACATGATTATATTTTTAGATTTTTTTTCGCGAAAAAACCAGTGTACAAGGCTCAATACCAAATATAGAACACCCATAGTTCAACATGGAGGTCGGAATGTGATAGTGTGGAGTAGTTTTTTGGGGGATAGAGTTGGACCCAAAAAGCGCATTGAAGGCATGATGATGGCAGCTGGCTACAATAATATTTTAAGCAATGTTATTCACCCATTTGCTGAGTGGCACATGCCACTTCCTTGGACAATTCAACTTGGCTATGATCAAAATCATAGTTCAAGCCATGTAAAATCTTGATTTGTGGAAAAACGAGTTACCATCATATCATGGCCGACGCAGTCCGTAGATCTCAACGCAATTGAGAACATATTGATGGTGGCGAAACGCATAAGTGGTCAGAAAATGCTCAAAAGTGTAATGACATATTCGCTGAGATAGAAACTGATTGGTACGCTATTTTACCTAGTTAATAAAGAAATTTATGAGTCAATGTCCAGAAGTTGTCACGCACACATCAAAACTAACGGTTACGGAACCAAATATTGAACTGGCTATGCATTTTTCCTTGGTATTGTGCTGAGTTGCGTATGTTTTGAGCGCTTGAATTTTCTTTTGTTTTTGCTTACCTTAAATTTTTGTTGTTGTTATTTGTTTTTGGTAAAAAATCAGCAATAAGTGAAGTTAATAAAAGTAACATAAAATTAAACTCAAAGTTATTGTATCACTGAAATAGTTTGATATTTTTTCAAAACTAATTTCAGTTGCAAAGCATTTGAGCGGTACTGTATACAGTTTTAATTTTTTTCCATCATCACACTAACAACGATTCATTCTCGCATAATTACAAAAAAATGTTCTTTTAATATTAATTATCTTCTTGTGCAGCATCAAAAGGTAATGAATTTGCTGTAGAGACAAAAAACTGTGTAAATTTAGCCAGCTTTTGATGTAAAGCTTTTAAAGGGTTACGACACCTATTTATCCTTTTTTTAAATAAATTGAATATGTTAGTCTATTGGTATTGATTGAGGATTATATTCACATGATGAAGTTGTTTTAAAATTAAGTCGCAGCCTTAAAAACTTTTTTGAAAAATGAGTACAAAAAAAGATAATGATTAATCGATTAAGGACACACTTATTGAAAATACTTCATGGGATAAAATGGTTCAGAAAAATGTTTTGGCTAGCGTGTGTTGTTTTCAGACCGAAAATCACTGTAAGAATTTCCGAAAAGAAGTTCTGAGGTAATTCGCATTTTAAATCTACAAAATGAAGTAGATTGCATACGACAGACTTCGATATTATTATCCCACATGACATTATATCAAGCTCTTGACAAGCTCATAAGTCTCATAGTCAATTTTTTTTGATTTATAAGGGCACTATTCGATAATTCTCAATACTTTTCAAGTACTGTAATCGACTTTTCGTTGTCATTCGAAAATTTTAAAAATTTTACATGCTGTGTTCTTCATTTAAGTCAGAACAACTAAGAATTTTTCGATTCTAAAATGAAAACATCAGCTCAAGTTGTTAACAAATACACAAAAAAAAAAGTGAAAAAATAACTTCAGAAAAAACTAAATAGTGATGTTTTTGGTAGCACCGAAATCAAAACAAACCAGGATTCATTCAATTAAGCAAAATCCTTTTACGACAAACGTCAAAATGAAAAACAAAACAGAAAAATAAATAATGTAAGCAAAAATTAAAAGCTAAACAAATGGAAAAGTGGGGAGGGGTGGTACCAAGCAGAGCAAACAGAATAAATAAAAACAAATTCTCCCATTCTGTTGACTTATTTAAATGAATTTCGACGCAGAACCCTTTTTGCAGGTAAAACAAAAGTAAACAACAACAGCAAAAAAGCATAAATAAAAAATCAAAGTAAAATAAAAATAAGCCCACGGCAAATACAAAAAAAAAATTCTCAAATTGAATTGTTTGACAACGAAATCAAGTCACGCAGCAACTCGCGCATACAAAGTCTATGTCCCATTTTCCGTTCTTACGCTCCAATGTGTCCTGTTTTTCAGTTGCTTTTAATATTAAATGGAGTGAAATTAAGCAAAGCAACAGAGTGAGAGAGAGAGAGAGAAGCGTAGCAAAAGCGTTTGCCTTCAATCTTCAACCAAAACTATTTAAGGACGCAACAAGGATATTTTATTTAGGTTATTTACGTTTCTACTGCTTTTTGTTGATGTTGTTGATGATACTTTTGTTATTGCTGTTGTTTTCTTAGTTCTATAGCTACCAGACAAGTGAGGTTCGGAATATTTTTTTTTTTTGCTGTATGTTCATTTTATTTTAAGTAAAACGCATAACTTTTGCTACAAAACTTAAGTATGTATAACAAAATACCGTGGTGATGTTATGTTTTTTAAGTGCAGTCTAAGAAATTTCTCAACAATCCTTAAGCTTATAAATTCCAAAAATTTTGAAATATTCTTAAGACACTTCATAAATGCCGCAGTTCTCAAGAGGAACAGAGTAGAGGACTCGAAAACATTTATAAAAATAATATTCCACAGAAATGTGCAATACATCTGTTGCACTGAACTGACGCTTGAAGCTCAAATTTTATCTCATACCCAACGCTGAAAATAGCAAGAATGTAGGATGTTAAAAAAAATAAGATACCAAATGACAGTGCAACAGGAAAATCACCAAGAAACCACAACAACAAACAAAGCATACCAAATGACAAAAGACGTTAAAATGTTTGTCATGTCATTTTGTAATTCAGGTTACATGCTTTGCATGCCTTTAAGCGCCCATCAAAGGAACTCAAGCTTAAAAGAGATAGAAAGAGATGAATGTGGAACAAAAAACAAAATCGTTGGTGTAATGAAAAAATGCGAAGCGAGCTAACGAAAAATTTTAAGGTTAAAAAGAACAACAAAAATTAAAGAAATTTGCTGACAAAAAAGTCCCAATAAAACAAAGAAAAAGAAAATGTTGCCACCTACGAGTATGTAAATTGTTGAGATGAAAATATTTTAATTCGAAAATTCAACGCAACTGACCACTTTGTTGTAGAAACTTATGTTCCTGAAAATGACATTTAATTTTCATATATTATAAGTTTAAATAAAATAATGAGAAACTTGGTCGGAGGCTTATAAAGTTTTAAAATTGTGAGTGCAGGTAATTGATAATTTTCAATTTGAGATTGCTTCAGAAAAACAAACACTTAATTGCCTTTTTTCATTTTAAAATTTTAAAAATTTGATTAAAAAGTGAACCAAAATAATAATAATATTCATCTATTCCAGTCGAGTTTACTCATAAAAGGAATATTACGGTTGCAAGACTTGATGTAAAAAGTTCGATTCGAACCAAAACCGCTATCTGTTGTGAGGAGAAAATATTCTAGTTAGAAATTTTGCCTCACATAAATTTTGCAAAGGTACAGTCACACCAAAATATTCACATAAAACAGCAACATAGGTCTACATAGCAACAACGGAGTCACTATTCCGAGTCGTTTAGTGCTAGTTCCACCAAAGATCCCTTTGGAATATCAGCAATTGATAGGGTCTTTCCTCCGACTTTGATTTTATTCGAAAGATTTTTTGTGCTGGCTTCGATAGAACCTCTCAGACCATACCTTTTATCTGGATCTGAAACACTTGCGTGCAATTTAGGCATCCTACTTTCACGGTGCAGCAAAAGGGACAACTTGTGAAGCACCAGAAAAGCAAAAATTTTGAGTTTCTGAATCAAATAAATATTTTGTAAAAGTTATTTAATAAAGAAAAAACCCAGAGTGTAGTGAAATTCAAAGTTTTATTATTTCACAAACGCCTGGAAATCCGGCGAGCTTACTCAAGCTGGAAAACTTCTTTAGTCTGTATAATTTACTTAAGTGTGGCAATTTTAATCCTGCCAATTTTTTCAAATTAAGGTATTTACTCTAGCATCGAAATCTGTCGAAATTTCAATTTCGTGATAAAATCTGAAATTAATGTCAAACTAAATTTCTCGCGAATGTCGATTTCATTTAAAACCCCACTATTGTGAATGAATTGTCAGGGCTGCTCGATTTTCTCACTAATGTCAAAAATTCATAGTCAAACAGCTGTTTAATCAAAGATAAAAAAAAACATAAACAACAAAACAAACCCACCTAGCATTTAGATGATAATTTTTTTTCTTAAATCACCTATAGAGTCATTTTTGACTACTATTTATGACCAAAAAGTGATCATAAGTAATAACTGAGAAAAAAATAAAAAAAAAAACGGCGGGTTGCACTCCAGGAGTGCCGACAGTAGTGAAAACAAATTATTTAATGGCAAGTTAGTGTGTTAGTTGGTATGTGTGCGCTTTCTTTTTATATGGCAATGCAATGGAAGACAAAAATGGAATATGTATTCAAATTTTACTCTCGCTCTCATTCTCAATTTGTCAACACAACAACGCGGAATTTGAAAGAAACAAACATGTAAGCATAACAATCGTTGAATGAGAATGGAATGTGTCAGTTAGTGTGTCTGCTTTGCTTTTGAACTTCTACTTGGAATATTTATTTGAGAGAAACAATAGAACATTCAAATTTTACTATCGCTCTCATTCATGTCGTGGAATCCCGATGACGGTCGGTGTCGCGAATTTATACTTTTTTCCTCAGCCGCGAATGCTTTCTTACGGAGGTGCACAACATGTCATAAGAAGTTTTCACTTCAAAAAATCGAAAATCACATTTCGATATACCCAATGATCTAAAACTGATTGCACAGGAAAACAGTAACTATATTAACACTTTTTGATCTACGTAATGATTCAAATGTTACTTCAGAACTTATTCTTGAAAATATGTATTTTAAATTGCGTTCTGTTTTTTAGTTCACAATAACTTTACAACAAGAAGATAATATATAAATATTTTCACAATAAGTAAAATTATAGATATAGGATTGACGATAATGAAAAGAACGGTAAAGACACGCGAAATAACGTGAATGCGAACAAATTTATGGTTCGCCATGGATATTGTAGCCAAATAGAAAAATAAGCCAAAAATGAAAGGAATAAATAGTCTAAAATATGACTCGAAAAAGACTCGCAAATGCTTAGAAATATGACTAAAATATGACTTGAAAAAGACTCGCCAATAGGTACAAATATGACCAAAATATGACTCGCAAGTGATAAGATATATGACTTAAATATGACTCGAAAAAGACTCGCATTTGACTAGAAATATGACTAAAAAATGAGTCGAAACTGATCAAAAAAACGAGTCATAAACAACTCTTTAAGAAGAGTCGCGGATAGGGTACCATTTTTTCCCGACAAAAATATCATTTATGATCAGAAAATGAGCGCATTTATGATCATTTTTATCAGACAGAGGACTCGAAATAGACTCGAATGTGATTGCAAATTTCATAAAATGCAGGCTGGGAATGAGCAAATAAAAAATAGAATCATAAAACAATAAAGTAAAAGTATATGTTATTAGCTCAGGATAAGTTTTATGGATCAGTATGTGTCTAATTTACATAAGTATTATTTGGACGTAGCTATAATGTCAAATAAAAAAAGAGTTTGCAATTCAAACTAAAAAAGAGTAAGGTTTATATTAAACAAAAGGATAATGACAGCGAAAACATGATCTCGTCAGTGTGGAGGCAATGGTCAAAATCGAGATCAGTGAAAATTAGGCTGATTGCAATGCTTTTGCAAATAAAGGGTTCGCAATCACAATAAGGTCATTGACGATATTAATCGCACTTTGAAAAACAATTTTGTAAACCAAACTTATCGAGTATTATTTTCAACATTTTATATAAATTGTTTGCTGTTATAAATTTGAGTACTAATTACAAAACAATTTGATTTACTTTTCTCAAAAATCGGGTAGTGTTTGATTACCTATCTCAAGTTATTTATTTTTCTTTCATTTGAACCGTTTTATAGTGAAAACTGTGTTCAGCATGATAATGTTCACTTAATTTCCATTAGACCAATTCAAAAAAAAAAAAGAACTTGATAACGCACTTCATTTTGTTTTTTTTAATTGTTTTAATATTGTACTGTTTTTTTTTTTCGTATACACTGTTTTACAAATTAAGTAAAGGTAAAGAAAGGTATGTGTAAAATTTCAATTCACAATGTAATTTATTCCCTTTGCGAACATTACGGTCCGGTCACATAACACCAACCTCACTTTAAAATTAACAAAAATTGCTAAAAATGTTAATTAAGCTTAAAAGCTTTTTGGACCCACTGAAGTGGACTGAAGTACGTTTGCGTTTCGCGCATATCGTAAAAAATATTCGTGTTGTTTTCTTGTAATTAAAAATTAACGCAGATGGACAACAACATGGCCAGTGACAACAAACAGGAGGTTGCAAGAACAAAGCATCGACATACGAAATAAAAATGCGCATAAAAAATTCACTTGATTACGCGAAAATGTTTTAATGAATGTTGATGCTATGGTAACTTTTTGCCCTTTGAGTGATAAATAAAAAAACTCAAAAAAAAATTAAGATTCTTAAAAGTGATGGGAGAGTGAAATCGCTGGGCTTAACGAAATGTACTGACAATGGGATATAAAATGCCGTCATGGTGATGTATTGTCATTGATAATGTGGTTGAATATACAAATGAATTCAATCATAAAAAAATGTACGCAAATCTGTATTCTTAAAGTGGGTGCAGTTAATCCTTGATGGGGTTTATTTTGACAGCAGAGGTATTGGATTTTTTTAAAAAAATGCACAAGGCATTTTTGAATTTTAAATGCTGTAAGTTTTTGATAAAATTCTCTCGGAATATTATTCGATTATCTTTCGTATTTCTAAAGAATTTTTACTCCAACCTGGTACAAATTTAATTAAAGTATCAAAATCGTGATGTAGTAATAGAGTTAATTTTATATATTTCGTGATAATTAACATACTTTTTTTTATTCAATTTTTATGTCTTAAAATATTCTGTAAAAGAACACATATTCCCTGGATTGCTTTAAATTAATTCAAAATGTTAATAAGTCATATTTTATGTTGAAGGGCATACAAAAAGAAAAAAAATAAAATAAACGCAAATAAAGGACGCTGTTGTTGTAAAGTGACGAAGGCAGAGCAAATAACAATTTATATAAAAAAATAAATTTAATGTAAGCTTTCTCGTAAAATGAAAATTACCATATGCAAAGCATAAGCCTTAGTACAATTTCTTTAACCCAAAAAATTAAAAAAAAAAAATAAACAGAAAAGTCCTTTTGATAAGTCCTTTGGTTCTCGTTGGGTATGAAAATAAAAAACTAAAAGCAGACTGGGTTAAAAAACCAAAAAAAAATAAGCTTCTTAATTAACATACAAGTAGAGGTCATATAAATTTTCAATGACTGTTTTCTCAGAAATTAACAATTTTTAAAAATGGTACTGTGCCAACATTTTTGAATTACAGAAAGTAAATAACATAACGTTTTTAAAGCTAAAAGCCACCTTTTCCTCACCTAACATTGTTTTGCAATTTGCATTAAAACAAGAGCCTCCGCCTTGTCAAGAGAGAGGTCAGACTGAAAAGCTTGGTTGAGGTAGTGAATAGGCTTTCAGCAACCACATGTATAGAGGGTGGTTTTCGCAGGTGACAACACTCAGCCTAACCTTAATTTAGTTATTATAAGTTTCCATAAGTGTAAGCAGTAGAAGGTGGAAATTTGAAAGGAATAATTCGTCTATCTCCTTAACTAATGTAGTTCCCATTTTGAAGTTTTTACTTTATTAATAATATATTGTAGCGAAATTTGGTTTACGCCAGAAAATTCTCGAAATAAAAAGCAACAAAAGAAAACTAAACGATACTAGCTAGCATCAATGGCTGTATAATTACTTTTATACCATCTAGCGGCAAAGTGTAGTTTTTATACTAAGAATAATAAACCAAAAAGGCGTCGTCGTACAACGCCATCTAGAAGGTATTGAATTATTTGAGAAAGTGATTGTGAATTCCACGTCGTACACCGCTATCTAGAAGGAATTATTTGAGAAAGTGATTGTGAATTCCACGCCGATATGCCATTTAGGAGGTACTGGTAAATTGTGGATTGCAAGCCAATACGCCATTTAGAAGGTACTGGATTATTCGAGAAAGTGATGACTGTAGTATAAAAGGTTGTCATCTGAGCTGTCGTACACAGTTGAATTTGAGCAACATAAGTGAACTGTTGAATTTGAGCAAGTAAACAGTTGAACTTAAATAGTGAAGCAGAACAGTTTATCGTCTAAGAGACAGGAATTTCGTAACAATATTTTAAGTTACATTTTAAAATTAAAACAAAAGAAACAAAAACACCTAAATTGTTCACATTCTGATTGAAATATTTGCTTCCATTTTTCTACGAGATTAAAAAGATAAATTTCAAATCTGATTTTATAATTGAAAAACATATTTTTTGATTTATAGCCTAAAACGACCTCAAGTTTGTGCACAAAAAATTAATATTTTCCTTGTACGCCAGCCATTTTGTTCAAAAATTTATATTTTTCAAGCGCCCAAACAGAAAAAAAATTAATTTTCTTTTTTCGGATGAACCAGTTTCCAGATATCTTGCTCACCGCAAATTTTGAGATCGTTCACGGCATTGCATTTTTCGAACTTATTGACAAATATTTTTGAACCAAAATTTCAGGAATAAATCTTGAATAGTTGTACTTTAATAATCTAAAAAAAATTTTGGCCTAAGATTAAATTCAGCTTCAAAAAAAAAAATTTTAAAAAAATGTCTTTTAATTGTTCGAAAAACACATTCTTCAACTACAATTAGGCCGAATGAAATCGAAATTCGGAATGTCACATCTTGCGGAACTTAAAGAGCTATCTGACCCCGAATCGATAAAGTAAATTACGAGAACATCCAAAGCCCTCACGTTCAAATTAGATGTAGACTAACTTTCAATAATAAACTTTCAAATATTCACATGACTCAGCGTCCTAAATGCTGTGTTATCACTATGAACCTATTTTGGTCCGTGTGTGATTTTTGATGATTTTTTTTTTTTTCAACTGTACGTGATATTTTTTATTTTACTAAATCAAAATAGTAATAGGAATAGAAAAATATAATCATAGAAATTTTATCCACATTGGGATAAAATATAATCACCCTTATCATGAATATCCGGAGAAAAACTATTCTTTCGAATTTTTTTTTCTCCAGAGGAGTATTTTGTGATCATAAATAATTGAGGAATAGAAAAGTATTGCCGATAAACTCATTTTCCAGGGAATTTTTTCCCATTCCTCAAAAATCTTCCACGATCGCAAAACAGGGGATTGGAGAAAAAATCCGAAGGAATGTTTATTCATGATAAGGGTGAATATACTTAAATAATTAGAATTCATCTAAAAACATTATTTCTCTGTAATTACAACTGATTCAGGCTGATTGGAATACATTTTAAACACTATTATATTTTATATACATACTATTAAATGGGATTTGTTTTGTTAATGCATAGTTGAGCACCAAAATATATAGCACTACCATGCAAAAATGCTGCTCATTCGAAAAATTAATTTCGCGTTAGAAATTAATCTTTAAGAATTTGTAGTCTATATCTTATTTTTTGATCCTTAAGTCAAAGCCAATTTAAGAGCACAAAAATAGCATAAGAAATATTCAAAATTTAGTTTACGCCACAAACATACAAACTAAGTACAGCTACATTGTAGATGGCAAATTGCAAGCACTAGTAATGACTTCATTAATAAACTGGAAATATAATTCAAAATAGTGAAATCAAAAACGTTTTTGTTTGATTAAATATTAATGCCAAATAACGCTGCTGGTATCATATACCAAGCATTCAATACCTTGGTGCAATCAAATTATTTCTCATTCAAGTTAGAGTTTCGTGCTTATGGATTATAAATTATGTAAACACTTTCATTTACATAAGCACATACAGTGAGAAACTTCCTTATTGCATATGTCATGTATAGGTAGATTACATTTATGAATATATACGTATCTGTGGCAATAAGGAATAACAGCTTAAGTTGGGCTGTGATAACAAAACATAGCAACATAAGTTCTGTGTATGAGCAAGTGACTTGATTTGTTTTGCTTCGTCATCACAGATCGACTTAAGCTGTTATTCCTTATTGCCATAGATAAAAGTATATATTGAGTTCTATGTGATACATATGTATTCAAGAAGTATGTTATTGTACAAACCCACCCATCTACAAGCTGTCCAAGTAGGTAAGAATACTCTGACAATGTAATGTAATTTATGTTTCGTTATATTCAGCTTTAGTAAGGTGGTGAAAAATCATAGCTATACAAAAGTGTGAGGCTGAGTTTATAGCTCGACGATTTTTGTCACACTACACGACAACTTATTTCTCCAGCCTATCAAATGAATGCACACATATGGAAGTTCCTATGGCTAACCGAAAATCATAGTTTATGGTACCATTGAAGTGAGGTTGAAAATGGAGCTTCAGCAAAACTTTTCCATTATCCAGAAAATTTAAAAAAAAAATTTGGGTTGTTTAATGAAGAGATCTAAGCGAGTTCTTATTTAAAATAAGTTTTGTATCTGTCTTTTTAGATATTTATGAGCAAAAAACTATATTTTAAAAAACCTATAATTTTTTAAAATTAATTACGATTTCAAATCCAGAAAAAAGAAATACAATGTATGCAGTGCGAGTATTCGTGTTAGCAATTTCGTTGTTAACATTTTCTGCTGTGAACTATGCATATAATCATAAAATTATTTTTTATAGTTAACATAATATATCTATTAAGAATATGACAACTTCATCCAAAGCATCAACTAGTTCTATTTAAAGATTTGTTTATATAACAGAATCATAATCATGCCGTATGTTTTTGACTTAAAAATTCTGCGTAGTTACAAATCCTTTTATTTGACTTTCGTCAAGTGTAGGAATAAGTGTGCGTAAGTTAAGGCTTCCCTTTGTTTATTCAAGAGTGGGACATATTAAACTCTAACCTAATATTTTGAAAATCTGTAAAGAGAAATTTCTGAAAAGTTTATCTTTTTTAATCAGTTTCATTCTCAATCCTATGAAAAGGGTTAAGACTCTGGGCTAGTTACGAAATTGCCTTGTACGCATTCATACACATTAACACATATTTCTACGCAAGTATGGTGTATTATATCCAATTATAGTTTGTACTTTTTGTATTTACTTTTATTTTATATTATTAATTAAATGTAAGTACTTCTATGTAGAATGCTTTTACCTTATACATATTTATATCATTTACTTTTTAAGAACTTACCTCCTGTGTTTAACGAAAGAGTTTATGTAACCTTACGCTGCTCTAAAAATGTTCCCTTTTATACATGAGAGGTGGGTAATCTAAACTATACATTATCACATTTAATTTTGATTCCTACACAGCTCCATGAGATAAGCAACATAAAAAGGATATTTTTTAAAGACTGTTAGTTTCAAATGAAATAGATGACAAAAATTTGTCCAATAAATCCAAATTTTTGGCTATATTAGCTATATAATTTTTTACCATTTACCATTAATATACGATTTTGACATATGAGCGCCGCAACTAATCAATATTTAGCGCAATCTGAAGGCCAAACTATCAGTCACTCTCATAGCAATTAAGGCCTTATTTTTGAAAAATCTCATGAGTTGTTTTTGAAAACCTCAAGTGTTGCTGGTTTATCAGTAAGAATCCAATCTTAGAATCTTAACGGCCAATAGACTTCATAATTGCATGAAATCCTGTAAATTTTGAAGGAATTTATACTTGAAATTTTTCTGGAACATTGATGGCAACTGCAAAGCTGATGAACTTGCTAGGCAAGGGACTACTGCACAAATTCCTCACGATAAGGAAGGTGTTGGCATGCCACTTGCTACCTGCAAGTTATTGCTTAAAGAAGAAATGGTAAAAAATGCTAACAAAAGGTGGACTCAAGGGTCAACTTGTAATATAACTAGGCAGATTTGGCCGAAATGGGATGCTAAGCGTTCGTCAGAACTGATTTCTCGCACTAGACATAGTGTCTCGGCAGTTGTTGCAGTCATAACTGGACATTGCCTCATTGGCAGACATGCGGAGAGATTGGGTGTTAGGTCTTTGGACTTTTGCAGAAGTTGCGGAGATGTGGAGGAGGAAGAAAACATAAAACATTTTCTCTGCTCCTGCCCCGCACTTGCTAGGAAACGCCACAAAACACTCGGTTCGTTTCTATTTGATGACCTGGATGACCTGAAGAATGTTGGTATAGGTCAGCTATCAAGTTTTATTAAGAGATCTGGTTGGTTCAACGAGAGGGTATAGTGAGACACCCTGTGGTATCACAATGGATAATTTTTGGTCAAAGTGAGTCAGTTCGCAACTGACTGCCACTCCTACCTAACATAACCTAACCTAACCTAACCTACTTGAAATTTTAGTGAATTTAGTAAATTTACACAATTCGAAGCGTTGTTGGACTATTACATAAATTGGTACCAAATGCATTCAACTATGAACACAAAGACATGGAGCCCAATTCGAAGTATTTCGGCGAGAGTTGGGCGTTTGTCCCGCTACAGATCTTCTATTTTGTATTGAAAAGCTTTCGTATCGAAATCTTAAAAGTACATTTTCTTTAGTTTTAATACTTACGTTTTACGGAATCGACGGGTGTGATTATAAGAAAAACTATAGGACCTATTGAATCCATGGAAAATTTTTTTTTATACAATATTATATTTTCTTCTATTTGAAGTAAAAAAAATGTGGAAAAAATAATCTTAGATGACTTGTATAAAGGGTTGAATTATTTTATTTTTAAGAAAAAACTATTATTTTTCAAACCTTCAAAAAAGTTTCTCGAAAACAGCATATTTCGGACCTTGTAAGGCAGGAACCTCTTTAAAGGAAGGGTAACGTATTTACCGTATTTTTTCTTCTTCTTCGATTTTCTGAATGAAGAACCTTTCAAGAATGTTGTGTAAAAATTTGAGACGGATCGGAGACCAGAAGATACAGCAGTTTAAGCAACAGTGCCTCAGTGCTTGCGCCTTTAGTGTTTGAAACTTTAAGGCGTTTTTCCCACAACTCACGTTTTCAAAGACGGTGCCCAACGTATCTTCAAAACTACTACATCGATTCTTTTGAAATTTTGAACACTATTTCTGTACAAAATTTTCAAGGTAACGCTGGAGAGCTTTTTTCAAATTTGTAAATATTTATTATTTTATAATAACAAATTATCCGATTTTTTTTTGCAAAAATCGCGTTTTTCACTTCAAAGTGCTCCCAAAAATTGAAAAATTTAAATTTAGAAAAAACCCTCCAGCGTTACTCGGAGAAATCAATTATCTAACGAAAAATTTCTTTTTAATCTGAGATGATCCAGCACCGACTTATCGTGGGCACCGCAATTCTACTTTTTTCTGAGACGCTTCCAAAAAAATACTGCCATTGCCGTAGTTTTCCATATTTCTACCTCAAAATTTTACGAAATTTTCTTCAAATGTTGTACTTTGATTTACTATTGGTTTTAATATCTAGATTTAAACTGTGTTGTCGAAAAAAATTCACAAAAATGTGCCTGTTTTTGTACGACTTAACGTTACCCTCCCCTTAAGGGGTTAGACCACTTTGACCTCTAATTATTTCTCAAAGTCTTTAAAAAGTAGTTTATTTTTTTCTTGGCCACTGTCTTCTAATTTTTTTTTTTCGTTTTGAAACATATTTTTTTAAGCTGATGAATTATTATATACATACATACATATGTATGTATGTATGTATATCGGAATGTGAATTGTATATAATAATATCACTGCTGTGAGTTTCCTTATTTAATAAGCCTTGGTATTTTCTGATAATTTTGTATCATTTTATTCTTATAGAAAACATAACAATCTTTAGGAGGTATTCTCTTAAAAAAATTAATTTTAGAACCACCTGTTCCCATCACCTAAATATCACTGGAGAAAGTCACAATTTTCATGTGGAACTTTTAGTTTGTCAACTTTTGTACAGCATAGAAAACAAAATATTTGTTATTTTGTTTACACATATGCTTGTACTCATAGTTTTATTGAGCTTATAGTTTACACTGAGTAAATTTGTTAACTGTAACTAAAAATTAATTATAAATTTGCAATTAATCAACGCATATGTTTGCATTAAATACCGAAACACCCTCATTGTGTAACTGAAGGGGAAATAAAGAGTTAAATAATTAATAACGAATTCAAAGAAACATAGTAAATATCTGCAGAGAATCAATTTCAACTTTCTTCAGCATATACTTACCTAAGTAGGTGCTGTTTGTTAAAACCCAAAAGATTTTTAATGGATCCACCATTACTACAACAGCAGCGCTACACGAACACAGGCAGGCAGGCGGGTTTCTGCAACCCTTCGTAAGCCACAAAAAAGAAAGATGTCGAAGAGCACTTTGCTTGTGTTGGATTCGTTCTGCTCGCTTGCTTGTCAAAAACAGTTCGAATACAATTTAAATTCAATTAATTGCCAAATAAAACTGAACATTTAAGAGCCACACTACTCGTCGCTAGCTTTGTTTGTGCTCTTGTTGATTATTCGGTTATTTTACTTGTTATTTATATTTGATTTTGTTGTTTTTTGCTGATGTTGTTGCTGTTGATTTTATTATTGTTGTTGCAATTGAAAATGTGCTTTTGTTGAGTTGTATTAATTTGCATTTCAAAGATAAAGAATAAACAATCTGTTGCATACTTTAAAGCGCAAGTCTTAATTCACCTTTTCTTTCACCACTACACTTTATGCACTTAAATCATGGATATTTTGTTATTTTTTTAATAAAGACTTGGGTTCCTTTTAAGTATTTTTTTATAAGTTTTCGCTATTAAGTTTTTTTTTAATAATATTTGTTGTTATACCTAGTGGAAAGTACACACATTTTTTGCTCTTGCTGAGATTTTATGACATGTTACCGAAATTATTGACAGTTTTCTAATTAAATTTATTTATTTATTTTTTAATATAATTCTGTACATATGTAAGCAATCTTTGGACGAATTAGTTAAAATTAATATAACTTATAATTGTTTTTTTTTATTGTAGACTTATGCCAAAATATCAAAAAGTTTTCATTTCGTATAAATGCGTAAATATATGAGTGGTTTTGGTGTTATTTAAGTTCATGTTGAATAAAAATACACCCAAAATAAAATCAGGACTTTCTTTCTCATTATTAATATACTCATTAATACTCGTATTATTCTGGTAGTAGTAAGAATGACTGAATTAAAAAAAACTAAATTAAATTATAAAAAATAAAAAGTAAGCAATTTTTTTGTAACATTTGCTCCCATGAGTAGAAAATCTTCACATATTATAGGACTTCACTACAATAATTTTGCCAAGAAAGACCAATTTTCAGTTTTGATAACTTAAACTATTCAAATTAATTGAACTATTCGAATAGTTCAAACCATTCGAACTATAGGAACAATGCTAATTATTTGAACTAGAGAAATTGTCCAAGATGTTTGCATTTTCGAACTATTCGAATTATTCAAATATCCAAACTATTTGAATTATTCAAACAATTTGTACTCTTTGAACTATTCGAATTATCAAAAGGCTCAAATTGTCCGAATATTCAAACTATTCGAACTATATATACAAATAATTCGAGCAATTTAAACTATTGGAATTATCCAAACCTTTTGAATTCCTTAAATTATTCAAAAAATTTTAACTATTTTAATTAACCAACTGTTCTATGTAACCAAATTTTTCAACAAAAACTCGGATTTCTTAGCCTATTGTTTGTGTGACTACTTCAAAGAACTGGCTGAAGTGAATAAGTCTCGAACTTAATGAGGACATGCAAATTGAAGCCCAACGTTTACGAACTGAAAACTATAGTAGAGTCATGAAAAATGAATGGAAAGTTCCTGTATTTGCGGAAGTGAAAATATTAAAAGATTTGCACATTATTTTAAAATATTCATTAATAATAATTCCAAATAAAATCATAAAAGACTACATAAAATGTTCACTTAAAAATGTTGCTAAAAATTTTTTTTTGCTTAATGACTAAATGGTACTATATTATGGTATATAGTATCCATCGTGTATTAATTAAACTGCATTCTATTTAATTAACAAAAGATTAAAATCTGTAAATTTGTGAAAGTGTAACTTCTTACCAAGACGCAACGATTTCATATCGTTATAAATTGTCTTGTGTAAATTTGACGAATATTCAATTAAAATTATACAATGTGCTTGCTTATACTGCTAAGGGTAATTGGAAATAATAAATTAATGAATAAATAAATAAATCAAACGTGAAGTGTTTCATGACAGCATAGTCAAGAGGCTTTCAAAGGAAATTGTAGTGTAGGCGTTCCGTAGTCTCATAGGAACGAAGTACATAAAAATTGTTGCTTCAGTAGAAATTATCATAAATAAAATTGAAATGATCATAAATCATTAGCACAATTTGTTTTCCCTTCCTTTGGGGCTTCACTTTGATATATTTTTTTTTGTTTTTATTTACTTAAATGGCTGATGTAAAAGGGGAAGAGTATAAAATCAAACCTTATAAAATGCAAGCTAATTTATTTATTTATTTTTAAGGAATCGTTTTATCGTAATAGTACACACAAAGTTTTTAACTCAATACTTCTAAATGATAAGTTTCACAGTCTTGCGGTGATTTCTCTATTCAAATGCCATGAAGAAGTGATTGTAGTAGATATATACAGGGTGTTTTTTTTAGTGGTATAGAGCTTCGAATTGAAATAAAACACAAAACAATCGTTTTAATGTCCATCAATTTGGCTTTATTGGAAGGATAATTTTATGCCATTAATGTTTAAATATGATTTCGGGCATGTGGCCGCCGCGGCTGGCTCGAATAAAGCCAATTCTACAGGTCCAATTTTTAACCACTTTTTCGAGCATATGGGGCCGTATGTCGGCAATAACGCCACGAATGTTGGCTTCCAAGTCCCCTAACGTTTCTGGTTTGTTGGCGTAGACGAGCGACTTCACATATCCCCGAAGAATAATCCAGTGGTGTCAAATCACACGATCTTGGTGGCCAATTGACAGGTCCATTCCGCGAAATTATGCGCTCATCGAATGTTTCCTTCAATAAATTGATTGTGACGTGCGCTGTGTGGCATGTAGCGCCGTCTTGTTGGAACCACAACTCATCCACATTCATGCCATCCAATTCGGGAACAAAATATTCGGTTATCATGGCTCTATACCGGTCTCCATTAACGGTAACTGACTCTCCAGCATTATTTCGGAAGAAGTATGGCCCAATGACTCCACCAGCCCATAGAGCACACCAAACAGTCAGTTTTTGTGGATGTAATGGCGTCTCAAGGGTCTCATGTGGATTCTCTTCACTCCAAATGCGGCAATTTTGCTTGTTGACGTAGCCATTCAACCAAAAATGAGCCTCATCACTGAACAAAATTTTGCGATGAAAATCAGCATCGAGATCAATCTCATTTTCGGCCCATACACCAAAATCACGACGCATTGCATGGTCTCGCGGCTTTAATTCTTGCACAAGCTGGATCTTGTAAGGTCGCAAGCCTAGATCTTTGCGCAAAATCTTCCATAAAGTTGATGGACAAAGCTCCAATTGCTGTGCACGGTGGCGAATCGATTCATTCGGGTCCTCTTCAACATTTTGCTCTACAGCGGCAATTGTTTCTTCGGTGCGCACTGTTCGACGTCTCTGCGGATGCGTATTATCACATAGAGTAAACGTAGTGCGAAAACGACCCATGGTTAACCGAATTAATTGCTCTGATGGACGATTATGTCGACCATAAAATGGACGGAGCTTGCGGTAAACTTCGCGAACTGAACCATTATTTTCGAAATAAATTTGCACGATTTGCAAGCGTTGTTCTTTTGTCAACCTGTTCATGATGAAATGGCAAACCAAACTGAACACAAATGACATTAGAATTGCCAGATTTGACCATAAAATGCCAGTTTTATCTCTATTCGAAAAACAAACCTCTAAAAAAAACACCCAGTAGTAGTATAGCTTATGCTTTAAAAATATTTTAGTTAACAAGCGTTCAGCTTAGCGAAGCTTAAAAAAATGCGCGGAAGAGTGTGCTATGAATATTTTCATACCTTCACTTTTTGGGATATGTAAGCAAACGCTTGGTGTACTTCAAACTTGTAATGTAGGCACTACGAACGATTGACTTTGCTTAGTTAATGTGCTTATTTTTGCTGAAGAAATTTGCTGGAAAAGAACAGAGTTCTAAAAGGTTTTCGATGGAAAAAAGTATTATCCTTTCAAAAAAAGATAAAATAAATTTTTAGCATTAATGATGAATATAAAAGTTGTACTTCCTATTCTGAAAATAATTTTAAATGACATTGAAATATTCGTACTGAAAGGACACTTAACGTCAATGTTAAAGTGAGTAAGTGTAATGGACTTGATAAAACATAGCAAGAGTATAGAGGAGGAGTTGATGGCAAATGAATATACCTAATAAAAATCTGAGCGCTAAGTTAAGAAAGAATTTTATACGGAGAATAGTCAAAGAACTAAAATAATGTTATCAATTTACCTTAGGAAATAATACGCAAGATCTTACATTCCTTTCAATGGAGATTATTGAATTTTTTTTTCTTTCATTTTCAATGTTCATTTGTTTTGAACGAACATTCTATTCCGATTTTGTTGCATTTTTCTTCATACTTTCTATAATTTTTTTTCCACAATTTTTACATTAAGTTTAATTATTCAAGTATGATTTCTTATGTTTTTCAATTTACTAATTCTTAAAGTTAAAAAGAAATACAGCAAAAACAATTTCCAAATATTAGTACAGACAGTTCAAAGTCTTAAAAAGATTAAGATTCCAGTAGAAAAGTTTTAAGACACATACAAAGCTAAGCTAAAAAGTCAGTACAAAATCTTTTCTTGAATTTATTTAATATAAAAGATTAAATAAAAATACAATTTCAAACGAGAAAATTAAGCTACCAGACAATTCGAACGAACGAACGCATATTTTTTGGAATCAAAATGAACATATAAACGTTGTTAACTTTTCTGTACAGCTATAGTTTGTTTTTTTTCGAATTCATTGCTTTTGTACATTACTTTGTAAGGCAGAAAGGGATGCGGTTGTTCTATTTTCAATTAGTTTTATTTAATTTTCAGAAAAATTTGTCCCATTACTTTTATATGGGTAAAGCTGACCATCAACGATGTCTCCTAAAGCTGATTTTGCAAGAAAAATATGTTGCGAAAGCACAAGAGAAAGGCAATCATCATTGCGTGCCAAGGGAATCATGCCAATCATGCTTACTGGCCTATTTAAATTCTTCTGTTATATCTCCCACTTACTGTTGCTGTACAGCTTTATGCCAGAAATAAAATCATTCCACACGATTTTGCTTGTTTGTGAGAAAAAAAAAAACTCTATTTAGCAACAAGGCAAAAAAATGAGGATATAAATATTTGCATGATAAAGAAAGAAAGAAAGAGAGAAAAGGAAAGCGTAAAAAGAAGATAAAATTTCACTTCATAAGACTAATTACATTATGCAAATTCGAGAAAGCTGAGAAAGAAACAATGCAATGGCAATTCAATTGTGCATAAGCACTAGCACACATACAGCAACATAAATAATTGCAATATCTTACAGTGTGCTTGTGTGCATATATGTCTGCTTGACTGTGTTAAGCACATTGCACTTCATGCAGTTTTTTCCTTAAAAATGCCAGAGCTGACTTATCATGCAGAGGAGTTTTCTTTTTCTTTTCAGTTTTTTATGTTATTTATTTTGCTCTTTATGTTTCATCCCTACATTTCTTAATCTCTGTGCTGCTTTTTTTCATTGATGAAGAGAAACTTAAGTGCAAATGATTTAAAAGAATTCACAGCAATGCTGCAACGATAATTAACATAAAAGTGCTGCAGTAAAATTTATGGTAAAAATTTATCATTTCCCTTAGGAAAGGAAATCAAATTTTTGTTTAAAAAACATTTTTTGTATTTTCAAAATGTTTGCCTTGTGCTTTTTGGTTGCTTAATTATGGAAAAGCTACTCATGAAAAAATTTTTTTTCAGCATAAAAAATTAGAAAAAAGACCTTGAAATAAAAGCAATGAAGAGAAATTAAGCAACAGAAATGTGTTTTAAGTATTAATATCAATGCATGCAGTAAGCGCTTCCACTACTTACTACATATGCTACATACATATGTATGTAATAAGTTTTTATTTCAGCCTTTGTTTATCTCTCTTATGTAACTTCCGGCACTGTAGTTGATTTCGGAAAACAAGAAAGTATAAAATTAAGTAGAAGGATGTCGGAAGTTGGCTTTTAAGAAAATTGGATACGACAAAACTCGCTAAGAAGTTACAGATTTTGTTCTACTTTGGCAAAAGCAAAAACGAAAAGAGTAAGAAAAAAATTTTTCCTTTTTAGAAGAAATAGAACATAAGTTTTTAAGTGAATATAACTATAACAAACTACCTTCCGTGCCTTATAAATTATGCTCGGTTATTTTGTCAGCAATAAAAAAAACATAAACTATTGTTACTGCCATTGTCCAAACATGATATTCATCTAAAAGTTTTCAAGTTTTCTTTTTTTACTTTTTGTTTATTTGTGTCAACAAATGCGTAATTATCTACTCATTATCTTATTATTTCATTTGAGTTTACCTTGTCCGTTGGTAACTCTACACCGCATGGCACTATGCATGACATATATTTGTTATAGTTCCCAGAAATTTGTGTATTATGGGAAAATACACAGTAATATTTTTCATAGAAATAACTAATGATTTCTGATGTAAAAAATGCTGTGTTGTGACAGGTATATGTAATTAAATTAAACCTTTTCTTGGAAACCAATTTCAATTTGAAGGTATGAAATAAATTTGCGTTAAAAAAAAACAAAACAATTTTTTAAAATTTATTTTTCTCAGAGATTTCCAAAATATTTTTAACAAAATCGCAAACCTTTGAATAATATTTAGAAAACTATCTTACAGTTTTGTCTAATGAGCTTTAGTTCACGAGATATCAAGGCTCAAAAACTGAAATATTGCCAAACGGACTATTTTCAAAAAGTTCACTAAAACCCACACAAACATCGAAGAACAACAATATTAACGTCAGCAAAAGAAAAACAAAAAAAAACCGGAATGATATAATTCTGAGCCAAAATATTGCAAAACATGCGAAATGTGAAAAAACTGCTTTGGTTATTTTCAAAAATGACTGAAAAATATAATATTTTATTAATTTATTCGAAAATAAGCTAACTAAAATAATAGGGGAGGGTGGGGCTAAACCAAACGCAGGGCTAATCCGGACAGTCGCGATTAATCAAAAGCACACCCTGTCGTAAGCTACTAACTTCCCAAGTGTCAATGATATTTCATCATTCAGTTTAGCGTCAGTCGTCGAAGAGTGCAGACACATGTATTTTTCGCTTAAGGTAAAAATTTTTTTTTTCAAAATTTTTGGATTGTGAAATTAATATACAAGTGCGCAGAATATTCGGTGAGTGTTTTTAGGTAATTAAGATGTGCTGAATCGAATGGTGTTAGTGGTTCTTATGATAAAATATTTTTCATCAACGTTTTTCGATTGAGTTAAAAAAATGACACGATGGGGCTAAACCGGACACTTTTTGGTGGGGCTAAACCGGACATCTTATTTGTCATTTTAAACTCGTGTTTGTTATTCATAAACACTTCTGAAGCACATTGAATGTTTCTACGACAAAACTGAAGCACAATAAACATTGATATTAATTATTTTAAGTTAGTCACAGCAAATGGTGCGTAATTACAAACGTAAAATTCCTGCAGTCGATAAGGAAAAAATGAAATTAGCTGTTATTTCGGTGATTCGTGATAAAACGTCGATTCGAGATGCATCAGAATTTCATAGTGTCAAGCGAGCAACATTGGCAGATTGGATCCAGAAAACCAGATGAAGATTTTGAATGAATTTCAATATTTTCCGAAGTTTTCGTTGAAAAAAAATATTTTCATTTTTCTATCCAAAATTTTTTTCATCATCATTTTGACAATTTGCACTTAAAATCAACATTTTTTCAATCAAATACAATCTTTTCTTGTACGAAATACATCACTAAAGATTCAAAATAACATTTAAACATAATGTGCCT
Source organism: Tricholauxania praeusta (assembly GCA_949775025.1). Classification (NCBI taxonomy): domain Eukaryota; kingdom Metazoa; phylum Arthropoda; class Insecta; order Diptera; family Lauxaniidae; genus Tricholauxania; species Tricholauxania praeusta. Next base: position 13,816,368 of record OX459030.1, read on the forward strand.
TCATGTTTGTTATTCATTTTGGTTTTGGCGCGACTGTCCGGATTAGCCCAACCCCCTGTCCGGTTAAGCCCCACCATTTTTGGCTTTTTCGATTTCGAGGTTGGTATAGTCTGAATGAGCTCACGCCAAACTTAATACATATTAAACCATCAAACGATATGCGATTTGTAGCTTAAGGATGTAGCTTTCGAATGATATATAACACCCCAGGTTTCGAATAATTTTTTTACATTATTTTTGCAAAAAGACAAAAAGTGTCCGGTTTAGCCCCACCTTCCCCTAGTCGTTATTGTTTTGTTCGCTATTTTATAAGCTTCAAAATAAAATACTCTAAAAAAAATCCTTCCACAAAACTTAGTTCATTTGGCTCCGACGAACTGATTAACTTAAGGGCGCAGGGGCAGTCAGAGTTATTAAAAAAATCAATTTTTTTTGTATTTTCTTAAAGTATAATATCTTAAAAATATATTCTGGAAATTTGAAGTCAATCTGACAATTACTTTTAGAGTTATTCGGCAATAACCTATGGGCTCTCGGACTGTACATTAGAGTGACCAAAAAAAAAATCGAGTTTTCGATTTTGATGTGGCTTATATGAAAGGTAGTTAGTGCTATGTAAAAAATAAGACACTGAAAATTTTACTAAAAAATATTGATATATAGAGGTCGCTAATGTCTGATTTATGAATTAATTTCATTCATTTTATTTGCGAGTGATTATAACTCTTCCCAAAATATAATTCCGCATGAGATACAGGGTGTTGGTATTGATTTCTATGTTTTTGGGTCGTCTGAATACGATGGTGATGGCTATTTTGCTATACAGTGGCTGGGTATCTTTGTAGCATCGAAAAACTCCCTGAAAACAGCGAATAGACAGCGCAAATGTGGGTTTAAGTAAGGTAAACTCGAGGAATAATTTTTTTTTCTTGGTCTAATATTCTTTATCATTGTAGACCGAAAACAGACGAAGAAATTTTAAGTAGTCCCTATGTTCCGGTATTTTTTATCAGAAGACCAGAGTAATAGAGAAATGAAAAACCCTCGGAAACAGAAAAAAGTTCAAGCTTAAATGAAGTAAATTCGGGTAATATATCTTTTAAAGATAGTTTTCTAAAGTAATTTTTTGCGCTGAATCCGAATTTGGCCTCAAAATTGACTCATCACATCAGAATTCTGAAATACCTAAAAATGAGATTTTTTGTGTACTTTCGAGGACAAAAAATATTGAAAATGCTCTGTTTTTCACGCCTCTGACTGCCCCTGCTCCCTTAAGGCATATATGCAAGGGTCAATTTCTTATTTAAACTAGGAAAATTGAATAGATCTATTACAATTTTTAGCAAAATATGCCGTGGAATCGCAATATTCTGTTAAGTTAAGTTTGTGAAAAGTTAAGTCTGTTTGCAAGTTGACTGCCATTCCTACCTAATCTAAAAGTAAATTTTTTGTATGATGAGAAAGCTTGTATTTTTTAGCACAGAAAAAAAGAAAAACCACGGAATTTTGAAATTTGTTCAGCATAAAATTTAAGTTTAGATAGCAAAAACCACACATTTACTCATGTAAATGATATCATGGGTGTGGCAGCTATCATTGTGAATTCAACATTTCATGCGTTATTTAATTTAATGAGGCTCATTGAATGAAATTTGTGTGTTTTTCGTTTGTTATTTTATTCCATTACCACTATCTACTACACACACACACACAAGCACACTTGCTCCTAATCTAATTACAAGCACCAACAGTACTCGCAATTTAAAAGAACAAAGTTTTGTTGCGCAACCCAACCAACCACCCACTACTTTGAGAGGCTAACGAGGGTTTATAAGTATGAAAAAAATAAAAAAAAAAAAAATAATTTTAGTGTATTTTTCATTTTTATTTTTGCTTTTGCTTTGTATTTAAATTTTTTTTTTTTTTCAACAACAATGTTGTGCTTTTGCTGTTTCCTTAGAATTTGTTTTTTCAACTTTTTACACAATTTTTTCTATTTCAGTTTTTTGTTGAAATTTTTATTTTAAGCCAAGTTAGTAGAGAGCAGCAATAGCGTTGTTGTTGCTGCTGCTGTCGCTTTGCTGTGTGCATTTTAAATGAGGCTAGCAAGCAGGCTGCGCAAGTGACCTACTTTGAGTACTGATGGCACTACAAATATGTTCATGAGCAAAGTTTGCTTTTTTTTCTGCTGCTGTACCATTGAAGTTGATGTTGTGATGTAGTTGTAGTTTGCTATTATTGTACTACTAACAACAACAAGAACGGAAATACTGAAAAAATCTCGCAAAATTACAGGGTTGAGTACTAACAAAAGGAAATGCAAAAAAAAATCTGTATTTGTTGTAACATTAGTTACAACAAAAGTTTTCAAAAGTGTTGGAAAAAAACAAAGAGTTTTTTGCACGCATCCTGACATGGTTTTCCTATTTATGTTCTACAGAGTATTGGGGGTATTAAATATCATTTACTGAAAGTGAATGATTGGTTATAAATAGTAGGTTAAACACTGAAAAAATTCGTCAAAATATCTCACAAAAAAATTTTTCTCAGAGATTGTAAAAATAAGAAAAGTTAAAATATTAAGAATATTCGAAAATGTACTAACAGCTAAAATATAACAGCTCTGTTCCCAATGGTCTAACGCTTACACAAGAACAATTCAGCGGTGTAAAAAAGACTTGATCCAAGCAGCTAATTGATTTCAAAATAATATGAAGTCGGAGTGAGTTTAGTAAATTTTCATGATTTGCAAGCGTTGTCAACTTTTTCGTTTTAATATTGTATGAATGTAATGTGGACAGATTGGATGAACTTTTTGACGTTTCTTTATATCTGGAAATTAAGGGTTAAGAATGGACTTATAAAAAAAAAACAAATTGAAAGTGAGTTTGTACTTCGAACTTTGAAGTTATAAACAGTATAAATGAAAGGTATACAAAACAACAATAGAAACACAGAATTCAACAGTATAAGCAATGAAAAATTAAGCGACAATTTTTGTGTGAGCTTTTGCAAAATCTAAATCGTCATAAAGTGATATTTGACTTTAAGAAAATAAAAAAATAAGTACGCAATAATCTTTTTGAGCACAAAACTGTTGTTTTAAAAGAAAAATTATTAAAATCGGTTAAGTATATTTTGCGCCAAAGCGTTACAAACCATTTCCATATAAGCAATTTTATGTAAATAATATGTATTTAGCATTTTTCGCCATAAAAGTCGTGCGTAAAAATTATAGTTTTAAGTTTTTTTTTTTGTAATTTTTAATAATAAGGATTTTATTACGCTAAGAAAATTTAATAATTGTCGATATGATTTTGTTTGGCTTTTTCATTCAGTTCTTTTTTTAAATTATTTATTTTTCTAAAGTGTCCAATTTTAGAGAGATAATTTTTTTTGAAGACTTTATTTATTAAATAAGTGCGTATCAATTTACAAAAAAAATAAGATTTTATTGGCATATACTAAGTTTTTTAGATAGTTTCGTATATTAGTGCATTTTCGTTTGTGTGCGTGATTTTAATATCCTATACAAATGAAACATCAAAATTGATAAACCTTGAATTCATTTTGACATTACGTTTGTAACACATGTAATGGAGTTTATTTTATCCGATTTTAAATATAAATTCTTTTGAACCATTTGTATACAGATTGAAAGAAGTGTGCCGTAAGCCAAATCATATGCTCAATAATCTCAATATTTTTATACCACTTATTTCTTTACTCAATGCCCACTGTTCCACTGTTAAGTTCTTGTTACAGTATAAGGTCGATTACTGCTCTCATTGTTGTTTTAACCGAATTTCGAGTACAAATTGGTACCTTTTTTGCTCTCTACCTATGCTGTTAAAATTCAATTATAACAGAGATTTTCGCTTTTGTGTCAGTGTTACCAGCTCTTACTGAAAATGTGTTGAAAAAATAGAAGCAAAAAATAAGTGCATAAAAGGGAGTTGCTTTTTTGAATTTTTTTTTGATCTTAGTAATTTATTTTTAATATCAGGTTGCGAAAATATGATTGCAAGAAGAGCCATTTATCCTTGAAGTTTTGGATGTACGCATAAGGCAAATGCAGTTGAATTAAGCGTTATGAGAGAGAGTTCACAGTTTCTGCAAAATGTTATTTATTTTTTAAATTAAGAGGCCGAATAAAATATGCCTTCTTAAGAAAAAACATTTTTCTGTAGTATAAGTGCTTTGATTGTGAGGCACCTTCATATTTTTCGGTGGGCATTTACACAGCTGTACCTTTCAGAAACTATTTTTATAGCATTTGCCATAAAAAAGTGCACTGAAATGCGTGTAAAAGCCTACGTGTGTCATGATATTTCCATTCAAATCAAATAGGAAAGTGAAAATGAATTGAACAGACGTTGCGGAAATGACCAACTAAAGTCTGCTAGCAAGCATTAAAGTGGTATCCCCAGAGTAGCAGAAAACGCGACCATTCTAAAGCATCGTAGAAACATTCGCTAGAGCAGAAAATACGTGAATCGGGGAAATGTTGGAGAGGATTGCAAACACTCGTTACTGACTGGACAGAAAGGACTTTATAGGGATTGAAAATATTTTAAAGTAATGATTGAATATTTATTTAAGTAAACATATTTTATTTGGATCAAATAGCGGAAAATGTCGAAAGACGCATTTTTTGTTTGTCTCAATCAAATATTTAATTGCGCTCAATTGCCTACTGGGTAGGCTGTTAAAACATTGTGTACATGATGTGTATGTACTGGTAACGTTAAAAATTTAAAGTGACACCAGTCGAAAGCAATACGTCAACAGCGTACAAAGAGAAAGTAGCAGCAGCAATACCAAAAGTATACAAAAAAAAGTGAAAAAAAGGTCACAAAAATCACAACAACAAAAAGCTAAAGAGAAAAAAAAATGCACTAACGCGGAGGAACAAATAAATCAAATTAATTTGTTTGCATGAATGTCACACGGTACAGCAGCAACGCGCAACGGTAATGGAATACAAGGAATAAAAACGCTTGTGTGTGTGGCTGCGTAAATGTGGTCATGTGTAGCTTGATGGTCTTTAACATCGCCATAGTTTACATGTATGACGAAGAAGCACAAATAAATCAAATGATCGTAAATAAATCATTTGATGTTTCCGTTTTTATTTTATTTTTTTTTTATATTGTTATTTCTTTTATTTTGTTATTTCTGCTTTTATTTTATGTTATCATTCTATTTATAAATTTAGTTTTTTTTTTGTTTTCTCTAATAAAGAAAATTGAGAAAACCAAATGACGCGTTGATGTGGAACTTCGTGGACGATAAAACTTCTTTAAAACGAAGAAAAACAAAAAGTTAATAAAAAATAATAATATTAAACGACAAGAGAAAATTAAACGCTGGCCAAGAGAGATATACAGAACAGAGCATGCCGTTCGAAAAAAACATAAACTGGTGATTAATAAAGAATGAATATGAAACTATAAAGTCATATATATAAATTTAGTTGAATAAATAATTTTATTTCGTTTTATTTAACGATTCCGTATACCTTTTACACAGAATGTACAAGCAGCGTCAATAATGGAGAATTATTTAATTTAATTATTTTCTACAATATCTGCGTTGACCAATAACTCAGTGCCCCGCTGGGACTTAGTGTTTTCTTCTGACTCGCGCATAAATGACAGAGCAAACGCATACACTGATAACAGGATGTTCTTGACAGTACAACTTTGTTGCGGTTACTGTTGTGTTGCTTGCTGTTTCAGTTTATTCAGTTGACATAGCGCAAAAGCTGACAACGAAAACATATACTGACACCAGCACTGACAGCCGTGTAAAATGGTGTACACATAAGGGTGTTTTTTTTTTTGACTCTTCCTCGAATTTACTTCTTAATTTGTGAATTTTTTTTTGCGATTTTTCAGAAGAAAACTTGCACTCAAAAAATTATTACAGGTCGATTATGATCCCTTAGATTTACTCACGCATGGGAATACCAACATTTTTGCTTAATGTAAAACAGTGAATTTAATAATCATTTTAAAGAAAATCAAATTTTTGTTTCAAAAAATTCTGCCAAATTGCAATGTATCGCAAGATATTGATAAATTTGAATATTTGGATTAATACTGATATGATAAACTTGACACTGGATATTTTTTATAGAAAAATTAATTTCCAACAAAATGGATTTTAATTTTGTTCTCTTGCCGTTTGAGGCATAGATTTATTAATGCTGCATTGTGGTAAAAAATTGAATTTGCAGACTACTTTAGCAATTGGGCTTATGACAGCCTTAACAAACAAAAAAATTATAAAATAATTTCACCAATTTAGCTTTATAATTAATAATTCGGCTCATTTTCTTATTATTAGCAAAATTGATGATGTTCCAAAACATTTTTATATCAAAAAAAAATATTATCATCCTTGGGCGTTTTCTAAACTTTCGATTTCGAAAAGTTTCATGAAATAGATATCATTTGAGACATAAGCTAATGAACTATTTATCCATTTATTTATTTATTTATTTATTTATTTATTTATTAATTTATTTATTTATTTATTTATTTATTTATTTATTTAAGTATTAATTTATTTATTTATTTATTTATTTATTTATTTATTTATTTATTTATTTATTTATTTATTTATTTATTTATTTATTTATTTATTTATTTATTTATTTATTTACTTATTTATATATATATTTATTTATTTATTTATTTATTTATTTATTTATTTATTTATTTATTTAACAATATAAAATATTAATTAAATGTTATAAAAGAAATTAAAAAAATCACCCTAATAGAAAATTTAAATACATATACAAGCAAATGTAGTGGTTTCTATTATATGTTTGTTCTCTTGTAACGTAACTGAGAAGCCAAACAAAATTTCAAATTTAGTTTTATCTTATTTTCAACAATATATTATTTTAATTTCATTATTACAGAAACATTTCATAGCCTACTACTCTTGTGATTTTAATGCTTGCTGACCTAAATGATTTTGTGTGAAATTTATTATGAACATTACATTGTGGCTTATGTACTTTCAGGAAACTTGTATATTTTAGAATTTTAGGAATGTATGTTTTTGTATAATTTTCTTTACAAGAAATATATAAAATACAGTTTTTGTCATTTGCAGAAAAAATTCTTAATAAAGTTGACAAAAACGAAAAAAAAAAGTTTGGTTGAAGTTGCTCTTGTTAAATTGCCAATTATTTAAGTAAAAACAGAAGTATCCACTTACAATTTTCATGGAATAATTGGTTTTTCATAATAATAAACAATTAAACATTTAAGCCATATCCATTCTCCAGAAAAAAAATTAGATACAAAAAAAAAAAAAAAAAAATTAAACTCAATTTCAATGCTTAAAAGGTAATAGGAAAAATTATCCAAATATTAATGGAAAAAAATCAGATTCTGGAAAAAAACTTTTGAATATAGAAAACATCAAGAAATCAACGATATTCAAAAACTCTTACTGTTTCCGATTCAATAAAAATGTAACACAGAAAACGCTCTGAATATATATAGGTACTCTGTTTTTGTAAATTTACTCGGGAGGTAAGTCAGCCTTAACTCAAAAATTACACTGAAACTAAAATTGAAAAAGAAAATTAACTTTATTGATTTTATCTCAAATAATTTCATATTTTGTTCAGATTTTATATTTTACGTAATATTGTATCTGTGGAAACGATAATGTTATTATTGTGTGAGGCAAAATAGCTCATATAAAGAAACTCTTTAAGGGAGCAGGGGCAGTCAGAATTTTCAAGAAATCGAAACATTTTTTTAAATGAATTTTCTCAAAGTATAATATCTTAAAAACATATCCTGAAAATTTGAAGTCAATCCGACAATTAATTTTAGAGTAATTCGGCAATAACCAAAACGCTCACTCTCTCCCTTTCATGTGTTTTTCGTCAGTCTGTGTGCGGTAGTTGAATTTTAAATGAGTTTTTCTCAAAACTATGTTTTAGTAAATGATGATCACTGTAACTCGAAAACCGCAAGATAGATTTCAATGAAACTTACACAGTTTTTGAAGAATATAAAAAGCTAGTGCCAGATCGAAGGATTTTTTTTAAATATCGATTTTTATATGAACAATTAATTGTTGGTATTTTCTTGAAAATGTGTAGGTAAATTTCCTGAGGCCGCCATTTTATTGACTTAAAATAAGAAAAAAATATCGATCAGGCAATAGATTATTTATTTAAATAACTAATTTTTCTCATCCGATTGATTTTTGATGATTTTCCAAGGATTTGTGATGATAACCACAAGGCACTCTGTATGGGAAAGGGTCCAGCTATAACTTTTTTTATTTTTAATTTTTTAAAACTTTCTTAAATTCAAAGTGAAACATAGTGCAATGATGCCATATTATCACTTTTATCAAATAAATTAAATTAATACCAAAAAAAAAATATAGAAAATGCTCTATTTTTCACGTGTCTGACTGCCTTATTCTCTTTAAGCAGTGTAAGGAATAAGCAAATTTTGAGAATTTTTTCAGTGGGACAGTAAAGCAAATGAAAATTCGAAGTCATAGTCAGCATAACGGCGGCTGTAGAGCCTTTTCCCGAGAAGCTTTTTTTCGAGAGGTGTGCGGCCGGACTTCTAGACCCTGCAATTTTGTAGTTTGAATAAAGAAAAATTTCACTGAATTTTTTCTTACAAAAACGCAAGGCTTTTAAAAAAAAAATTAAAATTTTCGAAAAAAATCCACAGAAAAATGTTTATAAAAAAAGTATGCAACATAAAAGAAGATCCTACGTACTTCCATAAAAAATATTGTTTTGAACATGAAATCAAAATTTTGCGTCAATCGGTCAAAAATAGTTTGAACTATGTATATGTTACAAGAAATCGCGTTCAAAGTTTTGAGTCGGACCAAGACCAATAAGAGCATTGACCAAATTTTTTAAAAGAGGTCATGTAATCTGAGGACACTGTACATTAAGAGATAATTGAACAAATATATTTATTTAAATTTGGAATAAAATTAAGTATAATATCTATGTGGTAAGACAAATATGTAGTAAATACTACAATCCTAGCAGCAGTATGCAAAAAACAATAATAATGTATATTACAATAGATATTCCCTTAAATATTCAAGTATTTTCGTTGAAAGGATTTGATGAGCTTGCACTAATACTATGACATAATCATAAAAATAAATGAATTTACGTTACCTGTCACTGACAATGGTTCTATCTAACATTTTGCAAGTCAAGCATATATTTGAGTTAAATTTTAGCACAAAATAAATTGAATATTTTGCATATTAGAAACATTTCACATTTATTTCATTAACATACATTTGCGCTTACATGTGTATGAGTAGCTTTATGGTTCAATAACTTACAAGTTTAATAATCCTAAAAGTAGCAACTTTCTATAAATTGTATTTATTTATATTCATATTTTCTCTCCTTAGTTTAGGGGTGTGCGGAGCTTAACATGGGCATTACATGTAGATTAGGGTGTTTCGTTTTTGATTTTTTTGCTTCTGAAACTTATTTGACGATTTTGTAATAAACTTTTATAAAATAATCTAACTTTTCTGAATTAAATTACTTAAAGGTCGCCAAAAGATGATAAAGAAAATAAAAATTTATATAACAATTTAAAGGAAACTTAATTCTCTTAAAAAATTGTTCGAGATTTAAACTTGTGATTTCGCAAGATATAGGTGTTTAGACGTGAATGGTTTTTATGAATAAAGAAAATTTTTCTTTAAAAGCACCAACTTTAAAATTTGGCACTACATTCTAAGTACTAAGCAAAAATATTAAGTTACCTTTAAATATTCAAATCCAAACGTTTTCTTTAAAAAAAAAAAACACCCTGTCATACACACGTGCTGTCATGACTTGATTTTTAACTTAAAGCAATAACCACCGCCGCATGTACATTAGTACGAGAATCCCGAAAACTTGTAAACAAAGTTTAATAGATGGAAAATATTATTTTCGTTACATGCATGGTCGTTTCATAAATTTTTCGCTTACACCCAACGCAGCCTTGTGAACTTTGTAAGCGTTATTTGTTTCCACCAAAAATGCCTTCCATTTGATTTGGTCAAAGAAGTCATCGATACACAAATTTAGGCAATAAATTCGTTGATACTTCATGCGTGGATGGAAATTTTGATTTTTTCATGGATAGAAAAACGTTTTAACTAGGCGTTAAATTCAAAAGTTACTAAACAAAACAGCGCACATAAACACATACGCACACATGTGCATTTACTCCCACACATCGACAGGAAGATAATACCATACATAATTCTCATAATAATAAACATAAAAAGTAATGTAATGGAAAAACTTGTTTCTTTCTTCTACTCTTCTTTCTTTGGAAACTTGTTGTAATTTTTTTCTTCTTCTTCAAAAAACCCTTCTTAAGCCCTCCCTGCTTATGGTAACATGTCGCCTTTTTTACACCTGGTACACTTGATATGTTACTTAAGTGTTTAAGTGTCAACCCAGGAGGGCGCGATACGAAAATTTGAGGTTTGAGGCGAAAGAAAAAAAAAACTTTTTTCTTATTAATATTCATGGAAAAAACTCAATAATTTTAAAGCTATAATGGGATTTTTTTTCCTTTGAACCTCTTGGAGATTTTTAAAATGTTCAAGATTACTCAACAATAAGATATTTGTACAGTAGATCATTAAAATCTTATAAATGAAAAATATTTGTCATAGTGAAAGTTTTGAACAGGCTCAGAATATTCTAAGATTTGCAATCATTAGAAATATTTGATATATCAAAATAAATAAAAATATTTTCGCTGAACTTTAAGTCCATAATAAATTAAAAGAATATAAAACTTGTCTTTTTGCTGTTAAAACGTTTTTTCTGTAAAAGTCGTGGCACCGCCTTCTAAAAAAACAAATATTTACTCAAGTTTCAATCTATCTACATACCAAATTTTATCAAAGGGCATAGCCTTGATACCGTTTTTTCCCATTTGGAGCGATGCTACACCCCTTTTAAAGAATCAGAGTTTTTTAAAATGTTTGTTTGGATTCAATCTATCTTTGAGCGAAATTTCATCAACATCGGTCCATTTTTTTAGTCGTGGAAACGTTTTTTTCCATTAGGGCGTGGCACCGCCTACTATTAAAAAGATATACATTTCCCTAATTCTCTTCACCACCTTTCCAACAAAAAAAAATTTTGCGATTATAATGTGTTATGGTAGTTAATAACTGGTTTAACCGTTTTCAACTGCCTATTTATTTCACTTATGTTTGCGAACATGACCAACTTCAAACAGCTCCAGAAATTTAAAATTTAATTTTTTTTGCAATCGCTTTCTTTTCGTTAATTTTAACATGAAACTCTGTTCATGCAAAAATTTTGACACACTTGCTGCTGTTATCAATTTTGGAAATGAGAACTTATGATGTTTTCAATGTTATTTGTGACTTTAGAACATGAACTTAAGCAAATTAAAATTTTACAGTTGGTTTGATGTTTTTGCATTATTTTCAGCTAACTGACGTTGGAAGAGAGATTTTTCGGAAAGACTATCATTATGTATCACTTCTCTTACACACTTAAATACTTAATACTATTCAATATTACAAAAAAAGAGAAACTGCATTTATGCAAGTTTGCAGGTGGTTTGCTCAATGTGATAAATGAATTCTAGTGTAAGTTGTTTAAATTAAAAAATTTGAATATTTTCCTTAGATAATATCAGATTTTACAATAACTTTTAATTTCTCTTTCACGGTTGGAATTTTGGCGGAAATGCCCATACATCCGAAATGTCAGAGAGACAAAACTTATTTAACATATGAAAAACATTCAATATGTAGATCCTGAAATATCAATCAATATGTACGATTAAATGTACTAAGCACAGCTTTAAGGAAAAAGTATGCTTGCTTAATATTTTTGAATCTGGCTCACAAGATTTAAAAAGAAACACTAAAGTAGTATCATAATGCCTTTAAAAAAACAAACATGCTTGCAAACAAACTGATAAAGTTATGCTTTCTCCCTAATACTGGTGATGGTAATATCATTTGTTTTGAGAAAGCGTGTAAGCAACATGAGTAGCAGCTTAGCAAAACTTTATTACTCCACAACAACTTCTTAGGCATGGCGCTTGAGATTCATAAGCGTGTGCCGCACATCAATTTCATATAAATCGTAATAATTTCTTGCACTCATACAACTGAAGAAACCAAACATTAGACTGGTTTCTATTAGTCCCTAGACTTTCCCTAGTTGCTACCCCTAAAGTGTCTTTAACTTGTGAAACATGAAAGTTTTAATAAAAAAGAAAATTTATATTTTTTTTTCTTTTCATATGTCTAAAAGCAACAAAAGAAAAAAGAAAACGAGACAAATGCAAAGCGAAGACAATGTAAGAAAAGTTGCAGAAGAAGAAAAAGAAAATTCCGAACTTTTCGAAAACAATAAATTTTTTACTGCTTTGCTTGGTGTTTACAGCAAATCACATTTAAACAGTGTTGCTGCGTTCATTTTATCTATGTGACAATAAGTACTTTATCACACAATGCTGACGAGTATGAAGGGTATGAAGTAATGCGCCCCTTTTCTCCTCCTCTTAATAGAGTCTCATATTGTAGTTGTTAAACTGTCATCAATCATTGAACGGTACCAGGCTTAGTCCCTGTTTGACACAAAACTTTATAGTGACAATACTGCAGTCATATATTGTATGTCAGGTGATGGAAGGGAGGGGGTTATGTTAGGCGTTTCATTGAAACAATGGTTCGTTTTTTGTTGTTGCTTTTTTTTTTTTGAGGAAAAATTCAATCAAACTTTTATGTGATTATTTTGTCATTTTTAATGTTGACACAGAAAACTTGAGTTTGAGTTTTTTTCTCTTTAGTCTCTTTGCGTTTCGGTATCGTTTTTTGTTAAACGTACGACAATTTGTGTAAAAGGGATCAATTTATCGTTTTCCATCAAATAAAAGTTAAATCCAGTATACAACGAAGGGATATAATAAAATCAAATGAGAAAAAGCACACGTGATTGCAGCTTAATGTGAATTGTGTAGTGGGGAATTTTGAATTAAATTCTATAAAGAGCTTTTCTCCTTTTTGGTTTCAATTTATTTTATTTATTCGATGTGATGTTATAAAATTGTTGTTTTTGGGATTTTTTTTTTATTAGAAATTTACGTTTTGCTTGAGCACCTTAACAACGTATTTTGGCACTTTAAATTTTATTTTCATCGAAAAATTCAAAGAAAAATTAAGTGATCTAAACTTAGTAAACTCAAAGGAACTAAAGAAACAGATGTTCCACTTTGTTCTTCATTCAAAGACGGCACTCAAAGGAAGTGGATTGAATGTGGTTTTGTGTCTTTATGGAAAAAGTAGAAAAAATACGATTGATACGTCTATTATGCTATCAAGAACAACATGCTTCGAAAGCAACTGAATCTCTAGTCGAGTGGGCAATTTCTTTGGAGGTGGAAAATTTTCCTAGACCATGCAAGTTTCCTAGATCTCAATTTAAATTTTAAATAAATGCAAATGATTTTTCTACATCTGTACTAATAAAAGATTATAACAAACCCTTTAAGCTATCGCTTATCATCTTGCTTTAAGTTACACCCCTAAATTCAAAATACTTAGTGTTTATCTCAGTTACATAAAAAAAAAAAAATCACCAAGTACCTACTAAAAATTTATGACTACTTTGTCACCAAGATTGCAATTTCCGTCAAATATACAAAAGTAAGAAAAATTTTTTAGAGACTGCTATGCATAACGAGTGGCACGACTTGCAAACTTTTCTCCAACACAAACGAAAGAAACACTAAAAATCTACGAAAGTCGGAAAGTTTTGTAAGTTACCAAACATAGCGCATTACTTTCGCAGCTGCAAGAAATCCATAAAAAAAAAAATTACAGAAAAATGAAATACACCCCAGTTAAAGGAAAACCAGATATTCGCAGTTAAAAAAGAACTGCTTTAACTAACTAAAAGTGACAAGAGTGCAAAAGGACGGACGACAGAAACTGAACTTAGAAATAGCGGAGCAACATAAATACAAAATCATAGTTTGGGATTATGGGCACGGCGGCATAACGTAACACGAACGTTTGAAAGTAATTTTTTTTTTGTATTTAATTAAAGTTTTGCAACTTTTGCTCTTGACGAAACATTTTTAATGAGCATCTCGCTAACTCACAAGAGAAAAGCATCATTAAAGTTAGACGACAACGAAGGTCCTTGTGCAATTGTGATTGCAATTGGATTTTCAAATATACAAACAACACTGACGAATAGTAATAGTGTACCTTTGTAACTTAGCGCGCGTAACATAAGCGCGAACTCAAAGGAATTTCTAAAAAAATAACAAAGCAAATATAATGCTATTAAAATAAAACAAAAAACAAACACATTAACCCATTCACTGCTAATTTAGAAATCACATACATGTTACCAACTCTACAAATATTTTGTATATGAAAAATAAAAAAGACATTTTCTTATACCTCTGTTTGATGTACCAGCCTATGCTATAATTATGACATTGGGAAGATAAGCAAATAGAAAAAAGCTTTCACACTGGCAACAAAAATAGCTCGTTTTTCATTTAACGCGTTTTTGAGTCAAAAACCAAACAAAAAATATTCTTACGAATTTAACAAAAACATCTCACTTCTCGTTTTCTACAGAAAATCACTGCATCTTTGAATGAATTTTAAGGTAGGGAAAAAAACTTACTCTTTTTTCCTCGAAATTTTTATCGATAAATCGATATATAATCTATATTTATGCAATAATGATATCTGAGTAATAGGCAAAGGTCTAAATCAAAAACGCATGCAATTTGTCCTTAATCCCCCAGAAAAATGGGCTTATAAGCGAATAAAAGGAATGGGCAAATCCATGTTTACATTTATAACCATAATTCTGTAATGACTGTGAAAATGATTACGTCATATTATACATAACCACAGAGGCTATGTTCAGCGTGTGGACGTTTTAAATTTCGAAAAAGGCATTTTTTGGCGTAAATTTTAAAGTATCAAAAAATCATTGATAGAAATGGGATTTGCGTAAACTCATGCTATTAATGTTTATATCATGACCTCTTTTAATGACCCATTAGAAGTTATGGTCATCGCATTTAAAACATTTCTCTATTTGGAGTTTTTAAACATTTCGCTCTTCTTGATAAGTGTCAAAAATATACATTAAGGCCTTTCAACCTGAGGGCGACGGTATGTAAGTAGCTTAGTGTTTCACCGAGGCTACGAGGCAGCCTCGTTTTTGACTACGAGAACGAGGCGAGACCGAGGCGAGAACGAGGCGAGATGGAAAAATAAATTTTCCTCGCTTGACCGAGGCGAGGCGAGATCACACGGCACCTCGCCTCGTACTCGCCTCGGCCTCGCCTCGTCCTAGCCTCGTTTTCGAAACCGAAGAGCGAGGCGCGTTATGACGAAATCTGAACTCGTAAGAATCATATGCAGATTCAAAATATAAATGTAATTTTTATATTAAAATAAAAAATGTTAGTATTTTATTTTGAGTAAACTACTTTGTTTTATTTTTAATCCGCATGTGCTTCTTACGAGTTCAGATTTGGTCCAAGCGCTAATGCGCAGAAGTGCTTGGATCGCATCAGCTTCTATGCGACTTTGCCTCGATTGATCAGTTAGGGAAGCATGTAAGGCTATGTAAGGCTATAAGCAAAACTGCATGATTGACAACACTGCATTGAAATTGATTTATTCTAATAGTCTTTCTAAGAACCGGTAAGGTGATGCGAAACGCACTGGGTAATGCTAGTATATAAATAAAGATCAATATATGTATGTTCGTTGCTAATGAACTCCTAAGCCGTTCAACCGACCGACGAAAGATTTGACATACATACATGTTTCTTATGATTTGGGATGCTCCGTAATGTAGTTTACGATAAATAGGTGATGCCACCCCCACATAAGAGAAAAACAGAATTCATCATATATTATCAACAACTTGATGCAGATTAATAAAACTTGGTATATTTATAAAAGGTAGAGGCATAACTAAGATACAATTAATGCAATGCGTCTTCTTCCCATGTAAGAAAAGTATTAAATTCATCATATCTCATCCAATTCACCAAAAATAAAAACAGATATTTTATTTTATTTCTTGAGGCTTGATCAGCCTATCAGCCCTGATACATATATAATTTTTTATTTATTTTAATAAAAACCTCGCTTTTTTACCGAGGTGCCTCGGCCGAGAACGAGGCGAAGCGAGGCGAGGCGAGGCGAGGCATGTGATGGCAAGATCTCGTCCGAGGCCGAGGCGAGGCGAGACTTAAATTTATAAAACGAGGCGAGACCGAGATCAACTAGAACCTCGCCTCGCCTCGGCCTCGGTGAAACACTAAAGTAGCTTTATGCTAGCGAATAATATGTAAAAGAATTGCATTATTTTGTATGACAGTCATTGCAAAAAGTTTTCTCAACATTAACCACAAAAAAAATCTATTTTTTTTGCAGCTTTCTTCTTAGAATCCCCCGAGATTTTCATACTATCATATCGTAATAACTATTCAATGACTTTAGAGGCATTAATTTAGTTTTACTTCAAATCGAATTTTTATATCCACAAAGAACATATGTAGATCTAATAAAATCTTAAAAAATAATTGTTGCATCAGCGTTTAAAAAACTATAGATTTAAAATTAAATGTCAAAATTTGTGACTTAAAAACATAATGGCAGGTAATGGGTTAAACAGGAAGCTTTACCAAGTGCACTCTGTCGCTTCAAAAGGATTACGAACTTCCAAAGAGCCCTTTGCTGACCCGTTTTTATTAATAATTTTAGCACTAGATTTCATTTTTTATTTGCTTTTACTTTACGTACGGAACACATCATTGCTATAGTGCAGAGAAATTACGTGTGCACAGCGATGACGACCAAATAACTAACGACTAACTCGTAACCACAACGTAACGCAACGTAACGTTGGGAATTGCATGGAATTTCACATATACAAGTATACATACGTATGTCTGTATGTGCATAACGGATTAACATGTATACGTAAGCGTATGAGCGGAATTCTGTGAAAAGAAAGAAAGCTTTATAAAAAACAAGAAGGATGCAAGTGAAAAAAAGAGAAAAATTCTTGCGCTTATGTGAGCATTCGCGTTCTTGCGTTAGCATCACAATGCGCTTCGCTTAACTAGACGTTATCAGCAGCATCATGCTGTGACACGTTACTGCTTTGTTGCACAGTATTTGTGGTCACAGGACGGATTCGGCTGTTATTGTTGCTGCTTTCATCAGCTTATCTGCTGACCGATTAATGTTTTCTAAAGATTTGATTGCAAAGTTAGAAATCTGCCACAAAAGGAAAGGGCTTACAAGGAAGCTTTTATAACAAAAATGTTAAAACAAATATTGATAAAATGAAAAATCAGTTAAAAATTGAAATTTTTTGTTGCTCTTAGTGGTAAAAATTCACAAAACTATTGAAAAGAATTTCACTGATTTCAAGAAGGTTAAATATTATTGAAAATTTTTCTTACAATTTAGGTATGTGACATACAAAAATTTGCTAAATTACAAAAACTTAACACTGTCCCTTTTAAATATGCAACATTTTCACTGTGCGCTGACACACTTTTCACTGATGCGTTCATTGTTGCATTGTGTAACGCTTTGCTGCCTTACGTAGCGCTTTGCTGTGCTGTGCTGCAACGATGCATTTGGCAATCATGGACAAGGTTTTTTTGAAAAAAAATAGTCTAATAAAAACGAAAAAAAGTAGTATATCCAAAAAAAAAAGCGATGGAAATAAAAATTAAAAACCAGACTCATCCAATGTTGTGCACTTCATAATTAAATTCATAAAAATTAATTTTCTCGCATTTATTATGATGTTTTGCCAACAGCGCAAGTTGATGAAACTGAAGTGCGCATAGTAAAAAACGATAAAAAGTGGAGTAGTAGACAAGGGATGTAAAAATGAAATAATTCAAAATAGTACTTGGGGGTAGTTAAAGTTTTCCATAGACAGCACGTAATTAGAGATGAGTCCATTGTTTTAGTTGGAAAGTATGATATTTGGCTGATATAAGCTAACGTTAGAATGTCAAAAATTGCCATAAAAATGAAAAAGGGTGCTCTAATATATATCTGCTTATACAAATACACCTAAGAAGTATTAGCATAAAAATTTAGCTCAAGCAACAGTATCGATTATTTGTGGCTATCACTTAGCAGAAACAAAAGCTCACTTTAATGTAAGATAATAAAGACATTTTTGCTCATGCTGTCATGAAGCGCTCTTTTCTTTTCTTTTTAATTTAATTTTTACTTTTACTTTAGACTGAACTGATTAATTAAAACTGTTTGCAAAGCAGTACGATGCACCCACCACATAGGATGAAAGGAAGGAAGGAAGGAAGGATGGCGGCTATAACGCCTGTGGCACTAAGTGTGAACTGTTTATTTTAATGATGACAAATTGCGCTAACTTTAATTGGCAATGATGTTGGCGGTTTCTCCATAATTTTTTCTGGGTATTTTTTTTCACGCAACTAAATTAATTATATAAATTTTTCTTGTGCATGAGTGGAGAATCCTGCGACTTAAATGAATCATACGAGTATAATAGAGTTTTCAATAAAAATTATTAATATTTATAACTTTTTGTGGATTTTTCACATGGAAACGTAACATTTACTCATATTTGATTTAATTGTTTTTGCCTAGGGTAGCATATTTAAACTTATGTTTATTACATTTTGCAATTTTAAGCAAAAAAGACTTTAGCTCTGCATAAAATGAATTTTATTTACTATACCAAAAAAAAACTGAGCTATTTATGTATGTTGAACATTTTTTTACTAGAAGTTGAAAAAATTTTTGTGAATAATATATTGTTCACTGAAACAAATCTTCATTGAATAAATTAATAGTAAAATTTACTGGTGGCTCATTGAATATGGTGAAACAACAATTTAACACAAACGGGACCAAATGCACTAAAAAATGTTTCATCAAAGGGTTCGTAAGCACCTTTTTTGTGAAGATAACACTACGTCAGTTTATTAGCTTTTGAAGTATAGGAACATTAAGAAGATTGAGAAAATTTATTTTTTTTGTTAAAACTTTTTTACTAAAAATTTTAAGCTCCGTGGCTTAGTCCGATTGGGTAAACTTAATCATATTATTTTTATTTTGACAGAAAATTCAAGAAACTTGTTTTTTTTTTTATTTTTTTACTTAAATATTTACAGCTTTATATTCATATTTATAGAGTCTATTTAACTGAAGCATTGAATAACAGAAATTAATTTTACTACATACAACACACCTACAGCTCTATGTGCAAAAAGGTAGACATAATATATTTAAGTACTGAAATTATTCATGCATGATAAAGCATTTTTTCAATTTACTTTTTTGGGATTATAATATATTTTCATGTTTTATGTATTGTTATTTTTAGCTGAAATTCAATTTGAATATTGTCAATACTGTCTAATAGTTCATACACAATTGTGTCAAGAAATATTGAATTTTTTTCTAAGATACCAGATTTATGAGATTTTCATGAAAAGTATCCCATTTAGATAACGATATTAGAGCTGTGTTTCGGAACTAAATATGTTGAAAATAATACTGCTTTAATCTGCTTCGAAAAACCATTACAACATTTTAATATTTCAATTTATATATAAAAAGCGACAGTATAAATATCAAACACTATGTGGAAATTGAATTGTATGTTGCTCATACGACGTGTTGAGCACTTTACATATTTAGCTATAATTTCTGTGTGGCGAATAGTATGAAAATATGCAATACAGTTTTAGAAAGCTTACAATTCGATATTTTTGAAAACTTGAAAAAAAATTTTAGAGCACTTACAAAAAAACACAATATCTCAGTTTGAGCAAAACAGTAAATGTTTTAATTTCGGTTACATTTACATTTTTGAAAGTCTCTAAGCTTCATTGCTACGTGATGTAATTTTTTTTTTATTAAGAGAAAAATAATAAATAAAAATCACATAAGATGATTATTTACAAAAACTATATATATCATGCACAAACATTTAACTATTGTATCATGATAAAAAATATATAAAAATGCAGATTTGCCAAATTCTTTGTCAATGTTAATACTTCGAGTACAAGTTTATTATCAACTGAAGCGTGGAATTGGAACAAGATGGAAGCAAATTTTATTTTCGTGTTTGTCTAAGCAATTCATACTTCCACCCGTCAACGTATTCCTTTTTATATCGCATTGATATATTCTCATGGCAAATCTATTTGTCCAGAGGTAAATCCTAAGTGTATTTCAGTTAAGCGTAATAAGCGGATTCGCAATTGTAAAAGTATTCAAAGCAGAGAAAAAAAAACGAAAAAAATAAAAAAAAACAGCAATACCCGAAGCAGCATATAAATATAGTAGAATAGATGAGAGCAAATAAAAGTAGTAGAGTGAAGGAGATAAGCGAGACGTAAAAAAGTTGACAAAAGTAATAAAAGAAATTTTGTAAATTTATTCATGAATCTCTTACTTGCGATAAAAATTACTTGTTTGCTTCACTTGGTACAAAGAGAAATAAAATGTTAGAGGAAGATGTTAACTTCACAAGGTCTGTACGTGCGAGTACGTTTTCAAACAGGTCACGTTGGCAACAC
The DNA here is from genome assembly GCA_949775025.1 of Tricholauxania praeusta. Lineage (NCBI taxonomy): Eukaryota > Metazoa > Arthropoda > Insecta > Diptera > Lauxaniidae > Tricholauxania > Tricholauxania praeusta. The sequence goes on from OX459030.1 coordinate 13,837,049, forward strand.
TTGCTGTATGATAATGAAGTAGAGCGAATGGATGGACGTATTAACCCTTAAGTGCTTGAAAAGTTTTCGTGTTGTAGTAAATTTTCCTTTTATACAATATGCTGAACCATTACCAATCGCTTTGTGTAGGCTGTGCAATGAATCGAACTCGTTCGAACAAACTCGAAACTCGAAACAAGCTTTTCACAAAATTTCAAAACCGAACCAATATCGTTTATTTTGACCCAATTCATTTAATTCGAAGTGTTCGCTCACAACTCGTTGTTTTACTTCTGTTTGAAGAAAAGAAATGAAAGTTATTACACGCCGTACTGTAGGAAAACAAAGTCAAAACTCGAGCAAACGAGTAGCTCAAATCTCATGAGTTTCAATCTTATGATACGGACAACGAACGAACCGAACATGATTTGAATTGAATTGGTTCAAGATATATATTTTTTTCAATATGAAATAGCCAGAATGTAAAGAAAGAAAATGTTCGCAAGAATACTCTAAATATTTTGGGTAAATTTTCTAAGACAAGTAGCACCAGAAATCAAATGTTACATTTGTTCTTTTTGCTTTTAAATCACCGAAGGGTTAATGTATTACATACAAACATGCCTTTTACATATATGTAAGTATATCTACACTAAAGTGGAGGATGCTGTCATGACTTTATCTCATATTTTACAAAAGGTCAACAGAATTTTAATTTATTTTTCGTGCGATTTATTGACCTATTTTTGAACGTTTTATTTTCATTTTGTTTGAAAGTTTTCTGTTTTTTTTTTCACTTTTATTTCATGCGAACTCTGTATATTTTTTAGTTAAAGTAGAAGTCATGAATTTCATAAAGTTTTACAGTTATTTGTCTAATAAAAATGTTGCTTCGGCTGTTGGTTAAAGGAAGAGTTTTTTGTTGTTGTTGTTGTACCATTTGTTATAAACGTTTAGTTGTTGTAACATAGCTTATTGCTCGTACACAAATTTTTAAAATGGAAGCTCTAGTTACAGCAGTTACGTTTAGTTTTGGATTTTTTTTTGTTTGCTTGTTTTCCGGAGAAAGTTTTTTTAAGTGAACGATGTTGTTTTTCAATTTGAGTTTTGTTAAAAGTTTGAGTATTTTTGTTTTCTTCCTTTATTTTTGTAGTCTGGAAGCTTAAATTTGTTTTTTATAGCAGTTGTCAAAAAGGTGTTTTAAGTTGTGTAGGAGCAAGCAATGGATGTAAGGTAGTTTTTGTTTGTAAATATTTTCCATTTAAATTTTATTGAAAATTGAGATTTTATTGATTTTTGAAAGAACTTTTATTGCCAACAAAATAGTGATGTTTATAATTTAAACGTTATACAGCTGTTGACAACTAATTGGAAACGAAATCATTCGTTGTGTTATTGGTAGTTTTTCACAATTATTTTTTTATGTGTACCAAAAAATTTATACATAATATAAATGTGGGATATATAAGCTTAAAAACAAGAACATAAAATAAATTGAAATTCATAGCATAAAAAAGTTTTATGAGAGATTTTCTACTCAAGCCTCAGATTTGACTGAGACAACTAATTGAAAACAAAAAAATTATTTGCAAAAAATAAAAGAACAACTTGATAAAAAATTCCAGAAACAATATTTTGATATTGTCATGAAATCTGTATACCATGCCATGCGTAAGTCAATTGTTGAGCTCCAAACGACGACCATGAGTTATCAGGCGAAGGTAACACTGCTAAATTGCTCCGAAAAGATGGTATTCAATGATTTTGATCATTTCGAAAAGTATATGACAAAGCAAAAAATGTTCTTCGGAAAAAGAGACCTCGTAAGACTTCTGGGTACAAGGATCGTCAGATTGTTAGTATGACAAAATTGGATCCTCGTAAGACTGTTGCAGACATTCAGCGCGAAATAATTGATAAATACGATTCACAAATATCCAAGCAAACTGACGTTCCAGTCCAGTTCCAGTATTTGTCCCTTTTTGTTATTTGTTAAAATAACAGCAAAGACTTGAAAGACACTTAATTAAATGAATTATCCTTAAGAAATTGTGGTTGTGAATGTATATTTATTTTACATTTATTTTTTCTGAAATTATTGCATGAGCTAAAAATGTTTCCTACCTCCCATAAAAGTTTCCCAGTGAGTTATTTTTTATTTTAAAAAAGACAACTTATTACGTATAAACTTGACCGGTGAAAAATCGCAAATTTTTTAGCATTCATTAATTGTTTTATCACTTAAATTAGCAATAATAAATGAGGCAAAATTAAATGCCATCTAAAAATATTTTAATATAATTAAAATTAATTCCGATTTAATTATGCATTATTGCGGAGGGGTTTTTAATTTTTAAATTTTTTTTTCTTTTAATTAACTGATAGCATCCGCATTTCATATCAATTGAATTAAAAATAAATAGACTTGATATTTTAATAAGCTAAACAATTTTAATTTTTTTAGTAATATACAGAAATTAATTAAATTGCATACCATAATCTCTTTAGACGGAACTGCAATAAAATCAAATTTCTGATTCCAAAAAAAATATTTTTTTTTCAAATATGCAGTTCGAAATTTTTAGTTTAAAAATAATTGTTTTTTTCCCTTTGATATATTCAAATTTAAAATTAAAATCCTGTTTTATCTGTTAATACCTTTTAATTTATGCAGTATTTTTTTTTATTTTAATACACGTAGAACATTATACAGTCACTTTAATTACACCTTTATTCTGTTCGTATTATTTTATTGTTTTTTGTTTCGTATTTTCTTTTATTCTTTCCTACAAAAATAGCAGAGGGCTGAACTTATCCTGTTAACAAATGTAAATCCTTGTGGAATTAAAATCAGAGCGCTATGTTAACGATTTCAGCAGCTGCTAATTGCATGAGTTACTTAAGTACATATGTACTTACGCGAGTTCAGAGGCATTTTTTTGTTTTTGTTACATATACTTATGTATATGATGTGTTTATTTGTATGCGTGTGTGTGCCAATGTGCTGCTGTAAATTATCATTATTAATGAAATTAATGATAATGATGGCGTAGATAATTATTAGTAAAAAATTAGTTGGAGCGCATCGCGTCTTGCGGCTTATTAGCAAATTTACGCATTAATTTTGATTGATTAATTGCCCACAAAATAACTTATTGCTACGGTATGCTATGGTTATTATTTTGCGGGGAAATTCATATGGAATTAAGCTGTTTGAGGCTAGACTGTTTCTTAAATTAAAATTGTTGAATAATGTTTTTTTTTTTTATCAAATAGAGATTGCAGGGAATTATTCAAATTAGATTTTTGGTTATAATCTTCACTCAAAAGCTTTTATTGCTTAGATAGGTATACACATATTTGATTTAAGATTCTATTAATATTATTATTTATTTATTATTATTATTAAATGTTCCATAATGCTTCAAGATAGTAATTAAATCTTGTAATAAGCATACAATTTTTGTAAGAATTTTTTTTAGGAAAAAATTTAAAAATTTAGTATTATAATTTTGCTCAGTAACAAATGAAGAATTTTGCGTATGGTATCTCTAATAATTAAAATAATGACCTTTTGTGATAGAAAAATTCAGTATTTGCTTTGAGTAGTATGGCATATTTTTACTAAACAAAGATGTTCTTATGTGCTTTTTAATTCTAAGAATTAATATGTCATCGGAAGTTGTTTTACTCATATCGATATAAGTTGGAAATTCCTTAGTTTTTTTTTTTTTTTAAATATATGTCACATGAGAGATAATTAAATAATCCAAAATATTCATACACAAAAAAATTGACATTTGTTATATAGTTTTCGCGATATGTTGACTAAGGCAATAGTGAAAACCGATGTCAATTAAATTTGACAACTTTCATTTGGATCAATCTTAGGAAAATATGATACAGACCGAAAAATTAACTATGGGCAATGTTTTTGAATAGAAAAAATTTCAAAAAGTCACCTTCCAGTAATGTGATCGAAAACCATATTAATCAAATTTGAGTCAGGTGGAAGAAAATCTTTTCTTGATGTCCAAGTCAAAAACACTATGGATATTCGATCTGCAGCAAACAATTTCAACATCGATAAGTTAAAACACCAGACGTGTAGACTATTTTTGACTCTGATATTTTAACAAACAATGCTAAGTACTAATACTTCAGTACCTAAAACTGTGATTCTATAAAAATCATAAGCTAACTTCAAGCTCTGTACGTCCAGGTAAACATTTGTAAGCAAGAAGCCATACAATTTACTTACCTTGCAAAGAAATTGCGAAAGAAGTATGTTAAAATTAAGGCGCGTCAAAAAGTCTTAGCTGGAAAATATAACAGCGGAAATTGAACATACAATACATTATCGAATCTTCGAAGTGCTGTACGAAACAACACCTAAGATGTCAAACAGTAATTTCCGCTTGAAATATTCTATTTCGGAAATAAATGGCAAAATACTTAAAAATTAAAAAAAAAAACCTGATAAATTCACTCAAGCACACGTAACTGATATTTTGAATGCTGCAACGTCTCAATCACATACACCTACTAATGTCAACACTACTTATAACACCGACTAGGCAAGTGAAGCCATTCAAATATCAAATGTAACAAGTGCTCGGCACAGGATAATATCCAAGCTGTAATGATAAAGTACCTGTGCTGTGCTTCTAAAATCAATATTGAAAAAAATCTATGTGAAGAAAATCTTCCAGATGATTAACTTGAAGGTACTATACTTAAATCATTTTCGTAAAAAATTTTATACCTGTGGCACTCCCAGACTTACTAAGGAATGACACTACTACCGATCAACTTTTAAATATTAACCAGTGACTTAAACAGCATTAAAATATATAATTATAGTGGAAAAACGAGCAGGATTTCTCAGTAGACGTTTACTTGTAAATCAAATATATCCTTTAAAAACTATTGTGGATCAAGTTAATGAATGGATTGCAAGAAAGATTCTGTGGAATAAAGATTGCCGCAAATACATTTGTAATGCCAATGCTAAATGAAGAAATCTGGATAACCATCAAACTTTTGATAAGGATGATTCAAACTTTTTAAGTACCAAATCAAATTTCAAATCTTAAAAATATAATGTACTAACATCATCAATTAAAACTATCTCTAGAAGAGATGCAACAGAGTAATCACGCTCTGCAAACAATCCGCAAAGGTAACTGCAAGCAAGCTAGTCCTCATGCCTTATGGAAAAGATCAACGGAAAAACAAGCAGTTGAAAACACTTTTCCGAAACCGTACAAGTTGGAAATGCTTTCTCGAGATTTTATGCTCTAGCAGAAGCTAAGGGAAATGATGATAATATTGGTGATTGTGTAACGTATTTAATACCCTGCATTCTTCACCTTAAGTTGTAGCATCTTATAAATGATTTCTTATGCTTTTTGTTCATCTCTTTGGAACATTATTTTATTTATATTATATTTCGTATATGTTATCTTGTACCTCCTATGTTGTATCTAGTGTCCTGATATTATTTCTGTACCTACATAACTAGTATACAGATCTTTGTATTTGAACTATATTTCCGGAATTTTAAACATATCTGGTATTTTGTAGCTTGTGTCTAAGTAATTATTCTGTAAGCATATCATACATCAATTGTTTCGTATTCCATATATAGCGCATTGTTTCCAATACCTACTATTTTTGATCTTGTATCCGATATTAGCTGAATGATCTTACAATCAGTATCTTTCGTTTTTTTATTTTTTTTTTGTTCTACTGCTATGTATATTGTACTTTGGAATATGTAGTCATCTTGAATGCTATATAGAATACGCCATATTTTGTGTATAAGGCATTGCACCTTCTGTATTTGAAAGCTTGTATTCGATAGTCTTCACCTTTTACTAAACTTTTCATGTATTTTCCGCCAATTAAGTCAAACTAAAGTAACTGTTGTAATAACTTGACAACAAACAATAGTGAATTAACGTTGTTATGATTAATAAGCTATTAATCATTATATTGATTTACAAAAACACAGCAATAAAAAAATTAGCTGCCAACTTCAATATTCAATACAATTAATTTTTGTTTAAGTCAAGTTAAGCGAAATAAGTGGCAGTCGTTAGCGGTTTATTGTTCCATGTTAGCATTTGTTTTTGCTTCACTTGTTGTTGATGTTTTTGTTGTGTCGTCTCCTGTTGTTGCTACTGCTATTTTCCTTGTCATCTATTTACAATAAATTCAATGTTCCTTTGGAATAATAACTTTGTTGCTTTTGTTGTGTTCACACACAACAATAGCAACAAATTCAGTTGTAATGCTTGGTTGGTTAGCTGCGCTGTCATCACAACAATAACCACAATAGCAATGGCAACAACCACAGGCAATAAAGTTGACAAAAACAATAGAACCACAAACGACAGCTATCAATCATATTACATCCACGCGCGGTTATATAAGATACATTATAAGTGATGGCATCAGGTTATATTCATTAGGGTGTCTCATATTAAAAACAAAATATAGGATTAAATTAGAAAAATATTTTAATAAGAAAGAAACAGACAAAAATATATGATGCCATACACCATTTACCAATTTTAAAGAAAATTTACTTAAAAGATATAACGTCAGAGTTGAATATGTTGGACTTAAAGTTTTCCGTATATTCAAATATGAGCCAGAAGTAGAAGATATTGCCTTTGTTCTTCATTATAAGTCAAACAATTGTTAATGAAGCAAAAATTTACTTTTTTTAAAGACGTAACTTAACGATATTTTCAAAAAAAGTGAGTTCATATTAATATAAGCCAAAAGTTCGTCAACATCAGGATCTTGTTCTTTCTCCACTTGGAAGCCTACAAGTGTCTTTTTCAAGTGACCAGTGAGTTTGACTTTTACGCAGGTGGCCGCAGTTCAAGTTCCATGGATACCAAGCATATAATTGTTATAAGCTCTCTTATTCAGAATTAAACTAAAGACGTTCGGATATGGCATCAAACTCAAATTGATGTAGATAATCTAATCTAAATGGAAATTCTTTACAAATACAAGAATATTCCATTAAGAGTTTTTCAGTTGTAGGAGATAAGAAATCAATAAAACCCAAATAGATTAACAGCTTATTTAATGATCTAGGTTTTTTATGCTGTTCCTAATTTTCGACTATAAAAACCTTAACTACGACGTTATAAGCTACGTCATGTTCAAATTTCAGTCAGTCATCCGTAGTGAAGAAAGAAGAAAAAATTCAAGCATTTATAGCATTTTCATAGAGAGTGTTTTTTTAGTTTCGATGTTATGACTGAATGTAAGACTGGAAGTTGTAACAAGATAATAACACGAAAATGTTATATTGAAAATCAAATTTTAGAGAATATTTGCATAACATTTAATATCAGATGCAAAAAAAAACATACAGCATTAGTTTTTTCTTACGTTTCTAAGGCTAAGTGCCCCGAAAACTAAATTCAAAAACTGACTCAAGTAAGTCCTTAATAATCGCCTGAAATTTAAGGAATATTTTTTTGTTTTTAATACTTCAGTAAATTTGCATACTCATAATATCAGAATAGATATTTTTAGTGTAAAAAAATAAGTCTTTATCTTGGCATTAAATCAAAATACAAAAAGATATTCAAAAAGCAGCTGAATAAATCGCATATTTTCCAAGAATATATCGCCGAAAATTTGATTTTCACTTTACGGTAGATTTTTTTTGCGAAACTATGCTTGTTATAGTTGGTTAATCTTAAAATTTGTTATACTGCGTTCTGCGGAATTTTTACCTAAAGAAGCTCATTGATTTTTATGAAATTTTTTTTGAAAAATTTTTGTTTAATTTAATGTAATTTTTTAGCGGTTGTTTTGTTTTTTTGAAGGTCACGTTCGCAATAATTTTTTTCTAAATTTTCTTTCAGAATTTTTCGTTACTTTTGCTTTTAAGTGCAGAAAACGTTCAACGACGTATCTGAAGATATTTCGCTCTTGCAAGAACTCGTTTGGAAAATGTATTTCTGTTGAATCAGACAGCAATTACCATTTGATTCAAACTTCACTGAATGACGTTCCTTTTATGATAGAAGTTTTTCTTACGCTATGTGACACATTGAATTTTAGATATTTAAAGTTCACACAAATAGACGTTTGTTTCTTGTAAGGATTTAGACAAGATGATATTTGAATGAACGATATCTAAGGTTGGAAGCATTCATTGAAAGGATGAAATGTGTAGTTTAAAAAGAACTTATATTGCTGAATCTTACAGCATAGGAAAAAATAAGCAATACAACTTTATACGAGTGTTAGTTTCAGCTATGTCAAACTGCATTTTGGTACTTCTTTGCTAAGATAACTCCAAGTTTTGAGTTATAAGAAAATATATATATTGAAAAAACTATTTTTTTAGCACAACAAAATCTTAAAAACTACCAAAAGACGTGGAATATTTCCAACTTTGGATGCAGTGTTTTCAAAAAAAATATAAGATTTTAACGTATTAACTAATTCCAAAACTTATGCTCTGCATATATTTTTTATTGAAACTTTCGCTATTCATGGATATACAACCAATTATAAATCTTCCACTTAAAACTAGATGAAATTTTAGTGAAATAAAGGTCTCTTATATTATATATTCCATCAAAGCGCTCAATGTATCAAAACTAAAGGTAGAAAAATTCTGACCTAGATATGCTCCTGAGTGAAGCTATGTTATTTAACACTGAAGTGACTTGCTTTCTAACAATTTCTTAAAATATCCACATAACACCCTAAAATGCATAGAGGCATACTTTACATATATGTAAGTGTTGGCAATCTTAAGTAGGTAACGTTGTCATTGTCATTGCCACGTCATTGTCAACATCGTCAAAGCATACGATTATGAAAATAAATGACATTCCACTTCAGCAGCTACAGTCCTAAGATGATAAAATGCGTAATGATGATGCTAGCGATAAAGGCGTGAACGCGAAAGCAGCAAACTAAGGTTACAACTAACAATAATTTGTAGACAAAAAGGGTATCAAAAGAAGAAAACGTAAATGTTGAGCATCCATGAACTCACGCCACTTTAAATTGATTGATTTGAATAGTAGTCCGATAACGCAGCGTTGAAAGCATGCAAAAACCTTTCACACTCCCTGCTGCTATTATTCCTATGCTGAAGCAACAAATTGAGATTGATTTTCATTAACTTTTACTACCAGCAAAGACATTGAGAATTCTTTTTTTTTTTTCTTATACTTTTCAAATAAAAAGCATTCGCTTTGTTTGCACTTCATTAAAAATGATAAAAGCTGTTTGAAATTTTAACATAAGCTGTTAACATTTTACAGCACATTTCTGATTTTGTTGAACAAGTATATCCAAGAGTTGTGCGAAATTTTTGAAATTTTATTTTTGTATATTTTTTTATTTTATTTACTTTTTTCAAATATTTGACACTAAAGGTTTTTTTCACATTTTTGGGTTTTATTTAACACCATCCATCCATCTTTGTAGTTTTCTTTGCTCGAACAATTTTTATTTTTTATTATTTTTCTTTTTATTATTTTTTTTTAAATTTTTTGCTTAATTTTTTTTAAATTTATTTGAAATTTTTTTTCGAAATATTTTTTTTTTCAATTTTTAATTACACTGTGTGAATGAATATCCACACACTTGCATCAAAAACTTTTTGGGCTTTAGCGTTTTGAAATCTGAAACGCGCGCGTCCACATCGAATAATCGCTTTGAACTGAAGCATGGCATTGTGGCTTGGTTTAATGTTGCTGAGGATGCTGCTTTTGTTGTCCGATAACAATTGTGCAGCTTCTTGAGAAGCAAAATGGTGTGGATTTATTGCAGATTTATATTGCAAATCTCTTAAAATACTTTCTTGAGTTTTGCTCTCCATAAAATTTTGCAGAAAATGCTATTATTTAGTGCGCTTGTTGTATGTCAATTAAGTGTGTGTGTGTGCTCTGTTGTAAAAATATGTGTCAGTGGAGCTGATGCTGCATGGCCACAGCTCACCAATGTTGCAAAGCATACTGATGCTGTACAGCAACTGTTAGCTTACAGAGCAAACAGAAATGTTAACGTTAATGCAGCTGCAGCTTGGGAGAGAGACTTCTACAGTCAAGAGAACTTAACATATTTTGAATTGGAGAGAATAGGAGTTAAGTTATTTTAATTGCGTCGCAGTTGTCTGTAAATTTCTGTAAGTTGTCAACAAAAGAGTAAATCAACAAGTATTTTAAAAAGTTAAGGAGAATATTTGTGAAGAAAATTTTTTCTCACAAGACGAAAAAATCATTTAATAGGGTTTGCTTGTTATTTTTCTGACAAAAGGGTTTTGGTTTGACTATCGTTTCTTTGTATCTTAATATGATTTCTATATTTAAATTTAATTTTTTTGAAAAACAAAGAAAAATGATATACCTATGCGTCATTTTTTTTGAGTAGGATTTTACATTTAGATTCAATATTTCAGAAGGTTTATAAATTCAAGTTTTTAAGCCTATCTCCAAAGTATTTTATTGATTGCATTAAAGTATGTTTTTGGCATTTGTTTTTATTTGTTTTAAAAAAGTGAAGATATTAACGTGTTATTATATTAGCATATGAAAAAATCTTTCTCAGATTTTAATTGACCTTTTTTTCCAACAATTCGAGGGGACTTACAAAAGTTCGCTTAGTTGTTAAACAAAAAAAAAAAAATAGAAACAAATTTTTTAATTTTATTTAAACCTTCATCCATTTAAATTTTCTCTATATAAGTTTTGTAGTTTTTAAGCTTCTGCTAAATGCATTTCCCCTCAAATTATTCTTTTTTTTTATTATTTTTGGAAACATCCAGAAATTACAAAGCACCAGACTTAAAAAATATGATGGTGAAAGATTTCTTTCGATGCCAAAGACCGCAACAAAGTTTTTCTTTATTTCAGCGACGCTGTTGCTCTGTTTTTGGTTTTACAACAAATTTTTGAAAACTTTTGGTTAACAGTTTTCAGCACACCATTTTTCAGTTGCTGTCTGTCAGACATTCAAGGGAATAGCAGCTACAATTTTGCTCTAGTGAAGTAAGTAGATATCATCATCTGACTGATTTTTATGGACTTTCTTTATTAAAGGATTCGCTCCTTCCAGACTCCATACCATGAACTATTGTTTGGTTTCTAGGTCGTACTCATAAAACTGCGTTTCATCATGAGTTACAATTTTATTCAGAACTATGGGCTGCATTACTGATGGTGGACCCATTTAAGGTTTTACAAAATTGTTTTGATTAAATCATAAATAAATCAAAACGGGAGAGATGCGTTTTCAATTAAAATATTCATGCCACACTGAATTCTTCTGTGGCTTATGAAATGTTGAAATTTTAAGAGTATTTAATGTTAACTTAATTTGAAAACTTCATGCTTACAGAATTTTTATTCTTCATACTCTTCCCTAAATTTTCTTAAATAAAATCTGCACTTTACAGCAACAGTACGCTCTTATATGTTAATTTAAAAGAGTGTCTCTGTGATATATAAATTATAACATAGCTGTTAACGCTCGAATAATTTCAAATGAAACAACGCTCTTTATTCTCAACTGCAAAATATGGGTCATGACCGTTGAAGATTTTAACAAACAATCGCGTACCCATGGGAGCTATTAAACTTTTAAGAGTGTAGCATTGTCTGTAGTTTTTTTTTCACCTCACTGTACAAAATCGCTAGCTATATCGTAGAGCATAATATATAGAGTAAAAACGTATGTATGTAAAGTATATTGTGTACATGTAACTCTTTGGTGTACATCTGTCATGTTGATGTACATGTGTCTGCATATTGGTCCATATTTGCTTAAAGTGCTTGGATATTGTATGAGTTGAGAGCTGCTGAAAGTTTTAAATAATTTTTGCAGTTGGTACAGTGAAAAATTCATTTTAAAAGAAAGAGTGCGAAATTATTTTGCTGCTTTTCTGTTGGCGCTTTGAAAAAAATGTTGTTGCCTATTTGCAGGCGTTGTGTCATATTACGGTGTTTTATTATATTTGACGTGCGGTTTTTTTGATTTGCTTTTATTTTCTTTGATTTATTTTTTTTATTTTATTGCTATAACAAGTTGGCAACTCTGTAGCAAAGATTCCTATCAATTATTTTCTTTTTGGCAATGCTTTTTTATACTTTTTATGATTCGCGCATGCTACCAATTTGCATAGAAATAAAATTTTTTGGTGTGGTTTGCTTTATTTTTGTTTTGCATTTCTTTTGTTACACTGCCGTCTCGTCATGTTTTCTTTTTTTGACAGTCAGTGGAACAAAAGGTTTTTTTTTGTTGCTTTCTAATTTTAAAATTGCAGTTTTTCATTTCAATTTTATCAAAATTATATTTTTTTCTTTTGACTGCTGGTTGGGTTATTTTTCTTCTAAATTGCGTATGGCTTTATTATTTCATTCACCCTTGTGTTTTTTTTTGTCGTTCTTATTGTTATTGTATGTGTGTTTTATATTAGAAATATTGTATTTGTATTGTTGTGGTAGCTGTCAGCAGTATAGTATTTTTGATTAAGGACTTAGTTTTGCATTTTCATATTGCGCGCCAATTTGCATATAAGTTCAAAACTGAAGTGTGTATGTGTGTAAGGGCTACGTATGTATGCATGTGCTTTGTGTTTTTGACAGTATATCTAGAAAATATTAGATATTTTAAAATTCTGACTTTTAATGGCATAAAAAATCAAACGTTGATTTGAGTACCAATCAAGAGCTTAAGGTTTAGTTTGGAGCATTGCAGATTTTTGTGAATTTTATATTATCCAACATATAACAAAATAATGACTGTGTGCTTTGTTCATATAGTAAATTGTCATATCTAAATATGTTGCTTCGTAAAAACAATTTAGAAAACCCAGCAATTTTTGTAATATTTACTAAAATATAAAATTTAATTCAAATTATTGAGTTGCAGTTGTTATAAAATAACAATAAAAATGTCATAAATAAGCTGAATGTAATACAACAAAAAAATGCTGTAAGCATTGTGTGTAATAATACAATTTTTTAAGCAACTATTCTGATGTTATCATCCTTAATTTGCTACAGTTTTGGAATAATTACACCTTAAGTTGGGGACAAGAAATTACATGTCTTAACTCTCTTTTTTCTCCTTTACCTTAAAGCATAATAATGATAAGTCTTAAGCAAAGTGGAGAAGATCCTGTCTTAAATATTTAAATGCATATGGGCATTTCCAGCAAAAGGCCAACAGTGACATACAAATTAAAAGTCATTATAAAAGCTAAGGAAAATATTCAAATTTTGTTAATTTAAACAATTTACAACAGAATTCATTTATCACATTGAGCAAACCACCTGCAAACTTGCATAAATGCAGTTTTTCTTTTTTTGTAATATTGAATAGTATTTTGCCTTAAAGTGTGTAAGAGAGGTGATACATGATGATACTCTTTCCAAAAAATCTCTCTTCCACCGTCAGTTAGCTAAAAACAATCTCTATTAACTGTCAAGTTTTAATTTGCTTAAGTTCATGTTCTAAAGTCACAAATAACATAGAAAAACATCATTTGTTCTCATTTCGAAATTGATAACAGCAGCAAGTGTGTCAAAATGTTTGCACGAACAGAGTTTCATGTTTAAATTAACGAAAAGAAAGCGAGTGCAAAAAAAATTTAATCTTAAATTTCTGGAGCTGTTTGAAGTTGGTCATGTTCGCAAACATAAGTGCAATAAATAGGCAGTTGCAAACGGTTAAACCAGTTACTAACTGCTATAACACAATATAATCGCATAATTTTATTTTTTTGGAAAGGTTGTGAAGAGGAGGAGTGATGTGTATTTTTTTTTCAAAAGTAGGCGGTGCCACGCTCCTAACGCGAAAAAACGTTTCCACGGCTAAGCTAATGGACCGATGTTGATGAAATTTTGCTTAAAAATAGATTGAATACTAAGAACGATTATTAGATTCTGATCTGATTCTTTAAAGTGGGCGTGGCATTGCTAAGAATGGGAAAAAACAGTATCACGACTGTGCCACTCCACCGATTTTGATGAAATTTAGTATGTAGATAGATTGAAACTTGAGTAAAAATATATTTTTTTTAGTATGCGGTGACACGCCTCTTACAGAAAAAACGTTTTAACAGCAAAAAGACAAGTTTTATATTCTTTTACGAAAAATATCTACCCTTCCTCTTTTCTTTTTAAAAATTGTTCAAGTGAACCAAAATGGAAAAATATGTCCGGTTCGAATGGATTATTATGCCTTGTAAGAAGAAAAGTAAATAAGATTTTTCAATCAAACGAAGTCTATTAAAAAGTTATATTATTCCATAACATTTTAAAATTATTCGCATTAAAATATGTTGCCAGGCTTCGCTGACTTCGTCTTTTCTATAGATGAAAAACATTTCCAGATAGCCATGAAAAACATTTTCGTTTTTTTGTCCCATTCGAATGCTCTTTTATTACCTCTATCTTGCAAACAGTATTGCGTTTGGCATCAACTTTACCACTCAATGTAGTACTACCAAAGGGCTATTCCTTAAAGTAACAGAAAAAAAAGTGTTTTACTTTGACTTTTATTCCACTTTAAAAGTGTACTTCTGTCCCGTTCAACATGAGAGAAATGCGCATATTTTTGCTATTTTCAAAAATTATTTGAGCATCAGCAAGTTTAGTGAATTAATTAATTTATTTATTGAGTTAATCAAGCTAGTTTATATAATTGAAAACTAAATTTTATATACGAGTACTCACCCTAAAATTTGGTATTTATTTATTTGCTTTTCTTGATTACTTACCTAAAAATAAAAAAAGACAGATATTTAATAACGAATTTTAAACAAAATATATTTTATTTTCAATTTCAATAAATAAAGCAAAGAACTTACAAGCTTAGATAATATCGCATAAGGAATAATTACCCAAACAACAAAATGATATATCAATCAAAAACCTAAATAAAATTCAAAATATAAAACAAACTTTTGTTCAAACTATGGATATTATTCTCTTACGAAAAAACGCTTAAAAGCTTTTAAGAATTTACAATTATCTTCGGTGTCTTATTTTGCCCAATAAAGTAAACGGCTGGCGTAAAATCATTCCCGATATGCATCACATTTATGCGCTTTGCTAACTTCTGCAAATAATGCATTTATTTGGTTTTATTTTTTTCTTTTTTCACTTGTAACGGCCGCCATGTTAGATTTATGCTTACAAGCACTTTGGATCAGCACCACCTCGAGACCAACCTACAAACGTTGTGTATCAAATCAAAGCAACTACTGAGAGTTACAAAAAAAATACAAAACAAAAATCAACTTTAAACAGCAAAACGTTACCTCGAAAATGCATTTTGGAATTTCCTGTTTCACTGTTGTACAGTGACTGCCTGTTTGCCTGCCTGGAGTCTGTCGCCGCCGCAGCAGCAACGACAGCAAACAAACCACTGCTGTGCCGTTTTGCTTTTACTATGCCTTTTAAAACGTTATAGGGGAAGCTACAATTTGGGTCATCGGAAATACAACTAATTTTTCTTTCCAGCATCTTTAGCTGAATGTTGCTTCCGTATGTCTGCTGAAGGCGTGGACAGAGTGAGTGTGCATGCAATATCATCAGTATTTAACTACCACCCACTGTTGTGTGGCGTCCACAATTTCTGTCATCTGGGAATGTCACACAGTGGAAGATTTTTGGAATTCTTCAAAATAAAAATTGTTTCAAATGCAGCACAGAACTTCGAAAAACCGAAATCAATATTGTAGCTTGCATTGCCCTGTCATAATCACACATTCCCAATGTGCACAAAAACGGAAGCGAATTCGAAACGAATTCGTATTTGCGCATTCCGTTTTTTGTAAGCAAAACGAATCCGTAACGGACTTCAAATACGAATCCGTCTCGAATTCCGTTTTGATTTTTTTTTTGTTCATAAGACGATTCTGTTTCGATTTCTTGTTTTGTTCATAAAACGAAATCGTTTCGAATTTGTTTCTTTGTAAGTGAAACGAATCTGTTTCGAATTCGTAACGGATTTCAAATACGAATTCGTTTTTTTTTTTTGTTCAAAACGAATCCGTTTCGAGTTCCTTTTTCTGTTCATAAAACGATTCCGTTTCGAATTCTTTTTTTGTTCATAAAACGAAATCGTATAAAATTTGTTTCTTTGTAAGTAAAACGAATCTGTTTCGAATTCGTAACGGACTTCAAATACGAACCCGTTTCGAATTCGTATTTTGGTCATAAAACGGATCACTTTCGAACTGGTTTTTTGTAAATAAAAAAATTCAATGTCTTAAACGACTTAAAATTGCTTAAAAGTTCAAAAAAAAAACTTATAAAATTGTTTGCTCAAAACAAATATTTAAAAAAAAAAATTTATTCTTAAGTCCCGGAAAAATTTTCAAAGAAAAATTTAAAAAAAATTTTATTCTTAATCGACTTACAAATGTTTAAGTGTCAAAAAAAAACTAATATTTTTTTAACACTGAAATTACAATCCGTTTCGAATTCGTTTTGTGTTCATAAAACGAATCCGTTTCGAATTCGTTTTTTGTTCATAAAACGAATTCGTTTCGAATTCATAAACCAAAGTCATTTCGAATTTGGTTTTTTTTGTAAGTAAAACGAATCCGTTTCGAATTCGTTTTTTGTTCATAAAACGAATTCGTTTCGAATTCATAAAACAAAGTCATTTCGAATTTGGTTTTTTGTAAGTAAAACGAATCCGTATCGAATTCGTTTTTTGTTCATAAAACGGATCAGTTTCGAACTCATCTTTATTAAATAAAAAGAAATTTAATGTTTTAAACGACTTGAAATTGCTTAAAAGTTCAAAAAAACTTAAAAAATTTTTAACTCAAATTTTTTTGAAAAATTTAAAAATTTTCAAAGTAAAATTTTCAAAAAAAAAAAATTTTTGTGTCTCAATCGTTTTAGAAATGTTTAAAAAGTTGAAAAAAATTAATTTTTTTTTTAACACCGAAATTACAATTCGAAACGGATGCGTTTTATGAACAAAAAACGTATTCGAAACGAATGATTTTTCGAATTCACTTGGGCTTGATTACTCTTTCTATTGACAAATATTGAAAAACTAAAGAATTATTTAATACTTTTTCCTCACTAAAATTTCAGAAACGACTTAGTTCGAATAAAGGATTCCTAAACAAAAACTAACTCAAACAAGCATATATCTCAAAGCAAATACTCCTATTTAGATAATTGAACATTCCATACAAAGCATACCACAGTGCATCATCAACATCAACAACAGCAGCAGCAGTAGCAGCTACATCTTTGTATAGTATGCCTGTCGTTGTTGCTAATGCTGTTGCTGTTTCGACTGCTGTTCCTAATGTATTTGTTGCTGTTGCTGTTGTGTCGTTGCATGTTTTACTAGTTCGTCCCACTGAATTTCCTAGTTTTTAGGAATTTACTATTTGGTCTCTCTAAATTGTATTCATTTCCGGTGATTTATATGCTTTCGTTAGCCTTTTGCAATGCTCGGTTACTCCTTTGGTCTTCACAGTGTCGCTGTTTTTGTTGCTGCTGCTGCTCATTCTGTGCATTGCCGTGCAGTGCAATGCATCGAGTGTCGTTTACGGCCATTTTAATGGGTAATTTTTGTGGTACAATAGCCAAAGAAAAAGAGTTATACAGCTAGAGCAACATATTAAAAATACAACAACACCAACAACAGCAACATGAGTAATAGCAACAAAATTATTGTAACAACATAAAATGTGCTGCAGCACTTTGCTTTGAAATGCCATGTCAGCTTATTTCCACACATTATTGCATTCACTTACATAAAAAAAAATTATTGCAATTTTTCCATAGATCCATAAAAAAGTTTTACAATTTTTTCTCATTTACTATGGGCCTAATTTAAAAGTACCGATTAGTTAATACATTTTTATAGTTGTTACATCAGAACTTCTTTGGTGTGAGTGCAACATGCAGTTCAAATCATCGTTAGAGTTTAACAACTCATATAATTGATAAAAATTTGTGGTGTGGAATTATAAAAATCAATTTGTATAAGTCAGCAATTTGTGTGGCAGTTAATGTTGTGCAATAAAAATTATGTGGCTGTGAGCTTTTGATAATTTGAAGTTGTACAATTAAAAAAATGTAGGGCGGGCTTAATAACAAATTGCCAAAAACAAAAGAGAAAAAAATATTGTTCATAGCGTATGATTTATATTAAAAAAAAATTGACAAAAATGTCAGACAACTGATCAGATGTAGGCACAATAATCCAAAATTCTCAAAAATTAATGGTCCAAATAGAAAATCTTTCAACAGAGTAATCAGCACAAGAAATAAATGCAAAATTGCTCAAAAAACCTTCGTTTTCACTTTTTCGATATGAATCTTTTATAAATAAATTAACCCCAAAATAAAACTGGAGATATCTCACAAAAATTGGATATAAAGTCCAAGATTTATATCCTCTTTGCACAAGTTTTTTTTGGCCGTTTTATCATTAATTTTGATTATATCTAATTTTTTTAAAGTTTGCCAGCGGCAAATCGATGAAGTACTCTGATTTTTCATGTATGAAAAGCTATACACTTTGTGTTGTATGTTTCACAAATGAAATTTTACTGTGATATTTTGTTTATTTGGTGGCTGTCTGCTTTGTATATGGAGATGTCAGGGTGCATACTTTGTGTGTGAAAATGTAGGCAACTCGCTAAACTATACAGGCACTTAGTAAGCGATGTCTGCCTTTCGTTTGTTACACATTGTATATAGATATGTAGGCAAGCTGCCTACAAAGCGGCCATCCCTTTCTAATAAGAATTTACAGTTCTGGCTGGAGTTGTTAGCATTACTGCCTACAATGAGTATAACTATTCATAGATGTTGTCTATAACATATTTGCCGCTGGGATGTACTCCAAGCAGAAGTTTTCATGGCCATTTTATCATTAATTTTGAGCAAAGTTTTTTCTCATTTTTTTAAAGTTTTTAAATTATTATTACGCTCAAATTTTAGAACGATTTTCTTAAAAATGTTTGTTAATATTTTTAAATTACTACTTTAGCTCCACTTAATCAGAATAATTGGAGTTCTTTTGAAAACACGCAAAATTATTCAAAAAATTGCACAGAAATTTGTAACAATTTCGTGTTAAGAGTAGCCCAAATTTTAGGGAAAGGAATGAATATTTCAGCCATTTTCCAATGACTTTTTAATAATTTATTTGAGCGATTTTGGTTAATCACAATTTTCCACAAGATTCAGAAGTCAATTACTAGCCCCATTACCGTTCGCGAGTCGCCTGAATTTGTCGATTCGCCTTACTTGGCGACTCGCCTATGTTTCGATATTTTGGTTGGCGAATGTTTAAGTTCGCCTTCAAAACAATGCTGTCAAACTAAAAAAAAGAAATTCACGTCAAATTTGAAGTTTTAGAATTAACGCAAGTGAAAGTCTGAGGCCTAACAACAGACCGACTCACAAACTGTAATTTCAATTTATGCGAGTCGCTTAATTTTTCAGGCGACTCGCCAACGCTAATAGAGATATACTACTATGGCTTAGATGACTCAGAAAACATTGAAGGTAATTGAATATGCTGCGCATGTGAATTTATATCAAACAAAGAATATGTGAACTTTGGTTTGAACCCAAGAAATCTAAATAATAACTATGATTAAATTAGCTATTTTTTTTTTCATTACATTCTTTGTATTTTTATCTTAATAATAGGTGAGCGTGGTCACAAAACTTAACTCTTATAATATTCAAATTGGTTTGTTTTCTATCTGATTTGAATTTATACCAAAATTGGAAATATTTCCCATAGTGAGTTCCTACGATTACCTGTTAAAAATATGCAAAGCAGAATCATTCATTAGTTTCGTTACATTGTTTTTGCCTACTAACTGCAAAGCAGTAATCTGGCAAGTTGTTCAAACGATAAATTCAACAGCTGATTGTCTGGAAAGTGTTCACATTCTTATGAGCTGCTAGTCCCCATTGTCGTTATGTAAGTGCAATAAAAATCGACTTTATCGAAAGAAGAAATCACATAAAATCCAATAAAAGATTGCATTTTCTATTCCACATACAAAATAACAAATATGAAACTTCCCAGTTGGTCCTAAAATGGCATATTCATATTTGTGCGAAAGTTATTTTGCAGTGACATAGCAGCAAAGAAACAAAAATTGTTTACAGTGATAAAGTATGAAATTCTGAAAAATATTGAAATGCAGTGAGACTAACAAATGGATAAATAGATAGTCAGAAAAACAAACAGACAGTTGCACCGCAGAACTATCTACAGAGCAGTTGGGAATGCAATACCCTAAAGTAATATTTGACACAAAATATTGCGAACGATTTCTAAGATGAAAATGTAGAAAATACAAAACAAATCTTATGAGATTTTATGAATTTTTGAAAAAATTGCATTATATTCTGTTTCCAATTTTCAACGTTTTTTGTTTTATTTTTTTTTTGTGTTGAACTTGTAAACAAAAGAAATTAAATTTCTATGAAGACAAAGTAACACATTTGGTTACTTATGCATTGATTGTTTCTTTCTTTAATTAAGAACTTTGTGGCTGCCCGGAGTAAATTTAACATTTTTTCGAATTATTTCAAGAGTTTGGAATATCTATGAAAATGTACTTAAGTTGATAGTTTGCGCTAAAGAGCTACGAAAAAGTTATAATTTTGAAAGTCTGATTTGAGCGGTTTAAAAATAAAACATCAAAATTACACCATAAAAAGGAATTAACTCAAAAAAAAAAAAATGGATTTTAAAATTTTAAAAATAAATTAAAAATATTCATGCTCTGCGAAAGTTTCGTAATTTGTCTCTTCTCTCGGTTGCAAAACCTTTCAATTTCAATTATTCTTGAACTCAAATTTAAACCAACATTTCTGATATATTGCAGTATCATCATAAAAGCAGAAAACCACCGCGCACAGCAGAATCGAGAAAAAAAAGTCCAACAAATTATATAATTTTTTCAATTGAACGGTTAAAGTTATCCTTGAGATGCGCCTTGCAATGCAATTCGATTTGTCTTCTTTGGTTCTTTGGCACTACTATGCTGTTCAAGTCAAATGACTTTTCATTTGTTCAATTTGTGGTTTTTTTTTTCTGTTGCTTCTTTTTTTTTGGTTTTTATTAAGCTTTCCTTTTTGTTCAATTGATGGTCACCCTTTTCAATTGTCGTTTCACCACAAAATCCCCGAAAATTATGTGAAAAAGTTCAAATTTCCGCATCATCGCGTGCATTGAACTGTCAACGCCAATATACCCAAGTGGCGGCGAGTAACCACAGATTATTTGTCATTTATCACTTGGTGCCACGTTGGTAAATTCTGTTTGTCTCGGCGCGCGCATATGATGTGGTTGGCAATTGTGTCGATTACATTTGAAAGCATAAAACAAAAATTAAAGTGAATTATTTTAAGTCTCCGCAGTGTTTTTTCTGATTTGGATTTTTTTTCTTCTCATTGCTCTTACATTTCAATTTGCTACTTTTCTTTGGAGAAAGTGAATCGTTCGACTTATACTTGATTTTTATTAATTGAAGACTTGATATTTTGAGTTGAAAAATTATGTGTTAAAATTAATAAAAATTGTTTTTTTTTTGATTCGAATATATGTTTAAGTTAAGTTAGGGTTTAACGAAAAAGAAACAAAATTTGAGATAGCTATGGTTTGTATTTTTTGCAATGGACTGAATTTAGTAAAGATTTTTAATATACTTCCACTATTCCTATCAATTAATGTAACTCATGCAATTTACTATTGTTATCAATAAACTTTATTTTATTTAAAAAATATTTATCATTTATATTCCATACAAAATTTATACGGCTCGAAATTAGACCCACAGCTTAGGTTTGTTGAAATATTTAAAAGTTTTGTAACTACATAAATGTGTCCTCAAGCTCTCAAATGCATTTTAAAATATCTCATATAAAATGGATTATGGTACTTATTGTCAACCTGTTTATTAGACCGTGTCGAAATTTAAATTCGTTCAGAGCACTTTTGATTCTCCTGAAGGTCATTTTTGGCTAAAAAAAAACCTGTTTTTTGCTCGTAACTTTTATTCCTTCACCGAATGGATACCCGAACTTACTCTAAAAATAAAGACTGTGTTTTTGCAAAAAATTGACGATTAAAAATTTTTGTTTTTGTTTTTGTTTCTGTTTTTCCACACAAAAAATGTGAAAAAATCGAATTTTGGGATTAAATACCATCTATAAAAGAAAAAAAATTTAAAATTTTTTGCAAGGAAGCAATCTTTATTTTTCAAACAAATTTGGGCATTCTGTGAAAAAATAAAAGTTACGAGCAAAAAACACATTTTTTGGCCAAAAAGGACCTTCAGGAGAATCAAAAGTGCTCTCTATTGGTTTTTCTAGGAAAAAAAAAAAAAAATTTGATGCAGATTTTGTTTTTGAGGGTCCTGCTAACTTTTGAGTCGGTGTATGGCCTTATTTTGTTTCATACAAATCGAACCGGTCTACTGTGTATTTCATTAAAATTTTTTGTCACCAGACAGAGTTTGGAGGTAGAGATTTTCCACAAGTTGTAACCAATTCATTTTCAAATTTAAATTTGAACGGAAATCGGATCTCGATGAAAACAATTGTTAAATCAACTATGCTTCACATCCATATGGCTACACACTAAAATCAAATTTAAAAAAGGAAAAATTGTGGCTGGTTGGTATACCGACTATGTAAGTGATTTTTATATGAACTTCTACAGTTAAGTTTCTAGAAATTATAAGTATTAGAACTTTAAGCTCCTAATCTAAATTTGTTGGGTTCGGCGGCAACGCTATTTAATACAAATAAATCTTTCAAAGTTTTTCCTCCTTAAATATTAAGCAATTTTACGCTACACGACTCTCCTTCCTGTGCTAAATTACATATTTAGGAGCACAGCTGATATTCCTCAATTTGTCACACATTCTTCATTTAATTGTTGGGTAGATTTAAACTTTTTTTTTCACATTTTTCTTAAATTTTTCTTGCATCCTTTATTTTTTCTTTTTTGCGTTATTCACAGTTGCAAAAGTTCACACAAAGTTGAAAATTCAACTTTTCAACTTTATTGCGCCTTTCGCATTCCATTGGCCACAATCTTTTCGTTTGCATGGATTAAAATTTATTCAAAGCTAAGCTATGCAAATTTTTTTCTTGGTAGCGTAACATAGCAACCAACAACCAACGTTAACAATGAAAACTCATGCAAAATACCATACCGCAGAATTTTTGGAAGTTTCTTGGGTTAATGGAAGGTTAGCACTTATGCTATAAGGAAATTCAAGAGTTCTGGCAATACACATTAAACTTGCAAAGTTTGATTGAAATTGATAAACATTTTCAAATGAAATTTACGTTTTTAATAGGATATAACTAAATTTTAAAAAATGTTTGCCAATGGCTTAATTGACCAAAAAATCTTTTGAGATGTTCTTCGATTTGCAAACTCAAATTGTAAAGTCACCTGGTTGATGTAAAAATCACAAAAAATGCGGCAAAATCTGACTTTGATTTTAATTTTCAACATCAAAATGAGACAATTTTTCTATATGGCGCACGAACTTTTTTCTCGCAAACGATTTAAATTATTCTCCTATGAGCGTGCTATTAGTGATTGTACGATTTTGATAAAAAAATGTGCTCAAAAGCCTCAACTTGTATTTTCAAGTGTATTTTTTATTATTTTGTTAAGAATAATTAGATTGTTAAGAAATTGTGTGTTTCACTTTGTATAAATTCAATCATATAATACGAACTGTAGACAACGGCGTTTCATCAAAGGCAAGGAATATAAACGAATGAAAGTGCAATGCATTTAAGGATATTCCTTTGATGACTATGCAGCAGACAGACAAATTTCACAAGCTGAATGATGACACCAACAAAGTTTTTGAGAATAAACTTCCACTGCAACTGCAGTGTTTCTCAAAAATTTTGTTTTGTGACTTTTAAATTTTAAGATTTGAATAATTCTTTAAATTTTATATCGACGCATGAAATTTGTGTAATTTATGCAAGACAAATTTTTTTAAATTTAAAGTTTCTGTGAAAAACATTTAAGAATTTAATTTAATTACAGCAACAAAACAAATTTTTCAATTAAGTAAACCTTCTTTGAGATATCTTTAGTTACATGCAAGTCAGTGAAAAATAACTGTGTGAGTCACAAACGCATTCAATCGTTGTTTCAAACGCATCGTAAACAGATGATGACACTCTCTACCCCTGTTCTGACTTTAAATAACCTTTGGCATTCCTTTCACTTAAATGCTCTGCTCTTTGACTAAAAAGGAAACCAACAATCAACATGTTTGGTATTCAAACAGGAATTCTGGCAGTTTCAGGCAGCTGCCATTTTAGCAATTGCGGCAACATTTTGTGGTTGTGTCTTTAAGGTTTCACGTGGGTATTAAATAAAAAAACCTAAAAGTTGAGAGAGTGTTTTAGGGGGGGTGCTTGGTATATGAATTTTGTAGCTGACTGAAAAATAATTAAATTAAAATTCTTTTGTGTGAGAAAAAGAGTAAGAATCTGTCCAGGGGCAAGGAATTCTTTTCATGAACATAAAATTGCTATGTTGACTTTTTTACTTAAATGAAATGAAAAAAAAAAAGTCAAAGAATTATTTTATTCATTGGAAAATATTTGTAATTTCTGCAAATTCAAAATTTAATTAAGCTAAGAATATTTATGTTGTTTGAATATTTTATGAGAAATAATTTAGAAAATATATAGTGATTTAATTTAAGAGCTAAAGAATATTTATTATAAAATCAATTTAATTTTATATTATGAAATTTGCTCTCTAAAACCCACTTTGAATTCTATCGATAATAATTTTTTCAGGACACTAAAATATAAAATTGTTTTAAAAAATTATATAATATTATGGAGAAAACCTTAAACGATATTAGGTTTTGAGTGCATATATTTTTGATATCATAGATTTTTCAAAAGCAAAATATATGTCAACTGCATCAGAGTACATATAACATCATATAATCCATTTTTGTATTGCATAACATTTATCAATATGAAAAAGAAATAAAATTTGCCAGAAGATGCAAATTTACAAACTTGATTGGCACTTGCACTAATACAAAAAATAAAATTACACACACAAATGCATCAGCATGTAATCACCCAACTGGAAAACTTAGAAACTTAGCTAAAGCTACAATAGAGCACAAAATTTTCATAAAATCTACATACAAGAAAATTATGCGAAAGTTAATGAAGTCTTATAGCTTTAAGCAATTTTTCTTTAAGAATTTAAGTAAGCATTTTTCATAAAAAAAAAATTCATAACCCAGCGGCAAATATGTTCATCGATGAATAGTTGTACTAGTTGTAGACAGTAATGCTCACAACAGTAAATTCTTTTTACAAAGAGAGATGTGTAGCAAGGGAAAGGCAGACTGCCTTAAATTTCGCTTACTAAGTGCCTGTTTAGTTTACCGAGTTGCCTACATCTCCACATCCAAAGTATGCAGCCAACAGGCAAGACCCCTTACATCTCCATATACAAATCAGACAGCAAACAGACAGACTGCCTATTACTCTATATACAAAGCAGGCAGCCAGCAAGCAAATAAACAAAATATCACAGTAAAAATTTCATTTGTGAAACATACATTACAAAGGGTATAGCTTTTCATACATGAAAAATTGAAGCGCTTCATCAATTTGCCGCTGGGAATATATTTTTTTATTCAAAAAATATTTAAAGTAAATTTCACTTCTCTTTAAAGATTTTTGTTGCACATTTTGAAATAAAAATAAAATTAACTAATCTACAGAAAAGAAAAATATTTTTTTTACAGCAATCAGTGTAGTCAAGTGGTTAAGTTTGTTATGTATCATACATAGAGAACATTTTTAATTTGAAAAAAAGTAACAAATACAGCATTTCAATTTACTAAAAAAAGACATCTGTAGTTAATTTAGTGACATTTTTCTCCAGAGCGGTTAGTTCTAAATGAAATTTCTTTTCGTAAAAAATCCGGGAATTATTTCTGTAAAAATGGCAAACAAATTACTGTTCGTGAGCAACTGCTACAATGTCACATTGAATACGACAGCAACTGCTACGACTGCGACAGTTCATTTTGAACTGTGGCTTCGACTGTTACATTTTACGCAGCAGACAGCAATAGGCAACTATCGACTGCGTTAGAGCTTTGTGAACTGTTGCGTTGACTACTGTTTTTTTATGCAACAGACAGCAAAAACTGACTATCGGCTACAACCGCTGAGTATATGCTGTTGCTCTAGCTGTTTATAGCTTTTACTTTAACTGCGCAGTGACAGCACAATTTTTGTTGCCGTTACTAATTCTTGCTCAGCAATTAAATCGATTCTATGTTGCTCATCAAAGTGTGTTCCATTTTCCCGTTGGGCAACAGCAGTAGCGTTGAAAACGCACAGATATGAAACTCTGTTGACGATGAGCACTGTGGACCCATTTTATATTATAGTAATAACAAAATTTCTTTGACGTTTCATGCCAAAAAAAAAAAAACATTGTTGAAAATTATTTTTTTCCAGCAGACTTTTTTATGGCTCAATTTTATTTTATATTACGCCAACTTTAGAAGAAAATGCTCGAAAGAATATCTATAAAAATCTATAAATGTTCTTTAAACTGTTTGGAGGAAAACTGATTATTGTGTAATTGTTTTTTTAGCACCAAATTCTTAAAGAAGATATTGTTCATTATTTTGATTATAATATTAAGTGTTGGCAGTATTGCATAAGCCAGAAAAATTAGCCCAAGAAATAAATCAAAAGGCTTGGATCAGTTTTCACATTATATATGTTCAAATTTTGTATTAAATTTTTTATGGCGAGTTTTATTTAAAATTTGTTTATTTATTTGATCAAAACTCTCTCTTTGTTTTTGAAAATCTCTTATTATTAAAGCTGAACCTCTAGAGTCAACTGCTTATTTTGGTAGAGCAATTTTATTCGAAGCCTAAATCAAACATTTATAGCAGTATAGTTTCATATTCTACACAACACAAAGAAATTTTGCCCCACTGTCTTAAAAAAGAAAATTGTTTTAGTACATCGAAAGAAAATATTTAGTTTTGTACGTCAAAGTTGCAAAACAAAATTGTAGCAATAAAAAATTGAAAAAAAATCTAAGAAACTCACAAACACACATACAAATTATATTTCATTTACAGTCTGTACTGAAAGTGAAGCAAGAAAACCATACAAATATGCATTGAGTTTGTGAGTTATATATTCCACAAAATGCAGCATATACGTAACAGTGTGTAAGTGTGTACTTTTGTGGGTAGTGCCTTTTTTTGTAGAGCTCTCCAGTGACCTACATTCAAAAATCGTCAATGAAGAAAAGACATAAATATTGTCAGCATACACCCAAACGCACAACACAAAAATGCTGCATATAATCTTGCTCACACACATTTGTAAAGAGCCTATTCTTGACAGACTGCACAGCACACTAACGCACTGTATCCATTACAACTTTTACTGCGTTACTATCTTGCTTTTGCTGTTGCCTGCTTGTCCATTAATTTTAGTCGCTTTTAAGCCACCCAAAGAGCGATTGCAACAATTTCGACACGTACATATGCATATCAGTTAACAATGGTAAAAAAAAAATATGTGTCCACATATGACAACAAGGACAAGCAGGACGAGAGAGACAATGTGACATATACGGAGCAAATGACAAGCCAGCAACAATTGTTCACTGTCTTGTTTGAGGTTACTACCGATTATTGAAATTTTTGCGAAAAAACAAAATGAAATTTTTGCGAAAATACAAAATTTCAAATATTAAAATAAAAATTTTTTTTAGACAAGCTAAAAATTAATTTTTTCTTACTAATCATAATCTATTTTCAATATAATTTTTAACAACTGGCCATCACATATCATGAATTCAAATCATCCGTAAGTCATGCCAAAAAATTTCACTTGATACATCATAAAAATAACACGCAGCAGCGCTAAAAAGTTTTTTTTTTCTGTAGAACGAGAATCAGCCAAGCACAACTATAGCAACAACAAAAGCATAATCCATCAAGAAAAATCTTAAAAATGCTAGTCATCATCATCATCATAATTTTTAAGTCAAAAGTAAAGTGTTTTACTTGCAACGCATTGAGTAGGAAATACAGTAAAATGAAAAACTAAATAAGTACTTGAAATACATTTACTTGGTCCTGCTTTATGACTTTTTATGTAAAATATAGAAAAATCTTTGAAAAAAAAGTATACATATGAGCATTTCCGTCAAAAAGTCAACCGTGACTGAAAAACTAAAAGTTATTATAAAAGCGTTAATATCTGATATGTTCTAAGGAAAATATTCACATTTTGTTAATTTAAACAATTTACACCAGAATTCATTTATCACATTGAGCAAACCCACTGCAAACTTGAGTAAATGCAGTTTCTTTTTTCTTTCTTTTTTTTTTCTTTTTTTGTAACATTGAATAGTATTTTGCCTTAAATATTTATGTGCGTAACAGAGGTGATACATGATGATAGTCTTTATGAAAAAACTATCTTCCAACGTCAATTAGCTGAAAACAATGCATAAACATCAAACCAATCTCTATTCTGTAAAATTTTGATTTGCTTACGTTTATAATCTAAAGTCACAAATAACATGGAAAAACATCATATGTTCTCATTTCGAAATTGATAGAGGAACAGCAAGTGTGTCAATATTTTTGCACAAACAGAGTTTCATGTACATAATCAAGAAAAAAAAGCGAGTGCAAAAAATATTAAATTTTAAGTTTTTGGAGCTGTTTAAAGTTAGTCACGTTCGCAAGCATAAGTGTAATAAATAGGCAGTTGAAAAAGTTTAAACCAGTTATTAACTGCCATAACACAACATAATTTTTTTTGTTGGAAAGGTTGTGAAGAGAAAGAGGGACATGTGTACTTTTTTTTCAATAGTAGGCAGTGCCACGCCCCTTTAACGGGAAGAAACGTTTCCACGGCTAAACTAATGGACCGATGTTGATGAAATTTTGCTTAAAGATAGATTGAATCCTAAGAAAAATTATAAGAAACTCTGATTCTTTAAAGGGGGCGTGGCTTCGCTCCAAATGGGATAAATTGGTATCATGGCTGTGCCACTACACCGATTTTGTTGAAATTTGGTATTAGTAGATAGATTGAAACTTGAGTAAAAATAATTTTTTTAGTGGGCGGTGCCGCGGCTCTTACAGGAAAAATGTTTCAACAGCAGAAAGACAAGTATTATATTCTTTAAGGAAAAATATCTACTCCTTCCTCCTTTCTTTGTTAAAATTGATCTCACTAATTAATTTGATATACATATATAAACATTAAATTTGTTTTTTAATTATTGTATATAACTTAAATATTATTATTTATATAAATATTAAAGTCGTTTTGAAAAATTGCGCAAGTGAACCAAAATGGAAAATGTCCCGTTCGAATGGATATTATACCTTGTAAGAAAAAAAATATTGTAGCGAAATTTGGTTTACGCCAAAAAATTCTCGAAATAAAAGCCAACAAAAGAAAACTAAACGATACTAGCTAGCATCACTGGCTGTATAAAAACTTTTATACCATCTAGTGGCCAAGTGCAGTTTTCGTACTAAAAATGATAAACCGAAAAGGCGCTGCAGTACACTATAAAAGTCGACAACCGAGAGAAATTATAGCCGTCGTACAACGCCATCTAGAAGGTACTGGATAATTCGAGAAAGTGATTGTGGATTCCACGCCGATACGCCATCTAGAAGGTACTGGATTATTCGAGAAAGTGATGACTGTAGTATAAAAAGGTTGTCATCTGAGTAGTTGAACACAGTTGAACTTAAGCAATAAAGTAATACAGTTGTCTTTAAGTAGTAAAGTAAGATATTTGATTTTAACACAGTGGATTTTAAGTAATAAAGTTAAACAGTTGTCTATACAGTGCCAGATTAATATTATAGTTTGAATGTTAATGAAATAAACCATTGTACAGTGTAAAAACTAACTTTTGTGATACAAATAAACCGTTTTATAATTAAATAAGTTTGTGTGTTTTTTGATTGCTACACAATCCAGTGATCGAACTCAGAAAAGTTTAAGAGATCGAAATTATCGTCTAATAGACAGGAATTTCGTAACAATATATAAGATTTTTCAATCAAACGATATCTAATAAAAAGTGATATTATTCCATTTCACTTTAAAATTAGTCGCATTAAAAAATGTTGCCAGGTTTCGCTGACTTCTGCTTTTTTATAGATGGCCATGAAAACCACTTCCGTTTTTTGTTCCGTTCGAATGGCTTTTTTATTGCCTCTGTCTTGGAACCAGTACTACATCTGGCATCAAATTTACCAACTTAATATAGTGCTACCAAAGGGCTATTCCTTGAAGTAACAGAAGAAAATGAAAGTGTTTTACTTTGACTTTTATTCCACTTTTTCCGTCCCGTTCGACATGAGAGAAATGTCCATCTACAGCCATTTACAAATTTAGTGAAGGCATACACTTATGAAAACTGACAAAAAAAAAACGTCATCGACAAAAGCTGAGAAATTGCATGTAGAAAAGTTTTATTTGCGAATTGAACAGGTGTATAGTAGCCATTACTTTAAAATTTTTCTGCATATTTTTTCTTTTATAATAAGTTCGAGTATAAAGGGCTCTGTATTGTGGCATCTCTTCTTTGTCATTTCTTTCTGTAATCACAATTTTTGTCATAGGAACATAAAGAATAACAAAAATTCTCTAATATCATTTAGCAAAACCTAGCAACAACAAATTGAGAGCAGAACTAAAAATGTAAAAAAAAAGAAGAAACA
The DNA here is from genome assembly GCA_949775025.1 of Tricholauxania praeusta. Classification (NCBI taxonomy): domain Eukaryota; kingdom Metazoa; phylum Arthropoda; class Insecta; order Diptera; family Lauxaniidae; genus Tricholauxania; species Tricholauxania praeusta. The sequence continues at coordinate 13,867,866 of OX459030.1, forward strand.
AACAATAATGCACTCTATGCACATAAGCACACATACTGTCACACCCACGGCTGATAGTAACACCAATACAAACGTTACCCAACACTATAGATAGCTATAGCCATACAGTAGTTTATGTTTGTTGTACAAAATGTTTACGCTCGATTTGTTTTGTGTGTGTCTATGTGTGCGAGTATGTGCTCTTGGTATTGGGTGTTTTATGCTCGTACTTATTTTGTGGTTGAGTTTAATACACTACAACAACAACAACAGCAGCAAATGCAATAATAATAATAAAAACAACAAACAACACAGTAGCAGCAATAGCTATCAAATGAAGCAACGAAGATGAATGAAACGACTAAATTACCAGACAAGTAATGAATCGTTATGTCATCAGGATCAGGACGTGAGGCGACATGTGACGACGACAACGGCAACGGCAACGACAACAACGCAGTCCATGCAACAATGAAGTGAACCAAACAGAATTGAACTGAACTGAATGGAAATAATCCACATGTGTATGAAAATGTGTGAGGGAGTATTGGTATCTATGGATATTACTGCATGTTACTAACAAAAGGACGAAACAACGTTAGTAAAAGCACTGCTCGAAGATACTCTCATTCTTAATAGGAAAATATGATGAAAGTCCTTCAAGCTTGAATTTGAATAGAAAGCGTCGGTTGTTCTACTGATGATAAGCATAAGAAAAATTGTAGATACATTAAGGTTACGAAACATTTAACATTTTGTAGTTTTTCGGTCTTTAAATATAATATTTTTAAAATTCTTTGGTTGATAAATTCGAAATTTTTTTTTTATCATATATCTCTATATTGGTTAGTTATAGCAGGAGTTAATAATCTCACAAATATTAGGTAATTTTCAGCCTTGAACTTCGTCCAGGCATTTGTGGTCATAGTTTTAATTATTTAAATTTTATTAAAATGAAAAAAAAAAGTGAATTTTTTCACGCCTCTTTCATAATTACCAGCTTATAATAGGCCGCATTTTAAAAATTATTAAATTTATTTTAAAAAATTAAGAGCTGCCTTCAAATTAAAAAATTATCCTAACGAGTTTTTTGTCGTAAAATGTCATTACACCCTTTTCAATGTGAAAATTCCTTGATACTCATTAAAATATAGCCACCAAAATACGTTTGATGCTAATTTTTGCCTTACAGAGACAATTTGCCGAAAATTATTAAGGATATAAAAGATAATAGCGAAAATGTTTTAACAACACAATAGCGGAACATGAGAAAGTCTACCGGGAGATGGTTATGTTATGTCGCACGCAATCCTTTTTTTTTAATTTTACCTTCACATTTGGGAACAAATGTTGCGTTTCTGTGCAGATGTGCCAAAATGTTATTGCTATTGTTTAGAGGTGTACAAATTGAATGAGTAAACATAAAAAGTTTATTATTAATTAAATTTAAGAAATAAATTCCGTTAGGGAAATACTTTCTAAATGATATGAACATCTTTTAAAAGATATAAGTTTTATAAGCTATGATGCAAATTTACAGAGTTGAAATAACGCTCAAAAGAGGCTTACCGCAAAAAAAATTTATATAGAATTTTTATACAAACTTTATATGCAATCGTTACTCACAGAAACTTTATTTTGGAAATATGATTTTTGAACTTAATACTTGGAAAAGAGTTGAAGATTAGTACAAAAAAGAATTCAAAATAAAAAAAAAAAAAATATTTTCCGATTTATTAACATATAAACAACATACTACCTGAGTAATAACTTTTTTTCGTCGAATATCTTTAGTGTCTATTAACGTGTTTTTTGGGAACAAAGTTTTAAATAGCAAAATTTCCGTGGCGATAAATTAAAATTAGTTATTTGAGCATATTTTCATAGAAAAATCTTTAAAATTACGTCTGCTATATATAACACTCAATTATGGCGATGCGTATACGAATCAATGGCCACTTTCCATGGTAACTATTTGGCAATTTTAATTTCTGAAGATGTCAAACTTTTTGAGAAGCCCAAGCGCTAATAAATTCAAATTCTTGATTAAATAACATTTTCCGATTTTGGCTTAGTGCATTTCCCGATCGACCTCAAACTTATTTTCCGCCACTTTTTCCACTCAATTTACCACCTCATTACAACTTTTTTAAAAAAAAAGTACGCTGAATATTTTGGTACTATATGAGTTAAGGAAAAATAGGTTGAATAAATCCAATGACGTCATATTCGAAAACTCGAAAAAATATTGAAAAAGCTGGACAAAGTTGAATAAGATGACAAATTGAAAAAAAAAAGGTATTTGAAAAATTATTACAGTCAAAAAATTTTGGAAAAATATTTAAAACAGTATTGAAGCATACAAAAAAAAAAATTGTTCTAAATTTGTAAGTTAGAAGTATATCTTTAGCTAACTCCAAGGTCAGAAGCTCTCTGCAACATTTTTAAAAATGTCAAATTTAAAATGTTTCTGAGCTCTTTTTCAAATATGTATGCATTTAAAGAAATTCCGTATCTATTTTTGAACAAATGAACACAGAAGTTGCTTATAATTTTGTTACGTATTTTTGTATTCGGCTTTTTTTTTTTTGCAGAAAGCTTAAAGAACGGGTGCAAAGTTGCTTAAGATATTCCTGAATAGTTTTTATTTATATATTAATAATTAGTGTAGCGGAGTTTTTTGTAGGATCTCTCAGAGTCTTTACCTAATTATAAAATTTATTTTTCGAGTGATTTTATTTATGAAAATTAAGGAAGTATTAAAAGTAACAAATTTTGCAAGTTCAAACCTCCTTTTATTTTTCTTAAAAAAAAATAGCTCAAAATATCATATGTATTCCATTAACTTTGGATTTTTGTATTATATTTGTTTAAATTTTCGAACTATATTTTACTTCGTTGCCAGTAAATTCGTACGTGATATTTCGCTGCAATTTTTATATTTTTTCACAAATAAATCGCTTAAAAATAATCAGTTAAAAAAAAAAAATCAGACAAAAAGTCAATACTCTTAAGCAGGCGGTACTAATGAGAAATTGCCATGAGTTTTGCACAGCTTTTACAAAGCACTTTTTTACGAAAGTTTCTAAGTTTTTTTTTTATTTAATGCTTTTTGTTTTTTGCGTATTTCAATATCTAATTGAGTACAACATTTCTTTAAAACTGTTGCTCCCACTATCGATATTCTCCTTTTGTATTTAAGTTTTTATAAATAAAATATGGTAACGAAAAGTTAAGTTTGTAAGCTAAATCTTGAGGTTACCGAAACGTAATGTAGCATGCTATTTATAGGATAATTTTAATTTTTTTATGATAGTATTATTACGTGCCTGCCGGAAGTTACAAAACCCTTGGTTTTACTTACAGTTGAATATGCCAAAGAATTCTTATGTTAAGAAAAAATAGTTCCTTGCAAAAGAAAAAATCTTCATTTTTTCACATGAACTATGAAATAAGTAAGAATCATATCCCAAACACTCAAATATTTCTTATACAGGAAGCACACTACGCAGAAATATAAAATTTTTATGTGCACCTTGTTGATTCTCTCACTTGAACAACAACTATGTAGGACAACGCACCAGCTAAAAGCCTTAAAGTAGACCATTTTTGGTGCTTATCTTTGACATTAAAAATTTAAAACATATTCAAGCAGCGACAAGGTGCCTTTTCAAATGCGAAATGCATGTAAGTGTAAGCAATATGGTTTTGGGTGAGCAGCGATTGTCCAAATCTTTTGTTTACACAATGATTACATAGGGATTAGACGGCATTCATGCATAAATGTATTGTTGCTGACTTCAAGCTTACACTTGTAGGTACTGGTATTCTTCTCTTCACCATTTTTTTTTTTTTTTTTGGTATAAAGTCATAAAATAAATGCTATAAACCGTAATTTATAATGTTTAAAGTGCGACCAAAATTCAAACACCATAAAAGGACCATAGGAAGCATGCATATGAATGTATGTGTGCATGAATGTATGTGTTTAAATATTGACATATATTGGGCAAATGGTTGTTGTTGTTGTCTAATGGCACAAAGCACAGCTAAAAGCAAAGCTAAGAGTAGGCATAGCCATTCGTATAGGACGTGCGGCTTGTTGGCATTTTAATTGTTTTAGGGTTATATGCGCATGCATTTGGGTAAAACCATCCAAATTGTGGTTTTATTTTAATTAATCACATTAGTTAAAGGACAATATGCTTTGAAAATTCCAGTATAAATTTAATTAATCACAAGATAATTTTTGGTTTGAGTTTATTTGAGTTTTGTCTTTGGCACACCATGACGAATGAGTGATATTAATGCATAATGCTTAATTAGACGTTGCTCATACGACATGTTGTCTGAATTCTCTGTTGCGTAAAAATTGGAAGAATGTTATTAAACTAATACCGCACAATGAGGATTAACAGAGCAAGAAATCTTTTCAAGGATATGATTTAGTGGTAATGTAAATGCTAGAGGAAATGGAACTAAGGTTGTTATGCAAAACTTCCACCTAAATATTTTATACATGAACAAAGTTTTAAGCACATCTTAAAGCTTTGTGATTGTAATTTAATTGAAAGGGCATTTGCTTAGTGTCTTATGATTTCAAGCGCCCTCTTGACTGGCTGTAAGATAAAATTCTTTAACGAACCGCTAATTTTTATTAACATTTTTAATAATTTAATTTCGATTTTCGAACGTTTAGTTTAACAGAGGATACTCATTACAATATGTCTGTACCTCAAACGAAATCATAATCACTGTCCAGTTTTAGTGCCACAAATAGTAAAATCGAAAGAGTTTTTCTAGCAACAACTTTTTTCTAGTTGTCAGAGCTCGTAATGAACAACAAGTATGCAGAAAAGTGAAAATTGGAGCAAAAGGATGTGGAAAAGCAAGGAATTCTTTTTTATGAAACTAAACGAAATTAAAATGTTTACTAATAATTTTCTTTTGACAAAAATAAAAAAAAAAATTAAAGCAACAAAATCAACAAAAAAAGCAACACAAGCAAGCTCACAAATACATTAAAATCCTAGACGCAACCAAAGGACTTTTGTCGACTCGACTTGACGCAATTCATTCACAAAACGTTTTGTTGCTTTGAGTTAAGTGCCGTGTTGCTTAGTTTTAAAGCATTAACTTTGTTTTTGCTTTTAACATTTGTTGTTTTTGTTTTAGTCCACTTAACAAACGTAAACAAAACTTTTTGTTAGCATTTCGTTTTCATTTAAGTCTTTTAATCTACTTGGCATTACATTTTTGCTCGTAATTATCACTTTTCTTTCAATTTTGTATTTTGAGCAATTCTTGGTGATATTTAAGAATAATTTTAAACACTCAAACTATGACGTCCAAGCATGATCTTAAGAAAAATTTGTACAAATCTTAACTATTTGTTTATTGCGCAGATTTTTACTTAAAACCTTGCATGTGAAAAAAGTGAAGGATCAAGTCTGCTGGCCTAGAGTATATTTTTTTACACAGAGAAAATATGCGCTCAAGGAAATTGTCAAATAAAACAAAATTTTAACATTTAAAGCTATTTTTGTTTTGAAATACTTTTAAGAATAATATTTTTCTGTGTTGAAGTTTTAGAATTTAAAATTTTAGATTTTTAAATTATTATGAAAAAGACTTTTTTTCCTTAATGAAACCTTATTATTTTTTTCATTGCAACTGCTGTATGTAGCTTAAAAATGCAAACAGAAGATAAAATTACTTTAAATGTTCACGTTGGTAGCTTTTTTAACAAACTCCTTACACTTTACACAGTACTTCAATTCTGACCTGACTGATTGATAAGCAGCGGTCTTCATCGTTTCCGGCGCAAAAACAGCAGCAGCTCAGGTGGTAGTTGGGCAAACTTAACTACTTATATTCAGTAACTTTATAAAATGTTTCCACTTTGATTCACCACAACAATCATTGTAAGTTGCGCATTAAACTAGTGATAGAGTATTGTAAAAGGGCTAGAAATTGATACTTTTTTAAAATTTTGTGACGAAATATAAAAAAAAATTGTAGTTTGTATAAAAAATTTATAAAAAAATCTCGATACTTTAATAAATTAATGAAATAGAGTAACTAAGTAGAAAGGTATATTTTCCCTGAATAGTCTGTGCTGAAATGGAAAAGTTTGCTCTAAAACGCTAATCCCTATAGCTAGACTTAAGTACTAATTATTTAAATGTAGTTTATCGAAATAGAAAATAATTTATAATAATTTTACTGAGCTAACTGTTCAGTACAGTGTATGTCAATACCAAAAAAAATTACGTCAAACAAAAAATATTTAAATGGAATAAAGCTAGTCATGCTAGTTTCATCTATTGCTAAACGAAATCATCAGTGACCTTTAAGCCGATAAGATTATATACATTTTTTTTCTCTTAAAAGTATCAATTTACATATCAATAACATATTATCGATATCATATCCCAAGCAGTAACTAACCCATTGATTTATCGAAATTAACGTTCTTGCTTTTTCACCACCTACCAACAAATCTTAAAACTTTAATTAACTTTTAACTCATGCCGCAGCAGCAACAACTTCAACAAGTCATCGCCACCGAGCAGTTGATTTTGTGGATTGTGGTATTATGGTTGCATGCAACTTTTACTGCCACAAATTCTACTTTCAATAAGCAGCACGGTTAAATGCAGTCGCAACGCAATGAAGCAGCAGCATACGGTAGCAGTAGATAAACAAAAAAGTCATCCAACTTAAAGTTAAGGTCCTTGCACGCTTTAGTATTTCATGAATGAGAGACTGCGTGGCAGTACTGTGCGCGGGTACCAAACGGTTTGGTAATTAATTTCATTGGTTATTTGCGGTGAAAAGTATGAGTGCTTTTACTGCTGAATTATTCAGACTGCGACGAATTGTTCAGCAGGACAATGTTGCATTGTTTGCATACAATAAACAAAGGAAAGAATTTTAATTTACTACTACTTTTTTTGCTTGATATTTTTCAAACAAAATATTGATCGCAAGAGTTGTATGTGATTTTCAGCTTTATTTAAGTCGAAAAAATTAAAACCATTTTGGGTATAATAATGTAAGAAATTAAGCATTTTTTTCTAGGGCTTTCTGTAGTAGAATTTTAAGTTTATTTCTGAGCAAAAATTATATTTCTCAATGAGACTTGTGGATTAACCTCTGAGCTGAAGCAGTAAAATGTTGCTGATTGTGCAACAATTGGTTGTGAACTAAGCAAAACACAAATTAAGTAAGCTTTAAAAATTGAATTTTTGTGCATATCTATTTCTTTAATACTTAGTTATGAAAATCTATATAAATAAAATTATAGCTGTTTGCGATGTTCGCATATCACGCTAAAACTGCTTGATCATTTTCAATCAAATTTATTTCGGGTTCTTCCTTAGAAGCTTGGTCTCAATCTCCAATTGGAATTGTCACGATATTCTTGTTTAAAATAAAATCGGATGTCTTTTCATCTCAAATTTTTTCCAACCCAATAAATTGCTTTAGATCAGATGAATAAATATTCAATTGATAAGAAGTTTCCTTGAGTTTTTTAAGGCATATCGAAGTGTTAAACTCATTATTTGTTGATTATTGTTGTAGTCCAGTCATTTAAGAGAAACAATAGATATAATCTCGAATTTAAAGATATTGCTTTTACATGTTAGGTCAAAGCCTCATAAAATATTGTATAAATAAGACAATATATTCATGACGAAACGCCGCAAAAACCGATTTTTCATAAATATCGCGTTTTCTATGACACTTGGAATCATTAGAAAATTGTAGAGCTTAAAATTCTCTATAAATTTGATCTTGAGCAATATTTTATACATTTGCATATTCTTAGATTAGATCGGGTAATATTGAATCGATTTTTTCGCTTTTTGAAATGAATCAAGTCCACTTTTCCAATTCAGCCTAGTTTTGATACAATTCAAGGTATTTATGAACTTTTCTTGTCACTCCAGAGCAAAGCAAATGAAATATTTACAAAAACCCAATTTTCGTGACCTTTGACTTTGAATACCTTGACTCGAACATCCGATATTCTATGAGATTTTCAGTCAACTTACATAGTATTAAAATAAGCCTTGTACAAATCTACAGCTTATAAGATTTCGTTCTGAGATTGCACCACTGTTCGACTGGACTATTCTGTTGCAACAAAAGGTTGCAAGTTACAACAAATTGTCTTTGTACCAGATTTGAGAAAGAATTTTACAAAAAATACTCTCATTTGCAAGTGTTACATCGCTGGTGCTCTAAGTTTTATCTGCATTCGTCCATAAGTGAGATGGGAATCACACTTTTTCCACTTATAGAAATTTATGAATGGATTGGACTTGAAAGTATTTCAAACAAAATACATAAAAGAAAAAAAAAGAGCTGAAATCCATTGTACCTGCAGCTTTTATACTGAGTCGCATGCTTCTCCATAACATCGCAGCAACTAGCAGCAGATCAAGTTGTTAAGTCGTTGTAAAACTACTGCTTGTTTTTCTTTAACTTTAACCTCGATAATTTTTTTTTTTTTTTTTACTTTCTGCTTTTAAAATTTTTTTTTGTTTTTTTTTGACTTTGTTTTTCTTTGATTTTTCTACGATTGTTGAAAAACATTCGCTTATCTTTGTTGCCGCACACAACAGCTCAATTCAGCTCAGCTCTTAACTTTCACAACACCGTCGTAACTCAGGTGAAGTTTTGTGATTTTTTCCCCGTTTTCTATTTTTCATTTCTTTTGGCTTTGACTATCCGAAGAATTTTCTTTCTTCTGTGCTTAGTAGATTTGTATTTTAAAATCAAATGCGGGTGTTGCCATGTTATCTACAAGCGTACTGTTTGAATTTTTGCAATAGAAAATAAACAAATCGATGGCGCACTAATGTTAAACGGTGGGTATTTTGATTGCATTTTATAGATTTTTTTATATTAAATTAATGAATTATAAGATGTAAAAAAATACCATCGAAAAAAGTTTTTTCTTTTTCAAAGAAATTTACTTCATATTTCACATTCAACTTAAGCTGTCAACGCAAATTTTTATACTTAGAAATTTATTCCCTACTCTGAATGATTGAATTTGTATTCGTTACATTTGAATTCTTGGATAAACTTTATATTTTCAAAGCCCCTTTAAAATACACAACTTAACCTCATAAAATCTATATAAATAAAATGATAGTCATTTTCGATGTTCCCGCATCACTCAAAAATTACTGAACCAATTTTCATTAAATTTATTTAGTTTTATTCCTTAGACACATGGTCACAATCTTCAATTAAAATTATTACGATATGCTTGTTAAATATCAAAATATTAAAGTTTCAAAATTACTTAAAAAATTAATTTCACACAAAGAACCAAGCACGCACGCATAGAAATCGTTTAATGGGAAGTTAATGTTTTTATGTGTTTTGTTTTTGTCTTTCCCATTGCAATACATTGGAATATTTATGGAAAAAAACAACGGGGTATTCAAATTTTACTCTCGCTCCTCTCATTCTCAATTCAAATTGCAAACAACAACAACGTGCGATTTGTGAAGAGTGCTCGAAAACTACAGTAGGTCTACTAAAAAATCCAATTGACTTATATGCATTCAGATTTCTCGTGGTTATTCTCGAATATAAAAAATTCGGCACCAATAATGTGGGCTTATTAATAACTTTATTCGAATTTCCTTAAGGGAAGTTATTCCTCTCAATTTTGAATAAAATTTCTTCATCGTTTTAGGGCAATATTTTTTTCTTTCTTTCTATACACCAAAGTCCCCACTGTTCTTTTTCGCTGCTGCTTTGTGGTGACTTTAAGCGTTAAAGCGTAAATTGATGAAGGTCCTAGTGACAAGTGAATACACAAAGCAGAAAGTGTAGCTTAAGCATATTCTAACCCATGTTAAGTTCAATTTAGTTAAAGCAACATAAGAAAAGGTCCAAGTCAGCTACATATCACAGTGGCAAAATAGAAAAATTTCAAAATAAATAGCAACTTTCTCAACCTTTTGTTTGTCTGTTATCTTTCTATTTTATTTTCTTGCTATTTTTATTTTCATTTTTATTTTCATTTCATTTCATTTCTTTTGATTTTAACTTCAAGTTTTAACTTTTTCAATTTTGCACACTTCTCATGTGGGCAGTGATGAACAGCAGCAGCATCCCACGTTATTGTCTGTTATCTGTGTTGTAAAGGTGCAAAAACACAATATAAAGTTCTTAAGTTTGACTTTCTTTTGATGGCAATTAAACTGTCAGCATTTTGCTGGATGTAGTTTTTACTTGCCACTCCTTAGAAATAGCAGATTATCATTTGTCACTTTCTTGATTTTATGTTGGTCCTCAAAATGTTGCTATTATCTTAAATGTTTTTTTATGTGTATGTGCAGTTGCAAGTCAACAGCTGGTGCTGATGTTGACCCTTTTCGAAAAGTAAAGCTGACAAGTTGCTGGATGATAAGGTGTTTGAGGAACAAGAAATTGGTACATGAAAGTTAAAGGATTTATTTTAAGATATCTTATGAAATGTTTGCAAAAGATTGACATATGCCAAGCCCTTAGATAAGGAACTTCAAGCTGAATAACACCAGAAAATTATTCCTGGAAAAAAATTTGCATTCGTTTGAAAAAGACTCTTTGTAACTTTTTGCTATTTAATATCATTTACTTTTAATACTAAATACTTAGAAATGTTTTTGATTATAATAATTTAGAGAAGTAGACACGTGCAACTAACTAAGCGCATTCATGGTTCAAATACATATTATAAATATCAGGAAAATTGTTTGATTGCTTTGACAGTAAGTATTAAGGAAGAGCATGGGTTATACAAGGATATAAAGAGTGGTATCTGAGCTTTTGTTAAAACTTTTTCTGATGTTTTTATTTCTTAAAAATTTGAGTGTTTTCATAGCATAATTTACTGAAAAATTTATAGTAACTGACATAATAAACATATGCATAATATGTCTAATCTTAGTAAGTACTAGCATTACCCAGTGCGCATCGCCTCACCTCAACCGTGGTGTAGATTCGATGTGCGGTCTGCGTGAAAATTCTATTTAAAAAATACTTTTGTATGAAGACCACCCTCAGTATGCACCCAAAATAAAATTTTAAAAACCTAAGCAGTGCCTGTTAATATAAAAACCACGTGATGTAAATTTCATGAGAATCGATTAAGCGGTCTTCGAGAAAATGGTATTTAAAAATATTTTTGTATGTCGGCAACCCTAAATAAAAATTTTGTAATCTAAGCTATGCCTCTTAACATAAGACCTACGTGGTGTAAATTCGCAGTGAATCGACTTACCTGTTTTTGTGAAAATTATATTTAAAAATATGTTTGTATGAGGGTCACCCTAAGTATGCACCCTGAATAAATTTTTTTTGACCTTATATGTGCCTCTTATTACAGAAGTCATGTAATGTATATTCCATTAGAATCGATTTGGCGGTCTTCGAGTAAATGATATTTAAAAATATTTTTGTGTAAGAGACACCCTAAATAAAAGTTTTGTATCCTTAGCCTCTTAACATAAGAGGTACGTGGTGTAAATTCGGTGTGAATCAACTTACCTGGCTCTGTAAAAATGATATTTAAAAATATTTTTGTGTGAGGGCCACCATAAGTTTGCACCCTAAATAAAATGTTTACGATCTAATCTGTGTCTCTTCACATAAAAGCCATATGGTGTAAATTCCATGAGAATCGATTTGGCGGTCTTCGAGAAAATGATATTTAAAAATATTTTTGTGTGAGGGCCACCCTAAATAAAAGTTTTGTATCCTTAGCTAAGCCTCTTAATATAAGAGCTACGTGGTGTAAATTCGGTGTGAATTGTTTAACCTGTTATCGTGAAAATGATATTTAAAAAAATTGTGTGTGAGGGCCAACCTAAGTTTGCACCCTAAATAAAATGTTTACGATCTAATCTGTGTCTCTTCACATAAAAGCCATATGGTGTAAATTCCATGAGAATCGATTTGGCGGTCTTCGAGAAAATGATATTTAACAAATATTTTTGTGTGAGGGCCACCCTAAATAAAATGTTTGTAGCCTAAGCTATGCTTCTTAACATAAGAGATACGTAGTGTAAATTCGGCGTAAATCGATTTACTTGTCTTCGTGATTGTGATATTTAAAAATATTTTTGTGTGAGGATTACCCTAAGTATGCACCCTAAATACATTTTTATTAAGCTTATCTGTGCTTCTTAATATAAAAGTCATGTGGTGTAAGTTTCAAGAGAATCGATTAAGCAGTCTTTGAGAAAATAATATTTAAAAAATATTTTTGTGTTAAAGCCACCCTAAATAAAAGTTTTGTATCCTTAACCAATGCCTCTCAACATAGGGGCTACGTGGTGTAAATTCGGTGCGTATCGACTAACCTGTCTTTGTGAAAATGATATTTGAAAATATTTTTGTATGAGGGCCACCCTAAGTACGCACCCTAAATAAAATTTTTATCATCCAATATGTGCCCCTTAACATAAAAGCCATACAATGTAAATTTCATGAGAATCGATTTGCTTGTCTTTGAGAAATCGCTATTTTTAAAACATTTGTGTATGAGGGCCACCCTAAATATGCACCCTAAATAAAAGTTTTATAGCCTATGACACCCGCCTGATCGATACTAACATACTGTAAAAATTTCATCAAAATCGGCTGGATAGTTTCCGCGTGCATAAGAGACAGACAGACGGACAAAAAATGAATTTTATATAATAGATTAACTAAAAACACATAACTTATACCCAAATTATTTTGATTAGGACTTGAAAATCGACCAAAACTCAAATTTATGTCAATGATTTCAATCTTTCAAACGTCACTGTGAAAAAACTATAATGGCGACTTGTCACTACCATAGCTCAAAAATGTAGACTGGATATCCATAAAAATTTTGCCGATAAGAAAAAAATTTACCCTAAAGTGCATTCAACAAAAATTTTGAAATAAGTTGGTGGAAAAAATATTCCAACTGCCTTAAAAAGGGTTAAGAACTTCCATAATTCTTATTGAAAACGTATCAAATGATATCGATATAGTTAACTTTTGTCTAAAAAAGTAGAAAAAGAAAAAAGAAATATCGAATAAGTTAATGGATATCGAATACTATCAAAAAAGCTAGATATATTTAAGTGGAAAAGAATCGAAAAAGTCAATAGAGCATTTATAATATAGAAAAATCGATGGCATAGCTTATTCTTATCTTGATTAATTAAATGAGAGTTAGCTTTGACCCAGTGAAAGTTTATAAGAATAATATTGCTCTTCAAATATGAATTGCATAAAGAGGGTTAATTAATGCCCATAATATTAAATAGTGATAGATTCCACTCAAAGTTGAAGCATTTTGTATGCTTAAATTTATGGAATATTTGACAACCACTTTGTAGCCAATGAGCAACAGAAATTTTGAGGGTTTTTTACTTATGTGAGAGGTTCTACACATTCTACTTCAGTTTCGTTCACCTTAAAAAATTAAATTTTATATTAATTGCTGACGATTTTTAAGCCAAAAAAAAGTTATTGGAAAAACTCAAAGCAGATCAAGTAGATTTCTATTCGGAATACATTCTGTCTATGTTCTTGTCTATTGAAATGGTCGCTAACCCATATAAGATAGTACTAAATAATCATCATACTTTTTTTTAAAAAAAAGTCGTAATGAGGTGGTAAATTGAGTTGAAAAAATGCCGGAAAATAAGTTTGAGGTCGATCGGAAAAATTTTTAGCCAAAATTTTTTTTTTTTTTTGAATTTATTCAGCGCTTGACCAAATCGAAATATGTTATATCTTCAAGATTTTGAATTTATTCAACGCTTGACCTACTCAAAAATTTTGACATTTGAAAAATAAAAATTGCCAAATAGTTACCCTCTGAAGTGACCATTGATTCGTACACGCATCACCATAATTGAGTGCTATATATAGCTCACCTAAACAATCTGGAAATATAATTTTTATTGTGGAGAATAACATTGGTCCTTTTGAATCTATTCTGTATAGGTCTTGTCCACGTTTGATTAATTTTACTATTTTTGATTAATTTTCAAAAAAATATCCAAAACAATTGTTTTTTAAACTCCCTCTTAATCCTAAAAAGTGGGCGTGGCACGAGAAAAGAAATTTTTAAAGAAAAGCCAATAGATTAAACTATAATATAAAAAATATAAATCTTCGAATTTTTTGTTATTTTATAATGAAAAAAGTGTCCAAACATGAGCAATTTTCGTGATTCGTTTACGAATCAAAGGTACGATATGGGATAGTAGTAAAGTATAACAAAATATTTCCCAACACGCACACAAAAATTTCCCTTTTTTTCTTTGCTTATTTCTTTTTTGCAATTTTGTAACTTTAAATACTTGTTGAGCATTTCGAAAGCTGTTCAATGTTGAAATCGTTCTATACATTTTATTTAAAGTAAGTACATCTTTATTGTAGCTATAGAAAATTTGAGACATCAAAGGTTATAGCGAATGTCACATACATATATGTAGTAAAAGAACAATGGAGCACATGATTCAGTTTCTGAAATAAAACAAAAAATATAAAAAGCATGGTAGACGATTCAGGGAACATATAAGAAATCACTTTTATTTTTGGCCATAAAATGCTTTTAAAATTTGCCACACAATCGTAAATATACATTGTAGATAAACGTACGCTTGTATTGTGGTATTTTCCCCAAATGCTTCATGGAGAAATATTCTTGAATTCAGTTATTAAATTTGTGTTTTTACTTTTCATCCTATGTAAAAAGAAATTGCTTTGATGAAAGTGATACGCCATTACAAAACACAAATTTTCCATTGGGATCGCTTTTTGCATTTCAAAAAAAAAAGGAAAAGACTTTCAATTTTAAGAATCATAAATATTTTGAAATTAATAAATCAATAAGATGAAATATAGAATAGATCTTTTCTAATATTTGAACAAAAAAGTTTTTGGAAAATGCCATAGTCTGGTACAATTATTGGGGTCTATAAGAACCTATAAAAAATTATATTATAAGATATGCTTTTGTTAATTTTGGCATATTATATGCTTTTGCAAACTAACAGGACTAAGACTAAGGACTAATTTACCAGCAAAAGTTTACACTTATGCACTCATTTCATATTGGCACATACTATAGTGTATATCTCGCAAATATATAAATTTGCTTATTCCTTGGCATGCCTGAACTCTATTTGTTTTGAAGTCATTTTTATGGCAAGCAATTTTACTTTTAACTCAAACGCATTACACATATTCTCACACGCACACAGACGCTCATGCATCTACACGCCCACTTACAAATGACGAAACTGTTGAAAAGTGCAATAAAATATTTCTCAGCACTTGTAGAGCCACCAACGGTGCAGCAAGCAGCGCGCGTCTCTGTTGTCCATTTCTCAAACAAGATGATGATAGATGTTGCACAACAACAAATTGCGGTCGCACAATAAGGACTTGCACTTCCGATGCTGGAATTGTAACAAAAATAAAAATTGTTGCAACGAAAACATTGAGAAAAAATGCTTGGCAATGAGACGTCATATCACATTTAAAGGGTGGTTCAATGCTCTGCTCATTGTAATATTCATTTTGTTATGATCATTAAATTCGTATTAAATGTTTGAAATGAAACTTCGTTTTTGGAAAAAATAAAAATTTTGTAATATTTTTTGAGAATCACTGACAAAAGATGGAATAAATAAAATTAAATAAAGACAGGAGCAGGAGATCACAATAAGATTCAACGTTTTATGGAGAGTTCATACTCTCCTCTTTTCTTTTGCATAAATACCTTTTTTTGAAATTAAAACGTAACTTATTTCGTTAAATTTTTATAGGGCGCTTAAGAAGACAAATGAAATATTCTGAAAAAGAGCAAATTCCATATTTACCATAAAAAGTTTTCAGTGATTTACTATTAAAAAATATTTCAAATAACATTTTTAAAGTGTATCAACATCGCTCCGTAGCTCCCTGCTGTAGCAATGCAACTTTGCTGAGTGTCAAAATGGCAAACTGGACAACTGTAGCAACGGACGCAGTAGTGAAGTCCACAAATGGTTGCCACATCCGCGAGTTACAAAACAAAGTTCGAGTGG
This sequence comes from Tricholauxania praeusta, assembly GCA_949775025.1. Lineage (NCBI taxonomy): Eukaryota > Metazoa > Arthropoda > Insecta > Diptera > Lauxaniidae > Tricholauxania > Tricholauxania praeusta. The sequence goes on from OX459030.1 coordinate 13,883,939, forward strand.
TTATCTTTGAGGGTGTTGCCTGTTTGCTTTCTATTGCAATATTATGTGAGTATTTCAAGTAACAACACCAACAGCAACATCAATAATAGCGGCAGCAACACGGACTATAACACATACATACAAGCGCGCATACAAATATTTTGTAAGCAAACGCCGTGGTTAAATGACTTTTAACACAACTGGAGATCGCATCGAGCTGCTAATAATTCGTAGCGTGAAATTTTTACTTTGTTTAGCTGCTGTTTGGAGAACAGTGTGTTGCAAAACTGTTAGGAATAAATGGTATTAAAGGTCCTTTGTAGGAATTCCATATGGGTGGTGAGTAAATAATTTAAAAATTTAATTTATTTTAAAATTTTTATTTTAAAAATAAATGCAAGTACTGCGGCATTTGTGAGAGAGTGTCCGCGAAAAATTGCTAGGTTTGTGAAAGTACATCTCAGTGATGGCATTTTCGGTACATTTGTACTTTTTTCGGTACATTTGCGTCCTGAAAAATCGCCTTCAGTACATTCGACAAGTTTTCAGTACATTCGGTACAATTCGGTTATTTTCAGTACATTTGGAGAATTTTCAGTACATTTTCAGTACATTTTCGGTACATTTGGACAATATATATAATAATATCATTTTTTTTTTTTAGTAAGTTTTGCAAAAATATCTGATCAAACAAACATTTTTTTTTGAGTCAATTAAAAAACCTCAACAATTGAACTTTCGTTAAATTTGAAGATAATTTGCTAATGTAGTAGATGTTACGGATGAAGACTCATTGTAAGAGTGAAGTTTAATTGTGATATTGAAGAGTTGTTGTTCGATTGAATCAAAACATATTTATGTTACATACATATATAGCAACAATGACTAGAAAGTCTGGTTTTTTTTTTTTGTAATTTAGTTAAGGAATGAGGTACTGCTCATGTTTGCATACCCAAAAGTAATGACCTATGGTTTTTTCTTTTTTCTAGTAATATATAGAAATTACACAGATCAGTATTCACCCAGAAGTGATGATATTTTTTTTTAGTGATGAAATATCAAAATTTTTACACGTTTAAAATTAAAATTTGGCAAAAAAAATACATTCGGCCTCTAAAAACTACATTTGAGGTCTCGTTTCAGTATATTTTCACAAAACCCAAATGCCAACACTGATGCATCTATGTATATTGACATTTTATGAAGCCAAAAGTTTTGCCTAGGCATTCAGTTCTTTCCATGTGAGACATTCTCAAGAAAATGTATAGAAATGTCTTCCCTAGTCATTCGGTGCGAATATTTTTTGTATCAAAAAGTGATGTCATGTTTTTGCTATAGTTTTCTTAAAACCATTCTATATACTAGCATTTTATGAGAATCTCACTTTTTGAATTATGTCTTTGGATGGGCTAAATAATATGTAAATTAGGTATTTTTTAAAGAACTAATAAAATTTTGAACATATTGACCAGATATTGGAGCATTCCAATATGGTAGGAATTTTTGAAAAATCTTTTTCAATTGTTCGCCGACATTGCAAAAGAATTCTCTCTTTAGTTGAATATTTTTTATATAAATAGTTTGTTGTAGTCGTTGGTTTTTAGTCAGTGATTTTTGTTTATAGAGATAAGTTTTTTCAAGTTTTTTTAATCGGTCAACTTTAATAAATATGCACTATAATCAAAGCATATTTTATTTCAACTTTGAAACTCTAAAAAGTTCCTAATTATTTGCCTCTCCACTGTATATTTAGCTTGCAATAGACAAAAGCGACACCCAATGTTTTATTTATTTTTTTTTTTGTAACTCAAATTTGCACATAAAATGCGGCACGATGAACAAGAGCACATATGTATGTTGTAAGTAAATATGTATTCTGATGAGAAGTAAAAGTTGCTGCTGCTAAAGGAACTACGTTAGAAGCATTGAGGTGTACTTCATCGAGGTCTCTTTTTTAAAGTAAAGTATATATTAATATTTATTTGTCCCAGATTTTATTGAGTTTTCCCGGAACATGAAAAATTACTTCCAAGAATGTGCTTCCCACAATGACATGCTGTTTTTATTGCTCAACTGACAATTGCATTGGAAGCAGTTAGCACTTTCTCTGGCACCGCTTTTGGAAGTGCTTCTTTTTTCTGTTGGGATGTTTATATTTTTTAGGTTTGTGCATGTGTGCATATCTGTATGACATTTCTAAAAGTTATTTGAGATTTTTCATTTTAGATGTCGTTTCGCCTTTTTTCACAACTCCCTTGTACTGTTTTCCATGTCGTTCTGTTGTCTCATGTTATTTTGCATTGTAAATGAAGCAACAGTCGTAAAATTATTATCGTTGTAATTTTAGCTTTGTTTTCGTTGTTGCTCTTTTTGTAGCTGATGATATTTATTCTTTTTTGTTTTATGTTTACTTTAACTAACATTTCACAAAGCTGTCACAATAACAATTTGTGTGTCATATAGTTTTATATGTTTGGTGTCTATGTATGTTAGACTGCTTCATATTTAGCTTTTTGATGTGAGAACATCTTGACTGGCGGATATGTAAGAAATCATATACTGGAGTTAATTGGCTGAAATGTAAGACTGACGCTTACGCTGATTGTTGCAACACCTGGTGCTGCAGAGCTCATACTGAATTAATATGAGTGCTTGTTTTGTTTATTTGAGTCGTTTTTTTTTGAAAGAGTGGCAAGTTCAAGTAAGTATAAGATTTATTTTATTTTGTATTCTGAACAAAAAGGAATTCAAATCAAAACATAAGGCTCATTTAATATAATCGGTCATTCCTTGAATAGCTACACGAATTCCTTTTTTTTTTTTTTTTGTTTTTTCGAACAAGTTGTTGAAACCGAATTTCTCGAAAGCTAAGGGGAATAGGATAATGAAACAATTAATTACTTTTGCTTAGAAATACTTTAATTTTATAAAAAAAAATGATGTTAAAATTTATCATAAAACGTTTTCGACATAAATTTCTTTTTATCTAATTTTCGAATTAATCAAGAGTGTCAAGATATCAATCAATTCATATAATTATACTGTTCAAAACCAAGATTGCTCTGGTCCTACGTTTGCTTTTACTTATCACTAGTTTTGAATGTCTCTGAATAATAAATGTAATGCTTTTAATATCATAGTGTTTGGTGATATAATGGGAAAGTTGTTACTGAAACATAAGCACCCTATAATTTGATGGTCTGAATTTAGATCAATGTCTACCTTGAACTTAACTTTTTTAATTTCAATTTGGTGATCATATATGAAATTGTTATTTGAAACAATCTATCAAATCATATTTGATATGATTTTGTCCAGAATCTTTGCGAAATAAGCGCTTAGATATAATTATTGTGTTATCTTCCTTCGATTAAGGTTTGGGAGCGATTAGCGTACGATCTTAGGTCTTTGGGTTGGTTACTTTTTTTGGCATAGTTCATATCATAGAGTACAATATTTGGTCATACCATGGTGTATTCTCCCAAATATTACGAAAGTTTTTGTCGTACTTTTACATTATTATTCATATCACGATAAATAATTTAAAAGTAAAACATACTTTTAGTAAGGTTTCTTAATACAACTGGAAACTACTAAAGTCTGTGAACTAAAACTGAAAGATTTTTAAACTCAAATTTATATTCCATATATTATAATTCCTATGTTTTCAAGTAACTAAGATTTAGTATTCATACTAAGTTTTTCTCTAAATTATGACATTTCGTGTATAATTTGCAACTTCATCGGTTTTGCAATTTTTCAAAGATAGGCATGATAAAAAAGGACCAGTCTGACGTATGTATGTATGTACAAAAGAATATATCTGTTAAACTTTTATTTTAAAAATTCTTTTATGGCACAAATTTAGGTCAAATTTCATTTTACATACAAAAACATTTCCTTTCCTGCCAATGTATTGTTTAAAAGAGAGCAACAGATTTAAATAAAATCAGATCTTTTTGCTAAACATAAACTTTGGCAATATTTTAAAGCTAAACACAGTTTGCAACTTAAGTTTTTAGCATCTTGGTTAAAATTTTAGAATGTACTTTTTCTTTGTGTCCTTCGAAAATTTTAAGTTTTACATCAGTGATTTTTGATTTAAGACAAGTCGAGTGCAGTATAAATATGAATGTTTGAAAATAAAAAATATGGGAAAATACGGAAAAGTTGACTTAAAATTCATGTAAAATATTGAAAACAAAATGTAAGAAATTATTTAATAGAAAACATTTTTCATGGTTTGAGTGCCTAGATGACTTAGAATATTTTTGAAATATCGATAAGATTCTTAGTGTTTGCGTTAGTAATAAAATAGGTTTGGTCAAAATTTCATATTTCATCACTTTTTTCTCCTAAACTGTCAATTTCAGTAGAAATCGCAACGGGCCAAATTTCTTGGAGTTGGATAAAATATTCACATTTATATTTACTTTTTCTTACTGTAACAATTTATTTATTTTTTTTTGTATGACGTCATATATCTTTTTTCATTTAAGGGTTATTTTCATTAAGTGTTCTAAGAGTAGAAAATCCTTAAAATTGGTCAAAATAACAAATTTTGTAGACGAAAAAAAGTTATTACAAAAAAAAAATATTAAATATTTTTCTGAATACTGTACCAATTTAAAGAACCTTTTACTTAGTGCGATTTTTACGATAGCTTAAGAAAAAAACTGCTAAGTGGTGAAGTTTTCACCAAGACCTTTTTTATTATTATAATTAAGTTAGTACTTTTCTTCACTGTATGCAAATTGTTTGTGCACTTAGTTAATAGGTTCTTGGAAACTAATTAACATTTGATTAAAATAATTAAAATTTTTTTAACAAAAGGCCATTAAATCATTCCAATAAAAAAATACATGAGAAAAAAAAATTTTTAATTTTTGGTCCAAGAATCAAGAATCTAAGCTGTAACACACGAAACACCAAAACTCTACTCGCGAAGAGACCACAGATTTTCAATTTTTCGGTAAATTTTTCCTTTGCAGTATACCTTTTTTTTACTATTTATCCAAAGAAGACAAAACAACGAGTAGGAGAGCCAAAACAAAACTCTTTAGGAGCTGTAGTTTTAAGAGGAATCTCAGTTAAAAATTTCGGTTTTTTTAGTTTAAAAATTTAATTTAACAACAACCTCTGAATATTTCTGTCTTTAAAAATTACTGCCTTTGTGCAACACTGAAAAGTATCTTCTGTCCAAGTTTCAGCTCCATAGAAACATTTTTGTCAAAGAAGAAAATTAAAAACCAAAAAACCGGTTTTCAGCCATTTTTTCGAAAAATTTTGAGGATAAGGTGAAAATGATCAGTACAAAAGTTGTAGATCTTCTTATTTCCTACAACTTTTGTCTTAAACTTTTTTTTGATATGATGCACAGTTTAGCCAGAAATCGTAAAAAACTGTGTTTGACCTCTAAAAATGCACCCCATTCCACCCCGGATAGCTGCTGTCGGTTCGATTTTTTTGTCCTCTTTTAAAAGAGCTTGTTCAACAATATTCCGCTGTCAGATTGCTGTAACGAATTATTTTTTTTTTTCCCTCATTTTCTCGACTAATTCTACTGGAATATTTGACCTTTTACAACGTCTGAAAAGGTGTTAGACCCATTGAATAGGTCTGGCTTCTTGAATACTAACTTAAAATAGTTATTTAAAGACAATATATTAATCCCAGCTTTTATACTTTAACGTGAGAGAGTGTATGTCCGACTCTCCTTATTATCTGATACCTGGCGAAAGCACCATTAGCCAAGGTTTATAACCACCAAACATTGTACTCTGCACTAAGAAAAATATGATAAAATTTATTTCAACCTTTATACTTTAACGTATGTCTGGCAGGCCCTGGCTCTCACTCTATGACAACGTTATCGTTATTCAGGAAATTTCAATTTACTTATTTCAATCTGTTATTTTAAAGAAGGCAACTTAGAATACATTTAAGTACAATATTTCCTTAAATTCTTTGTGATTTCGAAAACTGTATGAGTCGGCTAAATAACACTTAGTGACGAAGAATACTTTGCTTTTAATATGCATTCACTGCTATTAATATGAAACTCCATATAAATGCTCCCTTATTTCATATTTCCATTTTTATCAAAGAGAATATTTATTTAAAGTTTCAGGACAGTCAAAAAAAAAGCAATATTGTGCTTTTGCTTTGCCAAACATTGGGTGCTTTAAATAAGCTCGCAACGGTGAGTATAAGTTTTCTCTCAAAATATTGTTGAGGAGAGCATATATACAATTACTCTTAAAATATCCTTGAAAAGAGTATACTATTATTCAAAAAGCTTAAACGCACCACAGCTAAGCTATATTAAAAAGCTCGAAGCTCGAATAACTGTTATAATATAAATTTTTTAGCGCACTAGTTACATAATTTTAGTATTTTCATGCAAGGATTTTAGAACTTTTTTAATGAATTTCTGTATGAGAATAAATGTCAAATTATAGTATCATATACTATGAATAAACATAATATTATTTAGCTACAGAACTCAAAAGCTCACTACACAGACATGATGCTTTTTAACAGTTTCTATAAAAAGCTTTGAGAACTGTTAATATTTATGTATAAAATCTATAAATATCCTTACCATAAATTGGAATTACATATAGTTAGTTGGTATAAGAGCTTCCAAAAGCTTTTCCCATAAAGATATAACTATTCATCTTTTTAATTTTTTCTTAGCTTTCGTTAAAATTTTAAACTAAAACGATATATGTGCTAAGATAATTATTTTTAGTATTGCGTTTGCAATAATACTTATCCCTATAAAATTTCGCGAATTTTTTGAGAGGTTGTTATCCTAACTTGCATATGTCTCATAGTTCTTTTGAAAAATTCACTTTTTTAAATAAATATGTGGTCTGAAAAGATAAAAAAAATCTGATATATTCTTGCTCATCTTTACCTTTTTTTTTACAATTTTCCTTAAAATTGTAGCACAATATAAATGGGAGAAATTATCATAACGTAGCCATAGACATTTTCACATTGAAACTTTATAGAAATGATATCTCTTATCTATATCATGGCTGAAAACATATTTATTTCTTATAAAAGATTCACTTAAAATAAGTTCCTACGACGTAAAACTTATGATTGTTATAATTTCAGGACTATTTGGTCCCTGTTTACAACAATAACATATTTGTGTCACATATTCAATATACTTTTGATATGGTTAACATCCATAAATAGTATCTTTTATGTGATGTTTTTGCATGCTAATTTTTGCATTGGAATTTTTATCGAAGACAATTTTTTTTACAAATTTTGCTTATCTGGCTATTTTTCTGGCGGTCATGAACAAGTAGGTATGTCAAAAAGTCAATATTTCAAGAGGATATTTCTAGGTTATCATAAAACATTTTAACATGTTTTTTTCGAAAACTGTTTTCACCCTGTCTTTTCAGAATAATTCAAAACTACAATTTTTTAAAATTTCCTGAAATTTAGAAGATTATAAGGAAACAACCAATTTCTACTGTCATACCATTTTCGGGGTAGACTACTTATTCACTGCCACCAATGACTTAAACTTCAAAAATAAAAATAAGCGAGATATCTCCACTTTTTACATACTTATCTTTGAATTTTTTAAAATCAATAACCATCGATAATTCAATATTGAGTAACTAACTTTGATTATAGTACAGCCTTACAAAAGAAAAATAGTAGAAGACGTTACAGTCCTTAGTTATTTGCTTGGGTGATTTTTACCAACTGATTCCGAAATTTTTCACCAGTTTTTTCAATCAGCTTTGGCCTTAAAAATATTCTAAAATAAGCCGATTTCCATAGATTCAAGATATTTTTTTATTTGCTATTTAAAAAAAAAAAAGCATTTTGAGACGAAAAAATAAGTTGAACTATCAAGTAAAGTATACAAAAATTACAATTTTAAAAACATTTTTAAAGCCTGCAGTACGAAATGTTACGGCACACAAAAAAAATCAAATAAATAGCAATCTTTAGAAAACTCTACTTCATCTACTCTACCTATGTAAAACTGTTCCCTATCCTTCGACTAAGTCCAACACCCATGCGACTGTGTTCAATTGTGGGTGCATTTGTTCACTACGTTACTGCGTGCACAATGGTTTTGTAAGCTTAAGCATTTGACCATATGGTAATTATTGCGGTTTCTTTTCTTAGATCCTTATTATCCTTATTTCAGTAGCAAAGCATACAGAGTTCAATGCGGTACACACATACAGATAGACAAACATAGAAAAACTCATACACACGTTTACTTACACATAGGAACAAAAAAAAAAAAACAAAACAAAAAGGACAACAATTTTAAGTTTGTCATTGGCATGATGTTCGTTTTCTGTTTCAGTATGTTGCCTATAAGAGACCAAGCCTCTCACATGAGACTGTGAACTAAAGAAACAGGATAAACGAGGAAATCACTGCCAAATGAAATGTGGAGTGCCAAAAATAAAAATAAAAAAGAGGAAACAAGATACGAGTTACTTGATTGCATTCTGATGTAAAACATATTTGTGTACAATGCACAAGGATGTATGTATGTGTGTCTTGTACTATATGTGTTACTACTGCGTATGTAAGTACTTGCGGTTGGCACTGACCAACCGCATTGCTGTTGTAACTTCATTTTTGTAATGAGAAATTCTTGTAAGACCCCCAATGATATAAAGTGATTTTTTGTTTGCGTCTGTCTCTCAGCAGTGTATTTAATTTTAAAAAAAATAGGATTTTCCTTACAAATACGATTTCATGGGGGTAAGAGTGGAACTTGCCGCTTGTAATGAATTTTAAAAATTTGCATAATAATAAATGGATTTCAGTTATCATAAGAGCTTTTGGTAGAATACCCCAAAGAATGTAATCGCAAAAATAAATGTGAACAAAAAAACTACGCACAACGAAAATAAATTTATTTTAAATTTTTAAAATGAATCCAAAATATTAAAAAACTCAGAGAGTACTACTATTACTTAAGTACCCATATGTTACAGATATGCACATACAGTATAAGAAAATTGCATAAGGCAACCCTCTTGAGACAAGAAACACAATGACAGAGATATTTATAATTTAATTATTTATTCATTCACAAAATTCTGACTTGCCGTAGTAATCTGCTAATCTTTGTTTAAACTTAAATTATAATTATACCCTTAAATATGAAGATAAATATACAAAATGTAGAAATTACAACTGTAACTGGGACATCCATGAATTTTATACCATGCGTACGACAAATGTACTACATACTCCTACTCAATATGGCATACAGTGCCACAGACGATACTCGAAGGCACGTAAAATCGGATTAATTAAGACAGTTCATCGCATATTGCACAAAGATTATAATTGAAGATAAATTAATATAGGAATAAATGGAAAATTCACGAAATGCTTTCTATAGGCGTGATGAGTAGAGATTTTCTCAGTTGTTGGTTGGGTGCATGCAGGCAGCACACTTAAGTTTGAGGCACGATTGCTCAAACACAAGTGGCGCCAACAACCTAACAAACAAACAAACAATTCGCTTAAGGTTAAGTGAGATTCAAAATTTGTGTGGAGAGAGGCTAAAAGATATTTTAGATAATAGAACGTGTATTATAATATAACAATGCCATGTACAATACAATTGGAAAAAAGAGATTATGTGAACAATATGCTTGTAGGCATAGCCTCCGCCATTGTAGCACACATGAGAAATTGCATTTAGACATGATAATATTTAACAAAGTATAAAGAATTAACTATCTATTGCTAGAATACAAAAGAAATTTATAATAATCAAATTATTGATTGCAAGTTTAGAAGATGTTAGTTGTGAGAATAATGGAGTCAAAGAGTTTTAAATAAATACACGAATATTTTTTTTAGGGAAAAGAAATCCAACTTTGACTTTTTATTAATTTTTATTTACTCAAGAAAGATTTACAACCGAGTATGAAGATTTATGAAGAATGTTCTCATACAAAGTGCAGTTGACTTTGCTATGCTTGACCTTCGCAAATATTGTCATTCGAATGGTTGAAGCTGAACCGAATTTTTGTGAGTGAACTCTGATGACCATCGAGGCTCATTTCACACTCTCTGGCGCCGTCAATAAACAAAATTGTCGGTTTAGAGGCACCTTAAATCTCACATAATTCAGGAATTACAATTTCACGGTGGGAAAGTGACTGTTCTATATGTTGTTCTGTAACTATTACCAGGTCATTCTTCTTCAGAGATGACGGCGATCAATATCGGTAGATGTTGGTCAACTTACCGCAAAAGCATGAAAATGATCTCCAAGACTTCTGTTTCCAACAAAACGGCACGACATGCCACATTTAGCGAGTATCAATGAACTTTTTTATACTCTAAGTAGCTTGTAACCAAAGGTTAGGCATATACCTAAAGTTTTCCGTATAAATACGAATCCTTAACCCATTTTGAACTTCTGTACGATTTTTCGTACAGCAACTTTAAAAATTTATATTGCAATAACGAAAAACTTTCAATGGTATTTTTCATATGCAAAATCAATTTCAGTCATTTTAAATTAATAAAAAAAATCATTCTTTAAATGTTTTTATATCTAATCATGTTTTTTAAGGACTTAAAAAATACCATTTTTTGAGTGGTTTTTATAAATCAAAAAAAGTAGATTAAGTATATACATTATATACATTATAGCACTAATTGTCTAAACAAAGGACTAAATGATTCAATAAATGAAAATTCCTTTGTAAATCTTTTATCTGTGCTAATTTAATCAAAATGAAAAATTGATGTACGAAAAATCGTACACTGGTCTATTTCTGTAACAAAATAATTTGACAATCAGCTGTTTTAATGTACGGAAAATCGTACGCTGGGCTATTTTGCACAAACGTCTCTTAACAATTGGGTGTTGTTTTCATCCTGCAATCAAATATTTGTGACATATTTTCTTTAAAAAATAGTACAAAGTGGGTGAATAAAAATAAAATGGCGCAGTTGGAAGATATTATGGAGGAAGGACGTGAAACGGTTTTGAACCGAACCGGTTCTGAACCGGAAAACCGCTTCTTTTTACTAATTAACTGAACCATTAACCTACCGAAACTTTCCACAAATGTTTGATCCGAACCGAAAACCGAACCACTTTTTATAAAGGTTTGAGGGTTCATTCTAACCAATTTTGAATGGTCAAATTTTCCCTCCTTTTTTATTTTTTCTTTTGTTAAATATGGAAATTGATGAAATTTTGAAAGAAATAGGGAAGCATGAGACAGAGTTCAAAACTAAATCATTAATAGATAAAATCAAATTGTTTGAGTGGCTTTCAAATAATGCTGATGTCTTGAACTTTTGTAATAACAACATTGACAAAAAATTATCTGAATTAGCTCAAATTATTTTTGGTGTTTCAGCAACCCAAGTTTCGATAGAGAGTGCATTTTTCATCAAAAATTTATTCTCGGAGACCTGCGGGAAAATATTAACGAGGACTTGTTAGAAGATATTCTTCTCATAAATCTCAACTGATTGTAAATCTAATTTTTTATCAAATAAGAATTTTTACCTACGTACTTATAGCGTATGACATAAAGTATATGTACATATATATCTCTATATTCTTTCGGATTGTTACTGTAAAAATATAACAGAAATATGCTTAGTTTTTTTTTAGTTCCCAAACCGTTGAAGCGAACCGAAACTCCGGTTCAAAGAGAAAGAACAACCTTTTTGACGAACCAATCCAAAAGTGGAAAAGCGGTTCAAACCGCTGAACCTAACTGACCACATTTTTTTACCCGGTTCACGTCCCTGTTATAGAGTGTGACTATGGAAACTGTGGAAGTGCTGGTGGATACAACAAACAAATTGGCTTAGGTGCAAAAATCCAAGCCATCACGATGTTTACTTTGAAAATTTTTTTTCATCATATTATTTAATGCATCTCCTTTTCGATAGAAATTTTTTCGCTACTGGTACAATTAGGGCCAATCGTATAAATAGTGCCAATATACGGACAGGAAAAAGGTTTCCAAAAAGTTCAACGGATTATGTTCTTGACGAATGTCAGTACTGTCACATTACAATCACTATATGCAAGGAGTGAACCTTCATGATAATGCCATGTCAAACTATCGCGTGGCCATACGAGGGAAAAAATGTTGGTGGGCTTTATTTGTAGCTGGTCTAGATAGCGCTCTTGTCAACGCATGAAAGTTACATTGTTTTATTGAAAAAAAAAAAAACAGCTTCATAAGACGATGTCTCAAATAGAGTTTCGAGTAATGGTATGTGACGAGCTCTTACTCACCGAAAAAGTCGAAGAAGATGGAAATCAGTTGCCAGGACTGCCAAAAATCAACGGGAAACATTTAGTTGCAAAAGATAAAAATTAGAAATACTTACGTTGCAGAGTCTGTCATAAAACAACAGTATATACATATGTGCCTAAAATGCAATATACATCTCTATCCAAAATGTTTTCATATCTATATACCTCATGTTTTGTAAAAATATGAAGGTAATTACCTTATTTTATAAGTTTGTAGTATGAAAAATAAAAAAAATTAATAAAAACTGTTCACTTTAATTATTTACTCGTATGTTTCTTAAAAAGTTTAGTACAAATATTTTTTTACAGATATGGACCAGTGTACGATTTTTCGAACAGGGTGTAGCGCTTAAAGGGGCGGAAAAAAAAATTTTTTTTTTTTACTTTTGGGGTAAAAATACTGAAATAACTAAACGCTCCAAAAATTTTTCAAAAATTTTAAGCGGATCTAGTACCGGTTCAATATGGGTTAATGAATTTTCTTGATGATCATGGACGAAAAGTAAAATAGCGTTTTAGCAGAGAGCAGAGATTCTTTCTATACTAAGTATTTATATAAAATTGGTTTGTAACGGTTTGGCGCAAAATATACTGAACTGATTTTAAAAATTTTATTTTTAAAACAACATATTTGTGCTAAAAAAGGTTGTTGGATACTAATTTTTTTTTTTGAGTTAAGTATGGTTTTGTTTAGGATTAAGTTTTTGCAAGAGAGTAATTTCATTATGAAAAAAAAAAAAAAAAAATCGGGTACTTTTTTAATGGAAATTTATGTAGTGGCATTGACAATTTCAAATTATAGTGTATTAAGGTGAATACAGTGAAAACAACAAAGGATTTGAGCTGTTACACACGAAACACCAAAACTCTACTCGTGGAGAGACCACATATTTTCAATTTTTTGGTCAATTTTTCAATTGCAGTATACCTTTTTTTTACAATTTATCTAAAGAAGACAAAACAACAAGTAAGTTAACCAAAACAGAAATCCTTAGGAGGTCTAGTTTTAAGAGGAATCTCAGTTAAAAATTTCAGTTTTTTTAGTTGAAAAATTAAATTGAACAACAACCTCTGAATATTTCCGTCTTAAAAAATTACTGCCTTTGTGTAGCACTGAAAAGTATTGTAGCAAAATTTGGTTTATGCCAGAAAATTCTCGAAATAAAAACCAACAAAAGAAAACAAAACTATAATATCTAGCGTCACTGGCTGCATAAATACTTTTATACCATCTAGCGGCAAAGTGCAGTTTTTATACTAAAAATAATAAACCAAAATGGTATTGAATTATTCGAGAAAGTGATTGTGAATCCACGCCGATACGCCACTAAGAAGGTACTGGATTATTCGAGAAAGTGATGACTGTTGTATAAAAGGTTGTCATCTGAGTTATCGAGACACAGTAGAATTTGAGCAACATAAGTGAACAGTTGAATTCAAACAGTGAAGCAGAACAGTTGAATTTGAGCAACATAAGTGAACAGTTGAATTTAAACAGTGAAACAGTTGAGTGATACAGTTGATTTTGAAAGTAAATTGTCTATACAGTGCCAGATTAATATTAGACTTTGAATGTTAATGAAATAAACAATAGTAACGTGTATAAACTAACTTTTGTGATTAAATAAACCATTTTATAATTAAATTAGCTTGTGTGTTTTTGATTGTTACATAATCCAGTGATCGAACTCAGAAAAGTGTAAGAGATCGAAATTATCGTCTAAGAGACAGGAATTTCGTAACAGTATCTTTCACCCAAGTTTCAGCTCCATAGATACTTTTTTGTCAAAGAAAATAATTAAAAACCAAAAAAACCTGTTTTCAGCCATTTTTTCGAAAAATTTTGAGGTTAAGGTGAAAATTATCAGCAAAAAAGTTGTAGATTTTCTTATTTCCAACAACTTTTGCGTTAAACTTTTTTTTTTATATGATACACAGTTTAGCCAGAAATCGTGAAAAACTGTGTTCGACCTTTAAAAATGCACCCCATTCCACCCCGGATAGCTGCTGTCGGTTCGATTTTTTTGAACTCTTTTAGAAGAGCTTGTTCAACAATATTCCGCTGTCAGATTGCTGTAACGAATTATTTTGTTGTTCAAACCCTATTTCTCCTGGACTATAGATTTAATAAGTGGTGGGAAAAATATCTTTTTAATTTTTACTTTGTGTAATATAATTTTGTTTCTTTTACTTAAGTTCTCCATTCGAAGACCATTAATCATTTACCCGATCTTATAAGCTGCAGTAGCTTAAATTAAATAAAAAACTAATGACTTTTTTTGCTAAAAATAAAAAAAGTTGCCAATTTTAAAGAGACTTGCAAGAATCTTAAATACAATTTTAAAGTCTTTACAATCTCAAAGTTTTACAAACCTGTTGGTGATAAGTAAGTAATATGAATAAAAAAAAACAAAAGAATTTTAAATAAATCACAAAAAGCCAAAATGAAGCGCAACCCCTTTTTTTTCATAAGCCAACAACTACAGTTGCGACTCTTAACTTTTGTCCACCACTTAAATTACGAAAGCGAAAAAAATCTAGGAACTCCCTTTTCTGTAAGCTTCATACCGAATGCATTTTAAGACTTAATATTTTACTACCTTTTTCACATAAAAGTACCGACGCCAAAAACTTGCAATTGTAAAGAAAAAAAACTGCAGCATTTCTTTTACTCCTACTTTAACCTACATATTACTCAACCCTTGCTCTACAAATTAAAAAAAAAGGAGTAAGAAAATGAAGCACTCATAGCACTTACCAATTAAAAGAAGTTTCCAAATATGCATTTGAAGCTGAAGACGCGCTGATTCCATTCAAACTTAAGAAAACCAGTGGATAGCAGAATGCAATTGCATGCACGCAAGTGTTAAAGTTGTAATTGTAGTTGTGGTGTTAGTAACGGTGTGGCGGTCTTGATGTTAACGAACTTTAGTTAACCTTCTTCTTGAACATCTTGCGGTCGCCTTTGGCTTGGTTGTTTGTCTCTTCTTGGTGTTAGTGTTTTTGCACATCAAATTAATTACACAAATGATGAGCAGCGTAAGTGACTAAGTGAGCGAATGAATGACGTGGTCAGTGAACTACAGCTGCTGTGTAGTAGTGATAAGTCAGTCAGTGAAGATGAATCTGTGGTGTTCTTCTATTTCTTTTTCTTGATTGCATCAATTATGGGGTTTTTCGTTTTGTTTTGCTTAAGAAATTTTGTTAGTTTCTGGCTGATAGCATCTTTAACGCTTTCTGGCAATAAACCTTTGCAGGTATTTTAATTAATTGCACGCATTCATGCTGAAGCTGAGTATTTAAAGATTGCTTCTCGGTGGTAGAATTTAAAGAGCTGAAAGTATACAAAATAAAGAAATCTGGCGTAAGAAATATTTCTTCAAAACGTAAATATAATTTAAGGTGTGTTTTTAATTCTATTTTGAAACCAGTGATGTCTTTAAAATAGCTTTGTATCATAATTAAAAAGGAACTCTGCCATTGTAAAGAAGTTTTGTTTTATAAAATCTTGTTGAGAAAAATATAAAACTCACATTTCACCTCATGTCTCGTTTGTGTCTTTATACGGTACACAATAAAGTCATCATAAAGAAATATAGCGGTGTATCTTGAGTGTGTCTTTATACAATTGACCTGAAATTCACTTGAGAGAAATTTCACTTCATGTCTTTATATTGTCTTTATTTTGTCTTTTTAAGCCGCTTTATCAAGACAAACATTACAAAAATAGGATACACCTTTAACGAATACTTAATATAATATATCACAGATAGTGAATAGCATGCAGGACTATAGTTTGTTGAGACATTGGTTCAAGAACGGCGTAAGTACAATGATATTCGATAAGATAAGACCATTATATACCTTTTACTCTTTTAAAGTTCTTTAAAAGACATCTATTTGAAATAATTCTAGACAAGACACTTTTCTAGGAACGTATGATTTTTTAAGTTGTCTTTTAAAAGCCTCAGAAAGATACTGTAACGCGTCTCTTCAAAGATAACAAAGAGGGGAACATGTCTTTATATTTCACACGCCAAATTGTTCTTATAAACCTCTTTAAATGCTTCTTAAATACGATATGTTGTCTTTCAAATCGTCTTTAAAAGGATTTTAAAAGAAGCAATGAGACCTTTTTTTTTAAATACAAGGACGTCAGTAGCAACATTTCACGTAAGGAATTAAGCTTTGGTTTTACTATGGTTGATCTCCTTTATTGATTTCACATATAAGAATCTACTGAAATTACAAAATAACTTACAAAATGATTACAGATATCGGAATGAATTTGAATATCTAAGAAAAATCAAATTAAAAGCATTCTTAGCACATTATTTTGAAAATATTTTGCAAGCAGCAAACCGAAATGCGTTTTAACTGCATTTGCATACATGAATCAGTAATGCTTTGTGCTGTTTTCTTCACTTCTTGTTGCAATTTAATTTCATATATGAAATTTTCCACACTGCTAAAGGAAAATAAATATTTTCTCAAGAAAATCAAAATGAAATAACACTCACATACATTTACTGCGTTATAACAATGTTACACTACATACAAGTGGTGTATGGTAACAGCAGCGATGCCATCAAGTCGATTGTATGCAAATTTTTCAAATTCTTTCTCAACGTTTGTTACAAATTTTATTTGACAGAGAATAAATTCGAATATAATTTCGCAACGTAGGAACGTAACAAAAAGCACTTTAGCAAACGCTTATATGCAAGTCAACACGCATACTGACACACTGCACACAGTCTATGAGTATCCTTGAAATAAGCCAACAACTGAAAATCGAAAAAAAAATGAAAAATTCACGGAAACTCAAACCCGGAAAATTGAGAAAAAATGAGCAACAAGAAAACTTTTGTATTGCAACACTGATAAGCAACGGCAGCAGCAGCAGCCGGAAACTAAATTCGATGAGATTTTGAAAGCGGAAAAAGTTAAACAAACTTTTCTCAAGCAAAAGATGTAAACGCTGGCCCATACTGTATTGTCCTGTGCCGTTTATTGTTGCAGTGTCCCGCCCGTCGTGTGGTTGCCACTCGTTCTACGTCGTTGCCGTCGTCGTAGATCGAGCATGTCGAAACTTTCTGCTGTTGGCAGGTAGATTATTAACCCAAATCCACACACGCAGAAACTTTGATACTCATACATAATGGGGTGGTGCGAAAATTTGTAATATTGAATTAACATATTTCTTGCAACTTAATTTACTTAACACTAAAATTGAGGGAGAAGGGTAAAGTTCAAGCCAAATTGTAGTAAAGTGGAACTTAAGTTAAGCTCAACTTCAAAACAACTTTGATTTTCAAGTCAATTCAAGTCACGCTAATTTGAAATTCTTATCGTTTTAAGCCATGTTAGGTAAGCTTCTGGAATAAATGTCAATAGTAATACTAAGGAATTCCTTGTATCTCGATTCGTTTCGTTTTGTTTTTAATTTGTAAGCCTAAAAGTATGCTAGTTTATTTCTCACATTTTAAGTAATTATAGCTTAAGGACAGATTAGATATTTTTGTTTTCATTTGAAATATAATTGCATATTTTTAGGCTTGAAAATTTGAAACAAAACGAGACGATTCGATTTACATAAAAAGGCGCTTAATGATTAAAAAATCAAACAATAAATATTCAATATGACTCGTATTTGATAATTTTTCAAGCCACCCCTCACCACTTGGCCATATGAGTACACAATGCAATTTTGCATATGACTATTAGTTTTCATATGTCTATATGACCGTGCCGGTGTGTTTTGGTATTCACTTGTGTGCCAGTGTGCGTTAAGTTCACAAAAATATGTTGATGGCAAAAGTTATGCCAAACTTTTGCCTTTGAAATTTCATTTTTAATGTAATGCATGAAAATGACACACCGACTATGCAACCTGTGTCCCACTTCACAGCAGTAGCAGCAGCAGCATTTTAAAGGAAAAACTTTTGCCATTTCTTTATGAGTATTTTACATATAGCACTCATTTTTACACACTTCCGAGAATTTGAATGTTTCACAGCGTTCACAAAAAAATACAAAAAAAGAACAACGATAAAAGAAAAAGGAACTAAGTTAAGTTTTGTGAAATTTTATCAAATAAATTTTTGCTTAACTATGTGCAAACCAACAACATTATCCAAGAGCAACAACCACCAAAAGTTCATTCAGTGCTGTTTTACACAAATTCGCAAGCACTCGATGCCCAACGACTGGTGAAAAATGTTGAAATGTTTGCAAGATGTAAACTGGGACAAGTTCTTGGTCTCTGATTTTTTTTTTTTATTTGACTTTTAACATGCATTCACATTGAGAGCAAAATGACATCAGTTGGAAAATTTTGTTACATTTATTTTTCAAACAAAGTTTTTTTAGTCAAAGTCACCAGCGGCGTGTAGGATTGCAAAAACAATCTTTAACTTTGAGGCACTAACGCTGTCAAAAAGTTGATTACTATGATGCATTGCGAGAGTTTTGATGTCTAATTGGGTCAGCGTAACATTTATTTAAAATGGGTTTAAATTTTGTAAATTTAATTTTTAATAAAACAATACAAGATCTACATACAGTCAAACCTTCTCTTAAGTTAAATTCAATATTTCATCAATGATTCGCCAAGTATTTATAACTTCTGTTAATTTATTCTCACAGCCTACCTGTTTGGCTGCCAAGACAATTGGCAACTTTCCAAAAATCATTGTAATTAAGAAAGGATTTTATTAATTACAGTCAAATAACTTTTAAGATAATCACACAACAATTTGTGTAGACGTGTGTGCGAAAACTTTTAAGTCACTTCAGATTTAGTTGTCATCGTCGTGGGTATTGTTTTGCCAACTCATCAATGTTTCATTGTCAGTAACATACGAGAGCACATACATACATATCATGTCTTATTTAAAAGCGTATCGCTGTCAAAACTGTTGCGTTAACCTTTCAGCAAAATTCCAAAGATAATCAGTTTGACAGAAAGTTAAAGTTTTACTATGCCAACCACACGTAGTTAGGTTTCTTGGTATTTTATATTTGAGTTGCTGTTGCTGGCATTGCATGTCAAAACGAAATGAGGATTCTGATTCTGCTGATTTCTTGCTTGTGGGTAGTATTTGACTATTTGGTTATGACATTTCGTATTAAGCTTCATAAAACATCAAATCTTATTTTTCAGAATTTTTGATACAAATTATTTTGATTGTATTTTCACATACTATCTACCTGAATAAGAATTGAAAATATGTTTGGTCTATAAAAAACATTCGCAGGGAATTTTTTATATATTATATTGTCCAAATCAAATGAATGAACATGGTTTGGTGCTACATGATGTTGTGTAAAGCCCAAAACTGTTAAATTATTAATTTTATTTCTGAGAAAATAAAGTTATTTTAATTTTTCAAAGTTCAATGCATGAAAAATTTTAAATATAAAATATATTGTTAGTAAAATTATAGCAGTGATTGAAATACATTGGCGCATATTCATAGTCATATTTAGCATCAGCTTAAGTTAGAACTTTATTTTAGCAATAACTAAGTCATTCATAGTCGATTTAGCATCGGCTTTTCTGCTTAGTTATAACTAAAAAAATAGTTTCAGCTGAAGTTGATATTAAGTCGATATCAAAATAAGAAAATATGGAGAAAATTCATTCCTTTCATATCAGAAAATTCAATTTTGATAATTTTGAGGATTATAAGTTGTTTTTATTTGGCGTGTTAAAAAAAATATACATGCATATATGATTTTAGAAAAAAAAAACTAAAGAGAATTATAAGCTGTTTTTATTTAGCGTGTCAAAAAAAGTTCTTAGAAAATAAAAAATTTTATTCTGATGAGAATCGAACCCACGCACTTTGAGCTATAAGTCCACAGTCCTAACCATTTCGTCACGCTGCCTTGTAAAATTCAGTTTTTTATTACTCTTTCTGTTAATTTATTAGTGTAAAATTAAAAAGACAAAATTTATAATGGCAGGTCACTTTAGAAACCGGAAGGGTAAAAAAAAAATTATATATATTCATATACACACATGTTTTGAAAAAAAAAAAAAAAACATGTTAACTGACGAGATTCGAACCCACGTCCTGAGGGCTATGAGTTAACAGTCCTTACCATTGCGCCACGGTGCCTTTTGTGCAAAGATTTTTAATACTCTCTTTGTTATTTAACTAACTTGAAATTAAAAAGTCAACATTTGACAAGTTTACCACGAAAGCTTTTGTGTGGTGAATTCATTAGCTTATGCCACTTAGTCAATACTAAAAAATCGACTATGAATAGAAAACAATTTTTAGTCATGACTAAATTTATTTTGAGCTTAGTTTGAGTTTAGTTAATTTCAACTTTAAAATACGACTATGAATATGCGCCATTATGTCTACTAACAACAGCAAGAGACTGCAGGATCCAGACTCTCATGTTACAGCGGGCAACTGTAAATTAGAAGTTGTCAAGGAATTCACTTACCTTGGCACTGCCGTAACCAGCAACAATGATGTCAGTCTGGAGATTAAGCGGAGAATACCAATTGCTTATAGATGCTACTACGGTCTCAGTAAGCAATTTCGTTGCAGAGCTCTCTCTCGATCGACAAAGCTAACACTCTACAAGACGTTCATTCTACCTGTGCTTCTTTATGGCTCTGAGGCATGTGTGGTTTCGACAACAGACGCAGCCGCTCTTGGGGTGTTCGGAAAGTTCTCCGCAAAATCTTTGGTCCTGTTCGAGTTGGCGACGACTATCGCATTCGAATAAACCACGAGCTGTATGAGCTCTACGCCGACATTGACATAGTTAAGCGTATAACAATACAGCGACTACGCTGGCTGGGTCATGTCCATCGTATGGATAAAAAAGCTCCAGCGAAAAAGATATTCGAAGGGAAGGTCACCGGTCAACGACGAAGAGGGAGACCATGCCTCCGGTGGATAGACCAAACTGAAAAAGCCCTAACAACGCTTGGCATTAACGATTGGAGAAGGCGCGCGCAAAACAGAGGCGCCTGGCGAGAGCTAATGAGGTCGGCCGTAACCTGACAACGGGTTGTTATGGCCATCTAAGTAAGTAAGTAAGTGATTGAAGTGAGAACCTCAATCATTTGTGGATTGTCGGCAAGACATCGATATTTCACGGTAAATAACAAAAAGAAGTGCAAGTGCTTGAAATCGTAGCTCCAAAGCGCAAATTGACATTGCCAAGATTACTGATTACACTATTACGAAACTTAGAGAACAAAGGATCAATTGTTTCATGGGCTGTATGGCATATCATCCAGCTGAAACGAAGGATAATCCAAATCCATGTACTAGATATCTGGCTATATGGTTATACCGACTCTGTATCGGTGTTTAATTATGACAATCCGCATCAAACTGTTACTGTCTGAGGATGTATTGGCTTATAGGAATATTATCTGAGATTTTTCGCTCTCATAAGGAACTAACTTGTGCTATTTGCAGATATGTAGAAATCGACAGCTTAATAAACAGCATGTTTATTTTATCAGTCATACATTCCAATAATGAAAAAACATCAGAAAATTAATTCAACGTTGATATTGTTTATAATCAGTGAAGATTGTCATTTCTTTATGAAAAGTTAAACAACGCAGCAATTCCCGCAAATTGTTATATAAATTCACTAAAATTACAATATCCTTACACTATTTCTGCATCAAATAGTACATAAAATTTGTAGAGTATTGTGGCAAATTAGTAAAATTTATAGAACAAACTTTTTTTTAGCCTTGCTCAAAGCGGTACTTTTTGTTGATTTAAAGTTTTTTTTTTTTTATTGCAGCAATTTCGTTTTAAATTTACATCTGCGAAGAACCATTAAAAACACATTTGAAACGTTCACAGGCGTAACCATATCAAATCAAATGATTTCTTAAAATGTTTTTTTTTTTTTTTTCAAAATAAAAGTCTAAGATAAATATACATGCAACAGATTCGTTTGTTTAACATCTTTCGCAGATAACATAAAGACAAAGACTCAACATACACAACTTTTTCAATGTACAGTATGTGGCAGTTGTTCACTCAACTGAAAATTTGGTCACATGTCAATTCGTGTGTTTATTTCAATGACTGCAACAAAACGTTTCTTGTACGGTTTCGAGATTTGTGTGAGTTTCACAACTAACAAGCGTGAAAACCTTTTTGTATGTATGCAGCATTTTGGAAATGATTTTTTTAAGAAGTATGCTTATACCTTTTAAGAAATTAGAAGAGAACAAAAAACTCACATGGCAGAAAAAATCGCATGCAATAAAAAAATCTCATGCCAGAAAAAATCGCATGCAATAAAAAAATCACATGCCAAAAATATTGTATGAAATAAAAACTCGCATAAAAGAAAAACTCCCATGCAATAAAATGGCGTAAAAGTCTATGTTAAAAGATATCTGCTGCAACAGAAATCTCATGCAAAATAAGAAATCTTATTCAAAATAAGATCAAATAGATACCAGTATTTATGTATATACGTACAATTGGAAGCAGTTGATCAAAATGTATTTTCGGATCAACCTTTTTCTCTACTCTCCTTTCTATTTGATTCTATAAATATATTTTTATTTTTTTTTTTTTTTTTTCAAAACAATGCACACATTTTTGCGCTCTACTAAATGTATTAAATGAAAACATGACGAAAGATGCGTTCAAAAAGAAAGAGAAAAAAAATTAAACCAAATAGGAGACTTCATTCATTTCTTTCATTCTTTACCATGGTTTCCCATTATCATTGGTACGTAACGTCACGAACAAACAACCAACGAGTTGCGCCGCTTAAGGCGGCGCAGAAAACCAACGAGCCGGAAGCGTGCACAACTATTTCCGGCAAAGATAAACAAATGGATTTGTATAGAATGGCAGCAGTGAGACGTAGAGGACAGCAAAAAGACAAAAGAGTAGACATTTTCCGAAGGGCTGCAAAACGAATCGGTTTAATCGCACAAAGTACGAGTATGTCTGAATGAATAAATGAATGAGCGAACGTATGACTGACTGACAAACTGACGACGCACAATCAGTCAAGCGTGAAAATGTGTTGTTGGCAGTTGCTTTACTTGTGTATTATTTAGTATTTTTCTTATTTTTACTTTTATTTTGATTATGCTCTGTTATGAAAACAAATAATAAAAATATTAAAGAAAATCAGTTAAAGTCACCTTTTTAAATATTTTTTTTAATAACAAAAAAAAAAATTGTTTGAAACTAAACAGTGAACTAATATCACTTGCTTTAATATTCAAATAATGTCTATTTCATCATGTCTTTCACTTTCATTTACCATCATCACAAAAATTCTACATTTATTTCGAAAAGAAAAGAAAACCTAAAACAATGAGATCACCCTTAATTTCCACATTCATAATAATCACAATAATTCATTTATTTTCATAATACGACAAAGAATGGCCAGCGACCGCAACTGGCAACGGCGTCTGTTTGTCGGCTGCTCGACATTTGTTGTCTATCTCGGAAATTCATCAGTTTTTGTCTACTCTGGAATTGTGGTAAGCATATGATGGTGCTCCTGCATGTAGTTTGATATTTCCGTTTCATAAAATCGAAATTTCATTAGTCGTCATCAGATTTTTATTCACTCAATTTAATGCGTACCGCATCGTACGGTACACATAAGTGACTTAACATAATTTCAAGTAAGAAAAAAAAAAATACCCAGTACCAAAAAATGGACTAATATTTGCATTTACTCAAATAATATAAGACCTACTTTTATGCACGACATCTAGGAATAGTTTTTTTATACAATATATGTATGGGGAATTCCACATGAAATTTTTGGACGAAAAGTCCTCAACAGCTTGCGATGATCCACCTAAATTTTCAAGCCAATCGCTTGCGCTAAACCCGAGATATCTCCTGAACAGATTATTGTTTAGGCCGATTTTCTCGTTTTTAAATAATTTTTAGGCGTGAATAACTCGAAATGGGTGCATTTTCAAGACATGATGTTTAACCCATTCCAGACTGGTACCAAAAAGGGCCCGTACAATTTTGATAAAATTTGGTGGGGGAGGTCAGTGAATCAATAGAAGTTGCTGATGAAAAAACTAAATTTTTTCCTATATGCACACCGGAGATATAGCATGGGTAAATTTTTACCCAATAGCCCAAAGACAAAAAAAAATAAAAATTACTGTCCAACTTTTCATTCAATCAATTCTGTTTTATCCCACATAGGATCTTTGAATTTGTTACGAGCTTTTTCCTTTAAGTCTTCAAATTTGCCTGTATCGATTTTCCAACAAAATTTCTGAAATTTAATGTTACCTAAGTTCTACCTCACAAAAATACAGGTAATTCAAAGAAGTTCGGAAAAACAAAAATATACATTTCAGACCTATCGTTCCTCTACCCAAAAAAACCTTTAAAAACCACAACACCTCTTACCTGTCACTTGGTAGGATTTTTTAAAATGCACTCTTTATTTTCTAATTTAACAGATCTAAGTGTACCATTAGCAAAAAACTTTACTCATAATATTTCTCAAAACTACTAAAACGTCAAGAACTCAATTGCTTGTCAGCGCAGATGTGCCCATCAACGCACAAATTAACGCCAATTTTTGCTATGGATTATGAGTTTTGATGCCTGCAAGTTATGCGATGCAACAACTCTCAGTGCAGTGAAACAAGCCCAGCAGGAAATTACGTCAAGTCCTTATATTTAAAATAAAAAATTTTAAATTTTTTTTCAACAGATCAAATGTTGCCTTCAAAATCCCAATGGAAGTGAAAACAAATTTTGATTTTCATTTACAAAAACAAATTTTCCAACTGGGTAGTTATTTTAAACACACGCACACATCGTCAACACAATTTATGTAAATGTCATTAATCCTTGTGTCTACATAATTTTAACGCCATGCAGCATCATCGATTCGACGAACATCATCAACAGCAGCAAATCCACATGGCAACATTAACAGCAGCATTCATTGGCAGTTGTACTTCCGCTCTTGCTGACCAGTGTGTTACCAGAAATTATTGCACAAAACATAGCACACATCGGCACGACGGAAAACACACATTCCTACACGCGAATGCACACAAGCGCGTAATGCCAACACATCTTGCTATGCAGCAATAATAATTACATATTCACCGCGGAAACTCCATTGACGCATGATGCGTCAAATTCATTTATTTTCTACTCCTTTGCCTGAAGCAAATTCCAGCACGCACACAATTTGCCTGCGCGGTGGTTTTTTCGGTTGTTTTGATGAGATCGAATGACATTTTGGATCATTATGTGCAAATGGATTTCAGTTTTAATAGCATTTTATCGGATAACTTAATTTTTGGCGAAAACCCTTCGTTTATATGCGCTGAAATAAACAACAAAATTCTTAAGCCAGCAAGGACCTTAAGTATCAAACGTTGGGTATGTAGCAAAGAAAGTAATTTTTCAAAATCTCACAAATAATAAAATATAGGACTGTTTGTTAGTGCACAATGATATTTAAGGAATGCAGTTCTCAACGGAGATCTTAGGGTACAAATATGAGGCAGCCATATTCACGGAATATCCACGATATGCATAGGATGATAAAGCAACTCAAAAAGTTGATATAAATCCAACTTTTTTATTTTATTTTTTTTTTTTAATTTAGCAATATGAATCGAATAATAAAAGTAAAATATTTATGTCAGATTAAACAAAAAAACAGGATATCAAAATCAAGACAACTTTAAACGGCGACACACAAAACATAAAGGACGCTTTTCTTGTTTTATTGAAAGCTTTGTCAAATTTATATAAAAATTAAGTATTGCGTGTTTACGCAACATGAAAACCTTTAGATTGATAGCAGCACATTAAAATCGACATCATAGAAATCTCTGGCAGTTAATGTTGCGTGATAAAATCCATATGGTCGCCAAGCTACCGCATTAAGGGGGCTGCAAATTGTAATCTCCAACATACATAAATTAATTAAGTGAAAAATTTGTACAGAGAAAATAAGTACGATACGAGTAAATCAAAGCTTCTTAGCAACGTCAGATTTGATAACGCTTAGTTGAATAATGAAACACTGCAGAAAGCGGTAAGAAGCAACAGCAATGCGTACATGTTCATCGCAATTAAATTGAACTTGGATTTTAGTTTTTTGGAATAAAATTTCAACAAAAAAAAAAAAAAATAGTTCAAAAATTCCATTTATAAAATAATTAATACTTCATATATTTAGTTGCCTCAAACAATGAAAGTTAAATTTTTTAGAATTTATTTTTTAGAAAAAAATTGACCATTAATCATAACTTTCGATAACAAATCATACAAATATTTTATTGATTTAAAATTTTTATATAAATATAATCCACTTTCGGGTTGATCGTGGAGTACAAGTTTAGCATAACCAAAGCGCATGTAAGTCACACACTCTATACCCTACACCGAGGGTATATTCACTTTGTCCTTCCGTTTGTAACCCATAGAAAGAGGCGTGGCAGGTATAGAAAAGTATGTATATTCTTGATCAGCGTCACCACCTGAGTTGATTTAGCGATGTTCGTCTGTCTGTCTGTCTGTTGAAGTCAGGTTTACGGGATACCAAGAGAGCTCATTGAATGAAACTTTCACACACAGGTCACATCTTCTTGCAGGCATCTTGCTATTGAAAATGGGAGAAATTGGTTAACGGACACGCCTACCGCCCATACCCTATGTATATAATATACCCAGGTCAATTTTGAAAAAAGTTGCAGCGATTTTGATGAAAATTGGTGGTTTGATGCACATGTGAACAAGATTAGGAGTAGGTTAGCTTTCAAAGCTTCCTACAGGAGCGTGGCACAGCCCTAAATTTTAACCTTTATAGACACCATATCTCGTAAGCCGTGCAAGATATTGTTATGAAATTTGGTAAACGAGTACATTTCAAATATATCTTGAATTGTAATAAAAGTGGGCGGAATCGTAAAAGTCGGCGTGGCACTTTTCAACAGTTAAAAATTTTGATTCCATATATCTCAAAAGTGGCTCAAACGATCTTCATAAAAATTTTAGAGATTAAGGCACTGAAAGTAGTCATCAACACAAGCTCTGCCACTTTACTGAAAAAACTCGATGAAGGGCGTGGCACAGCCCACAATATTAATAAACGTTATACTAAGAGAACTGACAACGTAATCGTTATGAAATTTAATAAGGCAGATAAACTTGCTAGAAGGTATGTTTTTGCAAAAGTTTGGCGCAATGCAGCATGTGGGCGTGGCACCTCCCATACAAGCAAAAAACGTTTACTGTTATATATATTGTGCTATGAGAGTAATCTTCATAAAATTTAGCTTATAGGTGTCGGCTGCTATGGGCTTTAAAATTAAATGAGAATTGACGAGATTGAAGTAGTGGGCGTGGCAACTCCTATATTATCATAAAGTTGCAATCGCTTTATTGATTGAACTATTGCAAAAATTGGTATGAAATTTAATTTAGGTGGTTTACTTGCTATAAAGTATACCTACCTGAATCAAAAGTGGGCGAAATAGCACGAATGGTCGTGGCACTCCCCATACAAGTAAAATACCTTAAGTGGCATATCTTTCGAAATATGTGATCAATCAGACTAAAATTTGGTGAAAGAGTGTTGCTTATAAAAAACTATTTCTGGATAAAAATCGGACTATATTACACCAGTGAGTGTGTTACCGCCCTAAATTTTAAGACTTATTACAGCATATATCGCAAACTATACAACCTATTGGGCTTAAATTTGGTACGTGGATGTCAATGACAAATATAATTTAGTAACCCAAAAGTGGACAGAATTGGAGAAGTGGGCGTGGCACATTTAAATTTCTTAGTTTATATTCGATTTTTGTCAATATTTTTCATATATGTACTTTTGACTTTATCAACCTTTTTCCAATATATCCCATATGTACTTGTTCGGCTTTTTCAACCTCTTTAATTTTTCTTCATTATTTTCTTTATTTTTAAGAATTTTTCAGCGATTT
This sequence comes from Tricholauxania praeusta, assembly GCA_949775025.1. NCBI lineage: Eukaryota > Metazoa > Arthropoda > Insecta > Diptera > Lauxaniidae > Tricholauxania > Tricholauxania praeusta. The sequence continues at coordinate 13,912,219 of OX459030.1, forward strand.
TGAATTGTTTTATCATTTTTTAACCTCTTTCAACTTTTTTGGACATTTTCAATTTCGACATTTTTAGCATTTTTCAACATTTTTCATATTTTTTCGACATTGTGAATTTCTTTCAACTTTTTTCAATGGTTTCCATATTTTATCGACTTATTCAGTCTTTTACTTATGTTTCAACATTTTTCATCCCCTAAGCATTGTTTTACATTTCACATTTTTTCCGACTTATTCAAAGTCTTCAACTTCTTTTAACATTTATTTAAATGGGACTTTCAGTGCAGTGTAGGCAACTTTTCTCTAAGACTTCAGTAAATAAGACTTAAAAGCCAATTTCAAAACACAAATTGCGTGCTACTTTAATCCATTAAAATATTTTCCTTTGCCAGGTTTTTTAATATTTTTATTTAAAATATTTTGATATGAATTTACTCTCCCTAAACTAACTGAACGTTCTTCACAGCTTTCATTAAAACAAAAACAAAACCCAACAGCACAAAATACTTAAAATATTCCTTTAAAATTGCTGTCGCGACAGCATGGGTTAATTACTGACGTAAATTGTATTGTGTTCTTATTATGTGCACATGTGTTAGGGTGACCTTTTGGTTATGAAAAGCGCTTTTATTTTAAAAGTTTAGTTTGGAATGGAGCAAAACATTTTCAGTGCTTTTGACTCTTAGAATTTTTTCAATGTTTTTCGATACGATTTGATGCTGTCCAACTTTTTAATTGAATTCGCAATATTTCGACTCAATATTTTTCGCTTATAACTGATATTGACTTCTTTGATGTCTGCCACTTATTTAAATTGCTGCTTTTATTTTAGTTTTAGCTTACTTCTGCGTATATCTTACTAAAGAACTTCTTTTAAATAGCAATTTAACTGAAAAATGTCTAGAAAAAAAAGTTCCTCGCGATTAAAGGAGGAGCAAGATTCCCTATCTATAAATTTTGTATTCTCTTGTATGAATTTTTAATATTTAAAAAAAAAAAATTGAAAATTTATCAAAATTGAAACACCCTTATGGGTGCACACATGAACTCATATCCTAACACGTACAAATAAATCGCATTTTGTGCTTGTGCTAGTTAGCCAGTTGGTTGCTCATTTCACGCTGCGCTAACATAACATAAGCTAACAATTATCGTTTAACAACAACAGCAACTAAAACAATTATAGCAACAACAATAGTAATTACAGCAAAACTTTAACAACAACACAAATAGCAGCATTAAACTCAAAATCCAGCAAGAACACAAAGAGGAAATTATTTCCACTTTAATTTTGATCCCGCTGCTTCATTGACACGCATGTACAAAATTTATCAAACAGTTGGAATTTTCGCTGCAGGACTTTTTTGGTCCTTTTGTTGTAGTTGCTGGCTGCAAGCGCTCGCGTTGTAATTAATTAATATTTACGCTAGTGTTGATGTATTTCAGTAGTGTGAGCATTCGTATAAAGTGTGAAAAACAATAGCACTTTTCATATCAAATTAGTCATCGTGCATACACATGAGGTATCTCCAATACAAAAAGAGAATTCATAAAATCGAATTATGAGTGAAAGAAATAATAATAATAATAGTAATGAAGTTGCTGCTGTTCCAACGTAAGCACTTTTGCATTAATAAAATTAAATTTCTTATATGGAAGTTCTGAAAAATTTTGCAGCAAACAAAAATCATTGATTGAAATGTTTAACAATTTCAAGATAATGTGCAATAGTTAAGTTATCGATAATGATGAATGGTTTGCCACAGACTAAATAAATGCCATCTCAAAATGCACAAAAAGTTGTAGCTTTTATATGAAATTCTCAAATACTTCCCTCTTTAAATAAAGTCTACTAACAACCCAACCATTATGTTACATTTGGTACTGATTAATACAACATGTGCTGTCATGCTGTTAAAAGAGTTGTAATTGTATTTTTTGTTTTCAGCAATATTATTAGAGAAAATCAGTTCGTCATTTTTTTTCAAATTCATTTTGCTACCACAAAAGAAATCCTTTGAAAGAAAGAAAAACATTACGATGACAAAAACTTAAATTTATAGAGGAGTTTAAGAAGTGAGGCGGTATAACACAGATGCTGAGCCAAAGCTTAGCTAAATTGTGATAAGCGGCGCTGCCATCGAAAATTATTTTTGTATGAAAATATTTACGTCATTTTCGTGACTGCTTAACGAACAGCTGAAGGAGATGCTGCTGTAACTTTCAACAGTTTGCAACAGCTGTCACGTTACGAGTCGCGCATCACATCACGTTACATCACTTTGTGTTAAAGAAAAATTATTTATCGTCGTCATCTCAGCATTCATGGCCATTTACTGTACATGTATATATGTGTTTAGATGTGTGTGTATTTATGTTATAAGGCGTGTGTTTTAGTATGCAAAATTTGAGCTTTAATCTTTTTCCTCTTTTATTTCAAATTGCGTTCATTTTTAGTTTTGTTTGATTCCTCTTCGTTCCGCTATCGCTGGTTCCCTTTTTGTTGAAGTCAAGCGCAAAGTTTGCACTGCAAAATGTAATCAATCATCTCAAAATTCCCAAGCTAGAATTTAATATTTTTCATGTAGCAAGAAAATATCTTTCAACAAGATGTATGGGCAAAAAATTGTTGGAAAAAAATGGTGCATTTTTAAAGCACTTAAGTATTGCTGGAACTTGTGGAAAATTTAAAAATGTTGCTTTAGGAAAATAAAATGATAGCAAAAGTCTTAAGATTTATCTGGTAAAGTTATTTGTATTCCAAAAAATAAATTATTACTTAATTTTCGTCAAACACGCATATAAATTAATCACAAAATCTCAATCACAAATTCTCAAAATCATCATCAATTAGACTGAAAATGTCCGCTTCGTTTTAAGCACACAAGCTACACACAAAAAAGCTCAAACTCTTACAGTCGCTGCTCATTTTTCACAGACACACTCATACATTTAAATATCTCTTAAAGCACTCGAGTTATTAACATGCAAAAATAGCACATAAACATAAAAACAGCGCTACAACATCGGTGAGTGTGTGAAAAACATTACCCACAACTGCAAACTGCAAATCGAATGCAGACGTTCTTTCTGCGTGAAACGCAAGCTGCCTTTTTAGCACCTTCACTGTCAAGAAGCAAAAAAAGTGTAACCATGGCACAGCGTACCGAGATATCAACCATGTCGCTGCCGGTTTAGTTGCACAACTTAGTTCCGCTCTCTTTCCTTTGCTGCTGTGTAACTGACACAAATGCTGAGATTTCTTTTTCGTATCCTTACCTGAATGCTCGTTTGTTAATGACAATTATGCAGCCCTGGTTCACATGAATTCATTAAGCATGTATGAATACAGACATATATATATCTGTCAGAGTTTCCCACAATATGTGCGTGTGTGTGCGTGTGTGTTGGTGATGTCGCTAAATTTTCGCACGCTTTTCAGCTGCCTGGTGTGTTGTTGCGCATAGATGTTATTTTTGGTGAAAATACATGAAAAGTCGTTTTTGCTATAATCCCTTGGAAAATTTAATTAATTTATGTGGCAACGCTGCTTTTTTGTTTTTCTTTTACTTTTTTATTTTTGTTAAGTCTCCACGCTTGGATGCTGCAGATCTTTGTGTGTGTGCGTACAGGTGCATGTGCGGCGCGCGTAGAAATGTGTTTAACCATTGCGCGCCGCTTAAGCTCATTAAAGCGTTTTATTTATAAGCGGCTTTGGCAAGAAATATCCTTTAATTCGCAGTGAAATTTTTAATTTCACTTCCAAAAACAATTATGGAAGCGTAAGAAAGCTTCTTAAAAAAAATATCTATTAAAATTATTATTTTAGAAGAGAATAATTTTCTTTGTGTACAGCACATATCAAAAAGTTGTGAAAAAAAGTTGAAAATTTGGTAAAAAAAAATATAGGAACGTATGAAATGAAAAGTGTTTGAAAATAAGTTTTGTACAAAATTTTTAAAAGAATAAGTAACTTTTCGAAAAAAACATCTCAAAGAAAAAGTTCAGCATTATTTTTGAAAATTTTATGAAAAATATCCCAGCAGCAAATTGATGAAGTACTCTGATTTTTTATGTATGAAGAGCCCTTACCCTTTGTGTTGTGTACGTTTCGCAAATGAACTTGTTACTGTGATATTTTGTTTATTTGCTTGCTGGCTGCCTACTTTGTATATGGAGCTGTAGGCAGTATGTTTGCTGGCTGCCTGCTTTGTATATGGTGCTATAAGCAGTCTGCTTGCTATCTACCTGAATTGTATATGGAGCTGTGGGCATTCTGTCTGATTTGTATATGGAGATGTAAGGGGTCTTGCCTGTTGGCTGCATGCTTTGTATGTGGAGATGTAGTCAACTCGGTAAACTATACAGGCACTTAGTAAGCGATATTTTAAAGCAGTCTGCCTTTCCTTTGCTACACATTGTATATAGAGATGTAGGCAAGCTGCCTATAATGCGGTCATCCCTTTGTAAAAATAATTTACAGTTGTGGCTGGAGTTGTGTGCATTACTGCCTACAACAAGTATAACTATTCATCGATGTTGTGCATAACATATTTACCGCTGGGATCTACAGAAAACCAGGGAGAGAGAGAGAGTTTTCTTTGACATCACCAGTTGAGAAGACAAAGCTCTGAAGTTATTAGCTACGTCATGGGAGGTTCAAACCGCGTAGATATGACGAAAACTCACGTCATCAGAGGTTAAAGCCCCAAAGGTATGACAAGAAAGAACTAAGAAGAAATTCAAGTCCACATACGCCAGAGTTTTGTTTTCAATTCTAAATATCTGGCTTTCCGTTGATAACTTAGGAATTTTTATAAGATGCATATTGCTTCAAAACTTTGATGCCGTGTTTTGCTAAGATTTCGATAATTGGCTTTTTTTACAGCTCTGTTCTTTACATATGTGTATATGTGCGTATGTTAATTTGTATTGGGAAATTTTTAAGATTTCGAATAGGACTACAAAACCAAAAATAATGCTTTACAATTTTTGCTATTTTTTTATTGTTGTTGCACGTATTCTCATAAATTCTTTTCATTGTTCAAATGTCTATTTTTGCCCAAGGAGACATTTTTTTTTTTTTTTGTGTGCGTGAGTATCATATAAATTGTCAATAATTTATGTATTTGTTTTAAATTCAGTTTGGTTTGATTTTGAGAAAATGTCCCCAAAATCACATTCACAAGATAAAATTATCAAATAGTTCGTTGGTGAAGATGCGTATGTAATATTAGGGTGTTCTTTAAGTGAAAAGGTTTGACATATTTCTCAAAAGTTCTTTCAATAAATTAAATAAACTAAGCATATAACACATCAATTTTAAAAAATCTTAATTTAGAAATATTTTTCGGTGTCCGAAAATTTGCAAAATAATGAAAGCAGGAAGATATAAGAACAAAACATATATAAGAAGAAAATAAAAAATTTCATTGCATACTTGTAGCTGTTAAAGAAATGTAAATTTTCATTGCATACCTTTAATTGATAAAGAAAGGTCGAATTAATTTGCTTACTAATGAAAATTCTTGTAAGTGCGGGTCAGAGCATACGAGTGGAGCAAAGTGTGAGGAGGAGGACAAGCGAAGCGAGCAGGGGCCGGGATTAAGCCCTCTCACATAATTTGTTGAACAAATTGAAAGTCTTTTATCTGTGGTTGTGAATATAAATTCAAGTAAAAGAGTAAATATTATATTATTTTTATCAGCTTTGATACGGGTAAATTTCTCTGTTGTAAACTACTACTGAAATTTTTGATTTTAAAGTTTTATATAAAAAACAACAAAATTATAAAAATTAATCAAACCACCCAGATGTTCATATATATTTATTTGTAAGTATTTTTTAGATGTGCATTCAAGTTTGTGAAAAGGTTTGTTGAACCTACATAGACAGTATGATTTAAAATGTTAAGTAATATATGTTGAGGTTCAAAAATAAACACACATACACACTATACATTGTGCTGTAAACACAATAAGAATAAACAGAGATACACATACCAAGGAAGCTGTTTCTATATAATAGCCTCCTTAAAGGATGTCATTGGCAACAATCATAGATTTAAATAAAGTTTAACTGCAAAGAAATTTGTTTTTCTCACCAAAGGCTGTTTAATTTAAGAAATCTTGAACAATTTTTCTAGTATTACATACATATGTATGTGTCAATCATCATTCCTAGTGATTTTTTTTTGAATCTTAATTGGAAACATAAGTTAGATGTCAGTTTTATTTGTATAAAAGTACTCACTTAGGAAAGTTACTTTATTTGTTTCATTAAGATTTTATTGTCTCTTAGCTAGACACTGTAAAAATTAATTTGATTTATTTAAATACAAAGTATGTGTGAAAGATAGCCAAAGGCTAGAAAACTGCCTTGGAAAAATTAAAGGATAATGACACTGTTATGGAGGTTTTGTGTAAGCAATTCGGAAGGCGTTATCCAATAAAAACCTTTAAGAAATTATAAAATCAGACCTACTTTTCTCCAGCCTTTCTTAAATCGATACAACGATGAATAAGATAGTTGATAATTTACCGCTCACAAATACAAACTTTTATTATGTACTGATAGTTGAACAATTTCTTCTAACAAATTTACAAGCCATAGAGTAGCTATGTTTATGCCAAAGTAACCAACTTTAATTTATAGTCCAGGAGGTGGCCGCAAAAAGGAATAAAGTGTGAAAATTACCAAAAAATGGCATTGAGAAATGTAAATCAGAACATTGGTCTTAGTAGTCGAATATGACTTCGGACGTCAAAAGAACATTAAGATAAATGTAGTACTAATTAAACCCCTTGCAACAATGTATAATTTTTGAACGTTGGGAAACGTCTGCCAAAGCTATGGCAAAATACCACTTTGGTTGCTTTTAGAGTAGACACTTCTCATAAAAGCAAGAACCTTGCGACGTTATTCTGATAAAATCATGCAAACAAATTTTATTCAACAAGGCACGAACAAATTATACAAACATTTGTTGGAAGTAAGAAAATGGGCGTGGCACTTCCCGTAACAGTAAAATTTTTATAATATTATGATAAGAGAACTTCAATGTTAAATGATATACGACATTGAGTGAAACAATATATATACCTCCCAAAAACATATGTTAATATTGCTCGTGTGAATGTTAAACTTATCTCTTTACTATTTGTCTAAATTTTTTTCTTGGAAAACAATATGGAATCGCTAAAGCTGAGCCATATTCTTGGGAGCAAATTCTGATTAATTACTAGGCTACTTTTAAACTCTCTGGCATCATCAATAAACCAAATTGCCACTTTTAGAGCACCGATTATCCTTACATAATTCACCAACTATCATTAAAAGATGGAAAAGTGACGGCTTGAGCCTAAGTTTGTTCTAAGATCAACATTGGGATATTCTTCTTCAGAGTTGGTGAGACAGTCAGAGACGATCAATATCGGCGCATGTTGGCGCATTTTGTGTTTCGCAAAAGGGTGAAAATGACTTGAAAGACTACTGACTTCAACAATACGGCGCGACATCTCATATTGCGTCCTCAACCACGGAAACTTTGTGATAGAAATTTCCATTAACCAGATTGAGTTGGCGCAGCCTGTATAATATAAAGAGAGACTTTGAATTTGTTTTTCTGTATGCTTCAATTCATTATTTAAATTTTTATATTTTTGAATAATTTTAATTTATCAAAAGCATGCGATGGCACAAAATAAACCCCTCATAAAACTACGTCAAATTTGCACTTTATTCATTTTGGAAACATAAACAATTATTCACAACAAAATGTGCAGAAACTACAAATTTAAAAAATAGACAACAAAAACAACACATAAATTTAATTTACACCTAAAATGAAATTTGTATAAAACAAAAAAAAAAAAAAAACATTTGTAGCCCTTGTGTACCTGGCTTACGGACTCGTCGCCTTTATTTATTTGCTGTCACCGCACACTTGGTGTCAAGCAATTTTGCATGTACAGCAGAGTTGTGCGGATAGTTGAAGGTGGTAAATTTGAATTTAACATGGGCTCAAAAGGTGTCCGTCCATATCAAAATAGGGGGAGAGAGAAAAAATAAAACAAAAGCCACACCTGGAAGCCCCAATTTTTCCGGCTTTTGTTTTTGTTGTTGGCTTGCCATTTTATTGCTGTGCTTTTGTTTTTGTTGCGTTTGTAATTTGCTTAGGGGTCCTCAAGAATTTCGTAGTAGTGACACTTTAGTTTGCACACATACACAAAATATATTACTATGTATGTATATACAGTTACATGCAACAACACTACTACTACTACTACTACGGTAAACACAATCAAAATTATAGCAACAGCAGCTATGTGTTTTGAGGAAAATAGAAAAATGTTAAGAACAAACTCAAATATTTGAAGATTGTGATGACTGAGAAATGCGAATAGAAATATTCGTAGTTGTTTTCAAAGTTTTACTGATATGACAAACATTTCGTAGATAAATGTACAAAATAACAAAAAAAAATATTAAAAGAAAAAATCATCAAAAAAGCTCATAAACCACACAATGAAAATATTTATTTTGTCATTTTATTTTTAATGCACAGAAAAAGGGCGTGTCAAGTAAAGAATCAATTCAAGTATACATTAAAAGTCAAAATGAAAGTAGCCTTAAGATCTATGATTTTTTTTTTTTTTGGTTTTTTTGTGGGTTGTACTTAGCTCCTTGATCAGGAATCACAAATATTTTCACCTTAAAATGAACCATTGTTGGCCTACAGTTTTTTGAAAATTTGTTGAAATTTAATGAATTTATTTTTAAAAGATATCTTATTTATGTACATCGATCATTCTATTAATAACTGCACACTTTGTTTTTTTTTGACGGTTTTGAACATTTTTTGAATTTTGAGAAAAGTTTTATTAATTAAAAAATTAGTGTTTTAACAAATTTATTTAAGTTTTTTTAACTTTTTTTATAAATTTGTATTCTTTCTTAACATATATGATTGAATTAATTTTTATCCTATCTACTATCCAGCTACGGACAAAGAAATAGCACACTTGGTGTTAATTTTAAAGAAGTTCAATTTATTTAATATTTTCGATAAAAATGTCTGGTTTATTTAAGTAAGAAACTGATTTTGAATTCATAGGTCAAAAAAAAACAATTGCAATTATTTTCCTTCATTTAATTTAATTTAAGTTATAAATGCATTTGAATATGCAGAAACAGCTGGACGCAGAAATAGCACACTTTTCCTACTGACGCATCCAAATAGTCCAGAATCATTGAGTCGTCTTCTTACAAGTCTGCTAAAATATTGATGTCGAATTCAATCTCGGTCATTATGATGCGCGAGAACTTAAAAGGATCAACTTAAGACTTTCTTACGATGGCTCTATCGATGCGGCTTTCTGTTTTTCGAGGAGGTGGCTTGCGATTTTTTTTTGTTTATTAAATCTGCGTCCGCCTTTGCCGATTTGATAGCATTGTACATCATTTTCCTGGAACAATTTAGTATATTTGCAATTTGAGTGGTATTTTCGCCTTTTTCGAACAGTCCGAACATAAATTTCCACACCCATTTTCTTTTTTTAACAAGTGTACAACACTAAACTACTGTAAAACTCTATCACTTTCTTCCACTACACGAGTGACGCACAAGTACTGATCACTCAAACTGAAGTGTGCTATTTCTCTGTTCACGTTAAATGATATGCGCACTTAGTTAAATGACCATCAACAATAACGAACAATCGTAACGGTGAATTTCGTTAATTTCTTCATCGACAGCAGTGCAAAGTAAAGCGCTAAAATTTTTTGTGAGTTCGATAAAATTATGTAAAACAAATTATTTTAAAAGTGTGCTATTTCTTTGTCCATAGCTGCAGCTCTTGAGATATTTAGTTTCAAAAAATGTCAAAAACAAAGTGTGCAGTTATTAAAAGAATTACCGACATATATGTATATTAACTCAACTATCTAAATGCTTAAATATGAATGGCTTAAAAAAAAATAGTTTTTTATTTCTTATAGAATTGACAATTGAGCAAAATTCAAATTTTAATATTTTTATTTTCACGCTAAGCTTAAAATTTATGTGTTGCATAATTTTCGGCGATTTGTTTTAACGCTATTCCCACTCTATAACTAAAGTATTCATTACAACGCTACTCACTTAACTTAATATGTACGTACATTGGCTTTTACCTAGCAAATATTTGAAAGATTTTTATAGCTTCCACATTCCATTCCACATAGTTTTTCCCTGGTATCAGAATATGAGCTCGCGTGCGAAAGAAACTATCCTCTCGGCAATTGATACGCGATTAAAAATTTTTGCTGGGTACTTGTGTAAAACGAATAGTTGTTCAACCTTCGTCTTAATTTTGCTTGTGTGTGTGTGTTTGTATGCATGGATATGTGTTTGTATAAATAGAAAAGAATCTCACACGTAATGACACTCGAAGAGTCGCTCGAGTTCTGTAGCAACGTAAGCATAAACGAGTGATGTGAAGTGGGCTTACGTTTCTAAATCACTGTAAACTTTTCAACCGCTGCTGCCCTTGCTTGATTCAGCTACCACCACATGCGTTAGTGTGTGCTTATGCTTAAATGAGTGTATGTGTGTGTATTTGTGCGTTACCGAATAGTTGCTGCGTCATGTATTTTTATCGATAGTTTAGTGATTTAACTTGAACTATTAGTTAGAAGGCAACACCAGCAGTGCATGCTGGTAATGATGGCATTCGTCCTTACAAGAATGAAAACGAAAAAGGACGAGCTACAAATTTGCACTCAATTAAATCGTTTAAGATTAAAAAAAAAAAGAAAAGTGCTTCACTTGCTGCCACTCAATGCTGCTACTTTTATTGCTTTGAGCTTGATATTTTGATTGCAAGGTTTCACATGGCGTATACGTGATATGGAATTCCGTAGTTCTTTGATATTAAAACAAAATTGTTATGTTCTTGTCATCTTGTTTTTTTTTTTTAATTTTAATTTAAAACTCTCTAAGTGCTTACAGTAATAGAGATCAAGATTTTTTTAAGGTTGACATTAAAATAAAATATGAATGGAATATTTTTTACAGAGTGTCGTTATTTTCGATGGGGATCAAATATCACAACGTTAAGCAAATTTTACAACAATTATGCTCATAAAGGCTTGTCATTTCATCACGGAATTTTGTTGTTTTTTTTTTTTAAATGGTGATGATCGACTCATATATAAAATTGATCATTGAGCACTACAAAATATCATAATAGTAGCAGCATCGTTTATAAATAATAATAATTATTTGTTAGCAAATTGTAGCATTTTCAATTTTATGTTTTCAAATTACTGACTATACTCTCTCTCTCTTTTGGGATTATAAAATTTAAGCAAAAATAACAGTTTCTAAATATAAATCCTTCAATATAAGATTTCAACTGTGTACTTCGTATGTGGACATTTTTCTGATGCCGAACGCGAAGGAAGTACACTTTTAAAGTGGAATAAAAGTCAAGCTAAAACACTTTTATTTTCTTGTGTTACTTTAAGGAATAGCCCTTTGGTAGCACTATACTTAGTGGTAAAGTTGTAAGACGTAGCACTGGTTCCAAAGTAGAGGCAATAATAAAGCAATTCGAACGTGACTAAAAACGGCTATCTATAGAAAACCAGCAGTCAGTGAAACATGGCGAAATTTTTTAATGCGACTAATTCTAAAATGTTATGAAATAATATCACTTTTTATTAGATTTCGTTTGATTGAAAAATCTTATTTATATATTTTCTTACAAGGTATAATAGCATATGAACGTGACATTTCGAATTTTTCATAAAGATTATAATATTTATATAAATAATAATATGTAAGATTTATTTTAATTGAAAAAAAAAATTTAATATTTATCATTGTTGAATTAATTTGTGAGATAAATTTTAACAAAGAAAAGAGGAATGAAACTTGCCTTTTTGAAGTTAAAACATTTTTCATGTACGGGGCTTAACACCGCTCTACTAAAAAAAAATTTTCTTCTCAAGAATCAGTTTTTCGCCATACCAAATGTGATCAATATCGGTATAACGACTCAATCGTGGCTGCATTTTTTCCTTTTAAGGGCGGTGCTACTCCCACTTATAGAACTTGGAGCCTCTAATAAACTTTTTTTATAGTACAATCTATCTTCAAATTTCATTAAAATCGGTTCATTAGAACAGCCATGGGAAGGTATATTCCTGTAAGAGGCGTGGCACCGGCTACTATTCGAAAGAAAATTATGTTGTGCACTGCAAATTTTCCCAACTTTGCCTAAAAAAAGTTATGCGATTATGTTGTGTTATGGCAGTTAATAAGTGGTTTAACCATTTTCAATTGCCTATTTATTACACTCACATTTGCGAACATGACCAACTTCAAACAGCTTCAAAAATTTTAAATTTAATCTATTTTGCACTCGCTTTTTTTATTTGATTATGTACATGGAACTCTGTTCGAACAAAAAATTTTGACACACTTGCTGCTGTTATCAATTACGAAATGAGAACAAATGATGTTTTTCTATGTTATTTGTGTCATTAGAACATGAACATAAGCAAATTAAAAATTTATAGTTAATAGAGATTGGTTTGATATTTTTGCATTTTTTTTTAGCTAATTGATGTTGAAATAGAGATTTTGCGAAATGACTATCATCATATATCACCTCTCTTATATACTTAAATGTTTAAGGCAAAATACTATTCAATATTACAAAAAAAGCGAAACTGCATTTATGCAAGTTTGCAGGTGGTTTGTTCACCGTAGTAAATGAATTCTGACATAAATTGTTTAAATTAACCAAATTTGAATATTTTCCTTAGATAATATCAGATAGTAACGTTTTTATAATAACTTTTAATTTTTCTTTCACGGTTGGGCATTTGGCGGAAATGCCCATACACTAAACAAACTTTATAAGCAAGAAATTGTCATTCTTTCTATACAATAATAGAAAAACAAAAAATTATTATTCTTACTATACAAAGAAACTGGCGCTTGAACTATTTGAAACTATCAAAACAACACAAAACCCACACAATTTCCACCCAATTCATAAATATACGTAGTACCCACCTTCTCAAAATAAAAATCAGTGATGTTTAACAACTTCAACTATTTACAAAACTTTTTTCGCATCTTTCAGACACTTCATATTTATGGGTCATTAAATCAATTAAAAGTTCTTCTAACGAGATCAAGTTTTCTACAGCAACTGCTGAAGCCACAAAATAGATATTTTTCGGAAAATTGGCAATCAACAGCTCAGATTCAGTGCAGTTTATTGACCGAAATAAATACAAGGCGGAGTCGCAGTAAGAGACGTAACGCAAACTGACAGCATAGCAGGCAACGGCAGTTGAAATTTTTGCAAAAGTGATGGCATAGAAAATTCGAAAAAAAGAACGCACATGAAAAGAGTAGAAAACTTAAAGGAAGCAAAAAAGTTTTCATCAAAAAGTTTTTTTTTGATGTTTTTCTCCTTTGATTTTATTTATTTATCAAACAACTTTTATTTTTAAACAGCATTTAATGTGTCTGCAAGCATAGAAACTACATACTACGTAAAAGCATACGTATGGTTGTGTTTTTATGTGTGCGCAAAAGTGGCTGTCAGTGTGTTAGTGTTGCGGTTTTTGTGGTATTGTTTGTATTCAAGAAACATTTACATACTACTAACACACGTAAAATGTACTGATGTATGCGCATGCATTTGTTTCCTTGCAGTGGTTTGACTTAGTGATTTCTCAAAGATAAAATGATGTACATTGGTATAATTTAGAACCAATTACAAGTTTAAAATTATGATTTACAGCACTTTATTTGGAAATTGCAAGAAAAATAGAAGAACTTTAAGTGGTATCGCACTTTTTTAGAAATTTACGTTTGGGAAATAAGAAGTTTTTAACTCAGAAAAATATAACAAAAATTATTTATCAGTGAAAAGGCACTACGTTGACAACAGAGGTTGTAAAAGGTGGCACATGAAACGCACATTGATTTGTTAAATTTATATGCTCATCATTTTTCAAAACTTTCGTCTCTTATTATAAGGGCATTTAAAATACTAAAAAATTTAAGATTTAACTTCGAAAATCATCAGTCATATACCTTAAATCAAAGACTACCCAAACCAACCCAAGATTGATAATTTTGTGTTATATTCAAAAATCTCTCAAGAACAGACGAAATTACTGAATGCGAGCAAGACAACATTGGTGATGGCTTCAAAACGTTATCTGGAGAACGTCTATTATAACTAAACCACTAAAGACTACATACGGAATTTTCCGGGAACGAAAAGAAAATGCTCTCAAAAAGCCAGTTTTTGTGTGAGCGAAAGATTTTACTAACCATTGATGGCTAACCTTCGTCATTTCGACGAACATCAGTCCAATATTCTCGCTCTTACTATCACGCTGCGTTACATGTACTCTCACATCAACTCAGTTAATGTGGTATTACGCATTCGGTAAGTATTTAAAATTTAACATTTAGGCTATTTGTTCGTCATTTTGGCGAATGGTTAGCTTATGTGTAAGTTTTTCGTCACATATTCGTTTTTTATACGTTGAAATCGTTTTCATACATTTAATTTGCTTTCTTTTTTTTTAAAAGTTTATGATCCAAACTCAAAGAAATATAAACAATGCGAATAGAAAACATTTTGTTTGTGCCAAAAAAAATAAATATATTTTCTATGTTAATAATCAGAGATAAGATTATTTGAATGCCAACAAAAATATCATTTCATTTTCTTAAATTTTAAATAAATTTTTCCATTATTTATAGACTTATCTATATAAATAAAATGATAGCTGTTTTCGATGAACGGGATTCACGCAAAATCTACTGAATCAATTTCAATCAAATTTTTTTAGTTAGCTTTCTTAGATGCTTGGTCTTGACATAGAATTAAAGTTATCACGATATTCCTCTTAAATATCAAAATATTAAAGTTTTAAAATTGCTAAACAAATTAATTTCACACATAGAAAGAAGCATGCAAGCATAACAAATCGTTCAATGGGAAGTTAGTGTGTGTGCGTTTTGTTTTTATGTGGCAATGCAATGGAAGAGAATATTCAAATTTTACTCTCGCTCTTGCTCTTATTCTCAATTTGTCAACGCAGCAACGCGGAATTCGTGAACAATGAAAAAAAAAAAAATACAGTACGTTCACACATAGAAAACACACATGCTGTCCTAAATGGCTTGACAAATGTGTGACTGTCAATATTGCTTTGCGTTTACATTTTCGTGCATGCCATCAAACATCAATTGCAGAACAATTTATGAGCGTCCACATCGAAGTGAACTGCATGAAATCCTATTTAAAATGAAAAATGTTCACTAGGCTTGACAGTCAGTGCACACAGGTTGTATGGTTAGACAAGCCAGCGGGAAAATCATTAATTTTTGAAATCCATCAAACATGTGTGTCAAGCGGTCGTTGCTAGAGTTCACATTATCGAACATTGATGATGGACAACATGTGTGATAATGTGTACTAGGCTAATTGAATGTGTTAGTTTGTGTGTGTGCTTTGTTTTTGTCTTTCACATGGCAATGCAATGGAATATTTATGGAAGAGAAAACAACAAGAACTCTAGATCTGAGAAGAAGAATCCAAAATTGACCATAGTTCTATTTAAAAAAAATGAAATTGTTTGCCTTCGCAGAACAACAGGCTACGCGTACAAAGTCGCGGGCATCTGCTAGTATTAAATAAAAAACTAGTAGCTTGTCATAAGACCATTTAACTTAAAAAAAAGTGTACAACCAAAACACAAAAATTTATATTTGTAAAAATTATGAATGTTAAGCTTCTGGGCATCTGGGAGTTTTCCGAATAAAAAAAGACACTTTCTTAAAGGCGTCCGGGAGTTTTTCGAAAAATAAAAAAACATTTTTTTAAAATTTTTTTTTTTTTAATCTGCATTATATCTTAGACCGAAATTTTTTTTAAATCATTAAAGTATAACTATTCAAGACTTACCTCTGAAATTTTGTTCCAAAAATATTCGCCAATAAGTTAGAAAAGTCCAATGCCGTGAACGACCTCAAAATTCGCGTTTGTCATTCACGGCATTACACTTTTCTACCTTATCGACGATAATGTTTGGACCAAAATTTCAGGCATAAGTCTTGATTAGTTATAATTTAGTAATGTAAAAAAATGTTGGCATAAAATAAAATGCAGCTTCAAAAAAAGTTTTGAAAAAAGTGTAATTTTTTTTTCAAAAAAACTCACGGAGGCTCTTTAGAAGTATTGAGTCTAGAGTTAAAGAGGTATACTTTACGTGTTTATTTAACTTGTTGTTTCCAACTCCAGTATATGCAATTCAATTTACTTTATTGTTTCTTAAAATATAATCTTAAACTTATTACAATTAAGTTTTTGGAGGAGTTCCTTTGAGGCGATCTGTCCTCGGCACGTTCTGCTGCGTAAAAGAAACGATACAACGGAAGAAGATGGTGACATGCAAAATGTCTTACTTTTATTTTATTTTTATATGTTAAGTTGGCGCTGGTTTCGTCGAGGGTGTGTTCAGTGACATTGTTCATAAAGGGTCACGCACACGACCTCTACAAACTCATATTTCAAGTGTTTTATTACAATTTTTCTTCATTATTCAGTGTCAGTGTCAATTTTTCTTTTTGGTTCTTTCTGGTAAAGCTTTAGGAGCATATTATCACCCAACATTTTCACAATACTTTAAACGATTTTGAAAACAATTGATTTTCGTACCAGTCTAATGCTTATACATATATCTAAAATAAATAAAAACTAACCCATATAATTACAACAAAGATGCATACTCGTAAATTTATCCTTAAGCTGCTAATTCAAGTTGCTGTTATTTATTCGTTGAGAAACCGATAACTGCAACACTGATTTATCAGTAGCTTCCTATTTGGTTTTTGTACACACACTTTCAAATGCTTCATCTACCAAGCTATATTTGTTTCAGAAAATATTTCATCCGTGTTATGCTTATTACAATAGCATTTTCATATTTTCCATAGTGTGCACTGTTGCCACTTCTATGGAACTGAAGTTCATTTACAATTCACCTGCTTCCCTACTTGCAAATGCAAAAAATTACCAATGACAACGTATGCAGTGCAGCATAATGCAAGCATTTTTAAACCAAAACACGTGACATTTACCCTAGGCTTAACTGGAGCTGATGCTGAAACCAGCGTGAAAGTATTTGCTGATTCATTAACGACAACAGCAGTAACACAAACAATGCAGGAGCTGCAGCACAGATTCCTCTTCCGCAGGCAATGCAAAAATATGGAAATAACTTGAATTTTCACGCTCTTAAGTCATGTGACGTGCTGAGCAATCGATGAGCAGTAACAACAATTGTGTGAATACTGGCCCCCCAAAGCAACAATAAACACACTGCGTTAGAGTACCGGCAACACTATTAAACCAGAAGCTGTTAATAGAAACTTAGCTATAGGATTTATGTTGCATTGTGCCTGTGCTTTGTATGGTGCACTCAATGATTCTTAGCATTGAATCTGAAGTGCGATTAAAATTTATCACGCTAGTTGTTGACCATGTTGACAAGAGTAGCTCAAAGCATTAAGGGCGGTGCTTTAGAATTTTCCAACAGTGGGTGTAAATTCGTTGAACTGATTGTTTATCTGTGCATGGCAAGCCCAAAGAAAGAGATTATTATTATGAATCCTTTTTTTTTAAGGAGTATCAGAGCGTAAATTTTGTCATAAATCAAGCGTTTTATTAATTAAATAAGACAAAACTTGAATAAATTGATTGCAAGTTGATTCAAAGAGAGAGAGGAAAGAAAAATTCCAATTATATTGTAGCGAAATTTGGTTTATGCTAGAAAATTCTTTAAATAAAACCAACAAAAGAAACTAAACGATACTAGCACCATCTAGCGGCAAATAATAAACCGAACAAACGCTGCATGCAGTACACTATAAAAGTCGATAACCGAGAGAAATTGTCGCCATCGTACAACGCCATCTGGCAATATTCTGGATAATTGTGAGCTCAACGTCAGTGCGCCATGCTGGTGGCTTCCACTTGGAAGAACTGGCAGGTTGTGGATAATGGTAGAATAAACGCCACTTAGAAGGTACTGGATTATTCGAGAAAGTGATGCCTGTAGTATAAAAGAGTGTCATCTGAGTTTTCGAACACAGTTGTATTTAAACAGTGAAGCAGAACACTTGAATTTAAGCAATAAAGTGAATACAGTGTGATCCGTAGTAAAGTAAAACAGTTTTCTATACAGTGTTATATTAATGTTAGAATACTCAGAAAAGTGTAAGAGATCGAAATTATCGTCAAAGAGACAGGAAATTTCGTAACAATATAAATGTAGTAAATTTGTAGCTGGATTTTAAAATGTATTAATTTTATTTTTACGTTACTTATAATCAATGGACTGGTTTAAATGTATCTTAAAGAACACCGATCGCTATATAAACTTTATAAGGAAAAATTTCAATTTATATAAAAAAAGTTTCAAAGCAACTGACAGCTTTGCCCTATTTACCCTACACTCACAGTGTATCCACTCTATAATTCCATTGGTAACGCATAAAAGAGGGCGTGGTATGTACAATAAAGCACAAATATATATCTTTGATTTATTTAACTACCATAATACAACACAATCGCCCATAACTAAAGTCACAAAATTTAGAGCGCTCTAAGTTAAAACCTGGTTTTTACCCAAAATCGAAAATACAGAGTGACCCCATAAAAAAAAGAAAAACTTGCATTAAATTATGAGAAAATTTTCAAAAATAGATTTCCCTGCGTTATTGTCACCAAATAATGTAAACAGAGTGAACAAAAGGAATAATAAAAAACTCGAATATACAAGGCAGCGTGGCGAAATGGTTAGGACTGTGAACTCATAGCACACAGTGCGTGGGTTTGATTCTCGTCAGTAAAGATGCTTTTTTTCTTTATGCACGTTTTAAATATAAAAGCAAAACAACATGCTTTTAAATATTTACAACTAGGTTTTAAAGTAACATTTATTTTCATTGATATCAATAAAAAAAAAAAAACATTTACATTTATGAGTATTGAACCCACACACTATAAGGATAGGGCAACTTTATACCATAGTTTTCGTTTCTGGGAGCAATATTATAAAATAGAAAAAAAATATATCCAAATTTAAATGGATTCAGTTAAATTTAAAATTTTTGAAATATGTTACTTCTGTTGAAAACTTTAAGAAAACTTTAGTAAAGATAGAACGTATTGTGTAAACCAAAAAAGACATTAAGAGTAGGTACTGAAATTCGAGTTTCCGCCCAATTTTATTAAAAAATCATTTACCGCATGGAAGATAAGAGTACAACAATTCAATTTTCATTGTTGCTCATAAGACATTTTCAATTTGCTTCAATAGATTTTATTTTACAAAATTTTAAGATTTTGATCCTATTACTTTGGTTTGTACCAATTAGCTTGGCTTTGATGAGCTTAAGTGTGTTCCACAACAAAACGACAAATGATGTTGCATGCAGATTTGCTGCACCAGCATCAATTCAGTACATATGTAAATATTCGTGATTTTCGACAAGAACAAACAAAATAATTACATGTTCAGATGTTTCATTAATAAATGCCACTGGGAAAACTGATTGTTTTCAAAACTGCCAAAATGGCACGACTTATATTTTACCTCATAGAAATATAATACTCTCAGTGGAATAATTTACACTTATGTGCATGACATCGCTGACACACCAATGTTGTTTGTTGCCACATATAAGCGGGAATTTTTACTTTTCCGTATTTCATACACATTCTCATGGAAATCCCAGTAGAACACAAAGTAGAGCAATCACAACGACGACGAAACAACACCACTGCATAACAAAACAACACTGGAGTTCCAAAATTTTCATTATAATAAGTTTATAGAGTTGCCAACATAAACAAATAAACAAAAAAAAAGCAAGCTGGTGAAAAAACAACAATAAAGTTAATAAAAGCAAAACAACAGCAAGAAAAATCCTCAACACCAACAACAACAAAAAAGAGAAAATAAAAATATTTGCCAAGTGAAGTCTCTCGGTTAAATTACAGCCAAAACCAACAACAGCAACTGAATGGGCAACTGCAGGGAAAATTCATTTTAATTGTAAGCAGCTCGTTCTACTTACTTGCTACGGTTTATACGCATTTATGATAGTGTTAGTTTAGTGCGCATATATATGTGTATGTATATAGAAGTGAATTTTCTAACAGCTTCAACAACAGTTGCCAAAAAAGAAAAAGTTTTATTTGGCAATTCTTGTCATATAGTCATAGGCAAACATTGGCTATGGTATATAGAAGTTGGTAGGCAACAATTTGCTGTTGCTTTGCAACATCGGCACATCAGTGCTGTTGTTAGTATGTTATATAGAAAATAATGGCTTTCATTATTTGTTGTCATAAATTTTATGTCACATTTAAATTGCAATTAACTTAAATGTTGGCAAAAAAAAATACAACAATTTTTTGGCTTAGTATCTTACAAATTATTGCATGCATTAAAAGATTTCGCACAGCAATAAAACACATATGCAACATTTTGTGAATATACGATGTGTTCGCTTTGTTAAAATATTATCATATTTACTGAATTATAGATGTTTTTATATATAAAAACTTGAGTTTATTTATGAGGAGCCTACTTAAATACTGCTGCTTCTTTTACTTTTAATCTTTTCCTAAATATAGGATATTAATGGCACCAGAACAAAGCAATAAGAAATAACATCCATCACTTACTGGTTAAGTTTGAGGTTTTTTTAAAAGAACATTTTTATGCGATTCTGAAATGGATATTTCATGATACTGATTTTATACCCTACACCGAGGGTAAGTTCACTTTGTCTCTCCATTTGTAACACATAGAAGGCGGCGTGGCAGGTATGGAAAAGTATATATATTCTTGATCAGCGTCACTACCTGAGTAGATTTAGCGATATCCGTCTGTTGAAATCAGGTTAACGGGAAAGTCAAGAAAGCTAATTGAATGAAACTTTCACACACAGGTTACACCTTCTTGCAGGCATCTTGCCATTGAAAATGGGCGAAATCGGTTCATGGACACGCCTACCGCCTACTAATTTTGAAAAAAGTTGAAGCGATTTTGATGAAACTTGGTGATTTTTTGCACATGTGAACCATATTAGGATTAGACTGGGTTTCAAGTTTCCAAGATTCGTACAGGGGCGTGGCACAGCCCTTAATTTTATCATTTATACTACCATATCTTGTCAGCAGTTTAAGATATTGCGATAATTTGGTAAACGAATACATATGAAATATATCTTAAATTGTGATAAAAGTGGGCGGAATCAAAACATTTGGCGTGGCACTTTTTGTCTGTTAATGTTGGTTCCGTATATTTCAAAATTGGCACAAACGATTTTCATAAAAATTTTGGAGATGATGCCGCGGAAAGTAGTCATCAATACAAGCTCAGCCTTTTTACTGAAAAATTTCGTTGAAGGGCGTGGCACCGCCCACGTATTTATGAACGTTATATTAAGAGAACTTACAACGTATTCTTTATGAAATTTAATGGGGTAGATATACTTGCTATAAGGTCTCTCATTACAAAAGTTTGGTCCAATAGTACCTGTGGGCGTGGCACCTCCCATATAAGCAAAAAACGTTTACTGTTATAAATAATGTGCTATGAGAGTAATCTTCATAAAATTTGGTGTATAGATGTCAGTTACTATGAGCTTTAAAAATAAATGAATTTTGACGGGATTGCATTAGTGGGCGTGGCACCTCCTATGCAAACATAAATTTGTAAGCGCTGTTTTAAGTGAACTATTGCAGCAATTGCTATGAAATTCAATGTAGGTGGTTCAGTTGCTATAGAGTATATGTATCTGAATCAAAAGTGGCTGAAATACCACCAGTGGGCGTGGCACCTTCCATACAAATAAAATACGGTAAGTGGCATATTTATCGCAATATGTGAGCAATCATACTAAAATTTGGTGTAAGAGGTTTGCTTATGGAAAGCTATTTTTGGATCAAACCTGGATTGTAACAGTGGGTGTGTCACTGCCCTAAATTTTAAATTTAACTACGGCATATATCGCAAACTGTAAAGCTATTGTGCTAAAATTTAATATGGGGATGTCGATCACGAATATAATCATTTATTTAATCAAAAGTGGGCGGAATTGGAGCAGTGGGCGTGGTATATTTCAAATTTTTCATTTCTATTCAACTTTTTTCATTATTTTCCATATTCTTTCGACTTTTTCAACCCTTTCACTTTTTCCAATATATCCTATATGTATTTGTTTGCCTTTTTCAACCTCTTTCAACTTTCTTCATAATTTTTTTTTATTTTTTCGAGTTTTTCATCAATTTTTTTCAACCTCTTTCAAATTTGTTAGAGTTTTTCAACATCTCTCAACTTTTTTCAACATTTTGCAAATATTTTCGACTATTTCAACATTTTTCAACCTCTGTCAAACTGTCTGACATTTCACATTTTTTTCGACTTATTCAACTTCTTCAACATCTTTTTAACATTTATTTAAAAGGTAATTTCAGTGCATTGTAGGGTATGTGAGTTTCGGCCTGGCCGAAGCTAAGACCTTAAATTGCTGTTTTTTGTAATTTGTTTTTATTTTTTCGCTTTCATTTCATTCAAATGTTTCACTTAAGGAAACCTTTTTATTTCATTAAAACTCAAAGTTATTTTGTTTAAAAATTATATCTAACACAATGCTTAAGATTAAGAGGACTTTTGTTATTAAGCTTAAAGTGGTATTCACACTTACATACATACGTACGGATATATTCATCGAGTTGCTCCGAAGCCAAACTTACCTGAAAATAAAAAAGAAAAAAATATAAAATGAAATTTTTTATTCAAAAGTGTGTTTATTGTCTACAATTTTCAATGTTACTTAGATAAAAGCATTTTTATTTCCAACACACGAACTCTTCAAATTACGCATATCACAACTTGTGCAAGATAAACAAACACGCATACACACAAAAGCCCATCAAAACGTGGCAACTAATGAGGCTTTCAAGTGATACGGCGTGGCGCGTATTAAGCAACAGTACCTAAATTGCAATTTTTATACCGAGAACATAATGAAATGCGCATTACGTACGTACAGCATGAATAAAAGGACAATATATCAGCTTTGTCCAAAGGACTAAAATTATATGTAAACACACAATGCAGGCAAAAAATAAAAAAAAAAATGGTACATCAAACGCATGAAATCACAAAAGAAATAAAATCAAATCTAATCTAATTTAATCTAATAATATATATAATGTAATAAATTAACTCAATTACGAATATGGATGTGAGGAACTACATATGTGCTGTGGCAGAAGAGCGTATGAGTGGTGATACCATAAGAGATATGAGGTTAACCTAGATATGTTTTATTGCCCTGATTCACCAACAATGACGTTGAGATATTCGTCATAATCAAGGGCTGTTCGAAAAAAAAAAAAAAAAAAAACGTAATGCTATGCTTTTCCATATTACTCGCTTTGTGTTGAATGCCTTATACACTTTCAGCCGTTAAGTAATTTTCATTGTTGCTTCAATGTCACACATGTTGTAATAGATCAAATATTTATTTGTATGTCGGCTTGTCGTTATAGCACAAAAGAGTTTTTTTTCACGCTAACACCATTACCAGAAAATTGAAGAAAAAAAAAAATTTGCTGTGATAAAAACATCACTAAGTGTAGCTAGGACTTTATTTGAATACAAGTGATAATTTTAATTAGAGATTGAGACTAAACACCTATGGAATAAAACTAAGCAAATTTAATCAAAATTGGTCCAGTAGCTTTTGCATGATGCGTGAACATCGAAAACGGCTGTCATTTTATTTATATAGATTATTTGAGAGAAATTAAAACAAAAATTGGATGAAGTATAAAATTGCTGTTAGAAACATAGGAATATATGTTTTAAGTTAAGTGTCCTGTATTTTGAGAGATATTTCTTTTACGTCCGGATTTAAAGAAAATCAAGTTAATTGTGATTGAAATTTAAAACATATGCTGATTTTTGGATAGCTTTTAGTTTTAAAATAATATTTCTTATAAACAAATAAATAAATAAATTAAGCTTACTTATAAAGTTTAAAGATGACTTAAGGTCTCCGAAGGTTTCAAAATAATGCACAAAAATATTTTTAAAAATATTTCCTGACGGGGATTAGGTAGCCTGATTGCAACAAAATCTCAAGAAAATAATAACCAGCTGATATGTGATTTTTTTTAGGAATGGATTTTTATTCAAAAGTTTTAAGGTTTTGACAGGCCCATAGATCACTATAGTTTTCGGTTCATTTCGGTCTTTTTTCTGCTCGGATTGTGTCATGCGCTGCCATTGAAACTTACTCAGCATACAAGTTCAATGTCCGGACGAATGTCTATATAGGATGATTCATTTAGAGTAACTTTTTCAAAAATAAAAATAGCTCAATTTTAAAGGGTAAATCTTTATTATCGTTCAAAAGAACCTTCCTTTGAATGTTTTTTTATAAAAAATTTCTTAAATATTAGCTGTAACTGCCGCTAACCTGCTCAATTCAAAAGTAACAACGATGAGACACTCGAGCAATGACAAATGGTGCGTAATGTAGACTTTAAACTTTACGTAGACCTAAAGAAAAAATTCTAGAGGTGTGATATCACATAATCTAGCACAACTATTTTCTTCATTGTTATAAGAAATACTGTAAATTTTAAGTGAATTTAGAGTGTAAATTTCAGTGAACTTAATAAATTGAAACAATTTAAAGCATTGCTCTGATGTTAAACGATCCATGATAACATGCCAAGCAATTTTGACTCATTTGTTCAATATTTTTCGAATTTTTTCAAACATATTGGACTTTCTATGAAGACTTTCGAATTTTTCATCATTTCTCAACTTTCCAAACATTTTTCAAAATTTTTTTAGCTTTTTTTTACTTCATAATGAAACACCAATAGCTTGCACTCATCTGTTTTATTATACTTACGCACTTGGATTAAAAACTTTACTTCACTGCTGCTTTGACAAGAAATTGTATTTTATTAGGTGGCCACACACAAGAAAAATATGCAATATCATGTGAATACCCTTAGTTATAATATCTCTACGTCAGGATATGATTAATTTCAAAGCATTGTAAGTAACTAAGATTGCTATTGTCAGAAAAATATTAAATTTTTCCCTCATTTCATATATTATTTTTACAAATAATGGTCCTCACTTTTATTTCGCAAGGCTTATTTTTTATGAAGTTGGGAGTTTCACGAAACAAAGTTTTATTTTTTGTGCCGCAATACAAAGAAGATTTTCACGGCTACCTTTCAAAAATAAATTTATTGTACCTACAAAAAACTAAATAATTTTTGCAGTTAATTTTCAGAGCAAATTATAAGGGCATATTAATCATTTAAAAATCTGTAATGCAAACATATACATCTTTTATTTTTTTGGTATGTGAAGTTTTTGCTACTTTATAAATTGTAGCTCATATAATGGCTGATTTTTTAAACGTTTGGTTTTTGAAAATTGCAAACAGAACAGACAATTTGCAAAATTGAATAAAATATTTATTGGGATCAATACACTAACTTTTGCCATTTATTTTTTAAAGATTATTTTATGTTACTATTGCCCGCAGCTACGCCTGGGTCCATCCATAAACTCCAATTTTGGCATACTTTTTTCAGCAATTCGGCCGGTATCTTACCAATGGCAGCTGCAATGTTGTCTTCCAGGGCTGCAATTGTGGCTGGCTTGTGCCTGTATACAAGAGATTTCACATAGCCCCACAAAAACTAGTCTAGTGGGGTCAAATCGCATGATCTTGGCGGTCAATGGACTGCTCCAAAACGTGAGATTAATTGCTCATAAAACTCACCTCTTAATAGGTCCATGGTATCGGGTACCGTGTGATATGTGGCATAGTCTTGTTGAAACCACATGTCAACCAAGTCCAATTCTTCCATTTTGGTCAAAAAAAAAAATCGGTAATCATGGCACGGTACCTTGCTGCATTGGCTGTAACGTTGCAATTTTAATTTTTTTTTTTTAAAAAGTACGCTCCAATGATGCCGCCGGCTCACAAACCGCACCAAACAGTGCATTTTTCAGGGTGCATTGGCAGCTCTTGAACTGCCTCTAGCTGCTCTTCAGACCGAATTCGGCAATTCTGATTATAGACGTACCTATTTACCCAAAAATGAGCATCGTCGCTGAAGAATAGTTTTCGATAAGAAATTGGATCTTCACCATTTCTCACCGAGCACGAATTTCGATAATAAAATTCAATAATTTGCTAGTACTGTTCGTTTGTAAGTCTATTTGTGGTAAAATGGCAAGTCTTACTAAGTACTTTTAGTTCTAAAATTTCTTACAAATCACTCGCGAAGTGTCAAGAAACTTACACTGAAAAAACAAATAGCAAAAAAATCACACACTACAAAAAATAGTAAGCCCAACTAAATATTTTTCCCTGTGAACTTAATTTGATCCACTAACACTGACATTAATTGCAGACAGAAAACAATTTAATTTATATTCTTTAAAAGATTTATAACTCAATCAGCGCCAAAAGTATTTTATGTGTCCTATAAATATTTTTATTATTCATAAACCAGTGTTCAGTGTTTGTGACATTGATGATGATAAACTTGAGTCACATATATTTTACTGAATATTAAACATTTTTGTGTCGGTCTGTCAACATCAAATGTTCATAATTATCTCCATAGCATTGTTTTCATAGTTCTCTGTATTTATGTAAATTTTTAATGTGGCACTTGATTGTTATATGCCCTGACCACATTTATGTCATAGGTTGTGATATATCACAATGCAAAATGCTGCAACAATATGAATAATATCACCATATGTCATGGTGATTTTTCTGCGTTTTTGCAACAATTTGCTGTGATTTCCGTTGTATTTTATTCGAGAGGGCGCTTTAGTTTGTCAACCATTAATATTTTGCATACGTTATGATATTTACGACTAAAAAAGAGCACAATTTCATTTAAATATTCAATATATGCGAAATAAAATTTTACATAATGAAATATGCTATTCGGTTTTTGTTTTCTGACTCAATTGTTTATTTGTTTGTTTGCTAACTGACCAACAATATGTATGTAGCTGGCTGTTATTGTTTTTGTTATGTTGGTTTCACTGTGTTATGTTGATGATGTTATTGCCTGCATGATATTTTCGTTAAAGTTGTGTATGTGTGCATTTATTACTTTTCTCTCTTGGTTTATTTTTATTGTATATTTTTGTGTTTTTTTAATATTTTACATCAAAGCTTCTTAAGTAAGGGTATTTGGTAGAAAATTTAAGAATTCAAAAAAATTTGTAGAATAAATTTTTATAAATTTCTTATTAATTATGATACTATCAATGTTTTAGATATGGTTGTCTTATTGACTTATCAAAATATTTCACAAGTCATAGCAAAACTTTTCAAAAACTACACTTTCAAGTTTTATTATTTTTTGGCTTCTGAAATATGTGGCTGTATTTCATTGTTTCTTTAATATTCGTTCACTACTTTATGAAAAATGTACGTATTTCCCTATGAATTTCTGCATAGCTTCATTGCTATTGCTTGTTATTTCATATAAAGTTAATTTATTTGGCATTTAAAATTCGCAGTGCTGCAAAAGCAACTTTTTTTAACATGCAGCATGCACGGGCACATTTTGCATATTGAATTTTCTATATTTATTTTTAATTGACAGCTTTCTTTATTTTTATTTCTCTTGCATACTAAACGATTTTTTTTTTTTGGGAAAATAAATGCAATTGAAATATGATATAAAAATAAAAAATATAAATGAAATAGAAATTGCAATTAAAAACTTTGAATACTGATTTATTAAACGGCGGGGCTGAGAGGTAGTGAATAATCATGATTGTTGAATGATTCGGATATATGAAACTGTTATACATACGATAAGTGTAAACGCACCGCGCATACGATAAGTGTAAACGCACATAAATGAGAATATAAGATAATGTAAAAATGAATTATGTAAAAAGAAACAAGTAATTAAAGTCAGTCTGCAATTAGCAATTAAAGAACATAAACGTGTGCGTTTTTCTATAACAATTAATGGCGACGAGTCGGTAAATTGCAGATTTAGTACGCGTGGTTAGTCATAAATTCGGTTTATACAGTACAACGGAAATTATAAAAGTATTATTTTATATAAATACATTCGGTTCGCGTGGAAGTAGATAAAATTAATTTGGAATTAATGCCTATTATTACTCGATCAGGAAATTCAAGCAGCTCAGAAAGCGAGGAAACTAATTCAAGTGGTTCAACAGTCATTGAACACGAAAACACAATGACAGCAGTATTTAAATTTGATGCATTTGACTCAAAAGCAACAACTTGGGAACGTTGGGTAAAACGTTTGGAGAATGCTATGGAAGTATATAATTGTGATGCTGCAAAGAAACAACAATTGCTTTTACATTACATGGGTGCTAATACATATGATCTTCTAGCTGATAAAGTATTACCAAAAACTCCCGAAATGATTAAATATGAAGATATCGTTGCTATATTACAATCGCATTTCGATCCTACTCCAAATGAAATACTTGAAAATTACCGTTTTCATTTAAGAAAGCAGAAAACTGGTGAAACCTGCGAAGATTTTATAATTGCTTTACGTAGAATTGCAGTTGGCTGTAAATTTGGTGAATACTTGAATATTGCTTTACGCAATCAATTTGTTTTTGGGTTAGCAAGTCAAAAAGTTCAAGGGCGATTGTTGGAAAAAACTAACTTAACATTAGAAAATGCAATAACTGCAGCAACAGCATTTGAATTAGCAGAGAAGGGGGGAGTAGAAATGCGGTGTACAGCAACAGAATGTACTGAGAGGGTAACGGAAAAAACCACAGTTAACAAATTACAAGAAAAGCATAGAAAAAAAATTGAAAAATTTGACAAAGCAAAGAGAGAGAACGAAGAAACGACTGGGAATGGAACGAATAAATGTTATCGTTGCGGTAGTTCTTCTCATTTAGCAAATCGCTGTTCTTATAAAAAAACAATTTGTCATTACTGTAAAAAATCAGGTCATCTTAAAAAAATGTGCTTTCAAAAGAAAAAACAATTAAATCTCATTACATGTGAGGGCAACAATAACAACGATATTGAAGTGGAAGAATTATTTAAAATAGATGAAAATACTGACAATCGTGAGATGCGAAGCAAGATCAATTGTTTTTTAAATGTAGACAATAAAGAAATTAATTTCGAAGTTGATACTGGTGCTCCAGTAACTATAGTAAGTTTAAATGATGCTAAGAAACATTTTGCAAAACATAAAATACAAAAAACTGACACTCAGCTGTTTAGTTATTGTCAAACGAAAATCGATTGTTTGGGTTATATTTGGGTAAAAGTAAATACACCAGAACCAAGTATACCACTAAAATTGTACATCGTACGATCAGATCGTAAGCCCCTGCTTGGAAGGGAATGGATGCGGGTCATAAAAATTGACTGGGCAAATTTATTTCACAAAAAATTGAACACAATCAACAAAATCACAGCGACAACTAATGTAAACAAGCAACTGAATTTAATTTTGCAAAAATATAAAAACGTATTTTCATCATCAACTGGTAAAATTATAGGACACCAAGCGCGGTTAATAGTAAAGGAAAATGCAGTTCCAAAATTTTTTAAAGCCAGACGTGTAGCTTTCCCATTATTAAAGGCTGTAGAACAAGATTTAGAGCAACAGGTAGCTGAAGGACTCTTGGTAAAAGTTGATCGCAGCGAATGGGCAACGCCTATAGTAGTGGTTCCCAAAAGTAATGATACGGTGCGGATATGTGGTGACTATAAAGTAACCCTTAATCCAGCATTGTTGGTGGACGAACATCCACTTCCAACGATAGATGAACTATTTTCTGCTATGGCAAAGGGTGAGAAATTTTCTAAGATAGATTTATCTAAAGCTTATTTGCAGTTGGAAATACATCCTAATGATCAACCCTTGCTGACGTTAAACACACATAAGGGCTTGTATCAACCAACACGATTAATGTTTGGTGTAGCGTGTGCACCAGCAGTTTGGCAGCGTTTTATGGAGCAACTGGTTAGTTGTATTGACGGCGTTTCAGTATTTTTAGATGACATCAAGATAACAGCACCAAACGATGAATTACATTTACAGCGCATTGATGAAGTCTTAAAACGATTAGATTCTCATAATATGAGAGTTAATTTAGCTAAATCTGAATTTTTAAAAGATCGTATTGAATACTGTGGATACGTGATTGATAAAATGGGTATAAGAAAAATGCCAAGTAAGGTGAAAGCGATCCAAGAAATGAAAAAACCGGCAAATAAAGACGAAGTACGTGCATTTCTTGGTCTAATAAATTATTATGGACATTTCATCAAAAACCTCAGCACAATTGTTTATCCGCTTAATAACTTATTGCGAGATAATGTTAAATTCCAATTTGACGCTCAGTGTGAGAAAGCTTTTGGTGAGATTAAGAAACAGATGCAGTCTGATTGTGTTTTAGCACACTATGACCCACAATTGCCAGTATTGTTAGCTGTGGACGCGAGTCCGACTGGTGTAGGGGCAGTTTTGAGCCACCGTGATAAAAATGGAATTGAACGACCTATTCAATTCGCATCTCAAACACTTAATCCAACGCAGCAGCGCTATACTCAAGCAGATAGAGAAGCATACGCAATTATCTTTGGCGTTCGTAAATTTTACCAATACTTATATGGCAGAAAATTTACATTAATCACAGACAATACAACGGTGGCACGGATATTTCATCCACAAAAGGCACTACCTATACTTTCGGCAACTAGAATGCAGCATTACGCGATCTATTTGGAGTCTTTTAATTTCGATATTCAAGTAAAGAAGTCAAAAGACAATGGCAATGCGGATGCCATGTCAAGATTACCAAGCAGTGAAACCAATAGCAACCTAGAAGAAGTAGATGTTATTGAGCTACAAGAGATCGAAAATTTACCTGTTACGGTACCTGAGCTAGCAGTTGAAACAAAAAAAGATGCAGAAGTAAAAACCTTAATGGAAAGTTTAAAATATGGCAGGGAATGTAATCCAAATCAACGATTTGGCTTGCAGCAAACTGAATTTTCCTTGCAAAATGGTTGTTTACTACGAGGTATTCGTGTGTACATACCTAAAAGCTTGCGCGCGAGGGTGTTACAAGAATTGCATACCTCACATTTTGGGTTCACAAAAATGAAAACGTTAGCGAGAGCATACTGTTGGTGGAACAAGCTGGACAACGACATTGAGAATATGGTACTCGATTGTGAGCAGTGTCAGCGAACAAAAGCGAATCCCAAAAAAGAGATGCCGGTACATTGTTGGAGTAAGCCTAATGATATTTTCGAACGGATTCATGCTGACTATGCTGGACCAATTTTTGGCAAATATCTCCTTGTTATTGTGGATGCCTATAGCAAATGGCCTGAGGTAAGCATTGTTCCAAATATGACTGCTAAGACCACTATTAAAGAATGTCAAAAAGTATTTTCTAGATTTGGTTTTCCATCTGTTTTTGTAAGCAACCACGGCAGTCAGTTTAACTCTGACGAATTCCAACAATTTTTAAAACAACATCATATTGTACATAAGCAAGGTGCTCCTTACCATCCAGCTACAAACGGATTGGCAGAACGTTTTATTCAAACTGTCAAAAATAAATTAAAAACAGCACAAGTCACAGCACTCGAGTTGGAAGATGAATTATTGAAAATTCTTATGGCGTACAGGCGGGCCATACACTCAACGACAAATAAATCTCCAGCGATGGTTATGTTTGGCCGACAAATACGCAATAAGTTGGATTTATTGTTACCAAGCAGCACCAAAGACCAATTTGAGCCGAATCTCCCCAAGAAAATGTTTAATATGGGTGACAGAGTAGCAGTTCGTGACTATCTTTCATCCCAAAAATGGCGTTTTGGTAAGGTAATATCGTCAACTGGTTATTTGCATTACAATGTTCAACTCGATGACAACCGTATTTGGAAACGTCATATTGATCAAATGAGACGGATTGGTGACGCAATTACTATTTCTGATGATCAACAACAAGATTTTTTGAAAGATAAAATTATCGAAAATGCAAAACAGTTAGAAAATTCTGAAGTATTTTTAAAAACTAACATCAGTAAAGATTCAATTACATCATCATCTGAAATTAAGGAAAATGAATGTGCACCAGTAGTGAATCGTAATACTACTAATTCAGCACCAATTGAAAACGAAATTGCTTCAACAACTAATGATGTAATGTTACGCAGATCTTCGAGAATACGACAAGTTCCAGATCGTCTTAAGTATTAAATTCTATTGAATTATGAAATTATGAATTATTAATGAAACATAATTGAAATTTTTTTTTAAAAAGTATAAAGAATGAAATTGAACAAAAATATTTTAGGGCTGCACTATGGTATATATAACATGAAGCTGGTCCATATGATTCGAAAATGAAATTTTTATTTTCAAAACTTATATTTTTTTCAAATAGAGAGGGGTGAGATGTTATACATACGATAAGTGTAAACGCACCGCGCATACGATAAGTGTAAACGCACATAAATGAGAATATAAGATAATGTAAAAATGAATTATGTAAAAAGAAACAAGTAATTAAAGTCAGTCTGCAATTAGCAATTAAAGAACATAAACGTGTGCGTTTTTCTATAACAGAAACCATAGAGCACAAAGAAACGCAGTTCACCGGTAGTGTATTGTGGTCACTTCGCCCTGGTGGCAGTTCAAATTGATCGAAAAAATAATTTTTGATTATTTACTGCAAAAAAAAAAAAATATATTAAATATAAAATAAATTACAAAATAACAAAATATATCATATCGAAAAACAATTTGAACAAATATTGTAGAATAGAAATTTCAAAGCACAACAATATTTAAGCGCAGTTTCACACCCCCATACAAACTATTTTTTTTTGTTTTTACCAAAATCACAGTTTTTTGTAATTAACACGGAAATTATATTCAAATCAATAAGAAAAATATGTATGGTTACGGTTGTAGAAAAACACACAGAAAAATAGTTTTATGTCCGAAGAAGTTATGCTTTCTTTTCATGTTATCTTTCTTGATCTTTTAATATCCCATATCAGGGAGAATATCACATGCTATTAAAATGGCAAATGTATTCATATTCATTCTCGCGTTCGTCAAGTGCATTAGACGGAGCTTAAGGTTCTGCTTGCTTGATTTTTCATTCTTACAAAAATTTGATTTGATATCCCTGATATGGGATCAAGAAAGGTAACATAAAAACGCCACTTTATGTACTTTGAGGTTTAATCAATTTATCGTGCTTTGAAGTAATAAAATCAGTTACTTTTTATAAGTTTGAGAAAATGCGCAAAACTAAACGCTAGGTAGGAGTGGCGGTCAGTTACGAACCGACTCATTAAGATCAAATTTTGGTCCAACCAAACCCAAAAAAAAAAAAAAACGACCAAATAAATTTTTAAGCTAAAAACAGTGTAGCTCTCAATGGTAGCCGTTTAAAGAGAACGACAACCTTTGTTTTTTCATTTGCACTAAAACTGTGACTTAAATTGAAATCTGATATGTAACAAAGTCGTAGTAGAGAGGAAGAAAAATATCAGCTTGTTTCCCAAAATACTTTTGCATTTTAAGATTTGACTAAGTTGTCGTACTTTGAGGTTGACAAATAAGTCAGTTCTTTTTTTGCTCTACAACTTTTGACCAACTTCTTCTGCGATTTATTCATACCTTTCAAGTAAATTGAAAAAAAGTAAAAGAAAAATTTTATTTGGTCATCTGTGTGAATTGACCAGCAACTTTGTTTCTATACACTTGTCACGTATACAAATCATTCACGAAATCTCCACTTTGATATTTTACACATTCAGGCAACTCTACCGAAGTTTATATGGATTTTTGAGAAAATGTTTTCAATATTTCAAAAGATATTACATTTCAAGTAATATATTATAATAAAAAGGCATTGGTGCTGGAAATGGAAACATTTAACTGCAATATAGTGTATAAAGACAGAAGCTAAAATTTAAGTATCAGAAAAAGAAAAAAATATTTTCGAATACCAGTGAAAAGTTCCAATCAAAACAAATAAGACAAAAAGAGACTTAAGTGAGGTTTTGAGTTTGTGAGGAGTTTTTTTTTTTTTTTGTTTTAAAAATCTCTAATAATCACCCAGATTTACTGCCTTTTTTTATTGAGCAAGACAAAAATATGTCTAAAATATTTTTGGATATTTTTATTTTTCTGTTTATGGGGATTTTTCCAAGTCAATAAAGAACCGATTAGCATTCAAAAAAAAAAAAAAACTGCAGCAGACAAAAGCTAATCGTATAGAAAATAATTGCAAAATTAATTGAAGTTTAAGAGTTTCTTATATCTCTTTACCTAATTTGTTCGTCAACAGAACTGATAAATTGCAACTGAGTTCCAATAAGGAAACTTAAGCTAAAATTTTCATGTTTAACTGATAGTCTCCAATCAAATTATTTTAAAAACCAAAAACTAAATTATTTTTTTGCACAACGGTCATACTCCAAATAACACATTACTGAGTATTTCAGTTTGATAGCACTTTCTTCAAGAGCCATATGATGAAGTTTTTCGGAAGAAAAATATTATATTCACGCGGCAAATATGTTATAAACAACATCGATGAATAGATATACTCATTGTAGGCATTAATGCTCACAACTCCAGCCATAACTGTAAATTTTTTTTACAAAGGGCTTTGTAGACAGCTTACCTACATCTCTATATACAATGTGTAACAAACGAAAGGCAGTTTGCCTTAAAACATCGCTTACGTTGTATAGTTTAGCGAGTTACCTACATCTCCACATGCAAAGCATGCAGCCAACAGGCAAGACCCCTTACATCTCCATATACAAAGTAAGCAGCCAACAAACAGACTGCCTACAGCTTCATATACAAAGCAGGCAGACAGCAAACAAATAAACAAAATATCACAGTAACAATTTCATTTGTGAAACATACAACACAAAGGGTAGAGTTTTTCATAAATAAAAAATCAGAGTACTTCATCGATTTGCCGCCGGGATATATAAGAATATTTTCTCACAGCTTACAGTGAACTCATTGACTTTATAATAAAAAAAGTAGAACATTTTTATATTCAATCAAAATTTGTTGTTAACATCCATCATTTACGATGATAAGATTTGCTTATGTTTTTGAGTATGCTATATTTTTAACAGTTGCCGTTTGAGTGCATTTAATTTTCCGTCATTTCCATTTAGTTAATATTTTTTAAATCAATTTTACAATTTCCTGATACATTATCAATTTCGCTCTTCAAATGTATTTCACTTGAATTGAATATTAAATTTTATTTAAATTAATATTGCATATATTTATGTGCTCATATACATATAAGAGTTTATGAATGTACATATGTTTACATGCGTGTGCTGTTCTTTCACAACTGACCATTTATATTTTGTAATAACCAACTTTGATGGCAACTGTCGGCTTTCATAATTGAATGCATTTATGTGTCCTTCGCTGAAACGACGACCTCATTTAATCGATCATAAATTTTATGTGATTTGAAATGATTTTTAACGACATTTTTTTATGATTTTTCAACCAAGCGAAGTCAATCCTTGTTGCGCTTCTTATGGTACATAATTTTATTACTTTTATTATTGTCATCGTCATTGGTGATGATGATGTTGATGCTATAACGCGTAATAATACATGTTGGTAATGATGTTGGTAAAAATGATGCTCAAACTCATGATGATGATGTTGAGGCTGACGATGATGCTGTAAAATTATTGACTTTGACAAAGGCTTTTATTTTTAAAGTGATTTTTGCAGTTGACTAAGCTCTGGGAGTAATACAGTTTTTGTTGAGAAAAAAATATATGTATTTTTAGGTAACTAAAGCGTTATTAATTTAATATGTAATTTAAAATGTATTTTTTTTACTAATAATAGCCTAAATTCGTCAATAGAGTTCAGCCTCAACCAATCGACGAACGACAGTTCGTTTGGATATTTTTGCGTCGTATTGATCAATAATTTCGCGTTGGATGTCTGCAGTAGTCCTTTTACCCAAAAGTCGTACGAGGTCCCTTTTTGCTAGAAACATTTTTTGCTACGTCAATCTTATCGAAATGATCAATAGCAATTTAGCTGTGTTGCCATCGCCTGATATCTCATGGCCGTCTTTCGAAGCTCAACATTTGACTTACGAATGTCCGGTGTACAACTTTTGGCCACTACCCATGATTCAGGATATGCTAACAAGCAAATTTGGTAAAAAAAGTGTTCCTACAATCATTGACAATATCACAATATCGTTTCTGGAATCTTTTATCAAGTTTTTCTATTATTTTTTGTTTCCAATTAGTTGACTCGGTCAAATTTTAGCTTAGAGCAGAAAATCTCTTATAAAATTTTTTTATGCTATGAATTTAAATTCAATTATGTTCTTTTTATTAAGCTTATTTGTCCCATATTTACACTATGTATAAATTTTCTGGTACATATAGAAAAATAAATGAGAAAAACTACCAATAACACATCGAATGATTTAGTTTCCAATTAGTTGTCAACAGCTGTATGTACACTTTGATCACTTGAATAGAATCGTAGATAAGTTAATTCTTTTCACAATGGAATTCAAAATTTGTTTCCTTAAGCCATTTTTCTAGAATTTGAATAAAAAAGCAATCACTACTACCCAGTTTTGGTTACTAAAAACTTAAGAATAAGTGAACCACTTTGCTAGTGAGACAGTGCGGCTACAATCCCAATGCTAAACAGCATGTTCTATTACAAAATATCAAAGTAATGATGTGTGCGTTAATACACCCATGAGTAATAAGCGCGTATTCCAATAAAAAAAATGCAGCCGATGGCATTGAACTGGGACTGCAATGCTTTGCAAATATTTCTGTTTAAATTCGCAATTTTTGTTGGTGAATGATAAATGTTAAAACATGAAGATTTTTTTATATGCATAAAGTTTTACACGTATCTGATAAGGTGCATTTCATTATGTTAATAGAATGTTAATGGCAAATAAAATGTAACCAATTATTGCAGGTTTGATCTTGGAAGCTAAAGTTTTGGGAGTAGTTCCTTTAGGTACAATACTAAAACTAAATACTAAAATTTCAAAAATGTAATCTGATTTGTACTGTAACTTTTTTTTTGAGAAGATCCACTCTAATGTGTGTGTGTCAATAAATTGATTTTACTTGATTTTCCATATCAGCAAAAGCAGCAACACAAAAACTTGCAGATGACTGTGTCTGACACATGAATTTCAATTAATGTCATTTCAAATAGTTGAACGCATTTCCAATTGAAACGCATTTGCAAATAGCAGTCATCAGTTGAAAATTTTATTCACTTATTCATTGAATTTTGCAAATGCTACAATAATCTATGAAATCTAG
This sequence comes from Tricholauxania praeusta, assembly GCA_949775025.1. NCBI lineage: Eukaryota > Metazoa > Arthropoda > Insecta > Diptera > Lauxaniidae > Tricholauxania > Tricholauxania praeusta. The sequence goes on from OX459030.1 coordinate 13,949,762, forward strand.
ATAATTAGTCAAATGTAAGTTTGGCAGAATACTTTTTGATAAATTAAAAAAAAAAAAATCTGCATAACAGTTGATAAAACAAGTGCGGTTTTTAAAGCCAATCAATCAATTAGAGCATAGAATATAAAAAAATATGATCAATATATACTTTAGCGATGGCCTTAATAGATAAAAGTTACCCTCAAATGATGTGTATGAGTCGAATGCTTTATTTAATTTTTGAAATACTCGAGGACATGATATTTTTTTGAGTCAAAATAATGAAAAGTAATATTCAATTAAAGATATAGTGTCAAGCTACAGTATTGCTTGTTATGTTGCATTACAGAAAATTGAAGTGAGGAATCTAAACTCGGAAATTGCACAAAGTCTTTACACGGAAAACGATGGCATTATTTGATATTCGAAAAATGTGACCTATCCAGGAGGCAGGCAGGAAAGGATCAAAAGTCTAAAAAAAAAACACTGTGGTTACTCAACGTGGAAAATGTTTTACGTGGCAAATGTAAAATTATGGAATTTTAATTGTTAAATCACTGAAATATCTATTAAAAGTTGAGAAGAACGATCTGAATCAAAGTTTCAAATAAATAAATTCAAGAAGTAAACATAAGAATCTGAAATGACAGGTTCAAAATCCAGAGTATTCCGCTTTTACGAGTTTTGCTAGAAACGAGGGCTGGAAAGAAAGCAGGGTTGTAAAATTGACTCAAGTCTCTTTTGAAATGCAAAAGTTATAATGAATATATGGGCGGTATATAAGGAATAAAGTTAAATAAAACAAAAGGTGAAAGAAAGTCATTGACACGAATGCATTGAGCAAATGAAATATAACGCTCCAGCCAAACGAATCTTTAATATATGTAATGCTGGCAGGTTTAAGGAGAAAGGGCAAACAAATGCTTGAGAGTAGAGTCGAACAATTTACATCTCAGAAACCAAATCAACCAGCCAACACAAGACTTTTTGGTATAATAAACGGAAAGCAATTCTCTCGAAATTGTGGAAGATGATACATATTTTCAGCTCAGAGTTGGTGACCAGATAAGTATGTCACTAAAAAAAGAAACATTACATTCGTAAGTAAACTAAAGATTGAGAAAATGAATCGGGAAAGTTTTGGAGAAAGTTCAAGACAATCGCTCCAAATAATGAACGTTGAAAGAGTTTGGTGAGCGACCTATGCTCCATGAGGAGGTAAAGATCTTAAAAAGTATTTCTGTGATTTGTATTTGTTTTTAATTAAGTTATAATCGAAGTTATTTTGGTCACTTTCAAACATAAAAGTATCAGGCAATATAATTTAATGTACCATTACCTTATTTACTTACATCCAAAAGGATGTTAACGCACTAGGTATTAATGGATATGATGCATATTCGTACGAAATATATAAGCTATTAGCTACAAGTTCCTTCTAAATTTATTTGACAAACTTTCGAACACAACTTAAATAATATTTCAAATATTTTCTACTTAAACAAACAGCTTTTAATTTCAGACAATTCAAAATTTTTAGTAAACAATTTATATTTTTTTTAAATTGCCATGGGAAAGACAAAAAAACAAAGCACACAACTAACACATTCGATTTCCATTCAATGATTTGTTATGCTTACATGCTTGTTTCTATGAGTGAAATTAATATTTTTAGCAATTTTAAAACTTAAATATTTTGATATTTAATAGCAATATCGCAACAATTTTAATTGGAGATTGAGACCAAGCGTCTGAGGAATAACCCTAAATAAATTTGATTAAGATTGATCAAGCAGTTTTTGCATGATATGCGAACATCGAAAACAGCTATCATTTTATTTATATAGATGAGACTGTTATATATAAATAATATTTAAAAACTCTTATTTTTTTGAAAACAAAAAAAAAATGAGCTGCATGCCTTCGTACTTACTTAAGAAGCTTATATCTCAGAGCCACGTAATTTGATTGCTGCATTTTACACTCTTCACTCAAGCTCAATTATGCTACCAATCAATTAGTGTCTCATTTTTTCCTTTTGCCTTTTCACAACACTCCGTCGGTGCAGAGATTCCATAAATAAAATTAAATTGGATTTTTTTTTTGCAAGAAAAAAAACATATACATTTTTATACGTACACAAACGCACGTATAAACAAACACACACAGGCAAATCACGCTTTACATTAGCATTAAATTTATTCACACATTTACATCATCAAAAAACGAGTACGTTTGCAAATGCTGGTGCAATTGAGTATGCATGTGCGTGTGTGTGTGCGTGTGTGTGTGTGTGCGTGTGTGTGTGTGTTACTGCAAGTACACGTACGTCGTCTTATCACAGCTGCCATAAATTATGCAGTGCACGCAGTGTCTACATCAGCTTTCAGGAACCGAAACAGGCACACCAGCAAAATACCAACATCACAGCGCCAACACCAATACACTTGTAAGGCCACACGCGTATGGTAGCGCGCTGCTTCCGCTGCATATGCATATGGGTGGTGTACAGAAATTTGATAATTTTCAACCCAAATTTTGATGTTACTTCGTTTACCAAAAATAACAATTTACTCAGTTGTGTGTAAGCACTCGAAAAATCTTATTTATTCGTACTTCTGAGCAATAAATTTGCTAGTTGGAAGAAAAAATTTCATTTTAATGCCACCCTAATGTAGCACATGTACGCTAAAATCACATACTCGCGCTTTCACACACACACAAATGGACAAGTGAAGTGTAAATGCAACAAGGACACGTACAATGTCCTTTCAACGCCATGCAAAGTGCAGAGAGCAACACCAACAGCAGCAAAGATATGCTTTTGTTGTTGTTGTTGTTGTTCATCTTGTTTTTTGCACCGCACTGCAATTGCAATTAATTAATCGAAGTGAATATGCGCAAGCATAAAGCTAAGGTCGTTTACGCGTCCTGGCTGACTGGCTGTGTGCCTTCAGTGATCCGAATCAAAAATTATTTCAATTTGAAAGCAAACAATTTGTTGTCTTACGCAGCAACAAGCCGTCGAATGCACCTTAACGCATAAGAGAGTTGAAGGTAAATTGCAGTGGTCTTGATCGTCAATAAAATACCAAAGCCGCTTATTAAATTCATGAAATATTTAAAAGATTTCGGTGCTTTACGTGCCGTTCAGCGCAGCGTAAATGAGGATTTTATCTCTGAAATTGTATACAAAATATCCACAGACTTTCATTTTATTTGTGGATGGGCGTATGCTAATTTTCAGTTGAATTATTTGTGCAATTAACACGCTTGAGATGATTTAATTTACGCGTAAATAAAGAGCTGAATTTTTTACATACTAAAAGTTGTTCTTGAAAATGAGAAAGAAAAAAAAAACAAAAATTTGCAATCAGTGCCACAGGCATTACTCAGTCAGATTAAAGATAAAAGCTGTTGAAAGGAAAGGAAAAGTTTAAAAAAACTCATATTCCGCTTTGGTTTGTTTCAGAAAAATAGCTGTGAATGTGAATCTTTTCTGTAACGATTGAAATATTATCCAGTTAAAAAATCAATCGGACGGTATTTTAATTTTTAACAGAAATATCAGTTGTTGGATTTATAAACTTTTATTCAATTTGTTCTTATAAATTCTAACATCAAACAGGTAACATTACTCTTAGTATAACACAACTGATTTCGAAGATGCAAGCAGAAATCCTTATCAAATTGTTTGTTTCAGTTTTTTAGCAATCGTGGTTTTGGATGGACGGACGGTAAGGTAAAGTGGGGTTACTCTGACACCGGGGCATGTTTTTGAAAGTTATGTAACAAAATACGTTAGCACTATGCAAAAGTATTAACAAAATAAAAGTTGTTAAAGTTATGAAAGAAAAAAACCTCTTACTGCATGCTTAAGTATGTAAGTATATTCGGAAAAATGTAGAGAGGAACTGGTAATATATTAGACCCCTCTACGGGTCACTCCGGGAAAGCTTTGAACTATTTTTAGAAATTTTTGAATTTTTCTGTGTTTTTTGTAGGGGGACCCCCAAAAAGATGGCAATAGAGGGTAGGTATGTTCGGGAAAAATATTGGAAAGGAAAATATAATAGGACCGACTCATATATATGAACCCTCATTGGGTCACTCCGGGGGAGCTATGAACTATATTTCGAAATTTTTTGTGTTTTTGTCGGGGGACCCCTAAAAGGGTGGCAGATAGGGGGTAGGTGTGTCAAGAAAAAAGTTTAAAAGAGTGAAAATAATGCGAGTTGGTCTTGCGTTTTACCCCTTCTGAGAAGAGGGGGAAGTCAATTTCATAAGAATGTCATTTCTGCAAGGGAGCCCCTCTAAGGGGTTGTGATAGGGGGTAAGTATGTTCAGGAAAAATGTTGAAGGAAAAAAAAAAAATAATGGGACCTTGTCATACATTTGATCCCTCTAGGAGGTAGCTTCAGGGAGATATTAATGATTTTTGATAGACTAAGGACAATTTTCCAGTTTTCAAAATGTTGGCGGGTCCATCAAATGTTTTCTGAAATGGACCAAATTTTGCGTGGTTTTTATTGGCAATACGAAACTTCTGGTGCCCGGGGAGCGAAGTTTAGAGCAACTTTAATATTTTGAACCACCCTAATGCTTATTTTCTTACAATGCAAATCTCTCAAAGGCATGAATCGAGACGGTATTAATGAAGAATCAGTAAAGAGAGCTATTTCAGATACTAAAAACAAGCGTGAAAGAACAACATCAGCTGCTGAAAAATTCGGAGTGAAGAGGACAACTTCGATTATACAGGGTGTTTTTTTTAGAGGTGTAGAGCTTCGAATTGAAGTAAAACACAAGAAAATCGTTTTAATGTCCATCAATTTGGCTTTATTGGAAGGATAATTTTATGCCATTAATGTTTGAATATGATTTTGGGCATGTGGCCGCCGCGGCTGGCTCGAATAAAGCCAATTCTACAGGTCCCATTTTGAACCACTTTTTCGAGCATATGGGGCCGTATGTCGGCAATAACGCCACGAATGTTGGCTTCCAAGTCCCCTAACGTTTCTGGTTTGTTGGCGTAGACGAGCGACTTCACATATCCCCAAAGAAAATAATCCAATGGTGTCAAATCACACGATCTTGGTGGCCAATTGACAGGTCCATTCCGCGAAATTATGCGCTCATCGAATGTTTCCTTCAATAGATTGATTGTGACGTGCGCTGTGTGGCATGTAGCGCCGTCTTGTTGGAACCACAACTCATCCACATTCATGCCATCCAATTCGGCAACAAAATAGTCGGTTATCATGGCTCTATACCGGTCTCCATTAACGGTAACTGACTCTCCAGCATTATTTCGGAAGAAGTATGGCCCAATGACTCCACCAGCCCATAGAGCACACCAAACAGTCAGTTTTTGTGGATGTAATGGCGTCTCAAGGGTCTCATGTGGATTCTCTTCACTCCAAATGCGGCAATTTTGCTTGTTGACGTAGCCATTCAACCAAAAATGAGCCTCATCACTGAACAAAATTTTGCGATGAAAATCAGCATCGAGATCAATCTCATTTTCGGCCCATACACCAAAATCACGACGCATTGCATGGTCTCGCGGCTTTAATTCTTGCACAAGCTGGATATTGTAAGGTCGCAAGCCAAGATCTTTCCGCAAAATCTTCCATAAAGTTGATGGACAAAGCTCCAATTGCTGTGCACGGTGGCGAATCGATTCATTCGGGTCCTCTTCAACATTTTGCTCTACAGCGGCAATTGTTTCTTCGGTGCGCACTGTTCGACGTCTCTGCGGATGCGTATTATCACATAGAGTAAACGTAGTGCGAAAACGACCCATGGTTAACCGAATTAATTGCTCTGATGGACGATTATGTCGACCATAAAATGGACGGAGCTTGCGGTAAACTTCGCGAACTGAACCATTATTTTCGAAATAAATTTGCACGATTTGCAAGCGTTGTTCTTTTGTCAACCTGTTCATGATGAAATGGCAAACCAAACTGAACATAAATGACATTAGAGTTGCCAGATTTGACCATAAAATGCCAGTTTTATCTCTATTCGAAAAACAAACCTCTAAAAAAAACACCCTGTACTTATGAAAAGACAAAACCGGGATTCATTAAAACTACAGGAACAGCTCTGACGATGGTTTCATTTGCTTGAAGCTTGAGGAACTTCTGATGAGCTCCGTGGAAAAACGTCAAGTATCAGAATTTATTCAACTCCAAATTCTGACTTGCACCATTGAAAAGCGTCGAGTACATGCAGCTGAAGCAAAAAAATATGAACGAAATTATAAACGGTGACTTAAGCATTGAAAGAAAAAGCCGAAACACAAAGTTTCCAAGAAGATGCGCCGTTATAAATTTGATTTATCTGTTGAAAAAAAAAGCGTTTTTCATGCCGATTGAGAACTTTAAATCTTAAATAGAAAACTTGGAAACGATGTTCTCTTAAGAAGGCAGTGGCAGTCAGAATTTTCAAACGATTGATTTTTTTTGTATTTTCTCAAAAATATATCCTGAAAATTTGAAGTCAATCCGATAATTACTTTTGGAGCTATTGGGCATTAACCAAAGGGCTCTCTCATTCATGTGATTCTCGTCAGTCTGTGTGCGGTAGTTGAACTTTAAATGTGTTTTTCTTAAAACTATGTTTTTGGTACTGGTAACCACTGTAACTCGAAAACCGCTCTTAAGATTTTAATGAAATTTATACAGTTTCATACATAACATAAAAAGCTAGTGCTTGATCGAAGGATTTTTTTTTTTAATATCGATTTTTTATGAACAAATATTTGATAGTATTTTCCCAAAAATTTGGAGGTAAATTTCGTGAGACCGCCATTTTGTTGATTTAAAAAAAAATAAGAAAACCATCGATCAGATCATTCAGATAGATTATTTATTTTAATAACTAATTTTTCTTATCCGATTGATTTTAGATGATTTTCCAAGGACTTGTGATGGTCACCGCAAGGCACACTGCATGGGACAGGGTCCAACACAGCCAGCAGCAACATAATGTTATGATGCCATATTAACACTTTTATGAAATGAATTGAATTAATACCAAAAACAAATTATTGAAAATACTCTATTACTCACGCCTCTGACTGCCCCTGCTCCCTTAAAGTTTGATGAAAATTGCAAAAAGCCATTGGACATATTACAGAAGTGCAGAATGATTCTACTTTGTATATAGATTATCTAAGAAAATTATCATTATCAAACTGATTTTTACAGAGCTGCTGGTAGAAGAGATTTAGTTGACTTTGAGTAGTGAAGTTGAGTTCAAATTACCGACACCACCAAGTATATGCTTGACGTTGACCTTGTCAACTTATATATTCAATGAATTATTTAAAATTATTATTTAAAGTATTTCGACTAAAAAACTACAAACTACTACAAATATTTTATATCATTGACTATTTATATCTACGATTTTCTTGCAACATATTTCCAAAAAAATAGTTTTCAATGCTCTTTACAATTTACGATCAACGACATAAATATTTGATGACATAAATTTATGTCAATTTGATAAAGCACAACAAAATATTTGCCAATCACTAAACGATACACTTTAACCCACTCTCGAACTCACTGCACCACGGCGGGTTGATTCATTTCCTTTTCATTTGGTTATATACTTTATTATCTTTTATAGAGAATTTTTATAGTTCCCCTGTTAAAAGCTACAAAATGTGCAATATGATGACAACCCCAAAAAATATTCTTTCTCGGTAGAGTAACAGACACACAATCACTGGCGCATGGCGCTTCACTGCCATCGATAATGCCACACAGTCTGACGACACACGCACACACACACACACAGAAATATAAGTAAAGCAACACCAGTGTTGCCAACATTTTAATGATTATGCTGGGGGTCGCCTGTGCAACGATTAATCAAAGTTTGAATGTCACTTAATTTTATGGCTGACATCATAAAATTTCAAAATGGCAATTGTTTCTTTATTAGGTTGAGGTTAACACTAATACACTGACACACACACAGACATAAAGCTCCCTCCCGGCAGCAACAAAAATACACAAAAACAACTAAAATAATAATGACAACAAGAACATGCACGACATTGACACCCGCTATATAACAGCATTAAGGTAACAAATGACAGTCACAGCCAGGTCTGTTCGGGAGTGAGAGCGGAAGAGCGAGAGCACACAGTCTTTCGTGGTCGTTATTTTGACAGCAAGCGCAGAAATCTTTAATGTTTTGGGATTTCACTTGGGAGAGCTGCTAATTACGCATAATTTATTGCTTTTTAGTTGTTAGTTGGGCAATTTGTTAGTACGAGCTGGAAAAGTTTTTGGCTGCTTTTTTTTTATTTCATATTTTTTTGCGAATATGAATGTGACAACATTGACATTAGAGAGTTTGCGAACTTTTTTTTTTTGTGCAAAGTTTTATGTGGTTAAGGATATTTTCGTTGTTTTGCCAACTGTTGTGTTTACTTAATGGCAAGATTTGACAAAATGAATAAGAATCTTTATTCGTATACTGCGTAGTCTCCTGGGATTCGATTGTGAACGCAAGTGATGTAATACCAGACAAAAAAGTAGTGGACAGATGAAAAGAGACAAATGCAAAATTTAAAGAGAAAGTAAAAGTTTTGCTCAATATTGTGAAGAATTTTAAAGAAAATTTATTCGTCAAAAAAAGTCACACAAAGACAATAATTTCTGAAAATCGTTGGAAATGGAAATATGAGTTAATTCAGTTAATTTCTCAAAAAGCTCACTTTTCGTTAAAAAAAAAGTGCTCAAATGAGCCACAACAGCCTGGCTCAATGCCCCACCCAACAGCAATGTTTTTTGAGCATACAAGAAAGTAATGTTTTCATATACCTTCCTCAGCTTAAAACTCGATTGCGTATGATTTTTCCCACAACACGTTCCATTAGTTTCAATACCGAAAATCTTAACGTAATTCCAACAGCCTTATATTCATTTCATTTTACCTTCCATTGCTGATAGTGGCATAGCACACCACATAACTATTATATGGTACTTGCAGCATACAGCCATCTTTTGCATAAGGAAAAATGTTCGCCTGCTCTGATATGAAATCCTTTAATGGAAAAGAAAAGCGCAATGCTTCAGAATATGCAAAAAATTGTACTTTGCTTAAGACTAAGAGTGCAGCTGAAGTCAAAGCGCATTGCATGGGATTATTATCATGCACATGCAACGTTGCTACCATTAGTTCCACACATGTAATTTAATACAGAAAATGGAAACCCTTTTACAGGTCTTTTACAGACAAGATTTAAAAATGAAATTTCACTTTCATCATGATAAAAATATTGAATATCTTCAAATTGGCTTTTGTAGCACGAAATGTTAAGTAAATTAAAAACTAGATATGCTGTAAAGTTTAAATCCAATTTAATTCGAAATTAATACATGAGAGTGCCTGTTATATCTGGAATTTTTGGGATTATGAGGAGGATTTCATAATTACAGCTTTAAGGAAAACCAGCAATTGGTTTATTGTTTTGTAATAAACTGAACAAATGATGTATTTGTGACGATGTTCCAAAAAAAATATATTAAAAAAAATATTTTCGGATTTTCTTGAAAACTCATCCATTTAAAATTGCATACTCGATTTAAAAAGAATCACATTTTTCCAAGTTTTGATCAAATTACATTTTTGAATACTACTTCCAAGTCTCAATGAATATTGAGGACTATGTCGCCGCCTCACAAGGTATTTGCGCCCAATGCAACGGCTCTTTACCCAGCAGTTTTTGGGACCATGTATTACCATTTTTACTATATGTAATCATTGATTTCATACATTATAATAAGATGAAGAAAATATGGATGATGAGGTAAGCGAAGACGTAATGCATAAACAAATTTTCAAATTCACAATAATGAATAACATAGTATGGGTATTCATCTGAGCGCGCAAAACCCTCGCAAGCTGTGCAAGTTGTGCAGTTTTGCGCCGTCGCAAACGAACTGTCAAAAATCATATAGAAAGTTTTTTAAACAAACTTTAAAACTTGCGCTGCTAATTTCTGCAATTGTTGTCACTCTCTTCTCCCATACGATTCTCTCAGCAAAATTTATTATTTACACATTTTGTATTTGTCCCTCTCTTTTCCCATACGATTCTCTCACAAAAAAAAATGACATCCTCATCAGCTGCCACAAATTGCACAAAATATTCGAAGGGGCGTTCGTGAAGCACATGGCGAAAAATTGGCTATTTGCACAAATGGAAAACTTGAGCGTTTAGATGAATACCAGTAGTGTGAATTAGATATCTGTAAAACAACTGGCAGCGTGGGCAAATGGTTTGGGTTGTGAGCTCATAACTCTAAGTCCGTGAGTTCGATACTCGGTCAGACATTTTTTTTACATTTTTTTTTTATATTGATGAAAAGTTTACATACTCGGTAATGCAAAGAATCATACACTACTTTTGCTATGACATCGCCTTGTTAAAAATCATGTATTCTGGTGGCGATAGAAAGTCTATGAGATAGATAAATTTTTAAAATAGATGTTTTCTAGTGCAACCCAAATATTTTTATTATCTCAAATATAGAGAAACACCAAAAAAGTTTTTTTTTTCGAGTAAAATCAATGTTACCAATAAATTTTTGGTTGGCATTTCCAAATATGTAAGCAGGTTTTACCCATCATGATAAAATTTTTTTCAAATAATTCAAGAACATTGGGTTACATCAGTTTCCTTTTATTTTGCTTTGACAAGTTTTCACTGACTTAAGGAAGAAATCTATCTCTGGATTTGGATTAAGCAACCAAACAACCTTTAAGAACTAAAGCGTTTGGAAAAAATTAAATTCTTCCATATAAAAAATGTGAAAAAATCGAATTTTGGGACTAGGTTAGGTTAGCACGGGAGATGGCAATTGTCGTCATAACTTAGGCCGCAATTGAGCAAATTTTATACCCTGTTTATAACTTCGTTATCAACCTATTCAAACCTTTTCGAAAGCGATGTCTTCAAGAGAGTCGAAAAGTGGCATTCGAATACCTTAAGCCGCCAATTTGTCAGCGCTGGGCATTCACAGAGATAATGAAAGACTGACTCTTCAACGTCCGGATCTTTACAGCTTCTACAAAGATCCACTACATCAGAAAGCCCAAGTTTTGCGGCATGTTTACCTGTGTCCTGTAATGATTCCGACAAAGACTCTCAGGTTTTGTTTGTCTAATGTGAGCATTTTTCGCGTTCTATTTAAGACTTTTCAACGTCAAATTTTTTGCTAAAACGTAATCTTAATTTTTCGAGCAAATTGGGGTATCCATTCTGTGAAGGAATAAAAGTTACGAGTAAAAACACGTTTTTTTTTTAGACAAATAGAACCTTCAGGAGAATAAAAAGTGCTCCATTGGTTTTCATTGGAACGAAAAACGCAGATATCGTTTTTAAGCGTCTTTCTGACTTTTCAATCAATGTCTGGAAGAATCTATATTTTAACAAGGTCTATTGTACAACAATCTCGTTTTTAATTACCTTTAAAACTATATACTTTTTTAAAAAAATATTTTCTATGCCAACCAAGCCCACTTATATGAGTCTTGAAAAGAATGACGAAACCCATTTATCCCGCAAGTAGGGTACAAAGAATATATGGCGAAACCAATATACCTTTTAAGTTGAGTATAAAAAATATATAAAATCGATTCACCAAGGTTCTCCACATCCAAAGGTAACTTGAATATTTTGTCTTTACATTTTTATTAAAAATTTAAATATACCTTAGATATGTTCAACATTAAATATTTACTTTGATGCAAATTGAAAATGTTGATACAAAGGTTGCATTGTAACACAAAACAATGAGCTTGTTTTCTTTGTTTTGCAAATTTGAAATGAATTCAATTAGAACACATCATATGGAAAATAAGAATTTTTGTAGCTGTTGCTAAAATAATAAAAGAAAATTAGTATAAAGCAAACAGAAAGTATTTTTATTTTATTGAAAAAACATTTGATTTCGAATATTCTAATTAAACCCAAATTGGTTTGCCAATTTATAAGTTTTAAGAAATTTTTCAATAACAAACAATATTTTCATTCGTTTTATTTTTTTCTGACTATTTTAGTCAGCACATACATAAATAAATAAAACATACTCTTTGGATCAAATAAGAAAATATACATTATTGTTAAATACTTTTAATATGCAGATGCTGAAAGACTGCTGAACTGGGCCAAGCAATTATTTTAGCATTTTCTACATTGAAAATGAATTTAAAACTTTTATTGTCCAAAATAAACTCATATTAGCATTTGAAGTGGTATTCGCTTTGTGTATTATTCAATTTCAAGAAACGATATCAAAGGCACTAAAAATAATGCTACAATAATATGGATATAATATTAAGACTTATGCGTGCATTATTTCACTACTTTGAAGAGAAAAGTATTCCATTGTATGTACAATATCGTGCAAGGTCTGACTAAAAATTGTAAAACATTTTTACTAAGATCTTCCAAGAGATTGCTTTTCAGACAGCCATTCTATTGAACATTCCAAAATAACTTATTTCACCGAAAAACAACACCGCCGCGCAAAACTATAGCAACAAAGTTTCCCGCGCAACGAAAGTCAACAAGATGTAAATTAGAACTTTACCAAAAGAAAAATCTTGACAAATGCTTCCATGTCGTAGCGCAATTCTAATTAAAATGTTGCTGCTACTTCAAGCAACAAAAATGACGGTTGCTGCATCGCTAACGAAGCGTAAATGGACGAATTGGCCATTTGTTATTGAGTTTAACGAAAGATACAGGAATGCAACAGTAATTGCAGCAGCAGCAGCAGTACAATGACAGCATCTTGCTGCAAGTGGAGCAAAGTACATGAAAAAATAAGAGATTTTAATTTTGGGCTACACAATGCCATTGCAAATACATTTCCTTCAATTTCTATTTAATATCCTTTTGTTTCTTTAAGCAAAACTTTTGTTACAAAATTTTTCCCTCAACGTCCTTCACTGTCTGTCCAATACTGCTTGCTTGCTTGTACTTCGTTTTTATGAAGTAAATATTTTTCTCTTTTAATTGCAAAATTTTTAACACAAAATGAATGATGATTGTGCAAAAACTACGACTAGGAAATGCACAGAAGAGTCATTGGTATAAACGCTGTGCAAAAAAACAATGAATGCGGAGGATGTCGTAGTGGTAGTAGAAATGCGTTAAATGAAAGCGTTGCAGATTTATAGATAAATGAACAGTGTTGTTTCAGTTTGTTTTTGAAGCACAGTATGTCAAAATGCTGAATGAATTAGCTTAAACTGTGAAATCTCTTCAATCAGAGCTGTGAGGTTTGGTCAGTTGGCCAAAGTGAATAGAATTGACATTGACTCAAAGAAAGCAAGTGAAAATGCATACAGTTGCAAAATGACCTTTTGAATCTCTCCAGAGTGGGCTTTCCAATAAAAATCTGAAGAGGCGATTATTTCCTTTCGGTTCAGTTTTTATCACCTGAATAACTGAGCGTTTCTCAGTTATATATTGACGGTAACCAAGAATAGATCTTATTTGTTTTGTTGTCCTATTGCACAATGTTTTTCTTTAATTCAATGCTCAACCTATTGGGATGCTTACCTTAGTTGTCGATCAGCCAGTGCTCTTTTTCTGTGAAGTATCTTTCCCAAGTAGCATTTTTTGCAGAGGAAGATTTTAATGCGCAATTAAAGCGCTTTTACAGCTGTATACACCTAAAATAGCTGTGGAAGTGCTGTTTCCTCGGCCAAAAATGCTACTTGGGTTATTTGGGACATTATTCATGTGTATTATCTCCACGTTTAAATTTCTTTTGAAAATAAAGAAAAAGATCCTTTAAAAAACTTTTCTATAAGCTCCCGTCAACGATACACCATCAATTACACCGAAACGAAAAGTGTAAACTTTCAAAAAATTAAGAAAAAGCTATAAAAATCCATTTTAGCAAACCGTGCAACATTGCACTCTCTATTATATACCACGTCTCCACTTAATTCCCCCTACAACACTGCACTGCCCAGTAACTACTTATGAGCAGAAGCTGCAGCTCATTCAGTGCTCGGTCAGTGTGGTTTTCTCTGCTTTGTTTTGGGACTTTCGCAGACAGACGCCACTTGTGTTGCTATGCTGCACGGTTGTAAATCTTCAGTGCAAATAATTCACAAGAAAATTTTCTCGTACTACGCTTGCAATTATTTAGGACTCTCAACATGCTGAGTACAGGAAAGATAGTGCAACGCGGTCTTCCGCTCAGAAAACGCGGTTGGTTGCTCGTCTTTTGATTAATAAATCGTTTAAACCATTTAAACATTTTTCGACTTTGCCATGGCAGGGAAGTAAATTATTTTGCAAAATTAAAATTTCTTCATTATGCGAGTTGCGGAAAAACAGTAAATAATTTCATTGGATTGTGAAAACAACAAAAAAAAAACCACTGGTAATTCATGATGAAACGTCGTTTCAGAAATTATTTTCAAATTTAATGGCAAAGCTTCAGTTGAGTTGCAAGCAATGAAATTAAATTGCAGAAAAACATGATTAATGATACAAGACAGAGAGAAAATTTCAGTGAAATTCGGAGGCACGAATTGAAGTTTCTGTTATAAGTTGAGAATCACCGAGTTGTTGTTGAACATGTGTTGTTTGTAATTGAGTTAAAATAATAGTTTTTATATATAGCTTAAAACAGAATGTGGTGCATGGTATGGGATTTACAAAAAAGTTACTCAGCACACAAAAAAATGTATTTTTTGCCCAAACGAATTAAGAATGGAAACGAGAAAATTTAGTCTGTATACAAAGAAATTTCACTATAAATTTAAATTTAGTTTGTTTACAAACTAAGAACACACCAGCTTTCAGCCTGTGATGTGGTCTAAAATACAGTTAAATTTTTTCAATTTTTATAAATAAATTATTATTTTCGTAATGAAAAATTAGCTTGCACTGGAAGGGAAGTACAATTTTTTATGAATTAGTAATCCTTGCACGTATACAAATTTTAAGTGGGAGGGTTAATGCAAATTGAAGAAAGTTTTGTCTTTTTATGACGAACAATTTTTCCTCTGTCACATAACCTCTCATACTTGAAATGAATCAGAACGTATAAGAGCGGATTGTAACCATGTCTTACCAGCCCACTCAGCACGAAACGTTTTTGAAACATTTCAATAACTTTTTTTATTAAACTCTACATCTTTCAGAAACGTTTCAGAAAGCTTTCTGCAATGTTTCAATGTGCGCATTTTTTCTTTCATTTGAAACTTTTCTGAAACGTCGCAAAAACTTTTCAACAGTGGGAAATGTAATAAATCATCGTGAAAAATTTTATTCTAATTCTGATTATTGAGCAGTTACCACATAAATTTCCAGCAAAAAAAAATTACCATATGAAATGAAATAAATGACAATTCAGAATGATTGCAAAATGAAACATTACATTTGAAATATATCAGAAAGATTTCTGTAACGTTTCATTTGCAACGTTTCAAATTAAGCATTTCTGCAACGTTACGAAATATTTCTGAAACGTTACATGCCGAGTAGGAAATTCGAGCGCAACGATTCAAAATTACCTTTCGTTAACATCAGACGATTTTCCTCGAATTTCAATGCACACAATGTTATTAATATTTGGTGAATATTAAGTGTTTTTTTACTTAAATTAAAAACTTAAAAGACAATAATGATTCAAAGGCAGCGTGCACCAAAAGCGTAACCACAGCAATAACAGTCACCAAGTCATAGCTACCACAGCAGCAGCAGTTACCTCCATAATCTGCAGCATCGCTTATACTGAACGCAACGTTAACAGATGAGCCTCATTTCCGAAGTAAAATTAAAGATATTTCATGTGAAATTAAAGTAGGTAAACTTTCTTTTAAGTTCTACTAACCAAATTTTCAACGACGTTATTTAAATCGAAACATTTTTAATCTGAAGTATTACAATCAGTTTAACTTCACTTGACTTTTACAGACTATTTTACTTTCGACTACTGAACTTTTTTGAGAATGCCTCAGTACTGAAGCCTACATATATCACAAGCTCAAATTGTGAACCTGATTTATTTCAATATTTTTATAAAAAAAAAATATTTTGTTTAACTAATTTTTATGTAATTTTAAGCAATTCAGTAAACTATTTACTATGATGTGAACTGATAAAGGACGAAAAACTGAATATTTCAAGACGAAATTAGAGCATAAATATGATAACATTTTTTGCCCATGTTTTTCTTATTTTAACAAGCAGAACTCTTACAAAATATTTCGTCTTGTAACGCTTACAATGCAGTTCCTAATTATCAACCTCCTCAGAGGCCCAACTTTGTTCTTAAAACTTTTAAAATTGCACTATCGCTCTAACAGATTTTTAGTTAAAAGTTAAACATGCATATGAACGATGCCTTAAAATATTAAAATGTTCATTTTGTATTAAAAAAACTGTACTATCAGAAATGTCTTTGAATTTCCACAAAATTGCTTACGGCGTCAGCTTCTTTTTGCGAAATTTTGTTAAACACAAAATAAATGAAGTTAAGTAAACTCTAAAAGTAATACAATGGCAAAAGCCGGAAATAATTTAATTAAACTCAGTAAAACGAAAATTCCGAAGAAGTCACTAACTACACTTTGCGTATGTTATTTACCCGTAGGAATTTTTGCAAACTTTTTGCATAAATTTTAAAGAAAATGAAAAAATGACAAATTTCACAAAATTACGCACACACGCAGACAGCCAACTGCTTAAGCACCTTTAACCAAAGTTCCTTCAGCATGTACGCAATGTTCTTCTTTTTTTTTTTCTTTTTCAATATGCAAAATTATAACTTTTTAAACTTTAAGCGGGGAAAAAATGAATTTACAACTCTTCACCATTACTGTTTATGTTGCTGCTTACAGAAAAGCGACAGCGCCAACAAACGTCAACTTCTTAAAAATATACAAGGAAAATATAAGAGAAAAAAAAAAACAATTGAAAGCGCACCAAAGTTATACGCAGTTGTATTGTGCAACGATGAATTGAACCCTTGAGAATTTTAAGAATTTTCGCAACCTCAACTACTTCTTCTGAGTCGTCTAAATCATGTTCAACATTGAGTTCTTATTCTCTTTTTTTCGTAAAATAAAATGCAAAGAAAATCATAAAAAAGCTGACTTTCCGTACGTGAATCTGGCATAAAAGGGGAAAATAAAATCTTTTTTTTTTAGAGGAAAATCAACCTTTAGAGGTGATTTTACTAAACTACTAGTCTATCTTAGTAAGTGTATCTTACAGTAAGGAGCAAATTTTGAAAACTTTTCTTGCAAAATTTCCTTAAATATTTTCTGCTTAATTTTATGGAGGTATTTCGAATGAAAAACATGGAATATGGAAAAATATTTTAGGGTTTGTGAACTTGAGGCAAAATGAGCCTGGTTTTGGAATGAGCAAAACCTCTCATCTATTTTATTCATCATTTTATTCGAAAATGAATGAAAATGTTTTAGTATTCATTTTTGAACTACAGATCAACAAACATATTTAAGCAATATCTCATGCGACAATTATCTTTTGTGATTATTTCACATATCAATTTACTATATCGAGATGGCATTCTACCTGGAAAATAAATTTCAGAATAAGAAATTGCATGTGATTATAATCACATTACATTACAAGTCAAACATTTCATGAGGAAGCACTCTGATGTGAAGGTGATTTCTTTTACGCTAAAAGAAAAATTCCCATAAAAGAAATGTTTAAGACTTAAGAAGTTTTTGTGCTAAAAATCCTGTGGGAAAAATCTCATGATAGAAAAATTTTCTAAAAAAAATCTTTTTTAAAAGAAGAGCCCTGATTCTTAAAAATTGTGCAAAATTGAAGTCCCATAAGACGTTTATTGCATGAAAAAAAGCAACATAGTCGCATGTTATACAAATTGTGTTAAGCAAAACTTTCATGACACAAGATACCGATTTGTTAAGAAATTTCTTATGGGAAAAATTCCCGGGATGGAAATAATTTATATTAAAAAAGTTACTTGAGATAAAGGTATAATGTAAAAAATCTGATACAACAATTAATTCGGAAAAAAATCATAAGAAGAAGAAAAATCAAAAACTTAAAAAGATTTTGTGGTAAAAATCCTGTGTGATAGAAAAATCTCATGTTGGAAAAATATTCTAAAAAAAAATCTTTTTGACAGAAAAGTCCTGATTCTTAAAAATTGCGCAAAATTAAAATCTCATAAGACTTTTATTGCATGAAAAAAAATCAACATAGTCTCATATTACACAAATTGTGTTAGGCAAAACTTTCATGACATAAGATACTGATTTGTTAAGAAATTTCTATTTCTTATTAGAAAACATCATATGAGGGAAATATCTTATGGTAAGAAAGTTACATGAGATAAAGATGGTATTTTAAAAAATCTCGTATAACAATTAGTACAAATGTTTTTTTTTTTCAAATTGGTGACTACCAGTGTTTTAGCGATGACGCTGTTGCATAATGTAAGCTCTAATACGCGTCAAAGGGAAGTCCACTTCCCATATCTTTTATGTAAAATTACTATGGCTAGAGAAGGAGTTGCTGCTATTGTGAATAATGTGATTTTCAAACTCAAAAATAGAAAACAATTTGAAGGTGGCGTTTTCGCGATCAACGAAAATATACATACATTTTTCATCAGCATGCTAATTTTATAACATATTTATATTTCAAGCAAATCAAAAGTGAGACCATTAAATTAAGTTATTCCTAAACTTTCTTGAAAAAAATCACATGGGAGAAAATGTTGCGATGTAAAAGAGACATAAGAAAAAAGTTTTACTGCACGAAACTTATTGACGATATCATATATTTTTTAGAAAAATAATCTTAAGAAAAGATTGTCAAACTATCGAAAACAGCGATTTCATTTGTTGAAAATCACATGAGTCAAAAATATCTCATAAAAAAAAATTACATAAAATCAAACTTTCATGAGATAAAATTCTGATCCAATAGAATTTTTTCTTTTCTTCAAATTTTTTGAAAGAGTACGAAATTCTAGCTTATATATCCTGATATCCTGTTGTTTTGATGTTTTTTCCTTATATAAGTCGGCATTTTATCACCACTGTATTCATGAGTATGTGTGTGTGTGTTCGCTTGTACGTGCAAATGATGTACAAATTTTCTTATATTTTATTTTCTGTCATTTTGATTAAACCCTTTTATTTTAAATTTTTACAAATGCTTATCCCCTCAACGAACACGTAGCTTACGATGACGCGCTTCAAACGCTAAAGTATGCGCTTGTGGGTTATGGGCGTGTGATTTTCTTTTAAGAAACAACGGCAGCAGTAGAAAAACTTCAATTCTTTTGTGTGGTAACTGATGTGATTTGTTTCACACATGAGAATATTCGCAATTTTTCTCTAAACTACAGAAGTATATGTATGTCAGTGTGTGTGTGTGTGTGTAAGTTTATTTCAGTGTTGGTATTTGTGTTTGTCAGCCGCGCTTTATCTGCTCCCCTCGTGTCTAACTGTAAATGCTTATGCTATGCGGTTTGCGATTTGTTTTATTGAGTGAAACTTTAGTGAAAAATCCCGAAAATAATAAAACTGTCAGAATTTTAAATAAAAAATGTGAATCTGCATAAGCGCTGCTGCAATTTCTTGCAGACAGGCAGTGTAGTAAAGTGGATTTGAAAGAGAGGTGTATGAAGTGGGTGAAAAAAAGAAACAAATACTTTTGAGCACGTTTACAAAGTTTTGAGTTTGTTATACAAGTTTACATGAATTTTTGTTAAAAAGAATAACGAATTTGTGTTTTTTTTTAGGTTTTCAAATTTTGTGGCCTTAACAAAAGAAATGCGCAAAGTAATTTAAAATAATATGCCAAATGTGCTCCCATCGAATTCAAAAGTATTTCTAGTTTAATTCAAGATAATTTTGAACTTAAATTGAGTTATTGATGCAAGTAGAGCTGTGAAAGAGTGCATTCATTTGCAATTGAAATCCATTGAAGTCACTGCCAAAATACAGCATTCGGAGTGCTGCTACGAAGTCACCTGTAGACTTCAATGCCATAAGTTTGCAGCTTTTTCTATCACAAAAGAATGCAATTATTTTGATGACGTCACATTTTTGATTGGGATCATGATTGGAAGAATTTTGATTGTATTGAAGTCACCTCAAATCAATTTAATTCTATGCAATCACTTGAAGTTCCTGCAATCACTTGAAGTCGCTGCAATCATTTGAAGTCACTGAAGGCACTTGAAGTCATCTGCTCTGAATAAACTCGAAAATCTACACAAATATCTTCTAAACATTTATATACTTAAAAGTGAATGTGCGTGCATATGTATGTATATATGTATGTATATGATCGATAAACTTAATGAATAAATTGTCCACATCATCAGTAACTTCAAATGGTTGCAGCGATTTCAAGTGATTGCAGCGACTTCAAGTGATTGCAAAGAATTAAGAGTGATTTGAGATGACTTCAATGCAATCAAAATTCTTCCAATCATGATTCCAATCAAAAATGTGATGTCACCAAAATAATTGAATTCTTTTGTGATAGAAAAGGCTGCAAACTTATGGAATTGAAGTCTACAGGTGACTTCATTTTTAAATAATTGCATTCACAGTTCTTGATGCAAGTTATTAATAAATGACTCATTCCTCCTCAGTTGAAGAAATAAGTTAGCAGTGTTGTCTGTGATGTTAGCAGCGATGGGCAAAATAGGAATTATGAGCCAATTTTAGCTCTCTAAAACAAACCCGTCGTTTTTTGTAAAAAAATAATCAAAACATGCACTTTCCAC
Source organism: Tricholauxania praeusta (assembly GCA_949775025.1). NCBI lineage: Eukaryota > Metazoa > Arthropoda > Insecta > Diptera > Lauxaniidae > Tricholauxania > Tricholauxania praeusta. The sequence goes on from OX459030.1 coordinate 13,970,553, forward strand.
TGCTACGCACATTTTTATCTTTGTGTTTTCTTTTCTATACGCACAATGCACGGGACTTGTATTATTGTCCAAAAAATTAGAAGCGACCGGACAAGAAAACAACAATGCACATATTGAAGACAGCTTCTCTCTTTTCATTTGATCAGTGTACTTTTATTTCTGCACTCATGTTGTTCTTGTTTGATTCTTCGAATTGGCTTTTGTTGTAAGTAGCTCATTTTGCCAATTTTTTGCCCACCTCTGATGTCAAGTGTTGCTTCATTTTAAAGACTGCAAAACGATCATTGAACCCTTTACCTACATAGCTCCAACAATTCACAAATATTTGAACTTTTATCTTCATATTCTTAATTGTTTGATTTTATATATTCTCTGCATTCCAAACCATATTTTGTTTTCCATAATTTATTATGCTCTATCACACTCTTTGTTTTTGGAATAATTTTAAAAATCGAGCACACACTCATGCGTGCAGATGAACAACATTCACGTCTCTATTGACATTTCTGACAACCAATTTGTCATTTTAATTAATTTCTTCTTTACTCGTGCGCGCGTCCTCAACTACTTCATTCTTCTGCTGCTGTGCATGTGCAACACAACAATCGTTGTTGGCATTTATTGTTGTTGGTGTTGTTGTTGCACGTATTTGCAATTCATTGCTATTGCAGTTTTGCTGTTTGCTGCAACTGCTTTTGCTGCATTCATTCAAGAGCTTGTGAGATGTTTGTCTACTTTAGTTAACTCACTTTATTTGCCGTTACACACATCCTTGTGCGCATCCATCGAACGAACACAAATACAAATAAGTATACATACATACATACATAGAAAAGTGCATTTTGCCACAAAGCGTTTGCTGGTATGCAAGCAGTTTTGTTTGTTTTCATTACGCTCTCAAACTGATGAAATGATTAAATGCTGCGCTGATGAAAAGTTCTTTGCTTTTGTCTTTGTGTACGTCAATGGGTTTCTATGCACAAAATTTTCAATTAAATTTGTATTATTTCAGTAGATTATTAGGACAAATATGGATAGAAGAGTGGAGTGCAGTAAAATTGATGCAAGTTCACTGTGAAAATTCGCCATGGAAATATGAATTGACAGCATGAGTTCGTTGTAGACTTTTGGCAATATTTGGGGGAGTATGTAAAAGATGGCATTTTTCATCTTCTGTTACATTTCATTGCATTTTTATTTTGCTTAAATCGCTTATATCTGCTTAAATAGAATTGATATCAAAAATTCATTTCGAAAATGCTGATAGCATTTGGGTTGTGTGGAAATCTGCTGAATCGAGACTTGGAGTGTACTTTTTAGAGGGCGAATGTACCCTTTTTTCATGGTCTCCAAAATTTACAAAACAATTTATGAAATTTCCTAATATTTTCACAATTTTTCTAAAATACACTAAAAAAAAAAAAGTTAATTATTAGAAATAGTTCAAGTGTACCGAAATTCGTCCATTGCACTGAATATACTAAAAATTTGTACTGAACACGATTTCTCACGACGAAAATGTACCGAAAAAAGTACAAATGTACCGAAAAAGCCATCAATGGTTTGTGTATAGAATAAAATAGGTTCGGTTTTAAGACAGTTTGTTGTTTGTTCCAACATGTTTAAGTAGAATTTGAAGGGTAATGTAAAATATAATATCGACAAGCAACTACTTATGATTCCTTGACGTCTATTTCAGTTTATACTTTGGTGAATTCCGCAAATTATTAAGAATTATGAAATTTCCTAAAACTTACACAATTTTTCTTAAATACACTTAAAGAAAAGGTGATTATTAGAAATAGTCCAAGTGTACCGAATATATAAAAACTTTGTCAAATGTACTGCACACGTTTTTTCAGGACGAAAATGTACCGAAAAAAGTACAAATATATCGAAAATGCCATCACTGCTCTAGAATTTCACACTTTTCAGTACCTTCCCAAGATTTCACCTCTACCTTTCTTCAGATCATAAAAAATAGTAATAACAAATCATAAAACATTGCAACACATGAAATTTTAAAAATACATAAAAATCTTTAGTATGAGTGGAGTCCTTCTTTCTTGCCTTCTTCTGTGGAAATGCATTTAGTTTTTGTAAAATGAAAGCAAAACACGAGAACTTATTGCCAAGAGAACACAAAAAAAAACACAATTTACAAAAATGATTTTTTGTTTTACAACAGAATTTTATATAAAAAATAAATTTTTAAAAAATTATGAAATTTACTAAAAATATATGAGAGTTGGATTTTTTTTAAGGTAACAGAGGGTTAAGTTTTTTTTTTTTTTTTTTTTTGATAAATATCATTATAGCGCCTAAGTTTGAACATTCCTTGCAATGTTTCCTAAATTAAAATGTTCATCTTCCATATTCATTTTAAATAAATGTCTTGCGCTTGTGTTGCGATTCGTATTCATGCAATTTTTTCTTTGCATATCCCTTTAAATATCAAATGTTGAATGCTTTCTTAATTCAGCAATGCTCATAAGAAATTCTGCCAACGATTCGCTTGCTGTTCAAGTTGAATTTTATTCCTTTTTGTTGTGCTTAAAAATACTTTTTGATGATAGTCATTGTGTTGCTATGGGATCTCACGAATAGTTTTTGCATATGTGGGGAAAACTCTATGTAAGTTTACTTAAATTATTCAAAGAAGTGCACAAAGGAATGTAACATCTTATTGTTAGATAATGTTATATTTAAATTCAAGAATCTTTGCAAGAATTTTTATTCATCTATGTGGGATGCCGTAACACTTTAGCGGAATTCACCAAAGTATAATCTGGGCTTACCAGATGTGACTAGAAGTCATTGTAAAATATGCCAAGAAGTAAGATAGACATCAAGGAATCATAAAAAGTTGCTTGTCGATACTACAATAATAGTTGGTTCCTATTAAAAGAGCTCTAGTTGTATATGAAAAATGTTGATTCTATACGAAAGTACAAGTCAGTAAGACATTCAACATTTTTTCCATTCATGAGTCTGTTGAATCTTTTAACCGATTCAGACAGATTCACCACTCACAAAAAATTTAGTGAATCTAGCAACCATTCCGTCTGATGGCGAAGCATGTGAATCTGAGTGTGTTTCAGAATCATTTCTAGTGAATCCAGATTCATTTCGTTTCATTCCGTATGAGTATGTGAATGTTTCATGAGCTACTCATGAATCAAAGGCATTTTGGACATCAATTAGGGTAGATCCGGAGTCCGGAAAGGACCGTTTTGACCCACTTCCGAATATTTTTTTTTTATAATTAATGAGGAAAGGTCGAAAATAGATTTTTTACATTATTTAGGGTGGCTCCGGAGTCCGGAAAGGACCATTTTAACCCATTTCCGTTTTTTTAAATTCTGTAATTAATGAGGAAAGGTGGAAAATGGATTTGGACATCATTAAGGGTGGCTCCTGACCTTGGAAAGGACTGTTTTTGACCATTTTGGTCCTTTTCAAGTTCCAGAGCAATTTTAAGTGATAGCCAAAAGCCATTTTTGACCTTTCATAAACGATTGGAGCAAAAAAAAGTTTTAGGGTGGATCAAAATAAAAAAATGTTTGTTCCAATTGTTTCGACATTTCCCTATCGATTGGAACAAAACGGTTTTTTATTTTGATCCACCCTAAGTTTTTTTTTTACTCCAATTGATTATAAAAGGTCGAAAATGGGTTTTGGATATTACAAAGCGTAACTACGGAACTTAAAAAGTTGAACTATTTTGACTGCTTACATAATACCCTAACTATTATTCAGTTCACATTATTTTGCTATATAGATTTTGCTATACTGAGCTTGTAAATCGTTACCAACAATGCGCAATGAAGCTTATAGAAAATTCTTGTATTGTATTACATACTGAAATTCTTGTGCACCGAGCTTTATGGATATTATAAAAGGGTTTGTTATAAAGAGATACCGGGTCTCATTAATTCGGATATTCTCTGAAACCATCATGGCACTACCCACTCTAAGCTTATTTCCACTTATCAGCACTTTTTTGCAAATCAGCTTTGCATTTATTGGGGCCATCCTCTGACTGATTAGTCAATTTTTTTTTTCCTTTTTTGAAATAAACAACGCCATTGCTTCGAAATTGCTTAAGCTTCTTCTGCTTCCTCTTAAAACTTGTAAAGAAAACAAAATTACCATTAGCCCGATTTTAAATGGTTCTAAGCAATTAGCAGGATTACATACATAAAAGCAAATAAATAAATTAAACGCGTACTTAAAACAGAGCAAATAAAGAAAGTAACCAACTTTAAGCAGCACAGAGATGGTGGGGTTGCGTAAAAACTTTTTGCTGACTTCGTAATGAGGCGCGCGCATAAACACAAGAAAATAAATAACTTTAGTGAAGTAGAAAAATAGAAAGAAATGTGGAAAAAAACAACTTTATTACCATGTGAAATGTTTTATGCAGTATACAGTAGGATAAAAGTACTACTCATTAGATTAACGTTTCGATGAACTTTTCTTTTTTTTTCCAGTTACTTAGTGTAAACAAAAACATCGGTGCTTGGTGCTAAAAGTTACTTAGCAAATGCAAAGGAAAAAACAAAAAGATTTATAACAAAAGTTTTTAAGATTATATTTTTTTACGGTAAAATCATGCTTACAGCAACCACTGTACCATGTCTGCATCAACACCTTCATTACTTTAATCAAAATTTTTTTTTTTTTTTGTTCATGAAGGCAGCTATTTTTCATTTGACGAACTCATCAACTCACATTTATCTTCATCTTTATTTTCATCCTTTCTTTTGCCTACTTACTTACTGGCCATGCTAAGATGTAAGAGGAAAATGGTATATGGCTTACAGAAACCCTATGATGAAATTAGGTTTATCTCACTTTCTTACTTTTTAAGAACAAGATCTGACGGAAAAAAATGTTGAGCAAGAAAATCATTAAGGTGTTGGAAAGTTTGGGCAAGTTAAAAAAAAAAAGTATGCTTAGCAAATATAATTTAAGTTGGAATGCATTAAGGATAGGGAAGGAATTTTATGAAAAAATTAAAATGTTCTTGACTTATTTAGTCACTTGAAGTACAATCACTTAATTAGTAATGGCTTTTTCAGCAAGCCTTCTGATGGTAGTTATAAATTGTAATTGAGTTACATATACAAAAAATTATTACAGGAAAGCCATGCACCAATTTTGATAAATTTCCAAAAAAACTGGATGTTTTGATGTTTTTGATGCAATAATTGTTACACGCTCCAAAAATTCAAACTTGTATTATGTTAGTAAATGTGAATGTGGGACCAAGCAGCTCCCTATTCCAGCAATTACAATTTTCTTGATAGAACTCGTGAAGCCTAAATATAATATACAGGATTGTATTTTTGAATCCTGCCTCCAACATGGGATGCCACCGGTTTTTGGGTCAATTTTTAATAATATATCTTATTGCTTGAAATGTGTGCCAGATGATAGAGCTCGAAAAGCCTAAATATGTCTTAAACACGGGTTGCCACCCGTTTTTAGGGCCAATTCTTCTTAAATGGGAGGCAATACATGTTAGGACAGGATTCGATAAAGTAACCCTTTATATTCTATTTAGGCTCTTCGAGCTCTATCGTTTGGATCAAATATCAAGCTGTTATCTTCATTAACGAAAATTGACCCAGAAAACCAGTAGCAATTTGTGCTTGGGACAGGATTCAATAATGTTACCCGGTATATTAGGTATATTTAGGCCTCTTCGAGTTCTATCATTTGACATCTATTTTGAGGTACAATATTATACAGTTTCAATTAAAACAACAAATTTGGTTAAAATTCGGTCATTTTCGTGCATCGGAATAGGCTTTGTCAAGGCAACCCTGGGTCGATTGTTTTATCAAAATGGCTCACTATCTTTCCGTACATTCCATCCTGTAATCTTATACACTCGGCTTGTCTACAGCGAGCTTTCTGCCTAACATTTTTTGCTGGCATATCTCTTAGAGGTCACATGTTAGAAATCGCAACTAGAGAGTGCAGTCCGAGAATTTGTGATGAAGTGTGACATTAGAAGCAGAGGTCAGCTTATATGTTACGTCACACAGAGAAATTATAACAAATACAAGCATTGCGGAATGTTCCAATTATTTTATGATTGAAAAAGACCAAATTAACTTTGGCAATGGAAGGTCATTGCGCGTTAATCTAAGGTACAGACACACGTTTAATCTCTTTTTTTTTCCTCCGTCACTCAACTTGTTGTTTGCTCCATTCTAATAAGATTGGATTTTCATTGTTAAAATTAGAAAAAATGCTCAAACATATTCTTAAATTCTCTTTATAACTAATCGTTATTTTCAATATTTGAACTCAAATAAATCGCAACGAAGGAAGAGGTCAAATGTCATTAAAAGTATACAGATGAGTTTCTTTTGATGAGATGATAAGCGTTAAAAATCAAAAATTATCGTAGTTTTTTGATTTTTATTTTTTTTTCGATCAAAATTAATCGTTATTTTAGATTTCCATTTTTATAGCTCCAACATAATATTTATCATGAATTTTTATACTTTTAGATTATATATACATATCGTTCACTTCTGATTTCTAATAGCGGGGGGCGTTTTGGAATCATATTTTTTTTTCATCGCTCTATGACGCTCGCTTTTGTCTGGCACTCATTCTGCCATGCTCTTTGGCTTATACGAAGCCTTAAGATACAGTGCTATAGCCTTTGAACCAAAAATGGTATAGCAAAATCGTAATCTACAGAAAATTCTAAGAAAATTTCCCTTAGAAACCATGGTCCTAAAACCAATCCCTGATCCGAGCAAATCGACCTCAAAATTTGCTTATGACTATTCCTTAAAAATTAATCTAGTGAAATAAATAGTTAACAAAGTAAGCTATATATTTCGAATTTTGACAGTAGATAAAAGCGCCTAGGATACCTGTATTAGTTTTTGACGTTTCTTTAAAAACCAATTAACTCCAATGAAAATACATTCGTAAAAGTACATAGTATTTATTACTATGTTGAGATTAAGATAAAATCTGGTTTTTTAAATCTTTTTTACACTTCATTCAAACCGTTCTTGTGCGACTCTTCAAAGTCACTGCAGTTACATCATCTAGATTTTTTGCTGTAACTCGTTGTGAGACGATAGTCAAAAGCTGTACACATCGCTCTGTTCCTTAAATGTGAAGTGGATTTTTTCTGTCAGAAAACGGTGGATCATCGAACCCAACATACTCCAGCAAAAGTTCTAACGGAACGTTTGCCGTGAAGGGAGGCTCAGAAAAACTATTGTCATCATCCAAATCCACCATTTTGTATTATGGCGAAAACCTATGTAACCCAGGCAAACTTAGAGCTTACAAATAGAATGCCATCAATTTTGAATGCTTGGATTAAATGAGTATGGTGGATTTGGATGATGACAACATTTTATCTGAGCCTCCCATCACGGTAAACGTGCCCTTCGAACACTTGTTGGAGTATGTTGGTTTCCATGATCCACCGTTTTCTGATTCTCAGTTTTTGTAGCAATAAAATATTTAATTTACAGCTTCTTTAAGCACAGCTTCTCAGCTCAACCATTTTTAAAATGTTCACATAGAGAAACCTCGATCTCTTACTTCTGATGAAGACTTTTGCTCTAGCTTGGAATTCTTTTTATCACTTTATATGATTCTGTACTTTTCACGAAAAGTTCATGGTACTTCAAGTTTTCAAGTGGGAGAATTCAAACTCTGTTTGAATTTCAGTTTACCATTTCTGAATTAAACTATCAGGTTATTGACTTCAATTGATTGTTAAAAAAATGGATATGATAGAAGCTTATGAATAAATTTCAGGAACGCAATATAGTTACTGCTGATTTGACAACCAGATCATTTTGACTGTCTAACGATGACATATAAATTTTGAAGAATATATTAATCATGTTTGGCTTACAATATTACGAAAAATTAATTAAAATTGTTAGATTATTTTATTTGCAACTGAACAGTAATCAAAGATGTAAATATATTTTTAAAGATAAGATTTAACAACAAAGAAATGCATTTTATCTAATTTATAAATTGTATATAATACCCGATAATTATATTTAAATATAAAATTTGCAAACACCATCATATTTTATTATCCATTCCAAGAAACAACCATCAACTACACTTCAAACGAATTTTCAAGAATAAGCCGTCATCATATTGTTATCGATATAAATTTCTTACAAAAAAAAGAATTCTAAGCACTGCAAACAATGTTGCCAATTTAACTTTTTGAAGTCTTTTAATTTTATCGCCGCTTTTATGCGCCTACGGAGAAGGCATCCCTTTTTGATACGATTATTGCTGTTGTTGTTGCTGGCATGTTGTTTTTTACGTTAACATAAAATTGTAATTTATAAACCTAATCGAAAGATCCAAAAAAAAAAAAAGAAAAACTTTTGAATTGCAAAACATAAAACACATTCACATCAAAAGTTGCGAAATTTCCTTAACAGATTATGCGGCGTGAAAGCAAAGTTTCAATATAAAATTTAAAGAAAGAAAATAAAAAAAATCAAGGAAAGTCCAAAATATCGAAAGGTACTTAATCACACGTTCAGAAGAAACCAAAAAAAAAAAGAAATATGCAAATTACAGCTGCTACGATGAGTATTTTCAAGTAAATATTGGAAAGGTTCTTTTGCCATGCAACCAACCCAATGTGGTTAAAGTTAAATGCCAAAACAAAATTAAGGTAAAACAGCCATCATCAACACCAAACTTTCCACTTATCAAGCAACATCCCTCATCCTTCACACAAAAGGGTCCTTAAATAAATAAAAAAGTCATTCATCGTATTGAAAATTTGCTGACTCATACCACACCACACAGTGTAGGGTGTATGCGTGCGGGTGTTTTGGTTGTGGTTGTCATTTTATTCTCTGCTGATAGTCATGAAATATTTAACAACAACACGTTGTTGCTTACGAGTATTTATGTATTTAGGTATTTTAAGGCTCATTGACTCGTTCAGCTTGATTTCTTTTTACTTGCGTCTAGGGGTTAATAATAACTTAAAAACTTTACCTACTTAATATGAACCGCAAAAACAACAACAACAACAATGACTACAAATACAACATTAACAACAACTAAACACTTAAAATTAAATTAATTGCTAAGTTATTCTTAAGTGTTCTTTATGTTCGGCATTTGGTTGTTGACCTTAGCCAGAAAATTGCGCTAATTTAAAAATTAACTTTAACACAGGAGATAATAATGCTAACAAAGGGGTAGTGCCGAAAAATATTTTCAAAGGGTTCTTGTACACTTTCACTGAGTTTTAAGGGGTGTATTCAAGGGTTGGACAAGAATGCGTTGCTTTGAGCTTAGACTTTTTTTGCGCTTTGTTTTTTGTGCAACTTCGGTCTTGGTCTTGGTTATTCATAGTTATTATAGAGATCGATTAAATTCCGGGAAGTTTCCGGTATTAATATGCTGTTCTATAAAGTTCCCTCAAAGGACACATTTGCCACAAATAACTAGTAACAGAAAAACATTCAACAACATCTTAAAAAGAAACAAAAACCCACACAGCATTTTGTGAAAGGAATATGAGATTTTTAATAGGATCCTAATAGGCGTAGATTGGTAAAGATCGGACGGATTTTCTTTCGCTGGAAGAATACCACTTAACCGGAAATTAAATATGGACTGTTAATAATCGAATTTGTTTAATTTCCTCATAATATTTTACTGAATTTTTTAGGCTATTTATTTGTGCCCTATCCCATATAATTCTCCTATGATCTTCTCATGCTTTTAGCATAATCTCTCATGCTCCAAATAAGCAAGTTTTATGCTTCCTATCTGCTCCTTGTGTACTCCCTTGATATCCTGTCTTAGATTTTCCTGAACGTATTATTTTTTTATTTATTATGAAACTACCTAATAGCTCCCTAAATGGTTTCTTCAAAACTAAAACTTTGAAACATATTTCAAAGCAATGACATAAAATATTAAACTTGAAAATATCGCAAATTCTTAAACTTTTCACAATTTTCATTACATAAACTCTAATATTCACAACATCCTCCTTTAAAAAGATGATGTTTCATTGTTATCGTCACCATTGTTCTTGTTTTGTTGATATTGTCATTGTTGTTTACTTGGTCATTATTTTAATTAGCTGCTATTTGCATAAGGCAAATCACCTTTTTCTGAGCTTTGTCTACAAGATCGACAGCAAAAGTCGTTTCTTACTCGCGCAGTTTTTAGCTATGGCAATTTGGAAATGGTATTTCTTTGGTTTTCATTTTTTTTTTTATTTTTTGAATGTCAACAATTTCTGCACCCTGGATTTGAGTCATTGTGCTTAACGAGAAGCTTTTAATACCAGATGTTACGATGTTTAGCTTATCATTTAAATGCCATCTGTCATGCTGTTATTTAAAGGGCCACCTGCCATTATCATCATCGTTGCAAACACCGTCACCTGGTGATTTTAGGCATTATTTAAGCATTGCCGATTCTTAATGAAAAAATTCTTTTTGTCAAGAAAACATTTTCATTTGCAAGTTGGATACCTTTTAAATTTTCCTTAGATTAACAATTTGTATATTGAAATTCTTGGTACACGGAAATCTTTCAAGAATTGCGACAGTGAGAGACACCAAAAGTGATAGCTTTGAAATATTATTTTTTTATAAATATTTTCTTGTATTGTTTCTTTTTTTTATATGAAAAACATATATATGTAGAATTACAATAAGTAAAATTTAATGTACTGTCTTTCCATATAAAAAATGTGAAAAAATCAAATTTTGGAACTGAAAGGCCAAAAAGGACCTTCAGGAGTATCAAAAGTGCTTCAATGGTTTTTCTCAGAACGAAAAAAAAAACATAATATTTATTAAAAAAGAATATTTTTGTGGCTTGCTTCAGAGTGTATCACTGAAATATTAACTTAAAATATAAAAAGTTTATGTGCAATTATTCATTTAAACGGACATTCAAAATGATTTATGTAATTTAAACTTCCTTGCTGCTTCTTGCCTCTTACCGAGTGCTATGCTATTTAATGTTTAACCCATTTTCGTTACAGATTTTTATACAAAATATAAATTGGATCAAATTAATGCCAACGGAAAAAGTCAATTTGCACCCAATTATTCCCATAGTTTTTTTTTTGTATTCATTCTTACACCTTTGTTTCCTTTATGGTTTACGAAATAAATGCAAGTATTTTTGTGGTGGAAAAATTTTCAATAAAATTCAATAAAATGAAATAACGATTTTTTTGTATCTTTTTTTTTTTGATTTTTCAACCAAGTAACAAAAATATCAAGGGATTATATTGGTTTGTTTGTTGTACAGTCGAAATATAACGCTGAAACTTAACGAACAGCATGCAATGATGCTTCGCCGCATTTGCTGCAGCTGAATTTCGATCTCTGGGATTAATTGAGAGGATAATGGTAGCGCAATGTGGCAAGCAACGCGATACAATGGTCGGTTGGTTGCTTGGACGAATACTGGCAGTTTGGTTCTGTGTTGTTGCTAAAAGCTATAAATTGAAATATTTTTATTTTTGCTGAATGTTAAAAATATGTAAAAAAAAGCATGTAATTAAATAAGTGAAAAAGCGCAAAAAAACTTATAGTTTATATTTTGAATGGGTTTTATTTAAATGCATTCGTTTTTCAAAAAAGCAGGTAAATTTTCAACTCAATGATGTTATATAAAGTGTGATTGGTGAACGTTTAACGTAACTAAAAATTCTAGGGAATATGATTTTAAATTGGATATTAATTTTTTTTTGCAATTTATAAGTTGAAATGGAATTTTGTTGACTGTGTTCATAGAAATGAGAATTTATTGCATATTTTAATGGATTTACTTTTTTCAATAAAAAAGTTTATTATAACTGGTAAGAAAGGTTGTCAAAAGAACTTAAAAACGATAAAAGCTACATCCGGTTTCAACTGTCTATGTCAGTGGTGGGCACGTAGTGTCCCTATCCGCCCTCACTGCCCGCACCGTTATTCGACGCACAAGCAAACGAAAAAAAATTCGCAGAATTTCAACGCTATCGAGGCACAGCGTTGACTTCAATTCAAATGAAAACAAAAACAATACACAAAGGCATAAGCGACGGCGCCGCATTGTGTCTTGGCGAATGTAGCAATTGTTTTTGTTTGTAGTGCAGTTTAGTTTTTTTTTTTTTGTGCTGTTGGCGAATATGGAAATGACAGCAAAAAGAATTTAAAATTTTTTTCTGTTGCTTGATGTTGTTGTTTAGCCCTTTTGTCAGATTTCCATGCCAACCACTGGTATAGATAGTTAAGTAATGATTCGATTTCACTATCTGCCAATTCACTTGGGTTTTTGCAGAAAGATTTTCCTGGATATCTGATCCATGTTCTCACAAGTTCCGGACAGTTACAGAGAAGTACGAACTTTTAAAATTCTTCAATTTACTGTACCTATACTTAAACTATAAGGCTTTCTAGTGGCATCAAAAACAGTACGTTTTTCATTTAACTCGTTTTTGTATCACGTTTTTAATAGCGATTAATAGCGTTTTTGCTAATTTCTTTTTGTTTGACGTCAGCTGCGTTATATAAATGTGTATCAAGAAAATTAACTACAACGTTGCACTCCCAAGAGAGCCTATGGCACACGATCCACCGTTGATGGGCTTCACGCATCTATCAATCTGTAACCGAAGTCCCAGAGACTCTTGATAAGCTATGGTACCAGATAGTTCAGACCTTTATCTCTTGTTTCAGTTTCCTCGGAAACTGGTAGCCCCCAACTCGTTGACACGAAAATATTTACATCGCTTTGTGGTTCCATTTATAAAATTAAGCTTTTAATATGATTTTATGCTTTTTGCTAGATAGCTAAGAAGGCTAATAGCGGTAGTAGCTAAACTTTATTATTATTATTTTGATTTTGTTTACTTTTTTCGGTTGTTTTCTTTTTGTGTCATAACTTTAGCCGCTGTTTGATGATAACTTTTTTCAATAAATACGAAAATTTTTTTGTAAAATGTAAGATAAGGGGCCGTCAGTTAATTACGCGAGGTGTTTTTTTGAAAATTCGGACCCCCTCCTTTGGTGAGTTCTAACGGAACTCCCCCCTCTCTTCAGTGAGACTTGCCTCATACTTTTTAAATGTAATCTGCTTTAATAATGTATAGTCTTTGCATTAAAAAGTTGACGTGAGATTTTTATTGAACTCCCCCTCCCTTGGTGAGATTTTTCCGTACCCCTTTCCCCAACCTATTTTGACTCACGTAATTTATGGACGTCCCTAAGTAGTGTTTCTGTTTGAAGTTTGTCAAGGATTGTTAGCGAACGGTTTTCGACCGGTTTTTGATTAAAAAACGATATTAAAGATTATTTTGTTTAGCAGTCGAAATGGTCACGAAACATCATTCTAGTTCGTTAGGACATAAAAGTCATCTAACCAAATTATTTTGAGGAGATTATTTTACAAATCGAAATATATATTGCTCTTTTAATATTTTCTGTGACTTCCATTCAAAATCCAATGATTGTTAGAGTTTAATTTTTATATCAACTACAACTTTTTCATAAAATAGTATTTTTCTTTTAAATTATAATTTAATGAAATTTAAGTGTACGCAAATCAAAAATCCCAATTTAACACAAAAACTTTGATGACATGTTACTCAAAACTACATTTGATGTAAAAATAATATTTAAACGAAGTGAATGAACTCATCAAAGTAAAAAATAGCCCATGTAAATTGGTTTAATTTTATAAATTTTTTTTTTTAATTATATATATTTTTTAAGCCACATGAAAGTGCAATTTTTTATGTTAACTAAATGGCACAAAAGTTATTTACTGTCACAATTTTTCATCCACAGCAATGTTATTCACATAAATGACTCATCGATTTCAATTATGAAATAATTAAAATTTTTTTATGTCACAAGTTAATTGAATTGAATAAAAATATATGTTATCCATATCGTGTCATATTAATAATTGTGATTTTTTAATTTAAGCATACAAAAACATTTTGTCGTCATGTGTAAGGCTATAAATTATGTGATACTTTGTCAGTTCCACATCAAACAAAGCAACTCTTAAAAAGTGATTAAATTGATAAATTTTTTTTTTACCTAGAAATTATTATGAATTATTAAATAATTTCATAAAATCAGCTTAAAAGATGGCAATACTAAAACTTCCTATATTGTCAGCACATTTCTTAAAAATTGTTCAATAGTCTTAATTAAGTCATAAAGCTAAGCCACATAGTTCTAAATAAGAGCATATAAATTTCACGCAAAAAAAGTAGTCATTCTTGCCAACACTTTAATACGCATTCTTAACCACACCAACTAACCACAAATGACAATTTTACTTTCCGATTCATTTCCGACCCTATATCCTACACCAAATCTGTGGTTTTCGGACTCAACTGGCAGCTGTCATTTTTGGCTACACACTGAAATAAGTCATGCAATGTGCAACAGAAAAACGATAGTTAGTGTGGAGCAGCAAAAGCGTGGTAGCAGTAAAAGGGAGCGAAAATATTAGAAGATTATATGTAGTTGCAAAAAAAAAAAATGCAAATCAAAGCCAACAAGAAGAAGGATCAGCTGCATGTGCGCCAAAAAATGGTATAAAAAAAAAGCTAAATAAAGCAGGAAAGGACAGAGAAACTAACACTCTTACAAGTTAAAACAAGGACACAATGTGCTGGTGGGCAATGAGAAGCTTAAGACAGAAATGTAGGGCATTCCGCAAACAGAGTTGCCAGCAGAGAGAAATTTAATGTTAAAGAATTTCCAAAGTTGCATCGAGATCTAAGAAATTGTGGGTTGGAGTATTACTAATGAGCATAAGCTTTATATCAAAAAGGACTACAGCAATATACCGCGTTTTCATGTTATCTTTCTTGATCTTCTGCTATCAAATTTTTGTAAGAAAGAAAAGGCATTCAAGCAGAATCTAATGCGCTTGGAGAATGTGATAGTGAATAGGCCTACATTTGCTATTTTATAGCATGCGACATCCTCTATGATATGGGATAGTAGAAGCTCAAGAGAGATGACATGAAAACGCAGCAATATTCTCTGCATAACGATGAGTTGGAAAAATATTTCAAATTCAAAAATGTCTTTGCAGATTTGAGTCCGAATTAATAGATCCTTTGCTATGTATGATAAAAAATTCGTACTTGGAGACTTCAATGCAACAGTTGAGAGGTAAGGGTTATTAATATAAAGCAAAACCGGCATGAAATGACATCAAAAAGCAGATTTCAAGCAGATTGTAATATCATCATAAGTTTTATAAAGTTGTCCAAACCATCTCCAGACATTAAAATGACTTCCAAAATGACATGATATTCATCTAACCTCATCAATATGCTTTCGTTTCGAAGCTAAAGCTTTGGCTCTGAACATATACTGGTTCTTGCTCGTTTGAGAATTTAATTTTTTATTGCTATGATATCGATACTTTCCTAAAATAATGAATTGAAAACAAATTTTTGACTGAAAAATTTGGAAAAAAACCTGTTGTTTCCAGAGCTAGTGATCTATCAATGTTTTCCCTTACAGTAATTAAAGGTGTAATCGCTGCTGCATTGGACATCGCATTAAGACAAGAAAAACAAGTTAGAACCAAGAAAATTTTGAATGATAACTCCCGCAAAAAAATCGAACATAGTCCAATAACAATTGATTTGTGTTTAGCCATCAAAAATTTTTCAGTTTTCTATACACCCCTATCATGAATATCCGGAGGAAAACGATTCTCTCGGATTTTTTTTATTTCTCGAGACGAGGATTTTGCAATCATAAATAATTGAGGAAGGGAAAACTTCATATCCAGTCAGTGCTGCCAAAATATTTCCAACTACTTCTATTCAGTCCAAAATCACAGTTGCATTCTTCATATTTGACATTAGCTTATCAGTAGTTTTGCATATTTGACATAAGCTTATCTGTCAGCTGAACAATTTTATAAATAAAAATGAAGTGCATTTATCCATATTACAAAAAATAAATCACCTAAAATATAGTAACATAGCTTGATAGTTTGCCATCTATTTTTTATCAAATAAAATTACAAAATATTGCTAGTATTGACTCTTTTCTCATTAAACTCCTCGCCAAAAAGTTAGGGAACAAAATTTGCATGAAACGTTAAAAAATGTTCCCCAAAAAAAGTATTGCCGATAACCTCATTTTCCAGGGAATTTATTCCCATTCCCCAAAAATCTTCCACGATCGCGAAACAGAGAATTTAAGAAAAATCCGAAGGAATATTCATTCATGATAGGAGTGTTTGCCGATAATCTCATTTTCCTGGGAATTTGTTCCCATTTCCCAAAAATCTTCCACGATCGCAAAACAGGGGATTGGAGAAAAAATTCGAAGGGAATGTTTATTCATGTTAGGGGTGGTAGTCTGTCCTCTCAGTTCGACCAAACCTTATTACTCTCGTGCATTTTTTATTCTGCTTTTGGAAATTATTAACAAATATAGTTGGCAACTCTAGATTGCATCAAGTGTAAGGCAAACAAAACGCCTGATTATGTATTTACTAAAGATGTTGATGATGAGTATGAAGGCAGTGATGACGCCGTGATGGCAATGAGGAGAATTGTTTTACAATGAAGACTATGTTGATGATGTGCAAGATGCTGATGATGACGATGATGTTGTTATTCATGATGTTGCAATTCGCAGCATGAATTGGCAAATGCAAAACAAACAAACACTTGCAACTTGTTACCGTTCATGAATATCCTTAGCTGATTATATGAAGCAAAACAAAACACTGTGTAACAAAAAATTAATTTTTATTGGAAAATTTAAAATTTTATTGTTTAATTTAACAAAATTTCAGGCAGTGAAATCTACAAAATCCGAAAATTTATGAATTTTTTCCAAGAAAAAAAAAATTTTTTTTGTAAAAAAAATTGGTGTACCAACATTTTAAAGTTGCTTGCTAAGTTTACAAAATCAATGCTGCCTAGTGTAACAGCAATAGCAACAGTAAGTAATTAGGGCGTGGTACAATATAATTTGTGAGTATTAAGAGATTTTCTTACAAAGTTCGAGATATGTTGTTATTCTGAATATTTCCCTCCTGCAGTGTACATTGAAAATGTTAAACAAAAATAAGAAAAAAATGTGAAGTGAAATTTTGTTGTTATTGCAAATTTGCATTGGTTCCATGTTTTGATATTTTTTAACGCTACTGCCACTTGGTACAAGAATGTCGCAGACCGCAACGCTGTTGTTATTTTGGCACACAGACGACAGATAGAATCTTTTATTTTGGCATCTTACAAAATGTTTTTTTTTTATTGAGAATTTAAATTGCAATTCAAATCCTGTAAGACTCCCCCCGGCCCCAGCGTGCATGAATATGCATGTTAATTTAATGAAAATGTTGTATGTATGTACTTTGCTACTTACAAATCTACTCCACAATGGCTTAGTATGTACATATGTTTGTGTTGTAAGAAATTTGTTTATGTTTTTATAACTTTGTAAAATATGTTGTGTACACAATGCAAAATTGTATTTTAAATACTTTATAATTTGTGTTTATTTTTTGCAACAAATTTCATTGCAAAAGTTTTTCCTGCTCTACAGCTATGAAAAATAATATTATTTTCTGAGAAAATATCAAGTTAAAGTTTGGAGCAATGTTAAATCTGTTGAAACAATTTGAGTAAAAAACACACAAAGTTTTTATAAATACACTTATTTATAAACACAAAATTAAAGAAAAGTTTTTGTGTTACAAAATTATTATTCAGTTATATACTATATAAAATATTATACAATCTACATATGGGTCATTATACCTCGTTTTACATTGAAAATTTAGATTTCTCAAAAACAATTTTTTTTCGATACTTTTTCAAAAAATATTCGATACGTGTTTTTGGAAAAAGTTTTTCCGGACTTATTTTCGAAAATATGATTTTTTGAAAATCACACATGAATTTTCGGACGCTTGTATTTCAAAATGTACGCGTCATGTAGAAAATAAGGCATAAAAGTTAGCGTTTGACGTTGTTTTTCATATTGTCGTATTAAAAATTTTCATCTCTTAAAATATAAACAAAAATTTTGCAATTTAAAACTTAAAATCGAAAATTTTCTTATTTGGGTATGTTTAATTTTTTTGATTTTTTTTTTTTAGAGTGAAAATAAAATTCAAGCAATGATTTTGCAATTTTTTTCAATTTGGGATGGATCTGGGTTCTCAAAATATGAATTTTTCTGTATCAACAAAGTATCGAAAATAAATGGTTTTTTGAGAAATCTAAATTTTCAATGTAAAAACGAGGTGCTTAGTATTAAAAGTTTTGATCAAAATTCTATAATTTAAATATTTTTAATAACTTGTTCGCGCCAATTATTCTTTTTGCTTTTGCATTAATGACAATATATTAATGAATATTAAATCTCATTTTTTCGAATTGAAATATTTACACACTGCAATACTTTGATTTATGCAATCGGATATGATTTAAAATGAAAAATTTTCTAAAATTAAAAATTAATAAACATAAATTACTTTTCAATTTATATACACTAAATGCTTAGTTGTGTTAAAATTATGAATTATGCATGAATATAGGAAAGCGTGAAAATTTCTATTTTGTACACTCTTTGCCACAAAAAAAAACCTATGAAAGAAATTTTAAATAAACCATCAGCTCTATTCTGTCATAAACGCAAAATTCACCAATTGATAAATTTTAACTGATATGAAATTAAGTGCATGAAATTATGTGCATGTGCACAGTATGTGCTTTAAATAACCAATCGGGATTTTTCACGTCTCTGCTGGTGTTTCCATCTAATATCTAATTACTAAGGACTTTCATGGTGTGGTGCGTCAGCTACTTTCTATTAAAATCTTCTTGAAATCAACCTCTTAGTTTCAGAGATATGACTTTTTCAGTATCAGTATATTTATATATGTCGTGAAAAAATACACGATGGAACAAAGAGCGAATATTCACTGCGAAATATTCACTGTTCGTGAGTTTTTGTCCAAAAAATATTAGCATACTCATTTGATCTATAGCCCTGCGACTATTTCCTGTTCTCCAAGATGAATAGCGCGATAGTACGAACGATATGCGACGATATCAAAGCCATCAAAGTAACTGTGGCGAAAGTAGTCAACGCCTGAGAAATCAGCTATGCGAAAATTGATGTGAGCATTGAGTGACCGCGCCCAGCGTTAGATCGAAGCAGAAGAAACATATTTTGAATAAACGTTTATATTGTAAAAGGTAACGGAAAGTTTCAATTAAATTTTCCTCCAGTATACTTTTTATTAAAAAGTTTTTTTTTTTAAGTTGTCAAAGTACTCAATGTTCGTCTAATGTTAAAATTTGCCAAAATCATTTCAGCTAACCTAAAGCGTATCGAAAGAGTTTTGCTTATTATATAATTTTGACAAGTACTAGCAAACCATTTAGAATTAATTAAAATCCATTTAAATAAAAATATGCCATTTTGAATATGAAATTTCAAAAAATCATATAAAAGATATTTTTGAACCAAAACAACTGAAATAAATTTTAACTTACAAGGCGTCAAGTTTAGTGTTAAGCTCGCACTGCAAAGTCAAACGATAAGAAATGATAATAAGTTCAATAAACTTTATTTAAGCTTCCACACAAAAACTGAAGTGTAGAGTGAAATTGTCCTCCGTGAAAATTTTAACTACAAAAATTAAAAGAACATGAACTACAGTTGAGCTTCGATTATCCGTGATGGTTGAGACCGAGGTCATCTCTGATAATCGAAAATCCTGGATAATCGAATCACTATTTTATATTATTCCTTGTCAATTTTCAAAGTCTTAAATACATATTGTTTGCAATACCGTTACACAAAAGTATTTAGTTACAATATTCAAGTCAATTTTTACTTTAATTGTACGAACTTTTCTTTTTTCTTGACGTCATTGTATAGAAAATATGTGCAGCGGGAGTTGATGGGCATAAACAAAAGGGAATTCCCAGTATTATAACATCATTCTCTTTCTCCATTTTACTATGCGTGTCGTATGAAAAACGAACAAAAACATGGAGCACGAACAGTTAGACTTTTTTCATCTTGGATAATAGAGACAATCACGGTTTATAGAACGTGCAACGTCAAAGTTTTTAAAACCACCCGGATATTAGATGTTTCTGGATAATAGAAATACGAATAATCGAAGTTCAATTGTATTTGGAAAATACTCTTATTTTGTTAACATTTTGGAATGTTTTGCTTTTGTAAATGCGTTGGCCGGTTCAGATCTTCTTATACTAATTTTACAGTTCTGAAATATGAACTATTAATACCGCTTCAAAATTCTTAACGTGTTTGGGATTTTTGTTTTTAGTTTAAATCACTGATTTATTTTTAATTTTTCTTTTGAACGTCAGATTTATTTTTATGATATTGTTATCTTATTTGATGATAGCTCATTATATTACCAAATTTAAAAATTACATTTTATTTTTTTAAGACCGACAAAATCTTTGAAAAAACATTAACTTGATCAAGCTTGAACCATATTTTTCAAATTAATTCAATATTTAGAATGTTTCATGCTACCTCTACGATATTAAATTAGAAGTGTTGGAATAGCGAAAATCTCAAAATTCGCTCAAAGATTTGAATAGAATTTAAATAACATTTCTTTGATTTCAATGATCTTAATGTAATTCGAGCTGATTTTAATTCGCCATCCACAGCTAGTTATCTTAAACTAGCAGCAATTATCATATGGGAAACAAAAACAAAACCACAAACTTAGCGAGTAAAATTATTGTTGCTGAGCATACATAGCAAGTTGCTTGAGTACCAGGGCTACCTAACGGATTTGTATTTTGTCTATTGTGTATTTTGAAATGAAAAGGAGAAAATCTATTTCGCGGAAAAACCATTGCTTAAAACTTCAGGCGGCAAAAATAAACAATTTGAAATTAAAAAGTTAGAAAAAACAACAAACAAACTCGTATAAACAACGAGTAGGAAACTTAGCGAATTGTTCGTTTTTTTCGTAAATAGCTAGCAATTTGGCGTATAAACACAGCTTCAATTTCATAATATGTAGCAGTCGAAAAATTAAAAAAATAATACAGAAATCAACATAAAGATCGAAACGAATTTTTTGTTTCCAAGAACTGACATTTAATTCGACTAAAATATGCGAATATTATCATCTATTATATTTTTTTTTGTTTCGGGATTTTGAAAGCCCATAAAACATAACAAAAAGCTTTCATTAGTTTTTAGGCATAAAAGAATTTGTTTTTGATTTTTTTTTTTTCGATATTATTTCTTTGAAAGGTGTTGATACAACAATAAAAATAAACTATTTTTTTTTTTTTGGGGTGGGAGGGGGTTTGTCGCTAAAAAATGCTACTAAATCTCAAAAAAGAAAAAAATTATTTTTGACAAGTCTTTAGACGGCTTAAAAATTTTTGTTTTTTCTTCAGATAGAGTTTCTATAGATGAGTATGAATCTCAAATATGACAATTTTAATCGTAAAAGATTTTATGAGTGGGGTTTGGAAAGGCCACAAAAAAAAAGTAGTAAATAGAGTCAATAACAATAGACACAGTAATGGATTGCTGATATGAACTTCATGAGATACAAGAAAAACAAAAGAAATTTACTCATTTATGTCATTAACTTTAAATAATTTTAAAAATAAACATAATTTATGAGTAGTTCATTCTATAATGGCCCTTAATTTTCAATTGTTTTCAACATAATAATAATATTTTTTGTCCATCATTATAACCATCGGCGCACAAATCCTCTTCGTATGAATAAATAACGTATTGTGTGCTTAATTGATAAAATTAGGCTAATTGTGTGCGAAGTCAAAAAAAAAAAGCGCACAATTTGTGCGTGACCATTTATATCATACTAATTTCATCAATTATGCTGACGAT
This sequence comes from Tricholauxania praeusta, assembly GCA_949775025.1. Lineage (NCBI taxonomy): Eukaryota > Metazoa > Arthropoda > Insecta > Diptera > Lauxaniidae > Tricholauxania > Tricholauxania praeusta. The sequence goes on from OX459030.1 coordinate 13,992,488, forward strand.
AACAAAATCGATAATGTTAAGCCCCATTTATTTAGGAGTTGACATGACAGCTGAATTAGCATATATTATGTTTATTTAAATAAATTGACAATATTTGTTGGACTTTGCATAAATTGTACCTAAAAGTTAGCGTACGCTTATTAAGTTAAAACATTTAGAAATTATAAGCCTAATAATTTAATTTAATTTTATAAGTAAACATAACAAAAATGATGTATAAAATTATGTGCATATTTCAACAGAGCTTGATGTGAAGCAAAATTAATGTAGCAAATTAAAAACTGGGCTCAAAAGCGACAACATTAATGACACTAATTGCAACACATTTAATGCCCGGCACATGTTAAATGCACATCCATATGTTGAGCTCTTTGGCTTTAGACATACTCGTAAAAACGTAGTTAACACCCTTTTACTTTTAGTGCCCACTTTACTCATCTTTTAGGACACAACATATTCGTGCTTTGTATAAAAAACAGACAAAAATACTGACAAATAAATAAAGGCATGTACTATTGAAGTGAGCAGTTACTTAGTAAACAACAAAATTAACAGGGTGGCACAAAATGATCTTTATGGTTTAAGTTAGCTTACATTTTTTTTTCAAGATTTTAAAAACAAAAACTTATGAAATTTATTTTGTAAACCAATATTTTAATATTAGGATCACACTAAAGTACCAGCAATAATTCAGCTTTTCAGACGCTTGTGGCACTTAGGATCTATAAGAAAACTCTTTCTTCAAGCTCATGACTATGTACGGCAGGTATATGTAAATGAAAATATTCAACGTGTACTGAAGATTGCTCGGAATATTCCAGTAACTACAATAATGAGATTTTTCTCTCAACTCGGACTATCACAGCTTTTGATGGACTTTGGCCATATTGAAGACTGCCAGAAGTAAATCGATTATGCACTTTTGTTGAAGCAAAAAGTGGAGCAGTATCTCAATTTCTTGATAATGAGCAATGACGTAATCCATGTGATTTGTCCGAAAATATCATTGGCCTAAGCAATTTTTATTTTCCAAGCCATTCCTCCTTACCTATGGAACATTAAAACGGCGATAGTAAAGTTTAAAAAATTTTAGCCACACTATTTTGAAATTTTATGATCTCCGACGTCATATTTACGTGTCGCCCAAAAGGATTCTCTGATAAACAAAATACTAAAATTTGTACCAGAGAGACCCAGAAATCAGACTATACATTTCCGAAGGTTTGTGATGCACTGGATCTAAGTCTGGTCTCGGAAATGCACTATCAGCTCTGGTTTTTGAGATATCCTAACCTAAAAGTGCAAAATACACCGTTTTTGCCCATTTTTGAGGCTATGTAGCACCGTGAATTTTTTTTGTTTTCAAAAAACTATGTGTGATTTTAAAAAAATGTTCTTCTTCTTTCCAAAGTCATTAAGTTTTCTGAAATATCTTCTTTTTTTTCGAGCTATCGCATTTTGAAATTTTCATATTTGTGATTTTGCCTGTACCTGCAAACTTTTTATGTCAAAAAATTTGAAAATTTCAAAATGCGATAACTGAGCGATAAAAAAAGATATTTCAGAAAACTCAACGGGATTTCATAGAAAAAGAACTGTAGTTTAATACTATATCCCGTACATAATATTTTGAAAAAAGAAAACTCACGGTGCTATATAACCTCAAAAATGAGCGAAAACGGTATTTTTTAGCACTCTTAGGTTAGAATATCTCGAAAACCAAAGCAGATAGAGCATTTCCAAGGCCAGATTTCGATTTAGCGCATCAAAGACCTTCGGAAACATATAGTCTGGTTTCTGGGTTTGAATGTTGGCTAAATTTTGTCGGCCTGTGTTATTTATCAAAAAATCATTCACAAAGTATTCTATTTAAAAAAAAAAAAATTAGTTGGTGTTTTTTTTGATTATTTTATAAATTTTAATTAAATCATAATTTTTTGATTAATTTATAAATTTTAATTAAATCATCATTACTTGTTTTGTGAACAACCTACTGTGATAAATGCTTGGCAAATCAGTCTTAGAATAATGGCGAATAAATCAACTTAAAAATAACTCAAAAGAATTTCGCATAAGTTTTCGCCTCACATAGTTTTATACTGAAAATTGTTCTTGTGATTTTTCTTTTTTTTACAAAAATTTTTTTCAGAATAATTTATTCGTTTTAGTTTTGTTGATTTATTTTATTCCTTTAAATGGTCAGTGAAAAATATGTGAATTTTCAGAACTAAATGCATCTATAGTATCTACATATCTATCTATATATTCAATAAATTTTCAAAAATACAATGAGTTTCAGCTAATGTCCGCTTTCAACTTATGCTTTGAACAGAATTGGGAAGGGGTCGGGAAAGCGGTGACAATTACACGCTGTCAGAAAAAAAAAAACAGTCGGAAAATCGTTTGAATGAACACAATTGCAGCGGACGACTGCTTTTCACGACTGATTTCTTGTGAGAGAATCGTATGGGAAAAGAGAGTCACAAAAACCAAATTTGTAAGCAATAAATTTTGATGGGAAAATCGTATGGGAAAAGAGAGTGACAAATTTTAATACATTAGAAATGCAGCACTGATCCGACGTAAAAATAGAATTAATTCTAAATCGTCGGCAGGTTACCAGTCGTACGCCGCAATTCTGTTCAATTTCACATGATCAAGTATGTTATAATTTTTGACACCGTGTAATCGTCGCCGTTTTCCCGACCCCGTCTAAATTCTGGGCAAATCATTATGTGTCCGTTCCATTTTCAGTAGTATAATTAAAAGAAATTTCAAGTACATACTTCTATGAAGAAATTCATTTATGCCGTGCCAAGAAAAAAAGTCACAGTTGAGAGAAATTCTATTGCTGAAAGTACGAGTATGCGCTTCGGCACCATATTGTTCATGCTGAAAAGCTTACAACGGATAAAACACTCACTTAAAACAATAATTAAAAACCAAAATAGAATGACATTCTTTTCTAAAAATAAAAAAAAAATAAAGGAATCCTATAACTCATTGTTTTTAATTTGTTCTTCAACTGCTACAGCCACCAAATTCACTTCCTATTGTATTTCATTGTTTTTTTTTTATGTAATTTTGGTTTTTTAGTTTGTTGTGTGTGTGTACCTTATCAAATCCAATACCCTGTGCATCCATTCAGGGAAGCAAATAGACAAACAGAGTTGGACAGACATAAAAACGGCAGCGCGAGAAAGGAACTTTACTCGGTTGAAGTCATTGTCAGGGTTTTTTATTTTTTTTTTTTTTTTGTGTTTTGTGTTGGAGCGCAGAATACGCTTAAGGTGGATTACCAGGATTACGAACTGAAAAAAAAACCTAATACAAAAACACCCAAAAAACTAAACAAAAGAAGAAGAGAAGAAAAAAAGTGCACAAACGAATGAACAGTGAAAAGGCGAAATTATACTAATGGGAGATGTAGGCAACCTTTTGAAAATCATTCAAGTTATTTGCCGTTTACTAGCCTGTTGTTTTGGTCCTTTGAGTTGGTAATGCAGAGTGGGCTAAATGTAATGAAATTCGATGAATCACTACGAAAAGATTGTTTTACTTACTTATCAAAGTTTTAAAGGTAATTTTTTTTTTAAAACCATTGTAATGATAAGTAAGTAAGTTAGCGATAAGTGATTAGTGATAAGTATTTAGTGATAAATTACTGAAACAGTGAAAATGAAAATTAAGAAGTGAAAAGTGACAAAGTCAAATGATAAGTGCTAAGAAAAAATTGATAAGCTTTGAAATTTATGTGATAAGTGACAAGTATTGGAGGATAAGTTGTTGGTGATAGATTAATAGTAGTTAAAATAAGATTACTAAGTATGTAAAGTGATTAGTTATCAAATATAAATGAAAATTAAGAAGACAAGTTGTAAAAGCTTAGTGATAAGTGATATTTTCTTAATATTAAATGACAAATAATATGTTAATTTTAAGAGGAACAGCAAATTATTTCGTATATGGTATATTGTCATAAATAGAAAAAAAACGCTAAAGCTTATAAGGTGGCAATGATAAGTGATAAGTATAAGAAAAAAAAAAATCAATCTAAAGTTTAAGTGCTTAGCTAAGTAAAGTAAGTGGTAAGTGATAAATAATAAGTTATTAACCATAAGTGATAAGCGATAAGTGATTGGAAGGTTATCCACTAAAAAGCAGCTTAAGAATTCAAATAAATAGTGAACATAGCTCCTGTAACAAAATAATTAATAAAGAATTTTAAGCTGACGCTATAGTTTGTAACATATTTTTTGGCTCCAAACATTTTAGAGAACCTTTTTCCAAACTTATAAAAATTATATATAGAACTTGAAACAGCGCCATACATCTTTTTAGGCCACAATATAATGAAAAATTTGTCATTTTTGTTGAAAATATCGATGTTATTTAATACAACTTTTAAGCAACTTTTTCTATCTAATGCATACCACCTCCTTTAGGCGGGCTATAGCTGAATCGGTAAATCTTCCACACAAAATATTTTCTTGAAGTATTGGCTCAGTACGTCCAATGTTTCAACTTATGTGGTGGCACATATCGCACGACTTTTCATGCTTCGTTTGACAGTTACAACAGATTTTTCATCGAAAATAAGCGAAGTTAATTATTTTTGCGACTTTTCAATTAATAAATAATAATATTATTTCTTGTTTGATCGAGTTCATAATTTTACTGGTGAGTAGCTAAATGTATCTAGTCAGTGATGTATGAATTTACGTAATGAGAAATATTGGGTTCAAGTGTCATCCATTTCCGGCAACCGTCAATAGACTGGCTTATGCAGATTTTTACCTCTAAAAAATTTTCTAAAAAATTCTAATAATCTTCAAGTCAATTATAATATTTTATATATTAGTATGCTGTAAGTTTACTTTAACCCACTGTGTAAGTATTTTGCGTGCCTTTACTGTGCCTATTGTAGTGTCGAGTTTACAATGTCGAGAGTTAAGCTATAAAAAATAAGTGCCTAAAATCCTACTGCTTTCTCACTTTTTTTTATTTTTTTTTTGGTATTTATCCGTTTTGAATTTTGTTTTTTTTTTTCTTTGAAGCTTCGCCACAGAAGCGCCATCCGTGGTAGCATATGCACTGCCGTCTGCTACCACACCGTGGTACGTAGATTTTAAGGATTCTTCGAACAAATAAGCCGGATGTAGCCTATTTGTGAAAACATTAAAGTAATAATGCTTAGGAAAAAGCAAAGTAAAAAAAAAACTGGAAAATTTGTTTGTTCTCTAAATACACGTAAGCAAAGTTCTGTGAAAGATAGCGCCACATAGAGGCCATAGCATGGAAAGCAAATAAATTGCATAGAAAAAAATGTTAAATTGCTGGCGGCGCGCTATGGAGTTTATTCGTCTTAAAAATTGGATTAAATTTTGCGCTGATGGTGCATAGAATTTTTGGAAAATGCATTCATGTAGTTGAGATGGTAATAGGTGACAAACAAATGAAATGAAAGGGACGCAGAAGTCCCTTGTGTTTTGTATGCCTCATATGCTGTAGTAATAACTTCTAAGCGGACACCTACATAGGGACTTCTGTTGTGTGCTTTAGAAGTCACTTCACAGTGTATTATTTGTGCTACAAAAAAAAAAACAATATTTTCAGAACGAGTACCAATTCTAAATACACTTAGGAAATTAAATTTTTTTGATATGAAAGTCGTATGAGCGAGGTTAAAGGGCTATTCTTTTCGATAGATAAAAATATTTCTATGTTGCAATACATATTTGTTTTCTTTGCATGAGTTATTAAAAAACTCAATATTTATGCTTGTGATTTGTTAGTTCTTTATAATATTTTTGCATATTTTTGGTTTAGGCCAGTAGTGGGCATGTTCTGTCCCTATCCGCCCTCATTGCCCGAACCGTTATTTGACGCACAAGCAAGCGAAAAAATTTCGCAGAATTTAACGCTATCGAGGCACAGCTTTGACTTGAGTTCAAATGAAAACAAAAACAATACACAAAGGCATAAGCGACGGCGCGGCATTGTGTCTTGACGAATGTAGCAATTGTTTTTGTTTGTAGTGCAATTTGGTTTTTTTTTTTGTGATCTTGACGAATTTGGAAATGACAGCAAAAAACTTTAAAATTTCGTTTACTGTTGCTTGATGTGTTTTTGGTTTCGTCCCTTTGATAGATTTCCATGCCCGCCACTGGCTTAGACCAATCAAACTTTTTTCGCAGAAATAAATTTTTTTCAGTGCTTTACGAAAACATTTACCTACTGAACACGTTTTTCAAAATTAGTTAATTTCTGGTAATTCACTATTGTACTTCTATTTAGCAACGGCCTCCACTTCATTTCATGCAATTTCATTGGAACACATTCTTTTAGTTGTTTCATTATCATAGAAATCCCATTGGATTTTTCATGTTTTTTAGTTATTGCATTTGCCTTGTAAATTTGGTGGCCTCTGCCGTAGTGTTGGTATCTGGTATGGGATTTTGGGTTTCTACTTGCCACATTTACTACATTATACGAGTACTGCAAAAATAAAATCCTTATTTTGTATATTTGGTGTTTGCTTCAACCGAATGAGAGAACTCAGTTTATCTTGGATGCTTCTTTGCTTGTTCGGTTGTTAGTTGTTGGCACGTTTTGCTGTGTGGATTTATATATTTGGTTGGGTTTGTGTGTTGTTTTATGCACTAATTGACCAGATTAGTTCGGTTATTAATGTTCAATTTCCTGTCGAGTGTGGACCAGTGTGATACAGAAAAGCATTCCCTGTATTTTGGCAATAACAACACAACAACTCAAGCGCATGTTGTTCGGACCTTAAAGTCTTGTTTATTTATCTTTGTTCTGTGCTTTCTTCTATGCTTATGAGCTTATGTAATTGTGCTGAGAGGAAAATTTTTTGTTAATTACTTTTTCACAATTCGGTCAAAAGGAAGAGATATGTGTTGGCACATTCAAAGATATTAAACATGCTTTCGGCAGCAATTGTTTCTATTTGATTGTATGTTTGTCATAACTTTTATGATGTTGGTTATTAGACTGTTTCCCAAGAGGGTTAAGTTCCAAAAAAGTTTTGTTGAAATATTTAAAAATAAAGATTAAAAAAACTACCTACTGGAAAACACACTCAAAAACTTTAGAATTTAGGAATAGCTGTATAAAACTTTTAAAAAGAAAAAACAATACGACGAATAAAAATAAATGTCTTCCAAAAAAAAAAGTAAGAAAACTACAAGGGGAGTGAATTCCGAGAAAAATTGCCTTGCTTATTACTATAAAATCCGTATTTTCGGATCTTCAAATTTCTTCAGAAGGAAAAACAAAAATGCTGCTGAATGCAAGCGCTCGCGGTGTTTAGATAATGATGTATCGATATATATATTAGCAATGTATTAGCTTTGGTTAAACCAAAATCTCATACAAATGTGTGAACCAGTTCAATTTCTAGTTCATTTGATTCAACTTTTTTGTCTTTGCTAAAGTTTGAAGCATCATAGACGCAAACCTAAAATAATCAAAACTATATGGCAACTTTGCTGAAATTTGAAGAAGCGTTCTTAGGTCACGCGAGGCCTTCGGCACCCATTCAGAGCTAGGCCCAAATATTAAAATAGAAACACATAATAATAATAAAAACAGTGATGAAACAACAGAAAACGAAAAGAAAACTTTGTTATTAGCGTCTGCGACACTATAAAAACAGTTTGAAATCATTTGATAGCATGAATTTAAGAGAAAAAAAAATTATGTATTGATACGTGAGGCCCCTTACCGTGATTGGCCCTGTGCAACCACACGACCATAAAGCCGGCTCTGATTTGAAAACAGAATTTCTGTCAAACACTGTCATGCCACCTATTGGTCAAATGCAGAATTATAAATGGTTAAACTTATGCGTTTTATTCACTTTTAGGTTTAACCAAAGCGAAAAAAACACGGCTGTTAATATAGAAAATGTTGAATATCGAGAATTTAGTAAAGAAACCGAAAAATGTTTCAAGCGTCAAAAAATGTTGAAGAAGTTGAAAATGGTAGATAAGTTGAAAAATGTTGGAAGCGTACAAAAATGTTGGTGGTATCGAAAAATGTTGAAAAAATTGAATGTTGTAAAAGTTAAAAGAGAAAAAAAATACAGAAAAATCTGATACATCTTAAAAAATCGAAGGAAACAGAAAAAAAAGTAGTGGGGAAAAAGTACAGCGATATTAAAAACATCAAAAAAATGTTGGATAATCCGATGAAACTCTTAAACCTAACATTGACGTTAACGTATGCATTAGCGTTACTAATTCGGCAATTTTTCCAGTACAGATTTTTTATTTGTACCTGCTAGCACACCCTACCCCTACCCACCCCTAAAAATGTTCATTAGCAGTCAGTGCATTTGTTTAATGTACTTGTTCCCCAATTTTTCTAAAACGAAAATTTTTCACATCACCTATGTATATGAAAAATTTTCCGAAGAACCCACTTATACTTTGAGTCAGTTGGCTTCTCAAGATTTTGCTGCCGAATTTTTGTAATTTTAACAATATTGACAACATATTCTTAAGACAAAAATCTGTAACTTGAAGCACAAGTCCCTTACGTTTTCAATTTCATGAAATCTTTCTTTGAATTTTTAAACTCAAAATCAAAATTGTGTGTTACTTCAAAATTACATTGAAAATTAAGAAATGAAACATTGATTGTGAAAATGTGATGATTTCTTTCAACAAGAATTTAATATTCAGCTCAGCTGTATCATATAAAATTTTAACTTTTATTTCTTGAAATTTTTGTCACAGAATACAACGGCAAATGTCACGTGCTGCTGCTGCTGCCAAACAGACCTCATTTCATTGGAATCTTGGGAATTTCTTCACCAACAGCAATGGCATTCAAGCAATAGCTTCCATCTAGTCAGTTCATGCTTTTTATTACAAACTAAAACTATTCTTCTCTATATTGTCCCAGCTGGCAGTTGCCACCCAAAGCCATAACCTGCACTACCCTAATGTCACTTGCAATAGCCATTTCTGCTGCTGCTGCTGTTGCTGACTTCAAATGGAGAAAGTTATTTCTTACTGTTGATGACATTTTTCTCATTTAAGTTTATTATATCTGCTTTATTTTTACATTTTTTTTTTTTTTTCTTTTTACATTTCCTTATACAACTTAATTTAGTTTGTAGCTGTAAGAGCGAGACAAAACTTTGTACAAAAAAGAAAATATCATTTACGAGAAATACTAAATGTATCTGACTTTTTGTCTTTTTGTCAAGATATCTGTCGTCCATAGTTTGCGCTATTAAAACTCAGTTGTCAGCAGAAATGTACAAATTAAAATCAATATAAAGTCAATGGTGAGATTGCAAAGCAGAAAAAATAAAAATTAAAAAGGGAAACCTCCTAACGGATTTGCTATCAAATTATGACTGAAACAGAGAAGTGAAATTAAAAAAAAAATGTTATATCAAAGTGAAATGCTGAAATTGATCTCTGCGGAATTTTGTAATAATTTTTTTTTCTATTATTTTTCCTTCAATTTATTTTATGACAACGGGTAGAAAACTTTGTGTGGTCGGTGATGTGGGCAGAGGTCCACTATGCTGTGCAGCTCTGACAATAATTGGAGATTTTGATTTTTCTTTCAACGTTTTTCATAAATAATTCCGCTAAATTACTAAAGATTAACGACTTTTCGAAAATGAATGAGGGTTGTTGAAAATGTGTAGAAGATTTTGAGCAAAAATACTTCAAATCGAAAAAATTTACCTCTGTCAGTTCAGTTTTTTAATTTTGTGTAAATGAATATTAGTTCAAGAGGTGGCTATAGAAAAGTGGCACATGTGAGATTAAGGAATAATTTTCAGAAGAAATTTGTAATATACTTACACAAAAAAATTAACAAACAAGAGTTCCATTACACAAAACTGTCCTTGTGTCAGATTTCAAGGACCAAAAAATATGGCCTTTAGCTCCTTTAGTGAATTTACAGTTTTTGGATTTCGATTCTTTTGTGAAGTGCCAGAAGCTTATTATGATATTAAAAAATTTGCTTTTGAAACATTTTTATTTAAAACAAACAGTTGTAAAAAAATATTCGAAAAAAAGATAATGGAACGGGGACCAAGCGAAAGGGAACGAATTTTGCAAATGCTCAACGTCTTTTCCATAGTACATCATACGAAGTCAGCCTTTAAATAACTTTTTTTTGTCTATACATTCCCAAAATTATGCTTCTTTTTCACAGCTTTGGTATTTACGAACAAAATTAAATGGCCACACTTCAGCTATTACTTTTTTGCAAGAGGTGGCGCTTTAAGGGATATGATATTTTTAGCAAAGTCATCAACCACATAATCGCTCTCTTTCTATTGTTCATAAAAGCTTTTGTTTATAATTTGCAAAATGGCGATAGCGCAATGAAATGCAAAAATTGTGACTGACTTTGGGCAGAGAATAAGTGCATTTTAAAATAAATGCATTTTATGAAGAATACTGCACGAACTGTGCTGTATATTGAAATAAGCAATGAAGATAATTGAATGCAACAATAACTCACCCATCTCCAAGAAAAATCGTCAATAATGTGCCTCCAAATGTAAAGAAATGCCGCAAATTTGTGTGGGCTAACACTTTTGTAAGTCTTCATTTTCACTAACTTCACTTTTTTCACATTATTCACTTGTTTTATTAATTATTTCACTCTATATTTAACACTTTATTTTCTAATTTTTCAACTAAATGGCGGAAGAACGTATTTATCACGACTTAACCAAATAGAAAACGAATCTCTTTTAGTCAGTGGGTTGCCATCGTCTTCAAAAAAAACTCTCTATTCATACTATTTTTAAGTACATATTTAATTTGTACAAAGTAGTTAGAGTAAGCCCACAGAATAAAAATATGGAGTTGATTTATTTTGGATACTATTACATTTCTGTATTTGAATATGTTTTATTTTTATATATTAGTACAGATATTGGAACAATTTTTTGTCTAGTTATTTCAACTTTTTCAATGGTACACCCGAAGGTGGACTTTTTTTATTTTTGAATTTGTGGTTCTATATGATTATATTAATTAATCGGCTTTGATGAAAATTCTCCAAAAGTTTCAACTTCCTTGAACCTGCGAATGGCGCAGTCAGTTTGTTTCCTATTACAATTCACACTGAAGCAACGACTCTTTTACTAAAACGCACCAAAAATATGTCTTTCGGTTTTCTGCTTCTACGATTTTTCCATGTGAATTGTAATAGGAAACAAACTGATTGCGCCGTTCGCAGGTTCAATTTAGGAAACTAAAATTTTGGGAAAGTTTTGTTCAAATCTGATTTTATAATATAGGCATAGATATAGGACATCAATTTTATTAAATAAAAAAAAAACCTTTTCTGTTGTATTTTGCTTGCATTTTAAAACACACGAAAAATGTGGGCGTGGTTTGACGAAAGTGGGTTGCATCTTCCATACAACAAAAATAGTTAAAACGCTATACCTTAGTACCTAAGGCATACTTTTTCTACGTTTTAGTAAGCTGGTTTATTCGTAAAATTTGAACGAAATTGGACATAAACTCTGTTCGCGTCGCTTACAGATTTGAGCTAGGAAGCTTAAATCTTGTGAAAATTACTCTTAAGTCTCAAGCCACAATATAGAACAAAAACAAATGAAATGCATCTACAAAATTATCAAAATAAACACTTTAATCCAAATATATCTTAGTTTTTGTTAAAAACTTTTGTACTTTTGGTGTCTAACTAATTTTTTTTTCTGACTTAATAAATTTAAATAAATATAATGAAGACATCTTGTTTGGGAGCTGAAAAAAAAACAGTTTTTTTTCGACTTTATCCAAAATTCTGTTTCAAGGAAAAAATTATTATACTCGTATATTCACGAACCAATTTTATATGATACAACCATCATATTATGATACGATTACAAGCCTCGTAATTATAGTGCCATATAAGCGTATGCACAATATACAAACTAATATTAGTACAACGCACAGGGTCGTACCATCGGTGGACCGAGAGCAGCAAATCGTTATATGCCCCGCTTGGATTGAATTAGTTGTGTATCTATCAGTAACATATTAAAAAAACTGCTGATATTTTTTTACTCATAAGTTGAGGACTTTGCAGAAAATATAACTTTGAGCAAAACACCCATTATCTTAATTTGACCTAGACCCGTATGCTCTCAATGCGCTCATGCCTCTAAATACCGCAAAAAGTTTCAAATTGATATCGATCCGATATTTTCAAAAAATGTTTCCCATATAAATAAAGATTTTACTTAATACTCCACAAACGTTAGGAAGTTTCCGATTACCACATACAGTCCTTAAGCCACTTGGTTAATTAGATGCCTCTTTTGACCTTCTCAGTCACTCAACGAAGCCTTGCGTACTTTTTTTATCCTTGTAAACGGCTAATTTCAAGATGCAGAAAAATTTGAGTCTCATACCTCTACAGTTTCCATGTTTTTGTCAGTTTGAATAACAGTGTAATAAGGGGCACACTCCATTTGCAACGATAATGCATTGCAACTGTGAACTCAGCCAATACCAATTTTACTCTTCTATTTTTTGTTCAAGCAATGGCAACCCACTTACTTAAAGTGTTTCGTTTCGCATCAGCTTCAGTCGTAATAAATACGAACTTCCGCCGGTTGCTTAAAAAATTACATTAATAAAGTGTTAAATAAAAAGTGATGTAGTTTGTAAAATAAGTGAAAAATGTGAAGAAAGATAAAGTGAAGAGTTAGAAGAAGTGTTAATCAAAATAAATTTAATACAAATCGTCTCACAATACAATACATCTCTTAATACAAATCGGCACAGCAATAACGAGATTTCTTGAAGATGGGTGAGTTATTGTAGCATTGTCTTTATAAAATAAATAAAATGCATTTGAGTTGTTTATTTCAAAAACGCGACCTAAACATTTGGCGATATTTGTTACATGTAATTTTGGAACAATAAATATGTCCTGAAATTCATATTTAATTATATTTATGCATACATTTATATTCTGACCAAAGGAATTTTTTATAAAGATGTGCATCGCAAAGCGTATATGATTCACAAAGAAGTTTTTATTTTAAGATTGCAAAAGGAATTTTATTTATTAAATATCCCAAAGGAAATTAAATGTACGGAAAAAAAAACCGATTCACTCAGCCTTCTTTTTACACAGGAACAAAAGCTTTTGTAAACGACAGAAAAAAAACTCTTCTGTGGTTGATGACTTGGCTGAGATATCATATTTCTGAAACGTTTGTTTGTACAAAACTGTAAAAAAAGAAGCATACTTTTAGGCATATATGGAAAAAAACTTGTCATACATATGAAAAGTAAAAATTCACTCTCAATCGTCCTAAAACAATCAATACAATTTCCCTATTTCGCTTATGTCTTAAAACTACAGAAATTTATTATTTAAAAAAAATAAGAACCGTTATGCTGTGAGGTGCTCGGTGCACAGCAAGAGCTGTAAAAAATAGCTGGGTAAACTTCAGGTTTAATAAAATTTAAATACTTGAAAAATTAAAAAAATTTTAACTCACTTATCAGCTCTTGGCGGCAATCGTTTTATCTTAAGTGCGACGCAATCTAAGACATCACAGACTGAATTTACCGATATGAAATAGCTTATAAATCATATCCTATAAGGGTTTGAAAACAGTGCTTACTAAAATTGGTGAAAAAAAAAAAATTGAATTGATTGAAATTTTGAATTTAATTGAATTGAAAAATTGAATTGAATGAAAAAAGGAATTCTTCGGGAACGCTTCAATAGTTGAAAGTTTATAGCTTTAAAAATCTTTTCTTCAAAAAAAGATATTTAACCATTTCTAACATTTTCTTAACCTTCAAAACTTTTCACTAAAAAACATAAGAAATAGAGAATCGTTCGGAGATATCACCGAAATTTCATCCATACTTAGAATTTTATAACATGGTGTATATTTTAATACGCCGATAGTATCCGAATCGAATATAAAGTAATTTTTCTTTAAAAAATTGCCAGTGTATTTCGAAAAGGAAATGCATATTATTTAGCAGTGCACAGCCCCTACCAGGCACCAACCTATACTCCTTTTCCAAAAATTGACACAGTTTAGGTACATGTTCCCCTTGGCAACTAACAAGCACATATGATGAAGTACCCGTTTGATTAGAAATCATCTAACTTTTTTTTTTCATTAAAGTTTCGAATATAGCTTCATTCATGGTCTCCTCAAAAACCTTATCCGTTGCTTTTGAAATTCTCTAAAATTCTACGAATGTACAGAGATCCAGAAGTGTGAGGTCGAATAAACACAAACGTTCATACCCAGTATCGTACCTAGGAAGGAGTGCGACTACTTAGAGAGCGGCGGCAAAATGATCCTCGTCATATGAAAATAAAATTTGCATCGCTACGAAATTTTGGAAATGTTGTGAACCTTTGGAAATAGTTAATTGCAATATGTAGGCGGAGGTCTTGTTATTTTGTAATTTGATTTGAAATATCTCATTTTGCTAGGGCTTGGATATGTGAAAAGTGAGGACATTTTTTCATATTAAATAAAATTTTCGTGTGTTCAAGAAATCAGAATACTTGTAGGTTTATGTTTTGATAGCAAGCAAGGCGGCAAGTTAATTCTTCGCCGCGGGTGTCCAATGTGCATGGCACGCTCCTGGTCATACCTACGAGAACGACAATTTATATATTTATTTAACTATTTACTTCTATTGTTTATTTATTAACTCGAATTCGCCAACTGGTTGAAATTAAAAAAAAAATAGCGGCATTAAAAAGATGTCGTAAAAAGCACTATTTTTTGTCATCCTTCCCAAAAATAAAAGTAATGGTATCATGTTATCTCTATTCTGTCCCAAGCGATTATGTGGCAGCTAAAAAGGGATGGAACCGTTTCGCCTGTGCCTATTTATGTACACGGTTAGAAATTTTGGAATAAATTTTAATACTTTTGGGCTTACATATATGACTACACCAAAATCGTATTAAAATTCAATAATGTCCAGATATTAAAATTCATTTTTAATACAAATTTGTATTAAAATTTAATACTCGTTTTTATTAAAATTTAAAAAAAAAATATATCGTATCCACTGGGATTCGAACCAGGTTCAATCTGTTCTTCTGTCCCGGCCCAGCCGTTTGTCTGTCGGTCTGTATTTCGGTTTTTCTGTTAGTCTGTTTATCTTCTTTGACTGTCTAGCAGGCTGTCTGTCTGCCTGAGTATATTTTCTTACTCTTTTATGCGTTGACTGGAATTGTTAAGCAACTTCAAATCAAATGCCAAAAGATTAACGTGCAAATAGACGTTAACCATATTACGCCGTTATAATAATTTTTTAATCCTTTAAGACTTAACGAAATGGATTTTATAATTTTTAATGCTTGTGTCCTTCATAAACTCCACAAAATTAACCATCTTTCAAAAAATAAAACAAAAAGGACATTCGTTGCTTATACAATAATTTAGAAACAACATAAAGACCAAGGAGAGCACGAGATTTTGACCAACAAAAAAAAAAACTTAAAACTCAACGAAAATCATAAAATTGTGTTGCTTCCGTCAACTGGATTGAATACTGTGTTACTGTTGCTGTGCATTTTGCCCTCAAGCCTGAAATCTTGTGCTTAAAAAGCATAAAACGTATACAATGAACGTTGTCCCCTGACAACCCGACAGCCTTGGCTCATCATAATAAAAAGTTAAACGATGCCACTGGGTTAGGTGCAAATGGGCACCAAAGGACGACGACGACTACGACGAAGGCATCAACATTTAAGTACCAAAACACAGAGATTTGTGTTGCAAGAAAAAAAATATATATATTTACAACACAAACAGAAAGCAAAGTAAGAGAGGGATAGATTATAAAAGCGAGAGAAAAACTACAAAAAACATAAATATCACAAAGTGCAATGGTTTTCATTTAAAGTGCCAGACATGAAAAGGACGACTAAAAGCATATGCAACCAGCCAGACAGACGATTGGACGGACGGAGACAACAATATGACGGTTTTGGTGACGTTGTTAACAATGAAAGAAAACTTTGCGCTAGTGGTAAAGGATTTTTAAGGATTTTAATGCCAAATGAATAGATGTTGCCAGATGGGTAAATTTTAGTAGCTGCAGAAATTTTTTAGTTTTTGCCAACAGGACATTGCAAGAACTTGACCTAAACCTGTAGTAAATAATGCCCTTAATAATGCTATAATTCAGTCAAATATTTAGTAACTCCAAGCTATAACTACGAAAAATATCTACAAAATTTTGTTATTTTTAGTTGATTTGGCAACCATATCTCAACCAGCTGTTTGTAGATAATATATAAGTGCTCATAAAAAAGCACAAAAAGGTTTAGAAATGCACAAACAACAGCTGGGCTTTTCGAAGTAATCAGCATGAGGCCAGTGCGAGCACAATTCTTTTTGAGTTGAGTGCATGCCATTATAATCCAATTTATGGTATATACTACTAAGTTACCACAGACATACATAAAAAGAAATCTTCTTGCAATAATATTTTTGCATGCACTCAAGGAATAGCAGTAGCATATGCTCCTTTGTAACTTAAATTTTTCGCATAATACTCTTAGTCTTTAACTTTGTGAAAATTTGAGCTTTCATCATTGAATATTCACTTGATTTGATCCACTGAAACAGAATACACAAAATCCATCAAAAGCATTCTGTGCTCAGTAGTAATGGTTATCTATGCATGTATGTATGTTTGCATTTGTGTATGAGTGTAATTTGTAATGTGCAGCTGTAATTTGTGACACACGGTAACACTACTATGACCACAGATATTGGGATCAGAAATTCTTGACAGTCTTGTCAGGAATCAAACAGCATGTGCATCAGTGATGGCATTTGGGTTTTGTAGAAATGTACTGAATGGAGATATCAAATGTACTTTTTAGATGCCGATTGTACTTTCAAAATGAACATGAAATAGTTACTGAAAAGTCTTTTAACAAAGCAGCGTTGAATTAAAAAAAGAATTTAAATTAATTAATTTATCAACAGTGGTCTGCAAAGGATTGCAATAGTGGTATCGATAGCGAACTAAGTAAAACGGTCAGCTCGGCTGTGAAAGAATATCATACTCATGGTTTTGGCAATTTAAGGGGCTATTCCAGTGTGACACTTTCATAAAAATCGTTTTTTTTTGCTTATTCGATAGTTTATACTTTTAAAAATATCCTGTGAAAGCGGCAAGGTCGTATCTTGAATAGTTTTTGAATGGCAGCGTTCAGAAGAGCGACCGCTCGCAGGTAGTTAAAACTTTAAAAGCGTTTTTCTCGAAACGATATTTTTCGAAATTGCTGACATCATAACTCAAAGAGAAATTGACCGATCGACTTCAAATTGAAACTAAGTATTCTTGAATATATTTACTATATGTACAATGACCGACGATCTTTTTGATTGGTTGAAAATTGCCAATTTCGCATTAAAAAACGACAATTTTTTTACCCCAAACAACGACACTTTTTTCCAGAACTACGCCATTTTGTTAATTTTTTATATTTTTCAAAAAATCGAAGTCATTCTATCGAGTACTTTCTTTTAAAAAAATTCGCGAAAATCACGTAATTTTTCATGGGTTAGAATGGTATATCCCCTTAAACGCAAAAAAAAATCTTACATGCTAAACAGTGCACAATCTTGGAAAAACAATTCAATTTTGAAATAAAGATTCGTAGCCACTTTTCCTTATGGATTTGAGCTTCAAAGAAATTAAATAATCTGTGTTTTATTGTTGAATTTGATTTAGTTTTGGCTCTGCAAATTTAAGATTTAAAATTAATGGAAATTTATCATTTTGATCTTAAAAGGCGATGTGTCGCGATAATATAAAGCTTTGATTTAGGAAATTATTTTAAGAAACTTTTACAAATTATGTTAAAAAAAAATAAATATGATATTGAAGTGCATACGCGGACAAAATTTTACTTTGAGAGGCCAATGTGGATAAAATCTAAGATAAATACCTGATAAATTTGATGCTCTGCCTTTGGTTTTGCTTCTTCTCTGCCGACGTAAGTAGGTTGTGGTGGTGTTGCTGACGATGATTTTGATGTGAGTTGAAAAACTGGCGATGCAAAAACGCAGCGTTGCTGCCACTTATCACCTTTCTTCCTTTAATTTATGTGAAATCGCAATAATTCACAGAGCACTTTTGTTATTTTTTAAGCAAGAGAAATCACAAATTCACTGGTTATAAAACTAAATAAACTCTTTCCACTTCAGTTGCACAATGAAAATAT
Organism: Tricholauxania praeusta; assembly: GCA_949775025.1. Taxonomy (NCBI): domain Eukaryota; kingdom Metazoa; phylum Arthropoda; class Insecta; order Diptera; family Lauxaniidae; genus Tricholauxania; species Tricholauxania praeusta. Next base: position 14,010,752 of record OX459030.1, read on the forward strand.
TCAAAATAAAAAAAAAACATTTGCCCGTTGACATTATTCGGATGTAGAAAAAATAAAAGAACTTATTCCATTGATGGTTAATAACGACTGAGCAAAATTGCAACTTGCTAGTTCAATGAGTTGTCCAAGTTGTCTTCTTGGAATTATTAAAACTTTCCAATGCCTAAGTGTAAGTGTGAGAGAGAGAGATCGCGTGACAGTTCCATTTTTTATATGCAAGAGAGCAGTGTACAATGACCTTGCTATCAAAAACTTGCAAATTTGCAATCTCAATTTGTACGCAGCATAAAAAAATTTGAGCTCTCTTGTGTTCGCTTTGTCTCGCTTACACATTATTATTGGAAAGTCTCAATAATTTCATAAAGAAGTTACAATTTTTCTCAGTCTTCATTAACCATCAATGGAAATAGTTCGTTTATTTTATGATCGAGTAATAGTTTTTTTTTAAATACTTTTATTGTGCTACTGAAGTAGTCAGTATTTTAACTTTAATTAAATTAAAATTCAGTGAATTTGTGGTTTCTCTTGTTTAAAAAAATAACAAAATTGCACTGTGAAGTTTTTCAATTTCAAATAAATTATAGGGAGAAAGTTGATAGTAGTGGAAGCAAGGTTTGGCCTTTGATTCAACAGTTTTTCAATGTCTGTTCAAATCAACACAGTGGTGCAGCGTTCAGATAACGAAATTATCAGCGGAGCCCCAGCAACAAAGGAAGAGCATCAATTTTGTCAGGTATGAATTTCTTTTAATTTCAATTCAAATCCACTTTCTCATTCAAAACTTGGTCCTCGACGATGCATTTCCTAATGGCTGGAAAAATAGTTCAGATTCAGAATCAGCGTCGTACAATTTTCACAAAAATTACCTTGGCTTGAGTAAAAATAAAGTAGTTTTTGTTGAAAAAAATCGTTCTTAAACCTACATACACATATGTACATATGATAAGCAGTGATGGGTTTTGTGCAAACAAGGTTTTAACTATTCCTCAAAAAAAAAAAGTTCACCAAACCTTTTCTGGAGGTTTCTTACTTACTTACTTACTTAGATGGCCATAACAACCCGTTGTCAGGTTACGGCCGACCTCATTAGCTCTCGCCAGGCGCCTCTGTTTTGCGCGCGCCTTCTCCAATCGTTAATGCCAAGCGCGGTTAGGGCTTCCTCAGCTTGGTCTATCCACCGGAGGCATGGTCTCCCTCTTTGTCGTTGACCGGGGACCTTCCCTTCGAATACCTTTTTCGCTGGAGCTTCTTTATCCATACTATGGACATGACCCAGCCAGCGTAGTCGCTGTATTGTTATACGCTTAACTATGTCAATGTCGGCGTAGAGCTCATACAGCTCGTGGTTCATTCGAATGCGATAGTCGTCGCCAACTCGAACAGGACCAAAGATTTTGCGAAGAACTTTCCTCTCGAACACCCAAAGAGCGGCTGCGTCTGTTGTCGAAACCACCCATGCTTCAGCGCCATAAAGAAGCACAGGTAGAATGAGCGTCTTGTAGAGTGTTAGCTTTGTCGATCGAGAGAGAGCTCTGCAACGTAATTGCTTACTGAGACCGTAGTAGCACCTATTAGCAATTGTTATTCTCCGCTTAATCTCCAGACTGACATCATTGTTTCTATTTCATCTAAATTTACTACTTTTAAATAGTAATTTGTAAAAATAGTCCAAGAGTGCTGAAAATGTACCGAAAATGTACTGAGAATTAGTCAAATGTACCGAATGTACTAAAAACTTGTCGAATGTACTGACGACGATTTTTCACGTCGCGAATGTAATGAAAAAAAGTACAAATGTACCGAAAATATCATCACTGATGTGCTTACCTATGAGAACGCTGTGGGTTGGTGAAGTAAATTTGCAGTCTTCTGGCATGCAATGCACTGCAAACATACATACAGATGTACGCACATACATATATAAGAGGTGAATTTGTACATTTGCAATTGTATTTATATGGTACAGATAGGCCAGTGCTTAAATATATGAAAACTCGTAAAGAAAAACTTAAAATCTTTTTCAAATCGGAGAAATTTGAACAAACTAAAAATATGGTTACATCAAATATGTGACAATAAGGAAAAACAGCTTAAGTTCTATGCCTATATGTACATTAGGCTTGTTCAAAATATCCACATACTTAGGGCTACCAGATGGCATACTAAAGTAGCAAAAGTGCTACTTTTCACTTGAAATGTGCTACTTTTGCTTGAAATGCGATACTTTTCACTACTTTGGAATTTTTTTTTTACTTTTGATGTTTGCATTGCAAAATAAAATTTATTTTAAATCCTAGGGTTTTGACCTTTTTTTTTTTTTTTGGTCATCAAAAATATTTCTATGGAATGCAATAATATTTTTGGTTTTCATTACTAAATTGAAATTTTTTGATATGTGCTACTTTTGTAAGCAGGCCATCTGGTAGCCCAACACATATTATAAAATTCTTCGGGAATACTTGAAATTCGATAATTTTCGCATTTTCGAGTGCATCCTCAATGAAAAAAAAAAAAAGAAAAAGCTCTAGAATTGCTTCCAGAGCTGGAAATTTTTTTTTTTTTGAAATTTGGGTGAAAAATATGAAGAAATTTGAAATTTTTAATAAAAAAATTATGTTTTTAAATTTTTTTCAAGTTTCCTATTGTGCACAACAACTTTCAAAAAAATTTCACCGATATTTTTTGAATCCTATATATAAGGAAAAAATCCATGATCTCTGTGCAAGTTGAGCTTTGGTTGTTCTTCTTTAAGAGCTCAAATCCTTTGCTATTTTCACTATATTCACCTTAATACAGTATAATTTAAAACTGTCAACGCCACTGCATGAATTTTGCTTAACCCATTAAAGACTGATACCAAAAGTGCCCTTACAATTTTGATAATATTTGGTGAGGGAGGGCAGGGGATCAATAGAAGTTGCTGATGAAAAAAAAAATGTTTTTCTCTATCGGCACGCCGGAGACATGGCTTGTGTAAATTTTGACCCAATAGCACTCTATGAGACAAAAAAAAAAATAAATGTATCGTCCAACCTTTCATTCAATCAAATCTGTTTTATTATAGCATGCCACATAGAATATTTGAATTTATTTTGAGCTTTATTATTTAAGTCTTTGCCTGGATCAATTTTCAACCAAAAAGCTTCAAAAATGACAACACCTCATAACTGACGCTTGGTAGGAGTTTTTAAAATGCACTCATCTTTTGGATAAAATTTACCCAATAGACCTTAATGAGTTAATTAAAGAAATAAAACAGTTTTATATTTGGTCCGAAAATTATCAAAAAAAAAAAAAAAATTATTTTAATACTTTCCTCATTGTAGCTTTTTAAAGTTTTTAAGCTCGCCAAGCTCTGGTCCAGAGCTTTTTCGAATAATGTTTACTAATGTTTGAATTTTGGTTTCATTACCTTAAATGATTCTCTCAGTATGGCATTTTGAAGTTTTTGCGTGCCTGGGAAGTGCCGCGCCCTTCCGTTGAAATTCGTCAACTTTCTTTCCAGAGCTTATCTAAGTTTTCCATAACATTTTTGAGAAATTTTATCACACTATGTATATCAAATTACTTTCTGAATATAGCGATTTAAATGTTTTATTTGTATGGGCAATAGGCGTGTTTATAAACCAGTTTCGTCCATTTTCAATCCCAAGAATCTTGATTAGTTTTCCCTAAATCGCGATTTCCATAGACAGATAGAAGACAGACCGTCAATTTTTTAAGATGCTCATTGAAATATCATTAAAGGCTAAGTTTGGTATAATATAAAGCTCTGTAAATGATATTTTTCAGCAATACTCAACTTGATTATTGTCAATTTTGACTTACAACCTAAAAGTACTCAAAAGGATCTGAAATTTTCTGGTGATCAAACTCTTGTTCAATAATACACTATCGCAGTTGTTTTTTCCCACAGTAATTTGCTTGTAAATTAAAAATAAATGACATCAATTCATTACTGACTTATTTATTCAAAAACCAATTAAATTCCAAAATTATTTTTTATAAATATGACAAGAATTTCCATAGATTCAAAGACTTACTACGCAGTCTTTACCACAAACTTTCTCTCCCCCTTCTGCTTAACACACCAATTTAATGGCAGCATTAATATAACTCCACTTGAATGTGGTATTAAATTAAAAGCCACTGCAGGAAATATTTCATATTTATGGTGCTGTATTTAGGCAGTCTTCCGTCGTGCATTATAGCCATCTCAGTAGACATCAAATCGCGCTGCATTGTAAGTGAAACGTTAGTTACATGCATGCAGTTTTTTTCTAAACTAATTAAAAACATATTAAGTCTCAAGTTTCACTACTGCAAGAGTGTTCCTGCATCCTTGTTGATGTATGCTTGTTAATATGTGTGAAATTTGTGTATGCCAACCGTTTGACCCCACTAACATCCTGAAATTTGCCTCATCATGTTCATGTGCTACATTAATGTTTGCTTTCGAAAAAAAAAGAGAAAGGAAAAAGTTCTTCGTGTTTTGCTAAACTTTCCACATGGAAAAACGCGCTTTTTCACTAATGGCACCGGGTTGCTGTTGATGCTGTTGTTGCATGTTCAAGTCTCGTAATAGTTGGCAACACTAAACACTACATAATGTTGCTACGGCTACATTATGTGTTGTTGCTATTGAAGTTTGCATTGTGTTGGAAAGTGTCTGCATTAAAGTGTGTTGGCATGTTTGTGTGTGTCGGTGTGTCGCACCAAGCACCAAAATCACATTAAGCTTGAAATTTTTAATTGAATTGAATTGCCTTCTTGAGATACGCGTTAGTTTCACTTGCAACGCAACGTTAAACTAACAACAGCAACAGCAACGACACCAAGTGCTGGTGAACAGTGAAGCAAAGTGAGAAAAACACTGCATAGAATTAAAATTGCACTACTTTTCTAATGTGCAAACATATCTGCAAACGAATGGGAGATAATATTTTCTTTGGAGTGGTTTGACCAATTCAATTAGGGCTAATACGATGCGCTGTAATACAAATACATCTACCCAACGTGATACACGTCACATTGTAAATTAAAGATTCTTGGACCTTAAACTGAGCTGCTTATTTTACCAAATGAAATGTATTCTTCAAACTTTAAAGAATTTAAAAATTCCAAGCCTTTCTACTTTAAAACTTATAATATCATAAGCAATTTTTTAATTTTGATTTGTTCACAACTACTTACTGAGTTTTCGTTGGTTTAATGAATAATAGCCCAATTCACGATCCGGTGCAAATGACATTGCAAAACTATGCAATTGCAAGACTTTGCAGCGAATTGTGAGCGATTGTTTCATAGCAAAATGTTGGCGAGAGAATTGTGTAGGAAAAAGAGAGTGACAAAAACCAAAATTTGTAAACAATAAATTTTGCTAAGAAAATTGTATGGAATAAGAGAGTGACAAAAACATAATTTGAAAACAATTGCATTTGCTACAAATGGTATAAGGTTTAACTGTAGCATTTTTGCAACACTGTAGCATTTGCAAATGTGTATATTTTGTTGTTACCATTGCAACCTTTGCAATAATATTTTGCATATGCTCTTTAGCAAGACCATATGCACCGGATCGTGAATTGGGCTAATATAATCGTTTAGTAAAAAACTTTAAAATTCCTTAAACTTAAGATAGTTTTATTTAACATAATTTTTCCTCAAAAGTTGGGGCACAAGTTAAATAACTTACTTTTAGCTAATAAATACTTAAGGTAACCATAAGCTACTGAAGAATATTTTTAACTTTGTTACACTGTGCAACACCTAGTCAAACTGTTTTAAAATATTTACAGTGCTGTGTAGTTCAAAAGTTGCTTGGCTACGTGAAAAATTTAATTACATTAAATATACAAAGGGAATGTTGTTGGATTGGGTTAACTTGAAAAATATGAAGACTTTTGCTGCGTTCTGGTCTTTATTGAAAAAAAAAGAAAACCTCTACGACGCACGTAGTTTGTGTGGCTGCCAGCACGGAAAAAAAACTTGGTTCATCCGGAATTGTCTCTAGAAACAAGATAAGTGCTTCTAATTGCAATGAATGCATACAACTACTTAAGGCCGGATTTAGGGCACTACAGTGGCATATTTAGAGGGTTGTCTAAATTTAAAAAGCATTAAGTGAACTTTTTTTTAGTTTTAAGGTCTCTATCTGAATATAATAGAAATGACTACTATTAGTTTCCGATTCTCTGGAATTCAAAAATGTGGAAATCTGTAATTACATTTAAATTTTAAAATTCAGAAAAGTTTTTTCAATTTGCTGGCGAAACAAATTGAAAAGTTTGTCGATTTCATTCAAGGCAGTAGAGAAAATTTTAACTCCATGCTTAAGATTTGGAATCAGTTGCATAGTTCTTCAAAATAATTAATTTTGTCGATAGAAATATGGAATTGATAAAAGCAATTTGTAATTTCAATTCCCTGAAATTGGAAAATTTTTCAGTATCAAATTTTGATTTCATGAAAAATATCGAGTTACAGCTGTTGACAACTAATTAGAAACGCAATCATTCGTAGTGTAATTGTTAGTTTTTCTCATTTATTTTTCTTTGTGTACCAGAAAATTTATACATAATATAATTGTGAAACATATAAGCTTAACAAAAAGAATATAATTGAATTTAAATTTATAGCATAAAAAAGTTTTATGAGAGATTTTCTGCTCAAACCTCAGGTTTGACTGAGTCAACTAATTGGAAACAAAAAAATAATTTCCAAAAAATAATTGAAAAACTTGATAAAATGTCTCAGAATCGATCTTGTGATCATTGTCATTGTCATTGCTCACATTAATGAGTTGGAAAAGTCGATTCCGAATTTCAATTTCTTAGGAATTGCATTATTTCACAAAGGGCGACAAAAAGTGGCTAAACTTAAAAGTGCAGAATTAGCGCATGACATGGCATGTGTATGTTATTTGAAAAGTATAAATAAATCAAAATCTCTCACAAATTTTAATACATTTATTTAATATTATTTTATACGTTTTTTCTTGTACCCTGTTAATCGAAGAAAATCAAATTCGTATTAGAACTAAGGTGAAGAAAAACAATATTTATTTTCTTCCTATCACAAAGATAAAGCTAATTGAGCGTAATGGAGAAGAAATTGTCAATAAAAGCAATAAAAGAGTATTAAATTACAAAAATGTTGCGAACAGAGGTAAATGCAGTGATGAAGATAAAAGGACGAGAATTTGATTGAAGTGACTTCTCTAGGAAAATATTTCTTGAGTGGATATCTCAGTTGCCATGCAATAAGAGACACTTACCTATTAATCAAAATGAATTAGTAATTGTCTAGCATGAAATTTATTGCTTTAAGTATAATGTTCGTTTTTCAACACAATTGGGTTTTCCTGATGAGCAATGTTACGAAATATGTTGAAATCCATTTTAAATTTATGACAATTTGATGAACTGAAATGCAGACTGAAGAGAAACTCATGCCACTTCAGAATATTTGAAAAAAATCAGTGCTTTGAGGGCGACTTAAATAATTTTCGAGAATGTTCTGAACTTTGAACTGTCGAATATACGTTTTTCTTATTCAAATTTCAAAAAATCCTTTTTGATTTGAATAAATTTTTGCTGATTTTTAGTGCAAATTTTAAATCGTCATATCGTATACTCTGAATAAGACAAGTTTCTTAATTTTGTTTTTTTTTATAGTGACCATTTAATTCCTAGCTTTTTATGTTATAAAAATATCTTTTTAAGAGTTAATATTTACAATAAATATTATAAATTTGTTTGTTATTTTGGTCACATATGAACATAAAAGTACCGGGTAATAAACTTAATTACATTAAAAGGACATTAACACATCAAGTTATAATGATATGGTGCATAGTTTTTGATAATGTAAGATCTTTTATTTTTTACGCTACTTCTGGTGTTCCTCATTTTTATTAATGATATTACTTCCTTGTTTGTTCATTGTAAATGTTTGCTTTATGCTGATGATCTCAAAATCTTTTTAAAAATTAAAAATTAAAAATGAATCTGATCCCGCTCTCCTTCAGTGTGAACTTAATAAACTTTATAATTGGTGTAAAGTGAACTGTCTTTTTCTTAATCTTAATGAATGTGTTTTCATGTCTTTCTCTAAGACCATTCGTTCTGTCACTTCATCCTACCATATTTCTAATACTTTACTTATGTTCGTCTGTCAGTATAAGGATCTAGGCGTTATTTTCGATTTTAATTTCAATTTTCGATCTCATTTGGACTATATTATTTCTAAGGCTTATGCGATGCTTGCTTTTATAAGACGAAATGGCTCCTCTTTCAGGGATCCGTACACACTTAAAGTTTTATTTACTTAAATATTTAGATATTTAACAGGAATATCGTGACAATTTTAATTGGAGATTGAGACCAAGCGTCTAAGAAATAACGCTAAATAAATTTGATTGAAATTGATCAAGCAGCTTTTGCGTGATAAGCGAACATCAAAAACAGCTATCATTTTATTTATATAGATTTTGGAGCAACAAAAGTTCAAATACTCCCCACAGAAGCAAAAATCAACAAAATTTGCAAACCCCAAACTTCAACTACTTGTTATGGCAAATATTGTTCCATATACAATACATGCATATTTCATTAAGTAGTTCTTTAATATTCACTATTTCCAAATAATTTTCTCAAAAGCACTTACCTCTCTTAAAGTTAATATTCTCCAAAACGTGTGTGTATGTATATCCACAGTAAATAGCTGGTTTAGTTGAAATTGAATCGCTTCAGCTTACAAGCGGGTTGGCTGCTTTGTTCGCATATCCTTTTTCAAGACGCACATTTAATAATTTACGCTTTTAATTACAGCAGACAATTATTGTATGAGAAGCATACAAACGTAGGCAGAGTTGAGCGCGTGGGAAACACTTACACTGAGATAAAACACATACGCACACTTGCACACTTAAATGCGCGTGTTTACGTGAATTAATTTTAATTTAATGCAACAAGGACATTTATTTACGCGTGGTGTTGATTATATGGGAGACAAGAACAGTACATTGCATTGCAAATTGCACTACACTGACAGTTATGATAGTGGGAAAATGGTTTTTTTTTTGTGGATGTCATAGCACACTTAGTTATAATAGTAGTTTAGTAATTATTATTAAATATTTGTATTTTTTTTAATTATTTATATATGAGCAGCTAATTGATTGAATTATTTATATTTTTTGACAGACGCGTATGCACACTGGTAATTATTTTAATTCAAATAATTTTAGTAATTTTTTTTCATTTTATTTCAATTATTTTTGTTTTTTTTTTTTGCTTTTATATTAAATTCCTTAGGATATTTTTGCGTATTGATATTTTAAATATTTCAGCGGTTATTCAAATTTTTATGCCGGCAGCTGAAGTTTTTTTTTTCATTGCGATTATTGTGCTTTTAAATTTTTTTTTTTATTGAAGCATACAGCTATCATATGAATTTATATTTTTATTGAGTTGATTTATTTTTGGTTGATATATTTTTATATTTCTGATTAAATTTTTCAGTTAATTGCAATTTTTTATTTTCAAGTTTTTTTGCTTGCTGTGATTTCAGAATGTTAAAAACTTCAAAATAAGTTTTCGCTTCGTTGCATTTTGTTTATTTATTTTTTTTTTGTTTTTAGCTTAGCTTTGAAGCAAAGATTTTTTTATTTTGCTGACAAAAATTCTTTTAAGTCAATTTTCATATCACTTTAATTTTAGTAATTTCGAATTCCCTTCATGAATCTTGTGTATGTCTTATATTTCGTTCTTTTTCAAACTTGTAATGAAAAAATTTATTTGTTTCACATAAATTACTTTTAGTGTTAAAGATTTAATTTTTTTGGGTATCATTAGCGATTTCTGTTTAGTGTTTGTGGTTCTTTTTTTGAGAAAAATTTTATTGTTTTCAATAAAAAATTTTCTGATTTTCATTTATTAAGAATTTTAAAGATTTTGTTTTGTTTTATGTTTTCTCTACCGTTTTCATTATTAATTCCGGAGCATGATATTTTCAAAGAAACTTTACTTGTATCAAGCATAAAATCTTAATCTTAATTTATGTGTATTCTATAATTCTTTTGTGGAATCTAGTTTTCTTTAACATGAAGTAATTTTTAATATTATTTACCAGACTTTTTGGTTTTATTATTACTTTTTTAATGATAAGCTTACTTGCTTTAAAGAATACCTTTATGCCGTTTTTATTTTAAGATTTTAAATGCATCACTTATTTTGTTTAAGGTTTTCATCTATTACTTTGGCTTTATTTTGTTTGGTTTTTGTTTCAGTATGGTTTTTGATAAGCCATAAATTAACTTGTTTCAATGACAAAATAATTTGATTTTTGTTGCTAGGAAATAGCATTTGCTCATATATATTTCACATTGGAGTTTTTCAAACGTTTTTAATATAAGCTTTGTTTATTATAAGTTAATATTTTTCCAACTTTAACAGCTTTCTTAATGATGTGGTTTTTTCAGACACTCCCACTTTTGAGCGATATTTTTTTATATCAATAAAAATTTTCTTATATTCAAAATCTTTTAAATAATTTTATTTTTTTTTTTTTCGACTTCTAAATTTTTTCGCTGCCAATTTGGTAATAGTACACGAATTTGTTATTATGCTTTTTTAAAATTTTAGATTTTTAAAATTTATTTCCAAAACTTTATTCAAGTTATTTTTCAAAATTTTTTATATGGCATCTCTACAGCATAAAACTTTATATGTTCGCATTGATGCTATCGAATTCCGCAGCAAACTCACAATTGAATTCCGAATACTTTCATTTCAAACAATCTGTTTTCAGCGGTATTTCCGTTAAAATTCCTAGCTACACACAAACACTAACTACACATCGATTTTCTACTTTCAATACCAAAACGACGCCCAAACACCAAAACAAAAAAAGTGCACAACTATCACCGACAATGACGACGATGACGTTGTCGAAAATTTTCACTTTGTTTTCAAATTAACTTTTTCTAATTAACATGAAATTACTTCTGACATGTTGGCAAAAAAAAAACTGTAAGAAAAGGTTTCCAACACCAACAAACCAAACAACACCATTTACCACCATTCACTCGCTCAATGATGCTGTCAGCTGTGAATTATGATTTAATCTTGTTTTCACAAAAACTGACACTTTTGATTAGCGTTATTACTTTTTATTTTCACGAAAACAGATTCCTTTGAAATTTTTCTTTTTTATGGAATTTTTTTTTTTTTTTTTTGTTTTTCACGCTACCACTTTTGACAGCAGAAAATTTTTCAAATTCCTACCTCCAACGGGTATGACCACAAAATTTAATTACCTACACTTTATCAAAGTTTCGTTGGCGACGACAACAGTGATGCTGCTTACATTGGCGCCCGTTTTGTCTCGACACACTTTTATGCCTGATACTATGGAAGAGCTGCCGCACAAAAATTCTTTCGTTCGCTCGATAACGCCCGCTTTTGAAATTTGCAACGTTGTGTACACTTTTAGCATTCAACGATGACTGGATGCTGGCTGTTGGCAAAAGTTTCGTAGTTTGAATGTTGTAGCTGTTAGATTGTGGAAACAAAAACAAAAAAAAAAAATATCAAAATTGTATAATCGAAAAAGTTTTCAAGGAGCAACAGCAGGATGCCTAGCAATTTGGCGCCAGTGTTGCATGTGGATTGTGTGTGAAGTGCGCAGTTGCTATGATTAACATTTGATCCACAAAGTACTCATTTTTGTAAGAATTTCGAAACACGTGCTCGCATTGTTATCAAAAGTTTTGGCAGCAGCATTTCAAAAGTTCGACAGTTTCGCTATTTGCGCTCTTCAAAATTTTAAATATGATGGTTTTTTTTTGGCGGCAAGAACATAAAAATACATCCAAAAAATGTTGATCTTAGGGGCGTCCATAAATTACGTGAGTTAAAATTGGGGGTGAGAAGTCCTGGAAAATCTCATCAAATCTCACCAAGGGGGAGGGGGGTCAACGAAAATCTCACGTCGACTTTTTAATTCAGAGAGTATACATTATTATAGCAGATTACATCTAAAAATTATAAGAAAAGTCTCACGGAAGGAAGGGGGAGAAGTCCCGCCAGAACTCACCAAATCTCACCAACGGGAGGGGGGGTCCGAATTTTCAAAAAAAAATCAGCTCACGTAATTTATGGACGTCCCCTTATTACATTGACTTCAACTGCTTTCCATTTCATTCATCAGGCATTTCGACACTGACAAGATAAGTGCAGAATTTGCGTGTTCCATGCTCGGAGAACCTAAATGCAGACGAAGATGCACTGAACGGCAATTAGCTTTTCTTGCAAGTCATTCTGTTTGGCGCCGCAGTGGCTTAGTTTATAGGAATAAGCGGTGTCTCCCATCTTCTCGCATAAAAGTTCATTGAATGCTAAAATTTTTAGAGTCTCTAGTGCTGTTCTGAAACCATTGTCCAGTACCATCAGAAACAAGAATGGTGTTGGCAGACAACTTTCGCGCACATCTGACACGGAGTCCAAAGGATTAAAAAGTTTCACGTCATGTTATAATCTACAATTGAAATCTGACTTTGGTGCGGTAGATATTCGTGAAGACCTAAGATGGTATGACAGTATCGTTATACCTCTGTGGTTCAGGCATAGCAATAATTCACTTTTCTGGAGATTTTCTTTGAGGCTATAATGAGCTGATCTTTAGGTATCGGTTCATTTTACCAAATTTGAATATGAACAAGACATATAAGTTCCGCTCGCCGCTTTGTTGCTTGTGATAAATTTTACATCCTCTTTTATCTCAGTTAATGAAGGAAGGATTAGTTGATCAGCTGCATGAACTCCAATTTTATCTTTCGATTAGCAACTTTAGTCTGAATTTCATAAGACAAGCTAAGGTCTCTGATTTTTTTGCGGGTTGTTGAGTGAGGTCGTGATAGAATTCCTATTTGTCCTTTTTGCAGGAAGATATTGCTTCTTTACTAAGAGCTTTATAGGTTTGTGAGGCGTCTAAATACTAGTCTCTTGTTCGCGTTCAAAATCACACAAACAAAAAGCATGCAAAGATTGCGAACTGAAAGTGTTTACCTCGATTAACACAAAGAGTTGAACGAGCCGACGCCTTGAATGCAAAATTACACAAACATAAAGCATATAGCTATAGCAAACCAAAATTTTTTAAATTAAGTAAGTGCGTTAAAGGCAAAAATTACACAAACAAAAAACATGTGATGGTTGCGAACCGAAATGATTTCGATCGAATAACAGAAAGAGCTCGAGAAGAGCAGGATATTTTTCGCTCGCTCAGCTGGTACAGTACTGAGCGAGCTTCTAGGTGTCCCATCTTGATCTACATTAGCTACCTTGTCTTCAAAGCTTTCGCTATCTTCAACGCCCTTACTGTTTTTATTGTTTCTGTTGGCAGCTCTATTTCGTCTGCAGAATGACATTTCTAGCAAGACCATTGTTATCCGAATTGCCTTAATTGTCAACATAGTTCACACTTTCCAAAGTATTTATTAATAAATTCGATAATAAACAATTCGACTTTTCGAAATGAAACATTCAAATCCGATATTCGAATTTTCGAAATTAAATATTCGAATTTTCGAAATTATATATCCGAATTTTCGAAATTAAATTTTCGAATCTACGAGCTCACAAAATAGAATCGTACAAAAATTTAATATAAATATTAGAAAAATGTTTCTCTTCGAATCTGTCTCAATTCTTATTATGCGCTCTTTCGAAAATGAAAGCCAACAAAAATGTATGCTGCTAATATGTAGAAGCTGACTTTTTTCGCGTATTGTTGTTTTTGTTACTGTAACGTTTTGTTTGCTTTGATTTTATATGCGAATTGGTTGAGAATTACGTATTTTTTTTTCCATTTTTATTTAATCTTTTTTCGCATTTCTTTTGACACAGTTTTTCTTCTGAGAAGTTTGTTTGCTTTTCACTATGCACATGCATACACACATACACATACATTCAAGAATATATACTACGTTCTTGTTTGCGTTTGATTATGTACGTACATACATATGTGTACGAATGTATGTATGTACGACTATGTCTATATGTTGATGTTGTAGTAGGTTAGTAATTTATGCTTTTCGAAATTACATTAAAATCCTTTTGCTTGGCATTTCAATGTAGCGCAGCTGAAGCGTAAATGCTCTGCATTGTGTAATAGTGTGTGTGGTATGTTCGCACAAAGAAAGCTGTAGGTGTGACTGTCTGTGTATGTTTGTAAACAATTCGCTTTCGCTTCTACGATCTATGACTCTTGACGTAAAATGATTTAATTGGGTTATTAAAGCCACTTGTTTACGATTGACCGCAGTTTTTCTATAGCCGATTCTTTTCGATTGCTGACCTTTTTGATGGGAAACCTTTTTTTGGTAGATTTTTTTATTTAATTTTTAAGTAAAAAAAAGTGTGAACTGTGCTGTGGAAAATTAAATTTAGTCCCTTTAAAGCTAAAAACCAAAAATCTTTCAATTATTATGAACAATTGTAGCTTTATTCTTCTGTACTTAAAGTGGATATGGGCATTTCTTTCATGTCGAACGGGACGGAAGTACACTTTTGAAATGGAATAAAAGTCAATGTAAAACACTTTTATTTTCTTCTGGTACTTCAAGGAATAGCGCTTGGGTAGCACTATACTTAGTGATAAATTTGATGCCAGACGACGTACTGGTTCCGAGATAGAGGCAATAAAAAAGCCATTTGAACGGGACGAAAAACGGAAGTGTCTTACATGGCCATCTATAGAAAAGCAGAAGTCAGCGAAACCTGGCTAGATTTTTTAATGCGACTAATTTTAAAATATTATGGAACAATATAACTTTTTAATAGATTTCATTTGTTTGCAAAATCTTATTTAATTTTTTTCTTACAAGGAATGATAATCCATTCGAACGGGACATATTTTACCATTTGGTTCACTTGGGCAATTTTTCAAAACGACTTTAATATCTATGTAAATAATAATATTTAAGATATATAAAGTAATTAAAAAAACAAATTTAATGTTTATATTTATCAAATTAATTAGTGAGATCATTTTTAAGAAAGAAAAGAGGACGGTGTAGAAATTTTTCTTAAAAGTTGTCTATTTGCTGTTAAAACATATTTTCTGTAAGAGGCGTGCCGTGATACCGTTTTATCCCATTTGGGGCGATGCCACGCCCCCTTTAAGTTTTTAATAATCTTCTTAGGAATCAAAGTTGTTAATAATCTTTCTTAGGATTCAATCTATCTTTAAACAAAATTTCATCCGCATCGGTCCATTAGCTTAGCCGGGGAAACGTTTTTTTTTTTTCGTTAGGGGAAAAAAAATATAGATGTCCCTCCTTCTCTTCACAAACTTTCCAACAAAAAAAAAAATAATGTGATTATGTTGTGTTATTGCAGTTATGGCTTAACCGTTTTCAACTGCCTACTTGTTACACTTATGTTTGCGAACATGACCAACTTCAAGCAGCTCCAAAAATTTTAAATTTTATATTTTTTGAGCTCTTTTTTTTTTTTTGAATTATGTACATGAAACTCTGTTCGTGCAAAAATTTTTACACTTTTGCAGCTGTTATCAATTACGAAATGAGAACAAATGATGTTTTCAATGTTATTTGTGACATTAGAACATGAACATGAAGCAAATTAAAATTTTACAGTTAATAGAGATGGGTTTGATGTTTTTGCATTGTTTTTAACTAATTTACGTTGGAAGAGAGATTTTTCGGAAAGACTATCATCATGTATCACCTCTCTTACCTTATTTTTTTTAGTAGGAAAGCCCATACTGCCAACTATACCTGAAAGATTATGTTGCACATAATTTTATCGATATTCTACATTTCTCGAAATATGTATATCCATAAGTCACCATTTAGCACACTTGATTTAGGGTTATATTAGGATCGTTCTGCCAATACCTTTGGGCCGAAAACGATAGATTTTAGACTCATCAGACCCAATTACTTGCTTGGGAATGCTGTATATTATAATTTGCCTATTGTGAGCATTTGCTAAGCGCTTTAAGCCTAACCTGCTTCACTCCAACTTTTAAAACTTTAAAATAATTCTTTTCTATGAAAAGAACTGGTAATTACTTTCTTTGCTAAAAATTCAACTCTCGAAAATAAAAATAACTGCAAACCGCATTCACCGTGCATGTCCTCGTAATGAAAAGTGGTAAATAGGATTAACATTAAGCTCTTCTACTAAACAGAGCTTAAATGACTCTTTTTTTTAACGAAAATTAAATAAAAAGCTTTGCTACGGTTTAACAAGAATTGCAAAATGAAAAAGTTCAGTGAAAATATAAACAAAACAAAGTTACTATTACATCTTTTATCTCTTTGATAAGCGAGCAAAAAATGCAAATTAAAACGAAAAAATCCATTTAAAGTTAAATTTTTTAAAGGTTTCACAAAAAAACAACAAAAACAAAACAGAAAAATAAACAAACGGCCAAATTGAATGCAAGAATTTTGCTATTGCGAATATTGCGCGCGTTTTGAAGTTTGGCTTACAAAAAGGTAATAACAAAAAAAAAAACAAAAATGGAAGAAGACCAAGTTAAAAAGAAAAACAAAACAAACAAATAAGTAAACAGACAAACAAAGGGAGATATATTCAGACAAACGAATAGACAGACAAGCGGCTGGACAAACAGTTGGAGCAATGGACAGACAGGCAGCCAAAACCAATTACAAGCAAATGTATTCTTACTTTTTTACACTGATGATATGATGATTCTTAGCTTTACTATTTGCTATTTTTTTTCGCTCTCTCTCTCAGTATTCTATGCTGCAATGCAGTGTTGCTAGCGAAAACAAAACAAAACTTAATATTAAAATGATAGGCGGGGTAGTTGAGGCGTCAAAAGTGTTTTGGCGCGAGCGATATAAAAAAAAGAAAATACACCAAAAATTAAAACATTTTCATTTGTGACTTGGCAAATTCATACACCATTACCATGGCCTTGCCTGTTTCTTTGGGCATTCGTTTGTTGAGAGGGTCTTAACAGAAACAACAACAATTACGATAGCAGCAAAACTAATGACAACAATAAGGAAAGGTAAAAGCAACAGCAACAACAGCAATTTTCCCAATGCTTATACAGGGTGTTTTTTTTAGAGGTATAGAGCTTCGAATTGAAATAAAACACAAGAAAATCATTTTAATGTCCATCAATTTGGCTCTATTGGAAGGATAATTTTATGCCATTAATGTTTAAATATGATTTCGGACATGTGGCCGCCGCGGCTGGCTCGAATAAAGCCAATTCTACAGGTCCAATTTTGAACCACTTTTTCGAGCATATGGGGCCGTATGTCGGCAATAACGCCACGAATGTTGGCTTCCAAGTCCCCTAACGTTTCTGGTTTGTTGGCGTAGACGAGCGACTTCACATATCCCCAAAGAAAATAATCCAATGGTGTCAAATCACACGATCTTGGTGGCCAATTGACAGGTCCATTCCGCGAAATTATGCGCTCATCGAATATTTCCTTCAATAAATTGATTGTGACGTGCGATGTGTGGCATGTAGCGCCGTCTTGTTGGAACCACAACTCATCCACATTCATGCCATCCAATTCGGGAACAAAATAGTCGGTTATCATGGCTCTATACCGGTCTCCATTAACGGTAACTGACTCTCCAGCATTATTTCGGAAGAAGTATGGCCCAATGACTCCACCAGCCCATAGAGCACACCAAACAGTCAGTTTTTGTGGATGTAATGGCGTCTCAAGGGTCTCATGTGGATTCTCTTCACTCCAAATGCGGCAATTTTGCTTGTTGACGTAGCCATTCAACCAAAAATGAGCCTCATCACTGAACAAAATTTTGCGATGAAAATCAGCATCGAGATCAATCTCATTTTCGGCCCATACACAAAAATCACGACGCATTGCATGGTCTCGCCGCTTTAATTCTTGCACAAGCTGGATCTTGTAAGGTCGCAAGCCAAGATCTTTGCGCAAAATCTTCCATAAAGTTGATGGACAAAGCTCCAATTGCTGTGCACGGTGGCGAATCGATTCATTCGGGTCCTCTTCAACATTTTGCTCTACAGCGGCAATTGTTTCTTCGGTGCGCACTGTTCGACGTCTCTGCGGATGCGTATTATCACATAGAGTAAACGTAGTACGAAAACGACCCATGGTTAACCGAATTAATTGCTCTGATGGACGATTATGTCGACCATAAAATGGACGGAGCTTGCGGTAAACTTCGCGAACTGAACCATTATTTTCGAAATAAATTTGCACGATTTGCAAGCGTTGTTCTTTTGTCAACCTGTTCATGATGAAATGGCAAACCAAACTGAACATAAATGACATTAGAGTTGCCAGATTTGACCATAAAATGACAGTTTTATCTCCATTCGAAAAACAAACCTCTAAAAAAAACACCCAGTAAAAATGAAGTAGCTCCCTAGGTGATGATGATACCGAGGGATGCTTAAATTATTTCGTAACATTTTTACAGCAGAGTAAGAAAAAATAAAATGCAGAAATACACCTGGCAAAAAAAAAAAAAAACGAAGCTAACTGTGATTATAAGGTGACCCAAATTTATGGTTATTCTGCATTAGATAAATGCTTTCAAATAAATATTGCACCAAATTGAAAATAGAAAATAGAAAATCGAAAATAAAAACTTTGCTCCATATATCAACAGCGAAACTTTTAATCAGAAAAAATTAAGTATTAAATCTAAAATGAAAAGTTTCAAGTTAAAAAAAAATATATTAAAATAATCTAGTTCCCTCAGAAAGAAAAAGAAAATTCAACAGCCGAAAAAATTTTCACCAGTTGATCTCGTTAACATAGCTAAACTCTCGCTTTTTCTCATCGCTATCAAGTTTTTAACTCGCAATGTCACAGGAGGTAATGTTGAGCGGTCTGCGTATGGCGACTTTAGTCGGGCGGACAAAAATTCTCAGTTGCAATTTTCATTAATTAAAGACAAAGTAAATTTTGTTCAAATGTTTCCAAAAGTGGCTTTTCGATTTCTTCACGAAATGAATTCTTTCATAAACCCTTAAGAATCAGTGGGCGTGGCACCTCCCATATAAACATACATTTGTAAGCGCTGTTTTAAGTGAACTATTGCAGCAATTGCTATGAAATTTAATGTAAGTGGTTCAGTTGCTATAGAGTATATCTGAATCAAAATTGGCTGAAATAGCACCAGTGGGCGTGGCACCTCCCATACAAGTAAAATACGGTAAGTGGCATATTTATCGAAACATGTGAGCAATCATACTAAAATTTGGTGTAAGAAGTTTGGTTATGGAAAGGTATTTCTGGATCAAAACCGGGCTGGATTGTACCAGTGGGTGTATCACCACCCTAAATTTTAAATTTAACTGCGGCACATATCGCAAACTATACAAGCTATTGTGCTAAGATTTAATATGAGGATGTCGATCGCGAATATAATTTATTGTACCAAAAGTGGGCGGAACTGGAGAAGTGGGCGTGGCATATTTCAAAATTTTCATTTCTATTCGATTTTTTCATTATTTTCCATATTCTTTCGACTTTTTCAACCCTGTAACTTTTTCCAATATATCCTATATGTATTTGTTCGACTTTTTCAACTTTCTTCATTAGTTTCTTTATTTTTTCGACTTTTTCATCCATTTTGAATTGTTTCAAGTTGTTTCAACTTTTTTAGAGTTTTTCAACCTCTCGCAACTTTTTTCAACATTTTGTATATTTTTTCGACTTTTTCAACATTTTTCAACCTCTGTCAATCTTTCTAACATTTCACATTTTTTTCGACTCATTCAACCTCTTCAACGCCTTTTTAACATTTATTTAAAAGGTACTTTCAACGCAGTGTAGGGTATGTGAGTTTCGGCCTGGCCGAAGATAACACCTTAACTTGTTAATATTAGCTCCCTCAAAAAATTGAGCCACCCTTGGCGATAATGCAACTATACAAAACTACAACAATTTTTAAAGGATTTCCTACCTATCGATGTTTTTTGTTTTCTTAATTTTTTGCTTAATTTCTATATTTTGCTATTTTTCCTTTTAATTTCGTTATAACGATTTTTAGGATTTGGTTTTTTTTTTCTATTTTTTTTTTACGTGTGACTCCTTTGAGAAGACATTTAACAAAATCAATGGAGACTTACAACAACGGAAGGGTACACTGTCCAAAAAGCAATTCTAGGTGAAAAAATAACCCCTACTCGTCGAAAGGTGTAAGGACCAAACGAATGGCAGAGATAATGGCTTAAAATATTCAATTAGTTTATAGCTGGGCAGAAGAAATTTTTAATGGGCATTGCGTTGCAGTCTGGTACGTAAAAATATTTTTATTGCTTTTGCAGGTTGTGAGTTGAGAAAAATGAGATGATAGTCTTAATAAAAATAATAATAATAAAAAACAAAGCTTTATTTCGTAGGGTTCAGTCATTTTAATACAGAAAGGATAAAGTTTATCCTTTTTAAGATGTTACACAGTTAACAGTTGCAGAGATTCTGTGAAGAGGAGGAAACTCTTTTTATTTCCTTCGAACGGAAAAAATTTAATTTTTAAACGCGGCACGTTCCATGATGCATTGCACTTACCGTAGCTATAAGAGCTACTTAATGGTCATAAAAATTAATGTGGATTTTCTTGAAGAATATTTATTTGAATTTTTTTTTTTTTTTGAATGCTGCTTCCGTTTATTACATAGCTTGGGTTAAGAAGTTCTTGAATATATATTATACATGAATGCTTTTTCTAAAATTTTGAAATTATCAATATAAATCAAGGCATATTCTATTAAAGATACTGGCACCTGCTTGTAAATGTTTGATGAGAATAGATTATGGCTATGTTTAGCATAAGAAAGTCATTCATTACAAGTTGCGTACCATGCACAATGGCAAACATTTTCTAAATTTCACCGTGAAATTTATTGAAAATTGAATTAAATTTTCAAACCTCAAGAATATTTTCAATTGTTAAATTATTCAATGCACCCTAGTATTTGACATGCAGATCTGAAATAGCGAAAAAACGCACCTAATAAATTCACTTTCAAAACTTAGAAATTCAAAACTTTCCAACTCGATAATTTTTATAATTTTTTTATTTTTTTGCAACAAAGTTGTAAATTTCATGTTGAACAATTTGTCAGCGTAAATGTTAACGTGAAAGTGAAAAAAAAAACTTACGCTACGTCGGTTGTAAATATGACGAAGTTAAATTTATTCAGAATTTTTAATACAATTGCGCAAGAAACTTTTTCAAGACATCAAAAGTTTTCAGTTTTTTGCATTAAATAATATTCTGCACGCTAAGTAAAATGCAATTATTCTTAATATACAGATGGCTGTTAAAAAATAAAAGTTTTGAAAAAAAAAACATTCCGCTTGTTTACGCAAATTGCGCAAAATGATTTTACACAGAGTCTAGAAAGCTTTGAAAAAATTGTTGAGCAATAAGTTTTCAAAATTGTAAGCAAAATACAAATTTTATTTTCATTCAAAAATGTAATTTACTGAACTCCTTTCACTGCAGCTTTGTTTGTTGCGTAGAGTCCGTGCAAAATCACAAGAAGAGTCACCGGCCGCTACAAAATGTCACAAGATCGTCATCATGTGCATATGTCTTCATATGTCAAACTCAGTAGATGGACGCTGCTGATAACTGGCATCATTTATGGTTGCGCAAGTAATCATTACTTTCTCGCCAAAAAGGAGGGAGAAAATCGCGATGCCAAATTAGCTGCAGATAAGAAAAGAGCAGAACTTGCAAAACAACCGCCTGGGACATGGAATTAATAAATTTTTGTCATTTAAAAGTGTTAGAGGAGAAACTCATCCGTAGCTTAAAGTCCTATCAAAATAAATTGTGCACACATATTTAGTCATTTATTTTTAAAGTGATTTAAGTCCAATTTTTTTTTTAAAAAAATTTTACTTTTGATATTGATGGTGTAACTAAGCGATCTAATCATTTTTATTAAAATTTGAATCAAAAAAGTTTAAAAAATCTGTCGTCAGTCACTTTCAAAATAAATGGCTTAATTTTTCAACGAAAAAGCTTGTCTGTTTTAACATAAATCTAAAGGACCTATAAGCTATCATATAAGAGAGCTATTTTGCAACAATTTGCTGCTTTTTTTCACAAACACTTGAACAATCTTTAGTCAATTCCGCAGTAGCAGTGCGAAGCGTTAGTGCAGAGTTTCCCAAACTTTTTTTTCACATAGAAAAATTTCAACTTTCAAAATTTAGCTGGTTGCATGTTTTTACAAGTAAAAGTCGATGAGCTTCTTAAATATTATCTGCCTACATTAATAGGTGAAGTTAACCTAACATTTTAGTTCTTCACTATCGAAAGCAGATAAGTTTTCGTGAACCTCCGTTTACGAATTGTAAGCCCCCATTTTTTTTGTCACGCCAACGTAGACCCCTGTCGAGTCTCCTATGGACCCCTGTTTGACCTGGACCACTTTGGAAACCAATGCGTTAGCGTCACAGTGATTGTTGAAATCAGCCAAAAACCTTCCAAGTGATGTAGCGATAATCCGGTTGATTTCCAAAAGAAACAGCCTACGGTTAAGTTTCCTATATTCAAAAATATATAGTCCAATGAGTAAGAGATTTGAAGATGATAAAATCCATTCTAGGATGTAAATTGATGTTAACAATTGAGTTGGTACTAGAGTCATGCTTGGTGAAATTATAGAGAATGAAATTTTTTTTGATATGAAAACGATATGGCTTCCCCTCTACAATTTTTCTCTAACGAATTTTTTTGATTTGAGAAAATGTGCAAAATCCGTTGTAAGACTTTTTTAAAGAGAAAAAAACAACTTCAATTACACACCAGTTTTTTAATTCCTAACATCAAGCTAACCATTTCCACCTTTAGCATAATTCTTGGAAAAAGTTTATCACCCTTTGACTAAAATAATATAATTTTTCATTAGACTAACAATAATATTAAAATAAGAAGGTGGCCAGCGGCAAATATGTTATACACAACGTCGATGAATAGCTATACTCATTGTAGGCAGTAATGCTCACAACCCCAGCCACAACTGTAAATGCTTTTTACAAAGAGATGGCCGCTTTGTAGGCAGCTTGCCTACATCTTTATATACAATGTGTAGCAAGGGAAAGGCAGATTGCCTTAAAACATCACTTACCAAGTGCTTGTATAGTTTACGGAGTTGCCTACATCTCCACATACAAAGTATGTAGCCAACAGGCAAGATCCTTTACATCTCCATATACAAATCAGACAGCAAACAGACAGACTGCCTACAAATCAATATACAATGCAGGCAGCCAACAAACAGACAGCCTAAAACTCTATATACAAAGGAGGCAGCCAGCAAGCGGACCGCTTACAGCTCCATATACAAAGCAGGCAGCCAGCAAACAAATAAACAAAATATCACAGTAACAATTTCATTTGTGAAATATACAACACAAAGGGTATAGCTTTTCATATATGAAAATTCAGAGTACTTCATCGATTTGCCGCTGGGATGTTAAATAGGTCGCAAAATGTTGAGAAAGTCTTTAAGTATTTCAAAAGTCGAGAAGTATTAAACATTTGAAGAAATTTTGATAAGTTCGAACAGTGTTGAAGTTTCGGAGAGCGTTGAAGAAATCTTGAAATGTTGGAAAGTCAAAATATTTTAAAAATTCGATGTATGAAAATGTTCGAATAATTTTAAAAATGTCGATAAAGTCAAGAGTTCAACGTAAGCGTTCACTTCAGTTGACTTTCTTGCTTCCGCACCAAAAGTTATTTAAACATCAAAACACGTTATCTGATAAGAACAAAGCATTTCTGTACAAGTTTTCGATTTATGAATGCAAAACGAGTTTATTCCTACGGCTTAGAAAAGATTTTGCAAAATTTTTCCAGAACCACAATCCAAACTCTTCGTCGGATTAAATCAAGCTATGCGCATTATAACATAAAAAAAAACAAATTTTCGAATAATAATTATGTTATATTTTTAAATCTTTTCGTATAAAATTCTTTGCACAAACACTTTTAGAAATCCAAAAAAAATTTTGTTAAATCGAAGCCTTAGGTCTAGACTTGGAAAGTTCAGCCAATGCACGTTCTTCAGCTTCAACTGCTTCTTTCTTCTCTGCCGCTAGAATGGCATCGCGCACTTTCTTCTTTTCTGCTGCAACTTTGCGACACTCTGTCTCCTGTAGAGAGAATCTGTAGTGATTACCAGCGCCATATATAATGCCTGCTATTAACATCGACCATCTGCACAATTTAATTAGCGGAGACACATTCACTGGAGCCTGAGTCCATTGAGATTTTGTGGAGGTTTTCTTCTTCTTGCCAGCCATTTGTATTACTCACAAAAAAAAATATGTTACAAATATTACTGATTCTGCATTGAATGTGCGAAACTAAATAGTCTGTAGATCAAAAATTTCATACTTCAAACTCCGCAATAAAAATAAAAATAAATATTTTTGAAAATATTTTCAATGCATGCTAGATAAAATATAAGATTTTTACAGTGCATAACCAAAAAAAAAAAAAAAAATTTGCAAAAAAAAATTTGATTTGTTGTAAAAAAATTGTGAAAAGTGAAAGTATGGAATTTAAAAAAATTTTTTTTTTTTTTTGCAATATGGCTCATATGTACCTCACCGACAAGCCTTTAAATTATAAAAAAATAGTTCACAAAATTTTTTCTGGGTGGGGAAAGTTTGAAAATAAGTTTTTCAGATGATAAGTTGCGCCGCCGGACGCAGTACTTGAAATAAAAATTTAATAGTATGACAACAATATATCGATAAAGGGCGATACCTATCGATAAGAATTGTGTCGAAATTTATAGGATTATATGAAAAATTATCGAAAAATCAAAAGAGTATTATTTAATATCGGTAATATGGTAACGAAGGTCGAAATATAATAGTGGTATTCACATCGTTATTAGTTACTTTTTTATGTGCATTTTGTTATCGAATTGTCGAACATACGAATAACATAGTAACTAGGTGCATGCCTGATAGTTTTCTGTTAGTGGGTAATACAAAGATTAGCTGTTCAAACTTTGTTTTCCGTTTTACTTAGTTTCCAAAATACTATTCACGTTTTAGCGACGTTCTCGCCTGTCATTAACGATAGTTTTGTTCGCATTTCTTGCTAGAAAATTATCGTTAACGTACTCGTAAGCGATGACATTGTTGGGTAATTTCTTTATTACAGTAATCGCCTGCAATTATTTTATACACTCTGTTATAAATCGATTAAAAATAACTCTTACGGGCAAATACCGGAGAGTGTTGCGATCGTCATTCGCCAATATGTCATTTGCTTGTTGTTCAATGTTCTTCCTTCAGCTCTGATGTACGTCTTTTTAAAGGAAGTAATAAAGTGAATGTTCAGCATAAGCAAAAAGGAAAGCAAAAGCTCTCGCCATGAAGAGATTTTGGCGGGACAAAAATTGCCATTTCATATGGTGTCCTAAATAAGAAATAAAAAACACAGGAAATTGAAGAGAAAAAAAAAACACATTAAAACAGAGTGTAACCAGGGCTGCCACAAGCGGGTATGCGAGTTGTGCGACAATCGAGGGTGGCTCATTCAAGGGCCGCAAAATACAATCTCAACCAACTTGTAAATAAAAAATTCACAGAGATATATGTATATATGACACGGTTAGAAAAATTATTATTTTTTTACTTTTAGTGAGTCAATACACACCAATGAATTTGGCTGACTAAACTCCAGGTCAGGAAAATTTTTCGAAATTTTTTTTTTTAATTTGAGTTCGCTTAATATTGTTACAACACCAAATTGATAATTATATTACGGTTAATATTCATTAAAAAATTTAATGAAATGATAAAAATCGAATTTGAAAAAGTTTAAGAAACGTTGAATCTGAAACCTTTCAGAAACGCTTCAGAATGATTGAAAACGAAACATTACATTTGAAATATATCAGAAAGATTTCTGTAACGCTTCATTTGGAACAATTCAAATAAAGCATTTCTGCAACGTTACGAAATATTTCTGAGACTTTCTGAAACGTTACATGCCGAGTGGGTAGTTATTCGCAGTCACGGGTATTTCGAGGCCTCACACGAAAGCGTCCTGTTAGATTCCTTGTTCAATAAAACGTCTTTTTTTTCGCTCCTTAAATCTTTCTATTATATAAACTAATTTTCGGGGGGTTGGTGAGCGAAGCAAACAGTGGCCAGAAGTCATTAGTTACAATTTTAAAAATAAAAAGGGCGACAAATTTAAGTTTTTTACAATGGCGATCGATTGACTTGCACTGCTCCTGGCTACATCACTACATTTTATAATTTAAGGACTTCTCTGTTGGTCCTTTTGAGTTGAATGCGCTTTTGGCGTTGTATGCATTTATATTTGTTCTCATATGATAGTGTGTGTGTGAGTGTGTGCTCATGTCGCTGTGTCAGTAAATGGCCATCCACGAGTTGCTGGCGTTGGCAATAAATTCCCACTCAAAAATATGGCGGCGAAAGCAAGTTCCTTTATTTTTTGTTGCTGTTGTTGTTGTTTTTGTTTCTTTTTAAAATAAATGACAGAAATTTATGGCAGAGTTGGAATTTTTTAAAGGTTCCTTTGTTTGTTGAGCTTATGTTTTTTTTGTTTCGTGTTGTTCAGTGTAGTTTTAAGGCAAATTGTTCACTCTCAAAGTATGCTGAAAAACAAGACCATCAAGTGATTTTGTACTTAAATCTGTGTCAATTTGTTGAGTTTTTATTCGGTATTGGTACATCAATAAAATCGAAAAATTTATTTAAATTAAAAAACTTTTTTTTATCTTGTGAATGGTTCTTCTTTGTAGATTTCATGTATATTCATTTTAATAAAAATTATCCGAAAATATGATATTCATAAACAAAATTTAAACGCCAATTACTAACCCACCTATTATGGGGTTCATAGAGGAATATAAATTAGGGCATAAAGAACAACAAACTTTTTTGCATTCAAATACACACAGTGACTACATAGAATGAATTTAGTGTCAACGTTAAACAACAAAAAAGGTTTTGATTTAATGCTTTTTGTTGAAAACATTAAATTTTTTACAATGGCTCTAGCTTTAGCCTTACGTATGTATGTATGCACAAGCGGTAAATTTTATCAGCTTCAAATCTCCGTTGTACCAACGCATTGCACGGTCCATAAACAACCAAGTGAAGTCCTTTAAAAATGTGCCAGTGAATTCGACATCGCTTTATTAAGACTTCATAGAAAACGTTATAAAATATAACGTTTGCTTTGTAAATACTTTTTTTACCAAAATATTGCGGTGAAATTTTATATCATGGAAAAGTTTTTACTATTTAGGTTAGTATTTAAATTATTCAAATAATTACTATAGCAAAGAGGTAAGAGAAAATCATAGTTTAACCTGGATCATTAACATGGATCTATCGCTTATGATTTCACTAGCTTTTTAGTCGACGGTATTTGAAGTATTAAGTCACAGTTTGTTTTTACTTTTTAAATTAAAATATGGAAAAAATTATTTCGGGAACAACTAATCGATCGACATCAAACTTTTTACTTAGGGCAATTTTTACTGAAAATCGGTAGCTAAAAAGAAAAAAAAGTGATTAAAGGTGAAATTTTGACCAAAAACTGTTATTATCATTAACGCATCATCTTAAAATTTTAAAATTCAAAAAATATTAAATCATTCAAACTTTTTTAAGATTGATTAGGTCTTTTTATCTGAAAATCTATGATTTTCGGGTAGGGTGGTCCACTTGAAATAGAACAACCCTTATATATCATTATATAAATAGGCAAAAACCATCTCTTTTTAACTGCCATCACACAACAGAATCGATTAATTTTTTTTTTTTTGTTGGAAAGGTTTTGAAGAGGGGCAGTGCAGCATGTATTTTTTTTTTCATTAGTAGACGGCGCCACGCCTCAGAAAAATATTTTTCCACGGCAAAACTAATGAACAATTTTTGATGAAATTTGGTTTGGAAATAGATTTAACCCTCAAAAAGGGTATCAAAAACTCTGTTGGCGTGGCACTGCCCCGAATGTCAAAAATCGTTGCCATGGTTAAGCCGCTAAAATGATTTTGATGAAATTTGTTATGGTGATAGATTATGTCCTGAGTAAAGGTGTTTTTTAAGAGAACGGTGCCACGGCTCTAATACAAAAATATGTTTTCACAACTAAGCTGATATTGAGATAGTTTGCAACCTTAAAACTAATGGTAAAATTAAAATTTAAAAACTTAAAATAAATAATTTAATAATATCAATTTCAAAACATATACATAAATTTAGTGTGTTTAAAGTTATGTCGATAAAAATTAAGCCCCAATTTTTTTTAGTTTTTATTTTTTATCTCAAAAAATTCCTTTGGGATCGTTTTCACTTTCTGAAACTCATTTTATTTGATATTATATAGAACTTCCATGGCTATAAGCATATAATTCATGGAATCGTTCGGGTTCGAATCTCATTACAAATTATCCAAAACTGGTCTGATGAGGCTATGTAGTATATTAGAGTGACCAAAAAAAAAATCGAGTTTTCGATTTTGATGTTGCTTATATGAAAAGTAGTTAGTGTTATGTAAAAAAATAAGGCACTTAAAATTTTATTAAAAAATATTGATATTTAGAGGTCGCTAATGTCCAATTTATGATTTAGTTTCATTCATTTTATTTGCGAGTGATTATAACTCTTCCCAAAAGATAATTCCACATGAGATACGGGCTGTTGGTATTGATTTTTATATTTTCGGTTCTGCTGAACGCGATGATAATAGTTGTTTTGTTATACAGTGGCTGAGTATCTTGGTAGCATCAAAAAACTCCAAGAAAACAGCGAAAAAACAGCGCCAATTTGGGTTCAAGTGAGGTAAACTTGAGAAATAATTTTTTTTTCTTGGTCTTATGTTCTTTAGCATTGTAGTCTGAGTACAGACGAAGAAATTTTGATCAGTCCCGATGTTCCAGTATTTTTTATCAGAAGACCAGAGTAATAGAAAAATTAAAAACACTCGCAAAAAGGCCAAAACTCAAGCTTAAATGAGATATATTCGAGTTATTCATTGTTTAAACATGGTTTTCCGAAGTATTTTTTTGCGATGAATCCGGATTTGGCCTCAAAATTGACCCATCACATCAGAATTCTGAAATATTTGAGGTTAAGTACCTAGAAATTGGGTTTTTCGTCTACTTTTGAGGACATGTATGGGATTCAAAAAAATTTGTTTTGCTTAATTTTCATAAAACCATCATTTAGTACCGTTTTTTTTCCTTTAAAATAAGCTTTTAAATGATTATCTGCGATGTTTCCTCGCAAAGTTACAGCCATTTGAAAGTGACATGAATTTGATCCCCTACGACCAAGATGAAATAAATTTGTAGCCAGTTGGTTAATATTGTTTGGTCGTAGGGGATCAAATTACTCGAAAACTCGATTTTTTTTTGGTCACTCTAATGTATATATGTATATGAATATATATATATGTGGTAATAGCCGAAACATATGTCACCAATTACCAGGTTTAATTGTTCCATTTGTTATCTTTGTCATGTTTGTTTATATATAAGCCGAATTGTGAAATTTCACTTGAATATCAATTTCTGCAAATGACTGTAAATTCGATTAAATAATTTTCAATTATGTATATCACATATTTTTTAGTGTATTCTTTATTTTTTGCATATTAGCAGTCTTTTACCCTTCGAACTTGAGAATGATCTCTAAAAAGTAATTATTCTATTTTGGCACCATATTAAATATTTCACTATAAAAGTTGTTTACGGTGGGTATTTCCGACATTCAAAAAAAAAAAAAGAATGAATTTCCCTTGAAATTCTAAAATATATTTTCAATGGCTCCCCTTTCAATCGCATATGTTAACTTTCTGGTATGCGTAGAGAGGCACTGCTGATAAAAAACCGTAAATAATTTCAAAAAGCATTCCGGTACGACAACAGATTGTTTGCTTTTCCATTTGCAATAATTCGCTTTCAGGCTTTGACTTCTATTTGTGTTGGTTATTTACTTTATTTGTTTGTTTATAGTGTGGCATGCACTCAAAATTACCCAGCGGGAAATCAAACTACTCTGTGTTGTGACAGAGTATTAATCATACAATCTATTCAATAAGCTATCACTTGCAAATTCTTGTGTTTTCTTATTCATATGTTTTCATATAATTAATTATTTTTCAATTTTTATGGCTATCATTAATAATTCTTCATAACATAACCTGGCCGTATAAAAACAAATTCTTAAATAGTCAGATTCTTTGTTATAGCATTTTGAAAGTTTTTGCTTACATGACAAAATGACACGCCTTCTTGCAGTGTCAATTTCAGTGGCTTCATCGTACATAAATAGTTGGTGTTCTGGGCACAATACAATTTATACACATGAAGATAACTCCATTTCCTATCAGCTACCACTGTCCCATTGTTTGTCGGCAATGAATCTGCTTGATGTGTTTCTATACTTGCTGAATACTTTTTTCTTCTAAAACATTTTATATGCGTGAATTCGTTGGATATCGTTATATTTATATAAAAATGTGAAAATTTGTAAATGTGTGTGTGATATCTGTCAGTGTGTTTATGTTTGCTTGTATTTTACTTCCACATACATTGAAAAATAATAACACACTGCAAACGGATATCATAGTGCGATTTATTTTTATTAATTCCGGATGTCAATGTGCGGAAAATTGAGAAATTAGAAAATATTGGGCTAACCTTGGTTTCACTATTTGTACGGCGCTCAGCACAGTTGTTTTGTAGTAATGGTACGAACACGTTGTTGTTGTTTTTTGCTGTTATATGTTGCTGGCAACATGTTTTTATTGCTTGCGTTAACAGCAACTATAGCTTTCGATTTTATTAGCGTTGCGTGGTACTGTGGATAAGGTTTTTGAATTTTTAAGAAAATTTTTAAGAAATCATTATAATGATTTAGCCAACTGTATAACTAAACTGAAGTTTACAAATTAGTGTTTTAAGGGGGTATACCAGTGTAACCCATGAAAAATTAGGTGATTTTCTCGCATTTTTTTGTAAAAGAAAGTACTCAATAGAATGTTTTGAAGTTTCTTGGACATAATATGGTATATTTTCAGCTATATTTTCGGATTTTTTTCTTACAAAAATATTGAAAAATAACGGAGTTATGTGCCGTCTTCGGATGTGCCAAAAAAAAAAGTTCCCCAACTGCTGACATGATTCCGGCCGAATGAGTAGTTGAAACAAAACAATTCAAAAAGTTTATTAAAGTTGAAGGTATTTCCTATACAATGATCTACGATTTTTGAAAAATATCAAAAATTAACAAAATGGCGTAGTTAGTTCTGAAAAAAAAGTGTCGTTTTTTGGCGTAAGAAAATTGTCGTTTTTTTAATGCCAAATTGACAATTTTCAACCAATCAAAAGGATCGTAAATCATTGTATAGTAAATATATTCAATAATACTTAGTTTCAATTTGAAGTAGATCGGTCAATTTCACTTTGAGTTATGATGTCAGCAACTTTGAAAAATGTTGTTTCGAGAGAAACGTGTTTAAAGTTTCAACTATCCAGGCTTATACCTTCGAGCGGTCACTCTTTAGAACGCTGCCATTCAAAAACTATTCAGATACGACCTTGCCGCTTTCACAGAATATTTTTGAAAGTATGTATAAGCTATAGAATATGCTAAAACAAAAAAATCGATTTTTTGAAAGTGTCATACTGGTATAGCCCCTTAAAAGGCACATATTTTGTAAAACAGAAAAAGCTTCATCCACTTTAAATGACTATTTCCCTTGGATGGAGGGAATTTTTGCGGAATTTTCGATGAAAGACTTTAGACAATTCCAAGCTGAAATTCGCCCGCAGAAACAAAAGTGACGATTGCTGCAGATCCGACTAAATTTTTCTATTCAAGTGAAAAATTTACAAAAATATCGACATTTGCTGATGACTACAAGTCCAAAGAAATCATCACATTTAATTAAAAATTCTATCAGACTAGTTTACGATATCTTCCATAGTACAGTGTAATTGACTGTTAATATGTTTTTGTTCCTGTTATTGATGTTGTTTTAGTTGTTGCTGTTGGTGTTATCTATATTGGGATTATAAATAATACAAAATTTGGATATGGGTTTTTTTTTTTCATTTGCTTTAGATTAAACAAGTTGTTAATTTCTATAAATAATGTTTAGTAATTTGTTGTAATTAGATAAAATACGATTTATGCACACAAACAAAAAACACCAAATGCGCACACATTAATTTTGTGCGAGTGAGGTTCAGTCGATTGTGCAAATTATAGTATCTGTAATGTAACACGTGTAACAAATTGATAAGCTAATTAATTGGCAGATCGTAAAGTAGCAGCTGTAAAAGTGCAAAGGCAAAAAAAAAGATTAATCTCGAAACTAACATAACCACTTATGCTTAAGTGAGCCCTCAAATAATGAAATTGCTTGCTTTTAAACTGCAAAAATTCAAAAACTTATTTCTAATGAGTAAACATTGAGATAAGGCAGAACTTACTGGGCTATAAGTTGTAAACTCTACTTATTTTTGTTTTTAATTTAAATTTTGAAACTCAGAAGCCATATCAATTTACCATCAACTACGCTGCTGCTGTTTCTTTGTGAAAACATTAATTAACAAAATGTCACCGTAGTTGATACAAAAGAAGGAACTTAGAATTTTCTTCCCCCCCCAGTAGATGGATCTTATCAGTTACCATTCTGTCCATTTGGTACAGCATGAATTTCCAAGAAAAGTTATGCAAAATTGTGCTAACTTTCACCGTGAAAGATAATAAAAAACAAAACTAAAAAAAAAGAAAATAAAAATCATGGGGGAAAAGTTGAAAAGATTTTTTCTTAAAGTCATTTAACAACACGTAATTTTATGAGCCAACTTTAAAATCATGTTAATGGATTCAAGCCTACACATTGCTTAAGGTACTTAGGTGAATGTTACATTTGCAGAGCACGGAATCACTGTGGTGTTTAATGGTTTCACACTCAACCTTCAATTTGCAGTCTACCGTCCATTACTTTACTTCATGATTTTAATTTTACATTGGAAAACATGCTGCTAAAGTCATCGTCTGTGTCGTTTCTTTTGTAACATAAAGTAAAGTTGAGTGCGGCGACATTCTTTACGTTGCGGTCTTAGTGAATTACGCCAACATTTAATTTAGACATAAAAATTGAGTGATGGGCTGTGAGAGAAAGTTTAACACATAAAAGGAACAGAATGTAACTGAATGTTATTTATATGACTGAAGCTTGTATATGAGTTAATTTTTGTTTTCTTGACTTTTAGAATTAATTAAAAAATATGTTGAAATAAATGTTGTAAGAAACAACGGAATCAGTTTGAAATAATCGCTGAAGTCGGCAACAATCGTATACCAACGATGAAGCAGATAATAGTCAAAAGCGTCATTAATGTTAAAAAGTGTATAATAATTCGTCGATAATTATCGAAAAGTCGCGATAAAATGATAAAAAAAACGGCGGGTTGCACTCCGGGAGTGCCGACAGATCTGAAAACAAATCGTTTAATGGCAAGTTAGTGCGTTAGTTGGTATGTGTGCGTTTTCTTTTTATATGGCAATGCAATGGAAGACAAAAACGGAATATGTATTCAAATTTTACTCTCGCTCTCATTCAATTTGTCAACGCAACAACGCGGAATTTGAAAGAAACAAACATGTAAGCATAACAATCGTTGAATGAGAATGGAATGTGTCAGTTAGTGTGTCTGCTTTGCTTTTTGTCTTCCACTTGGAATATTTATTTAAGAGAAACAATAGAACATTCAAATTTTACTATCGCTCTCATTCATGACGGGGAATCCCGATGACGGTCGGTGTCGCGAGTTTATACTTTTTTCCTCAGCCGCACAACGTGCCATAAGAAGTTTTCACTTCAAAAAAAATTGAAAATCAAAATCAAAATAATGTGAAAAATATCGAATATTATCAAAACTGATAAATAATATCGAAAAGTTGAAATCGTTCAAAACGATACACAAACACTTTGCAGCTTTAATTGATTGTTTATTACTGATATCAATGAATTACACGTACTGACCCTAACAAAAAAAGTTCAAAGGAAAAATTAGCTATCCAAGTACTTATTTAGTTCTTATATACTCCCTTAAAAAGTAGAAATTTTCGACTTTAGTCACCAACTCTTATGATAAAACACTGAATGTAGTGATAACGTAAAAGTTGGTTGAGTCGAAAAATATTGAAATAAACGATAAAGATCTAAAAAGTATCGAACAAATAAATAACGAACGAAAAACATCAATATATCGATAAAAATCTAATATATTGCATAGAATCTATTCATCAACGAAATAATCTTGAAAGTTTTTATTCTCATTTTGAGATAATGCAAAATATTCCTATAAGGTGTATTTATATATCAAGTACATCCTCTGCAGTGGATCGCCTCAATTCATTTATATTGAGCTTGCAAAATATTTGAAATTAAGAAAAAAATCCCTTTTGAGGTATTACAGCGTTGAGGTATTAGGACTTTTCTCTTTCAAAGCGTCGTTGAAACAGTCCAATTTGGCTGCTTGGTATTCGCCATTGATCATTCTTTTGGTGGAAGATAGTCAATGCAGATTATACCGTGTTCATCCCAAAATACTTTCGCCATAACCTTTCCGTCTTTGCCTGCTTCGGAACACGTTCGGTCGGTGAAGTCCACTGTTTCGACTATTCCTTTCTCTCTGGTGTGTAGTGATGGATCCATGTTTTCTTCACAGTTACGAATCGACGGAGTAAGTCCTTATTATCTTTGCTCAACAGCGCCAAACACGTCTTTGAATCAGTCACATGATCGCGTTTATAGTTGAGAGTGAACAAACGCGGCACCCATTTTGTGGAGCATTTTTTCATTTCCAAATGATTTCGGAAAATGTTCCACACCCGTTCGACTGAAATGCCTATGGCCTCAAAAATCTTGCACACTTTAACTTTGCAATCGGCCAATATAATATCGTGAGTTTTAGTGACCATAGTGTGGTGATCTCATTTGGGCGTCTAGAACGTTGGGCGTCCAGAACGTTGGGCATCACTTGTGCATGTACGACCGCATCGGAATTCAGTAAACCACTTGTGAATCATTCCAATCGATGGTGCAGAGTCGCCATATTATTTATCAAGCCATTCCTTGGTTTGGCTGATGATTTTTTTGGGCAAAAAATAATTCTTGATGAGCACACGAAATTCACTTTTTTCCATTTTCTCCAAAGTTTACAAGATCGTCTGTTGTTAATGGCTGCCAAACACAAACTAAGCGTCGCAGTAAGCTGAAAATTTGACAGTACTTAGTCTACTAAAAGATGGTAGTTGACAGGATCAGTGTTGCATTTAATTGCCATCGTATTATAGGTATTCTTATACGTCTCCATTTTATTTTCAAATACTGAATGAATATTGATCAAAATTCATCACAGTATAGAAGATGTTTCAGAAATCGTTGCAATTTTTTTTCCCAGAAAAACCTATTTTATAGCGATGTAGAAACGACTAAAGCATAGAGGCGTGGAACTTGCCACGAATTAAAAATAGAAAAAAAACCCACCCGCCGATTTTTGATTTTTTCAATTTGTTTTCTCCAAAAAACGTTTCGCCTTTATTTTATAGCTTATGCGAGAAAAGATCGATATTTAAATTTATAAAAAAAGGAAGAACCACAAACAATGCCATTCCAGCCTAACAATACCTTGAATGTCAGGTGCCGCTTTGTTGTTATTGGCCATTGCAATGATTTAGCGCTTTTTATGTTTCCTGGAAAGTACATGAAAAAAATAATCGCACGCACAAAAACGTGCAACCTGAAATCGTGTTAAAGGCATCGCTAATGCGTGAAACACACACTCTGCAGCAACGCGACTTATCACAAACTCTAAAGTCGACATTTTCAAGGATAATGAAATTAAAACTTGGTTTACGACTTCTTTAAGAAAAAGCATTCCTGTTCTTACAAAAACGTGCTATTTTCATACATTCACTGACTTTATGTTTATGTAAATTCTTACTTATGGCTTTAAAGTTTTTCACTTCTTCGTTGCAGCTATTAAGCTTTACCTACGCAATTTCATTTTGTATGTTCTTTATTTTATTTCTTTTGTTTTCTTTTTCTTCGTTGAATGTGAACTAAAGCAGCTGATTTTCGATAATTTTTGCCAAAAAAAAAAGAATTTTTATTTCACTACGTAAATAAATTGTGCTGTTTTTATGGCTTTTACGCTGCCTGTGCTTTATCTGTGGGTTCTGTCCATTTGAGCTACTTTATATTCTACTATGTGAGCAGAACAATATGAAGTTTCGTTTCATTTCACGGAAGCAAAATAAAAAAAAGTTCGAGGAAAAACAGATTTTTTCACGTTGATTTAAATTTTTTTTTTTATCACTACACTGTTTGCCTAATGATATGTTACCGTGCTGTTCTTTTTTGGTTGATTGTGGTTTTTACGAATGTATGTGTGTAGTTAAGGTTGTTGTTTGTGAGATTTGTTGATGTTATTACTGTTGGTGTTGCTGCTGCTGCTGCTGCATGCTACAATCCTAGTATTGTTAGTAATGTAATTAAAATAAACAGTACCATGGCGGCAAAAACAGTCAAAGCATTAGCAGTTGCAGTGGTGGGCAAATGTGTGTCACAAATAAAAAAGCAAGTTACAATGAAAAAAATTTATAAAATTTTAAGGTTAAAAAATTTGTGAATATCAAAGATTAAAAAATTTTTAAAAATTCGAACAACACTCAAATTAATAGAAAAATTTGAACAGGTCAAAATAATTTTGAAGCGATCGAACAATATTACATAGCAGAAAGATTTCGAACAGGTCAAAAATTATCGGAAAATTAAAAAAATTGGAAAATATTTAATAATGCGCAATATACTGAAAAATATTGAAAAAGTCGATGAAAGTCTAAAATGTAACACAAGTGTTACGTGGGTGTTACTTTTCCACCAAATTCATTCCATTTCAAATTTTATGCTATACCCGCCAATAGAGGTATTAACAGCTGTGATATTTGACAATTTTCGCAATAAAACCATCTAAGGGAAAATTGATCAAATTTAAATATGGAAATTAAATAAAAATAAATTCAGTATTAAATTTAAAATATATTTTAAAAATGAAACTAGATTTTGGAACATATTCGTTAAGTAAAATTCAAAAAAGTTATTTATTTGGTTTCCACAATTATCTCTATTTAAATAAATCAACCAAGCTCTAAAATGAAAAAGTTGCAAAAAAAAAATATTGTTCACGTGAAAGTAATACTCTTATAAGATTTCCTAAGTTCCCAGTGTGCCAAACGAATTCGTTTCGAATTCGAAACGGATCCGACAAAGCGGAGGATTCTTCCGGTTTTTCGAGAGGAATTTCATACGAAAATGATTTCGAAACGGAAGCCATTTCGGAATTAGTAGTACGAAGAAACGAGTCCGTTTCGAATTTGAAACGGATCAGTTTTATTACAAAAAACCAAATTCGAAAACTTCAGTGTTTTTTTCGACTTTTTAAACATTTCTAAGTCGATTAAGACACAAAATTTTTTTTGAAAATTTTACTTAGAAAATTTTTCCGGGACTTTCCAAAATTAAATTTGAGTAAAAAATTAACATTATAAACATTATTTTTTTTATTTACAAACTTTTACCCTCCCTCCGAGTCACTACACGTAATCATCAAGAATCATATGAGGACTTTGTACCGGGACCTAGCTCGTCTTGGGCACACTTGGCATCTTATCGCCACCAGCTCCCCTTCCGATGAGGGTGTAAGACCGGGACCTAGTTCGTCTCGGCCGCTTTCCGATGATTTGGAGAGAGTAGCAGGATGAGAGTTGAAACAGTGTCTTCTTGGTCTTCTTTGGGTGCTAGACCGGGACCTAGTTCGTCTCGGCTACCACCTCAAGAACGTCGTGGAGGCACTAATCAATCCCAACGTGGTCGACCGGGACCAAGTTCGTCTCGGCGACTACGAAGACAATCGTTTTTGTGGTATTCGAAACCCCCATTCGGGTAGACTGAGACCTAGTTCGTCTCAGCTACCAAGCCAAGACCGGGACCTCGGTCGTCTCGGCTGGCAAAGAATATGGGGATAAGCGATCGTCAGCTGCGTTCATACCTAAGCTCCAACGAGTTATTCGCTCTTGTGCACTCGCTGTGCTGAGCCATACACAAGCTGCACCTACAACACAAAAAGTATAAGTCCCTGCTAACTTTTGTTTCTGGAGACAAGTTCATTATTAAATTATATATTCATTATTCACAATAATAATGTATAATAATGTTACTTAGTTTAAGATTTTAAAACTTATTGTTAGTATCTTAAAAGAAGATTCAATAAAAGAAAATGAAGTTTAAAAAAAAAGAAAAATTTACAAAAAACGATTTCGGAGCAAGTCCGTATATGAGGTCCGTTCCGAGTTCTAAACGGATCCGTTTTACTTACAAAATATCAAATTCGAAACGTATCCGTCTTATGAACAAAAAAAGAACTCAAAACGAATGTGTATATGAGGTCCGTTCCGAGTTCGAAACGGATTCGTTTAACTTACAAAAAACGGAACGCCCACTGACGGATCCGTAACGGATTATAAAAAACGAGTTCGAAACGGATCCGTATATGAGCGTAATGATTTTTTTATTTAAAGTCTAAGCTAATTTTCTTTAAAAACAAATTTTACAAAAATTATCATATCTTTTATATAAAAAAATAATCTTCCAAAAATTATGCAATTTATGCAACATAAAATAAAGCCCAAAAAATTGTTTCATATTCACATAAAAACTGTAGCTATCAACATTTAAATCAGCATTTTTTTAGTGATTTTTTCACAACATTTTTTGTACATGGTACATGATGTAATTTCATAATGTGCATCAAGTTGTTTTCATAAAAACTCCGGACATTCTAACTGCATATTGTCACATTTCGGTGCCTTCGTTTGCCCACTGACAGTACACAAGTAACATGCAACTACGAACATAGAAAAAAATTACAGAATTCACTGCTCTTAGAAATTTCAAACCCCAAGCACTGTCTACGTCCATCCTGAGTGACTGCTGTGTTGGTAAAATAAATACAATACTTTTCATCACCGTTAAACATGCAGGATAACGAGCTCAGTAACGCATATACTTGGCGTACAAATACACATACATACGTGCGTAGTAAACATATAGACCAGAGCTTAAACTAACAATCATTTAAACATCAGGGCATTTGGACAAAAGCAACAACGCCAACTACACTGGTTCAGTGTGGAATGGATCAGAAAGACGGGTAGCGAAATAATACAAGAAACAAACACAGAAGCGAATTAACAGCACACAGTTTGAAGAGTGATGTAGGAAACTTGAAGCTCTCCAAAAAAAACTTCAAAGATACCGATTACACAAAAAAGAAGAGCAGTTTTATAAGAAAAGTTATCGCTTTAGAATTTCAAGAAAAAATTGATAAAACAAAAACTAAATTTTAAGACAATTTATCAAATATTGCGCTTTCAAAGCAAAAGTTTGTACTCTAAGCCAGACATGACCAGAAGAGCTAAGTATGGGAGCTGAAAATCGGTAATCCCTTTCGATAGACAAACATGATGAAAAATGTGTTGAGCCATTTTTCGTTAGCACAGTGCTAATTCATATTTTTCCATATTATTGTTATTGTCTTATATTTGCAAAATAGAAATTTACAAAAACAAAAACATTGAAATTGATAATGAGCAACTGAATAGTGAGAAGAAATGTTAATATAAGACATAGCAGATGCCACTTTATTTAATTTTGATTGTTGTTTGCTTCTGTTTAGTATTTTTTACCATATGGGCATTTCCGCCAAAAGTGTTACTATCTGATATTATCCAAGGAAAATATTCAAATTTTGTTGACTTCAACAATTTACACCAGAATTCATGTATCACATTGTGCAAACCACCTGTAAACTTGCATAAGTGCAGTTTCTCTTTTTTTGTAACATTGAATAGTATATTGACTTAAATATTTAAGTTTGTAAGAGAGGTAATACATGATGATAGTCTGTCCGAAAAATTTCTCTTCCAACCTCAATTAGATAAAAACAATGCAAAAACATCAAACCAATCTCTATTAACTGCAAAATTTTAGTTTGCTTAAGTTCATGTTCTAAAGTCACAAATAAAATAGAAAAACATCATATGATCTCACTTCGAAATTGATAACAGAAGCAAGTGTATCAAAATTTTTTACTCGAACAAAGTTTTATGTACTGAATAAAAAAAACAAAAAGCGAGTGCAAAAAACATAAAACTTTAAATTTTGGAGCTGTTTGAAGTTGGTCATGTTCGCAAACATAAGTACGTATATAATTAATCAGCAGTTGGAAACGGTTAAACCAGTTATTAACTGCCATAAGAAAACATAACCGCATAATTTTTTTTTTTGTTGGAAAGGTTGTCAAAAAAAGGACGGACATGTATACTTTTCTTCAATAGTAGGCACTGCCACGCCCCTAACGGGAAAAAAACATTTCCACGGCTAAACCAATGCACTGATGTTGATGAAATTTTGTTTAAAGATAGATTGAATTCTAAAAAAAAATTATTAGAAACTCTGATTCTTTAAAGGAGGCGTGGCATCGCTCCAAATGGGAAAAAACGGTATCACGGCTGTGCCACTACACCGATTTTGATGAAATTTGGTACGTAGATAGATTGAAACTTGAGTAAATATATATATTTTTTTAGTGGGCAGTGCCACGCCTCTTCCACGAAAAACATTTAAACAGCAAAAAGACACGTCTTATATTCTTTTAAGAAAAATATCTACTCCTGCCCATATGTGGATTATAAAAATGACATATTCCATCTTATTTATATGAGAGCTCATCATATTTGTGAAGGAGCCAGAATAATTAACTTTTGTTTGACGTGGTCATCTCTGCTCTAAACTATTAGCATCAAATAACCAAAATTTTTTTATCAACACAAGAACCAAGAGAAAGAAAACCAACAGATAGCAAGGTAAACAACAACTGATACAGAGACATAGCATTAAGATTGTTGATATCCTTCAGTTGAATTCCTTGCAGTGCAGAACGATATATGCGCGTTGTCCTGCTATACTGTCCATAGTTAAAACGCTGTCATGCCAAATTGTCGTAGTACTCTATGCAGGACATTAAAAAAACTCTAACATGCTGAAAATGTGTGTGCTCATGGGAGTGTGAATGTGTTTGTATGTTTGCTAATACCGTTAGTACAAAAAAAAAAAAGAAGAAATTCAAAAAAAAAAAAAGCTGCAAGAAACTGCTGCACAAGAAATAAGTAAACAAGAATCTGTGTAAAAAAAGATTTGATGTAAAGTACAAATTAAGAACGTGAAATGAAATTGGAGATACAAAGGAAACAGCTGAACAGATTAACTTATCTTGGAGCAAACAAAAAATACAAATAAAAAGTGCACAGCGCAAAAATCTTAAACGGTATAAGGGAGCATATTTTACTGAAAGATGGACTATTAAAAAATAAAAAAAAATATATTTCTGTGAAATAAGATGTCAGAAATTAAAAATGTCTCGTTCTGTGATTAATCCAAAGAATTCACTGCATCACAAAAAACTAAATTTTAAAGTAAAATAGTTTCTACAAAATGCACATTCTATGTCAGGATGTCATCTGAAACTCATTTTCACTGAGTGTTTTTTTTTTTAATTTTTGCCCTTTGCGACCATACTCGTAAACCAGCGATTCCATTGTCGTTGTCATCATCATCAAATGCGCAACAATTCGTTCAAGTGTAAATAAAGGATTTCATTTTTATCCTTTGGTTTGGAATTTTTTTTTTTTTTTTCATTTCCCCTCACAATTCCGCCATCACATTGTGTTTGCAGCGCACGATTTAAGTGACAAAACACCTGTGAGCTCGCGTCATTTTTTTCCTCTTCCTCTGCATTTGCTATACCTTAATGGCAAATGAAGAGTGGAGCAGCAGCAAAATACACAAAAATGCAATACAAAAAACTGTAATTGAAAAGAAACCCGGGAGACTTAACGTGTTGTGCAGCATTTTCACTCTTCATAATGCAGTGAATTAAGTGCAGCAGCAACCTGCGACAGCGCAGTTTGTTTGCTCGGTGCTCGGTATAATAATGGTGAAAATTAGGTGCTATTCAAGTGAATTCAAGACAAGAAAAATATAAACGCAACACTAAAGTCCCATTCGTTGGTCTGCAACGGTTCAGTGGTGGGCATGAAAATCTAATAAAAGGGCTAAACAACAACATTAAGCAACAACCAACAAAATTTTAAAGTTTTTTTGCTGTCATTTCTAAATTTGCCAACAGCACAAAAAAAAAACCAAATTACACTACAAACAAAAACAATTGCTACATTCGTCGCTTTATGCCTTTGTGTTTTGTTTTTGTTTTCATTTGAGTTCAAGTCAACGCTGTGCTTCGATAGCGTTGAAATTCTGCGAATCTTTTTTCGCTTGCTTGTGCGTCAAATAACGGTGCGGGCAATGAGGGCGGATAGGGACACTACGTGCCCACCACTGGTGTGCTCGTATACAAACTGATGAATGAAAGTACGGAAAAAAAAGTGTGGCCACATGTAATTAACTGACAGAGACTTAACGATGATGTTTTTACAAGGTTTTCTCAAAAGCTGTAATTTAATGTTGTGGCACTAGTGATACAGCGAGATACGGGGGTCACAGGTGCAGTAGTCATGTGTTATTTTCACAACTGATTGGATTACAAAGATACATTTCGTTTGCAATTGGAATGGATTGACTGCGATAAAACTAAAGAATGTGGATGAGCATTGAAATAGACATGCTAACTTTTCAAGCATAAAATTGAAAGCAACATGTTCGGTCTACTTAGAATCAGGTACGATTCTAGGATCTTCGTTCATTTTTGCGGTTCTTTAAAAGAGGAACTCACAAGTGCAATGCTATCAAATAGAGTCCAGAAGTTAAAGAACAAATAAAGTACTCAATAAAGCTACTTAAGTCTTCATATTTCAACTTTCGCTGAATTTCTTTAATATGTACACTTTAAAACTGCCAAAAAACTGGCTATGTCGTGTAATCAAATATCATAGTAGTTTATTTTGGAATAAATATTATAACAATTTAACCATTACTTTAATTCTTTAGCCAATTTTGTGACAGAAAATGTATAATACGCGCAATAAAAAAAAAAACACTGATGATTTTTTTTATTATTCCCCTTTTCTTTGGTAGAAAAGTGATCCTTTTAAGGGTATTTATTGCACATTGATATTGCTTTAACTGTCCTTGTTATTGCTGTTGTGGCAATGAAAAAAACTAAAAAAAAAAAAAAAAAAATACCAAACTACCTCGGGCAAAAGAATGAATAAAAAAAACTGTTAAAAGCAAACACAAAACGTAAGACAATACATCAGGTCAAAGCTGCAAGAGAAGAGTAAAGAGCAACACAACGATAGACTACGTTGACCATAGAGTTGAGGAGTTGTGTCCTCTATCAAACGGAAGCAAAAAACTTTAAAAAACTTTAGTGAACACAATGGAAAAGTTATATAAAACTACATATATCCGAAAGAAAATGACTCGAAAATACACAACATATTATTTGGTATCGAAAGATTCAACCAAAAGGCAAACTCAATATATACAAAAGAAAAAAGTTGAAGAAACAAGTCAAGAAAAAGGATAAAAACAATATTCACAAAGCATGAAGATGCGGATAAGAATGAAATTCAATGGCTTTGAATGTGTAGTTAAACTGCATTAAACTTGGTTTAAACAATGTAAAGCGAAGCGCAAATAGATATCTAAATGGGGGAAAATTTTTGACTTTTTTTTTTGCGAAAATTTTGTACGAAAGAAAATTGTGTACACGTGATGTAGCATAGTTTTATGAGCAAAGTGATTTCGTTTAAAACTTTAAACAGGAAACAAATTTTCAACAATCATGTTGGAGATGTTTAGTGTCAAAATGGATAAAGTCAACAGTAAATAAAATATACAATTTTAGGGTAAATTTAGAAGGAGTGTAAGATTTAAGGGTTATTTATATGTTTGAAAAAGTGTTCTAGTCATTTTGCTGTATATGCAACATTATCATTTCTTTCAGCTGTCGGCATAGTATTTTGCGTTAGTAAGTTCGAGAAGAAATATTTGATGATTGAGACGTTAGCTATTCTTTAGAAAATAGCAATTCTTAAAATAAATTCCCCTGAAAACTCAATTTGTCGCACTGAGTCGGCCCAAAGCTTTTTTCTTAAAAATATTTGGATTAAATTAGCCTTCGTAAATAAATTTAAAGG
Source organism: Tricholauxania praeusta (assembly GCA_949775025.1). NCBI lineage: Eukaryota > Metazoa > Arthropoda > Insecta > Diptera > Lauxaniidae > Tricholauxania > Tricholauxania praeusta. The sequence goes on from OX459030.1 coordinate 14,055,096, forward strand.
AATGATGTCGAGTACAAAATTACTGAAGTTTTCACATTTGACAATGATAGGTCTGCTTACTTATTGTAGAGATCGTTATCAGTGATGACTTTTTGGTACTTTTTCAGTACATTTGCTTAGTGAAAAAATTACAATTTTGCTCAAGTAAATTTAGTTGAAATATGCGTAGAAAACTCGAATAAACTTTGATGAGCTTTCATCTTGATTTTTGTTTGTTTTTTTTTTTTCGTTAAAAAAGGTACAATTTTATTCGAATAGTTTTAAGTAACCTTTTGATATTCATGATGAGAAAGTACATTCGTCACTTAAAAAGTACATTCCAAGTTCTCGATTCCTCAAATCCCATATGCCATCACTGATCGTTATGCGTAATATTGGAACTTATAGTCCGGGAGGTGGAGTTATATTTTTCATAGTTATTTCCTCCTTCTTAATTTTTTATGCAAATGATAGTTTCCAGAGTGGGCCTGTGTGAGTATGACAAATAATCTCCATGAATCTGAAACTGAATCAAGTTCTGAGGAATCTGATAAAGGGGAAATAGTGGTAAAAACATATCCATCCCAACCAGTACAGATAATCGAAGTTCAACTGTATGTATGATATTGAACACAAAAATAAATGAAATTGCCTAAAAATTTAATTTTTTCTTAATCAAAACTTGGAGATGCCTATTGGGCATATTTCCGATAAAAGAGTTATTTTTTTATTTAACAGTTCATAATTTTGCTATTAGTTCTTAGAATTTTCCAACAAATAGCAATAAATGTTGAGCTTTGGCTTTTAAAAATATTACACATAAGACATTTTGTTACTCATTTCAAAACGTCATTTTGCAACATTGGTCCAACATCTTTCCAATTAAGGAGCTATCTACTCGTTTGGATTTATTTATCTTGCAATTTATTTAAATTTTAGAGTTGAACGAGTGAAATGACAATAATTTATACAATAAAAACAAGTACTTGATATGTTTATTTTATTGAAAAAATGACAGTATGACAAAAGAAATCTTTTTTCTTTAATGGCGCATTTCATTTAGTGAACAAAGGAGGATCTTTTCAAAATCAGCGACTGATAAACATTAATAAAGCGTTTGCTGATTAATCACTTAAGTTTACTTCTAACAATTATTTTGGAAATTAAATCACATCAAGCATTTTCAAAAAACACTCGAAACTCGCTTACCAAAAACTTAAGCGCAGAAAACACAACCGCTTCAGTGTACCACAAATCTACCCAAAATCAGTTCACTTTGTTGTTGTTGTTGTTGTTCTATTTTAACATTTAAATTTTGAGTTAGTGTGGTTGTCGCTACATGGCTTTATTTACTGGTATTCACACTGTGCAAAAATTTAAGCCGGCGGATGCTGACGAATCTGTAGCGTCTAGCACTTGCAAAACTTTGAAGCGTAGAAAATTCCGTTGAAACCACAGAGGCAGAAATAAATTCACTTAATTATGAGGAAAATATGAAGAAACTTTGCGGCAAACTGTGTTGCAATTTTGTTGCTTATTAATTGTTGTTGCTATGGCTTAAATATTTTATAAAAATGCTTAAAGACTTGTAGTTTTTTACGTAGAATAACAAAAATAGTTGTACTCTAAAGAATTAAATCAACGGAACGCACAAAATAATGCTAAGATAGACAGTCAGTCAGTCAGTTGAAAAAAAAATATTTCATAAACTAAATTAAAAAAAATTCAGATATATACAATTTAATTTGCTACTGTAGCTGATGCATTTTAAATTTTGTTTTAAAAAAGAAAAACACAAACAGAATTTGAAATGAATAAACAGCAGTTACATCCGTAAGGCGAATATTTAATGGAAACCACAAGGCATATGGTAGCAGCAGCAGCAGCAAGAACATTTAAAACTGAATCTCCATGTTCTTAAGGATTTCATTTATTTTCAAGCAGTTTCCTTAGTCAAAGATGAATGATTTTTATAAATTTTTGATTAAAAGAGTAATTTATTTTAAGATATTTGATGAGCATATTTGCATATACCTGCGGCATTGTCCGTTTTAGTCTTACAACTTATTGTAATTAAAATGCTTTCTCATTGTAAATTTGTTTAACGTTGTTGTTCTCTTGAAAAATAATGTACATACATTTTTTTAAGAATTTGCATAAGTCATTACAATTTATCAAATTAAAAAATAGAATCACTAATTCATTAAAATTGCATTTTTGATTAAACTTCAAAGCCATAATAGATCAGGCGATCAGCAGACCAAGACTTATATCCATAAAAGGCATTAAATGTAAAAATCTTATGCCAAATGCTTTCAATGGATTTTTAGTGTCGTAATTATTTTTCGAAAATTTTTAAAATTGACCTTAATTTTTCAAAATCAAAAATGAATATAATTTTTTTTAAAAAGACGGAGACTTTCGATTATTCTATTGAAAGCATTTATACTAAAATTGTTCAAGTCCACCCAAAAACAACACTTTGACCAAGTTTGAGGTTAATGGGCAATGGATGGAATTTTCGGCCGAGGATATTTGACATGAAACGCGCCATATATTATTCTAGGCCCCGTTTAAAGTTAAGTTTTTATTGAAAGTACAAAAAAACAAGATATTTGGGTTTGTGTGAAGCAATGGTGGAGTAGGGAAGAAGGTGAAAATTTGTCCATGTTAAGACTGCTAAAGCTCTAATAGTTTGAAAAAATAAATGCTACTAGTAAGTCTCTGCAATAAGTAGAATGCTTACTATTAAAAGAGTACATACATCCGTTTAAAAATTATGGTCCATAATGATCCAAGAAAAAGATTATAAAATTTGAAAAGGCTATAAAGGCTATCGGTTAGTGTGAAAGAGAAAACTTGCAGAGGGCGAATAAGAAATGTGTTTTTTGACAAAAAAAAACGGTCCTTACAGGGACCGGAGCCACCCTAAATGATGTCCAAAATCCATTTTCGACCTTTTCAAATTAATTATAGAAAAAAATACTTTCCGAAAATGGGCCAAAAACTGTCCATCCAGGGTCCGGAGCCATCCGAAATGATGTTTGAAATCCATTTTCGACCTTTCTCCAATAATTACAGAAAAAAAAAAATCGAAAATTTGTCAAAAACAATCCTTCCAGGATCCGGAGCCACCCTAAATGATGTCCAAGATCCAGTTTCGACCTTTTCCCATTATTTACAAAAAAAAAAATGTTTTCCGAAAATGTGTCAAAAACGGTCATTTCCAGGGCCCGGAGCCAACCTGAATGAAGCAGCATTGAATTAAATTAAATGCATGCGTAAACACCCAATTTTTATATAACCTAAAAGTATGCCACACTTTTTGTAACGCATTTCATTTGCTCATTTCCGTAACGCATTCACTAGTTTACCCCCAAGTCAAGCGTGCCTAAAGAAGTATATACTTCAAAAACAACGTAGCCGGACATTAATTCAAAAATAGAGAAGTTTTTAAAATCAATGAGTTTTATGTTCAGTTATTATAGACTTTTTCGTATATTTGTTGACTGAAAACTCTCAACACAAGAAAATAAGAAATTGATTAAAAATTGAAGGATATATACAAAAATGACACTGATGTTTGTACTTTGGAAATGAATAGAACCTTTACTTAACATTCCTTAAAGAAAGCGAGGAAGCCACATCAGATAATCCAGACATTTTAGATTTTTCATCAGACAGTGGTGTCGACAGACATAACAACTATCGAGCCGCCGCTAAATGTCTTCCATATTTCCGAATACTGAAATATTATTGACGATTTTTCCAACAATTCTCTTATCTAATGCGTCTGGAAAAAGATAATTTTCAGTTTTAAAAAAAAAAACTTTCTTAGGAAAAACAAACTAAATATATTGGTCATTTTGCTTATAGTGCAGGAAATCTTAAACTGCATTGATATTATCATTGATTTTTTTAAAAAACTGTAATATGAAAATTAATATTAAATACATTATTTATTAAATATGAAGATTTTCAATACTTTTCTTGTTTCTTAAAAAAGTAGATAAGAGTTTCCTGCAATTCCTAATTTGCATATGAAGGCTCCAAATTTTACGTTGCTTGGGACTTCCACTTGACTTGATCCGCTACTGGCTCTTGTCCATAAAAGCTTATTTAATCCATCGTTCTGAGTATCTCCAACATCCAGATATATTCAAATATATATATTTATATATACCCATGAGAGAGGAACTGTCAATTTTTTATCTGATCAAACAAACTCCACATAGCAGTTAGCCTATGGGCTAAAAGTTTTACAAAAAAATAAAAGAAAAATTATTTTTCATTAAAAAGGATAAAAATTATCAAATCAAAAAATGTACTGACGAAAATTCAGTACAACTTTGACATATATAAAAAAAACCTGAATATTTACTCTACCGTGAATGACATGGTAAAATTTATAAAAAAAACGCTGTAACAATCTAAATTGAAAACTTTTTTATTATGCGAAAAATGCAGTGGGTTACCATTATGCCGAACAATCAGCTAACCTAACCTGGTAGCATGTAATCTTTTTTTTTTTTATTCCAACTGCAATGTATTTTTTCAAGCACAGAATTGCTCTTTGACCTAAAAATTGCTGCGGATTTGTCTCTTGCTTCCTTTGGAGTTTTTACTTTATTTTATTTTTTTTTATGTTTTTGTAATTTGTATGGTTCGATTGTTTCGCACGAATGTTTCTATTAACTTGTATGGTTTTGTTTTTCAATTTATTGATATAAACTAGTGAGTATGCAGACTAACAATGACAGAGTACAGTGCGGTGCATATTAAGTGTAATGCTTAAGTTTAAAAAAAATTCAACTAGAATTTTCGATCGGATGGAGGTTGTATTTAGTTTCATGAGAGTTTATCTCTTAATCATAAAAAAATTATAATTTTGAACCAGACCTTGAAACTTTTAGACTTTTATTCAAAAAGTTTTCAAAATATAAGTTTTTTAAAACTTTTTTGTTATAAAAGTTTTGATAAACTTTCTTCAAAAACTTTTATTGAACAAAAGTTTTTCCAAAAAACTTTTTCAAAAAACTTTTATGAAAAACTTTTTTATAAGAGTTTTTCCGAAAAACTTTTAAAAAAAATTTTTATTAATAAAAGTTTTTTTAAAAGTTTTTTTTTGACTTTTTGAACTAAAAGTTAAAAAAAACTTTTATCTTCGGATGTAAATGTTTTAAGGAAACCTTAACTTTTATTTCACAAATATAAAAGTTTAAAGTTTACTTTTACCTAAAAAAGAACTTTTATGAAAGTTTATTTCAAGCTCTGTTTTGAAAAAACTGTTTAACATTTGAATGAGTCTCTTGTCGTTGCAGAAAATTGTTTCTGAAGATAATTTCAATATAAAGATTACTAAGCTGACCAGGTCAACATTTTATAATCAGTTCTATCTTGAAGTTTCGATATAGTTTTGCATTTTAGTAAACTTTACTGTATGTGTTGCAGCATTGCTGTGAAGTTTATTTTCACTTTTTTATATAGCGAACACTGAAAAGTGCACCGCCCATGAATACATAGTGCAGTATTGCATTTTCGATTTGAAAATTGCATGAATTGTGTTACCTATTTGTAAGTTTAATCGTAGCACACGTTATACACCACGGATATATATCGATGATGTTTCAGACCGTGTTGTTATTGCTGCAGTTGTCCGTCGGTGGAAGTGCACAAGCGTTCAATGCATTCAGATTACATTGATTCTATGTAGGTAAGCGTATTAGTACTAATGTATAGTATACGAGTTTCGTATATCAACCATATTCTATTAATCGGAAATTCGAATGCATTGCCACACCGCTGCATGCGGGATAACCGAAAAATTGTCAACGGAAGTAACACGGTTTGGTAACACAACACTTGGTCACATGCGTGCCATACTATAAATGAGCCAGAGCATTTTGTTGTTCATTTTAGTGTTAATTCTAAGTCCCAGCAGTAATTGAAGTTCGTCGTTGCCAACTGCATTGCTAATGTGCAGTAACAGTAAATTTCCCAGTATTTGAGGTTGCAATTTTCCACCATGCATACATACATACGTATTGCTTGTCCCATGAGACAAACGCTGCTATTTTTTGTTTATTTTCTGATAATAAAATGCACAAATTTTAAGGCCGAAAAAAAAATGTAGTAGCAAATACTAAAAATTAAGCTAAAAATACAATAAAATTTCAGAATTCGAAAGATTTTGTTGAAATATTTTCCAAAATTTTTATGAAATTTTGCTGTCTCACAAAAAAAAAAAAAAAAATATTTGAACCAGGAATTTTGCTTTGATTTGGCTTTCGATATTTTTCCTTCCACAGCTACGCACTGAAATTCGAACTATTTCTATGTAAACCACATGCAAATAGGACACTAAATGCTCTCGAATTTTATTATTTTGCAACAGTAAATAAATATGGTAATTAAATTAAAATTTAAGCCAAAATAATTTTGTTCAACACTCAATGCACGAAATATCTGTTAAACTATAAGCCATATGAAATAAAAAAGTATTTGTAAATATTAAATAATCAACATAACATGCAATTTCTGAACGTTCATATATTATAATCAGTTTTAATAATATCTAACACAATTTCAATAACATATAATATCTATTAAATTTACCACTTAAATTATTCAATTAAGCACAGCTTCCTGTTGAAGTCTTCTCTTACAACATTTTTGAAATTTCATTGAAATATAATAATAATTTATGCCGGCATAGGTTAGTCAACAGCATTTAAACTGATCTGTGCAAAATTAAATTACCTGTACCTAACTTTCTTGCAAATTTCAAATTAATTCCAACTAATAAATTTATAGGAATGCAAAATTATTTAAACTTAAAAGCTCTTTTATTAATTGCTAAAGCACATAATTCAATTAGTGCAAAGTGCTTAAGCAAAACTTCATTACTTACATAGTCGAATAGGAGCTGTGAAGCGTCAACGAATCTTTTCCAGATGCTAATGATGATGTGGATGGTGTTGAGAGAGCACAGTGAAAGAAAATTCTGTACGAATTCAAAATGAATGTGAAATTAAAATTATTCCGCAAAATCTCTTTTCTAACATCAATTAGCTGAAAAAAATCCATAAACAGCAAACCAATCTCTATTAACTGTACATTTTTAATTTGCTTAAGTTTATGTTCAAATGTCACAAATAACATAGAAAAACATCATTTGCTCTCAATTCGAAATTGATAACAGCAGCAAGTTTGTCAAAATTTTTGTTTAAACAGAGTTTTATGTACATAATTAAAAAAAAAGAAGCGAGTGCAAAAATAATAAAAATTTAAGTTTTTGGAGCTGTTTGAAGTTGGTCATGTTCGCAAACATAAGTGTTATAAATAGGCAGTTCAAAACGGATAACACAACATATTCGCATTTTTTTTTTTTTTTGCAAAGTTAAGAAAAAGAGCATTGCACAACATAATCCTTTTTCGAATAGTAGGTGGTGCCACGCCCCTAAGAGGAAAATAGCTTTCCACGGCTAATTTAATAAACCGGTTTTAATGAAATTTGGTTAGGAGATAGATTATACCATAAAAAAGATTAGTAAAGACTCTAAGTCCTTTAAGTGGGCGTAGCACCGCCTCTAATGGGAAAAAATGTAACCATGACTGAGTTGCTACTAGAATTTTGATTAAATTTAGTATGGGGACAAATTGATTACTGAGCAGAAAAATTTTTTTGTATTAGGACAGTGTCACGCCTCTTACATGAAAAACGTTTTAACAGCAAAAAGAACATACTCATAGAAAGCAATGCGGATATTTTTAAGTGTGGTCTATTTTTAGTCACATGAGAGCTTTTAGGTTTCAAAATTCGACGATAATGGAAAAAATCATATTCCAATACCTTAATGTAAAATATTCTCACAATGTAATCATCGCTTGTATAGTGACAAACCTACTACATTTTAACTGTCTGGCAAATATTCAATAATACAAGTGTTCCGGAATATTATTCGCTTCTTCTAAGTAATACGATTAAAAGTTATAGAAAATGCAAAGTAAAAAGTCAATAGAAATAAAGCAGCAGAAGCAATTTTCATATTTACAAATTGCACATACTTGAGCACACAAAATTACTTTTCCAAGTTTTCAATTAATTTCATATTACATTATGTGCTGTTTAAATGGATTTTCTCATCTTTTAATTTTGCTGCTTCTCCATTACCAAATATTATAATTTTTTTTTAATTTTTTTTTGGGCCACAATATGCGTCGCATTTTCGATTGTTCTTCAAATGGAAGCGTTTGTTTGATTGCGTTTTGTCGCGTACTCTTGAAAAAAACGTTGTGAATAGAAACAAAATATTTTTTGACACAGATCCAACGATGTAATTAAATTTGCCAGATTGCTGTATAGAACAAAAAAAAAACTACAGTGAATACTAGCTGTAGTAAAGTCCTTCAACGGAACGTTACAAGGGTCCTTGATATGTCTGGCTTGTTTACATTTTCGGCCTCTTCGGAGAACAGTCAGCACACCATTAATTTTTCCTTAGGCGTTAGCATCCAATAATCTTTTTTCCTTTTTATTTTTTGGCACTAATCCAAAGATCTTTGCGCGCTATGATTTTTAATTATCAGCCTGTGTTCATTTAATTCGAATTCATTTGGCAAGAGTGCTGACGGAAGCGTCGCCATTGTGATGACAAAATGTTTGCATACGAAATGCTGACTGCAGCGGAAGTGCTATCATCTTTGATAGAAAATTTCCTGCTGTCGTCTCCAGTGCAATATGCGTTGATGAGGCGTGCTCTGTGCTCAGCATTATTTAATTTTTTGGAGAATTTTTTTTTTTTAAATAAGAACAAAGAAAGTCAATGCAGCTCAGCAGCTGAAGCAGTTCTAATTTAATCTTTAATTATTAAAATATGAAATAGAATAAAATAAAAAATTTAATGTATTCGGAAATAGCATGCATAATTAGGCCGATAGTTTGCTTGTAAGCGCCTAAAGGCATGCAACTGTTTCTTTTTTCTGCATCGATACTTCACGTTGTGGTGTCTTTTTTCGCTTATTTTTCTTCAAAAAATTACGCATGTCGAAGAGTAAAATTTTTGCATAAGTTAATTGAAAAGAAAAATATTAATTATGACATTTATTGTTGCTACTCAATAAAAAAAATCGTTTAAAAATCAAGCAAAGTTTTCAACTCTTGGTAATAATACCCCAATTATTAAAACTATCTTATCGTTTTTAGGATCATGCTTCCAACGTCTACTAAGTTTCCTAAAATATTCTTCAATGTTTTTCCTATAAATACATAACAAATTGTTTGCTTACTTGGGATTTGGCGCATCTACTTGTCACAAAATATTTCTTTACGAATTTTGATGAAGTTTACTTGAAAAACTTTCAAGGATTGGCATTACTAAGTCCACTTACCTTTTTGTCAATGTTTGTTTATAACAGCAAGCGTTTTCATACCAAGTCTCGTTGCCACACCTTTATAAAGGATTCTCTTACTTCTTAAGAATAACATTTTTAAGATATTATTTTGGATCTACCTGAAAATCAAATGTAAAGCAATGCTTAAAAAAATGTTTAAAACAAAATGAAGAAAGGAGCGCGGTAGATTGGCCCTTGACAAAAACCTGTTAGTTTAATTTATTGTACTTTCACTCCATTCATTTGAGTTTCAAGAGTTGATTTATTTAGCTATTGATTCCGGAGATGTCCATTAAATCAAAGACTCAAAATAACTATTATTTGTTTCTTTGTAATTGAAAAAATTGACCAATTTTAAGGATTATTTTTAAAAATTGTTTTTAATTATTATGGATAAGAAATATTATTTTAATTGTTGATAGCTATTATTTTTCAATGGATTCTTTTTTACGTTGAGTCATAACTATTATGCATAAGATATTGTTTATGCACTACCAATAAGTATTAATTTGGAAAAAATATTTTCTTACGTTGTTTTGGAAAAATGTTCAAAGCGTCTCTCTCATTTTGTAAATTTTTTTGTACCAATCGATGGAGATGGTAGTTTCTATGACATCACCAGAGGTATTCCAAAATCCCAAAAAGTGTCAGATTTTGGTCCATTTTCGAAATTTTTCTAGCACCAATCGATGGAAAGAGTTCAAAAATAGATGTTGGATATCACTTATGGTGGCTCCGGACCTTGGAAAGGACCGTTTTTGACCCTTTCGGTCCTTTTCATAGTCCGAAGCCATCCTAAGTGATGTCCAAAAGCCATTTTCAACCTTTCCTTATCAATTGGAGCAAAAAAATTTTTTAGGGTGGATCAAAAAAAAAATTATTTCTTGCACCAATGGATAGATAAGTCGACATTTTCGACCACTTTCCAACAATTAGTGCATAAAAAATTGGAGAAAAATCAGAATCATTTTCGGAACTCGGGACCACTTTTTAATGGCTTAAGTCCATTTTCGACCTTTTTCCTTCAATTGGTTGAATTAAAACTTCGAAAATATAGCCAAATCGGACACCCTTGTGAACCGATGGCCACCTCTGGTGATGTCATAAAAGCCCCATCGATAGGTGCAAAAAGATTCACAAAAATGGGAAACTCTTGAACACTTATTTCCAAAACAACGTAAAAAAATGTTTTCCAAATTAATAGTTATTGACAATGGAAAAAAAATTTCTTATGCATAGTAGTTATGACTCAACGTTAAAAAGAATACATTGTAATATAATAGTTATCAACAATTAATATAATATATCTTGTATAGTGAATATTACCAAAATACTACTACTAACTTTGTTACAGGTCACATGATTTTAGAATGCAGAACTCATAGCAGAATCTCAATAAGACCGAATATGGATGCGACGTTGAAGATCTTACTCTGGGATTTTCCTGTTATCGCTCGAATAAGGCTCTAAGCTCCTAAACTGGTATGTTTCAACTCACCTAATAATTTTGCAAAATAAACTTCACCGAACTAACATTTTTACTAAAAAAAACAACAAACAAATGAGCTGTAATATCATTTTTACTTAATGTGGTGCCTTTTCTTGATCACCAGCAACCTTATAAATTTTCAGTTTAAATATTTATTTTCGCAAACAATTTATGGTTTAAGTCGCTATTTACAACCATCCCCTGTAAAAATTTGTCATATTTGTTGTTTATGTAAATACATAAATAAATTTAGAAATAGCAATATTTGAACACTATCTGTCATAACTCAATACGGAAAATTAGATTCTAGAAATGAGCTTGCTTAAGAAGGATCTTTGATATACAGCAAAATTTATTAAATGAGCCATTGATTGCTAATAGTTCTCTCAAAATTTTAAGATAATAAAATTACAAAACTAATTTTGTGCTTACAAAATAACTTAATAGCTAAACCAAATTGAAAAAGCAATGATAATTGCTTATATTCGAATGTGCTCTGAAGTCTTTTGAGACGCGTTTAATTTAGTTATGCCACGACTCACTGGAAAAAACAACTTCCAACGAAGCAGTAGTGTTGTGGAATACAAACTTCGTTGCTATCGATAAAAGCTGTATACAGCTGTATATATCATAGATACCATAGTAGTAAAAATGTTAACACTGAATCCGTATTGAAAAGTTCAATGCTCTAAAAAATCCTTTATAAATTGAAACATAAAAGAAGAATATTTTGACCTACCTTGGTGGCAATATATGTGATTTAGTTTTTAAATATGTGATGAACTAAATTTTAATTTCTTATTTAAAATTTTCGTTTAATCATTACGAGAAATAGTTACAATTAACCCACTGCTAATATTATGAAAATTAGTTACTCATACGTCATGTTGTACCAAACAGAAGTAAGAAGAGAGTAATACAACTTATTGTTAGAATCGATACTTCTTTTTAAGTAAAACAACTCTTCATAAACGAAACTATTTGTCATTCTACTTGTATTTGCTTTTGGCTAACAGCAGTCACACTTTCTAGGCAAAAATCGCTCATGCTACCAACTACCAAACTCTTTTGCTTTGCAACGATTTCAACATGGTTTAACCTCTAAGAGAAGAGAAGAATTTGTAAATACCATGCTACTCCAACTGACTGATGTTGACTATTCGTTGATTGTGAAGCATCAAATCTATTTAAAGTAGACAACGCTGCCTGTTGGCGTTGCTTTTGAAGGACATGTTTCTGTCTTTATGGTCTGTACTTTTAAGTGCCCCAACATTTGCAGTTTGTATTATCCTGTTTCGAATATGCTGCGTTGTTGGCTGTTGCTGACGTCTCTGAACGTTGAGTCCTTGAGCTGTGAATAATTTTTCTACACTTAATCACGAATTCTTGATTCATTGAACGTTGGTCGGTTTCTCGGTTACAATCGAGTGCTTCTTTGAAATTGTTAGTTTTTGTTGTTTATTTGTGATTGAAGTGCTGTTGTTATTGTGGCTTAAGTATTCAGCTTTAGTTTTTAGTCGCGCTTTCACTCATTTTGAGTTTGTTTATTTAAGAACACTTTATGCAATAATTTTCTTTGTTGGTGCGATTTTTGCGAAATTTACGACGCCGCATCTTAAATTTATAGGGGAGGCAATTTATTTAATGGGTTGGAAATAGTTTTATCTTTTTTTTAGTGAAACTAAGATGTGAGAAAATGTGATAATTCGTTCAGAATATCAATGAGGAATATACTTTTGTTTATAATTCCTCTGTAGATTGCTTCAAAGGTGATTCAGTTGGTTAATGAGTTTGGACATAAATCTTATATGCTGTAGAGAACGCTAGAGCTGTTCAAACCTTTATTTCCCTTAAAAACTGATGTAACTTCTCTTAAAAGTTTGCATAATTAGCTTTATCAAGAGTTTATGTTGTGCACTCGAAAATTGCGTATTTAAAAAAGTTGGCTTTCAAATTAAATTGAGATAAGTTCCATATTCGGTAGATATATCGATGAATTATTAAGTTTTAGTGCTTACCACAAATTTGTTGAAAATAAATAGTTTTTTAGCTTAGATAGAGCAATATGAAAACATTGGCAAAATTAAAACTTTAAAGTTCATTAGGAATGACATTTGTGTGAAGGCAAATAATTGTCTGTTTTTGTGCAAGGATACATACATATGTCCTTGTGTGTTTGTGTGTGTGACATTTTATGTTGTCAAATTAACACCTGTCAACAATTTGTCATGAAAATCTCCAGTTTATTTGTAAATATGTTTTATGTTCTTGTACTCGTAAATTTTGCGAAACATTTGCAAAACAATTACATGTCATGCCATCACTTCGTCTGTTGTATCTGTTGTTATCACAGCACTCATTCTTATTCTGTGTACAACAACAACAAATTACAATATTTTGTTGACATTGATGTTATTATCTTGTGTTATTAACAACAACAGCTGCAGTACAGTAGCACTAATATTTTATGATGGCATTATTTGCAATAGTTTTGAAATTAAACAAAATACGTGCATTTCATAGGTTTATGGTTTGAATTTAAATTTATCCTGGCACAAGGATTATTTGATATTATTATGAAGGTCAATATTGAGCTAATTTTAGTGCTTTAAATGTAAATGCATGTATATGTATGTAGTTGTGGTTATCTTACTATATTCTATTGAGTTTATCGAAATTATATTGAAAATGCAATAATCGAAAGATAGATATCTAGATAATTTGCTCAGAAATGAATCTCACTTATGGAGCATTCTTATCAAAATGAGCTTTAAAAAAATATTCGTATCGAAACTTGAGTTTTCACCAACTTTTAAGAAGGCAAAAAGTTTCAACTGTTATTGGCTTATGATCAAAATTTTGCATGGTTAAAAAATTTCAAAACTAAATTCTCTCATTTTGCAAAATTTTTCGAAAAATTTGGCACAACAATGGCTTTTTAACTTAAGCCAAAGTGACCTGTAGTTAATCAAATATTAATGAAAAAAAATAAAAATTGGAGACACCAAAGTTCAATTCATTTTGGCAAGAATATCCCGTATATTGTTTTTTTTAAATAGAATAAATCTAGAGTACATTATATAGGTACCTATTTAAGGAACTATGAATAAATTTCCCAAGGAAAATTTAACATCAAAAAAGCTTCGACCAAAATGTAAAATTTGTATTTATAAAGTCAAAATGTATTTATAAAATGAAATCAAAAGTTGGGTGATGCACTTGTTTTCAGAGGTATTGACATCGGTAGTCACGTATAAGACTTTTCAAAAAAATCACTCCACATAGTTGACAATTCCTGAAACAATTTCCTTAAGGATGTAATAGAGAAATGTAGATTTATTTTTTCTAAAATTGTACTCAGCTTTCTTTAAAAAAAAACGTTACTTGTTTAAAAAAAGTATATTAATAACGTTGTGAGGATGGAAGTCGCTGACACTCGTTTCCATCCTCAAAAGGCTAACGCACCGTAACCCGCAACTAACATCGTCATTTATTTTTGGTTTAAATATTCGTTAAATACTCATTATATTTATGGAAAGAAAACAAAACACGCATGTGAACAACTAATCATTGAAGTTGGCATAAGGACGTATATTAGTAGTTAAGACACTAGGTTAAGTTATCAAACTATCTGGCACCACCAACCGAAACAGCTGTTGTGACAGAAAATTAGAACCAGCTGATGCAATCGACACCAGCAAAAGGTTAGGTGTTGAATGCAGATCATAATTTTGGACAGTCAACCGGGGTCCGCCGCAGTAAACACAACATCATCTCTCTACAAGTGGTAACATATAGTACTAATCCATTATCTATTTCTTTTCAGCAGTGTTGGCATTCGAGTATGCTTTCGGTTTTCCGAGGTACTTGAGTGCACAAGAAACAAGCATAGGCAGCTGCTAGCATAGCGTAGGAGTTGCGCATAGTTGGATTTCGGCTTAGCATTCGTTGCAACGTTCGATCATACAAGTACGCTTCGGTTTACCGGGGTACTTGGCTGCTAGAACTTAGCACCGTCGCTCTGCCAAGCTTCACTCTCACAGCATAGGAGTTGCGTGTGAAGGTTTCGGCTAATTTCAAACGCATGAGTGTGCTTTCGGTTTACTGGGGCACTCATGCGCTAGAACGCAGTCAGTTCAAAACCAACGCACAAGTGTTTTAGCTCAGTGGTCGCATAGGCAGAAGTTAGGTTTCGGTGTAGCATTCGTTGCAACGTTCGATCATACAAGTACGCTTCGGTTTACCGGGGTACTTGGCTGCTAGAACTTAACACAGTCGCTCTGCCAAGCTTCGCTCTCACAGCACAGGAGTTGCGTGTGAAGGTTTCGGCTAATTTCAAACGTTTGAGTGTGCTTTCGGTTTACTGAGGCACTCACATGTTAGGACGCAGTCAGCTCAAAAACCAACGCACGTACAATTTTAGAGGAGGGACAGAGTAGGCAAACTGAAAAAAATACAAAGTAGCGTCGCAGGAGACTGAAAAGAAAAGAGAGAAACAATTTTCCCCAGTTGACAAAACAGCGGTCCGCGAGCAGCGCCAGGGTGTATCTATCATAAGTATCACAAAATTTATATTTTTATTTATAATCTATGAATCTTAGCAAATTGGACGTTACATTTAATATAAAAATTAAATTTTCCTGAATTAAAGAAATTAACCCAAACTGAAACCATCCGCGTTTTTTTATTTAAAATTTAAAGAAAAAATAGCCAACCTGCAAAATACAAATTTTCTGTAACCGAACCTTGGACACCGGCGAGCTAAGACCCCGGCCAGAAGGTTCGTCACAACGTATAACATAATAAATATTAAGAAAGCTCTGCTTATGTAACATATTTTTAATCTTTTTGTTTCTTATATTTCTTCATCAAACAAATTCTTACCGAAAAAATTATTAAACGAATTCCTGAAATTTTCTCAAAATTCGTCGATAATAATCACAACAAATACCTGCAATATAATTTTTTTTAAATTTTAATAAAAAGTCATGAATCTCTTATTAAAATTCTTCGCTTGCAGAAATACTTTATTAATTTTATTTTTTAATGCTAAGCATAATCTTTACTATATTATAATATTTCTCGAAAATTATTTATGTTTAGAAGGTGCTATGCTGATGAAGTGAAATACTTCCGCAAATTTTTAAAGTAGATAAGGAGCTGTATAACTCCATTTAAAATAAACGTATTGAGTGTAACAACTTCGTCAATGAAGAAGCTCAGAAATTCTTATTGACTTTGCTAATAAGGATTTTTTTGTCAGTAAAATAAAATAAAATTCTGAAACAAAACAAATATCGATTGAAAGTACATAAGCTACATATATTTTCGAAATATGTAAATAATAATTTTTTGGAAAAAAAATGGCTTTTTACAAAAATGCTTAACATTAATTAAGAAGAATTGTTGCACGTTCAAAAACTATAGCACAGATTACATTGTATGCAGTAAAATAAGAGGAACATCAACTGATATCACCTTAGAGCAATCTTAGATCGCTGAACTCGAATCTGTCAGACTTTGATCATCACATCAGCGTTATAAAATAACGGTCAATTAACCTGAGTTTGACACTGTTACAAACGCTCATTTACAAACTATATTTCGGTTTGGTTTTTGTGGCAAAGTTATTACTCATGAAAGGACAAACCTAATCCTTCCAGTGCGACTCCTCAACCTTCTTATGGAGATGTTTAATCAATTTGAATTTGATTGAAAACATTTACAAACGGTACGAATGACTGAGAATTTTTACATACATTCTTTGACAAAAAAAGCATCATAGAGGGGTTAAGGAGTTGTCCTCGAGGGGTAGCTTAACGGAAAAAATGTTCATAAGATTTGTCTTACTTTGCTTACTACAGTACTTCTGCATAAAAGTTGGTGTGTGCTAGCGGACTACGAAGCAAAAAGGGCGTATCTCAAAGAATTGTGTTTCGAGACAATTGATGTTTTGTAAATATCGCTTTGTTCTAACTTTTTCTTCGGATTTTTGAACTTCTGTATGGCAACCTAAATATCATTGTAAGGTTATTTATTTATGACTTAGGCAAAATATCGTAATTTCCTGTGTTTATACCATTTTCATGAGATACTGCCATTTCGCTTAGCATTAATAGCTTTAAAAATGTAGATACACAATTTTACTTAAGACTTGTCATAGAAACTTTCAGACAAAAGTTATGATATTTTCTATCATATAAAATACACATATAATTAAATTAAAACCAGAATCACATTATATTTCTAGAAACTATACTATATTTAGTGAAAGAAAAATCTAAAAAATTAAGCATGCATTATTGTTGCTTATGAAATCTCAAGCATTAAAAATATGGAGTTCTCTCCATAAAGACATTTATTTTTTTCGTTTAATTACCGTTATTTTTTGAAGATTTTTTGCCATATACAACTATTTACCTTCGTATTTTTGAGTGACGTCCAAGCCGCTTAGTCACTTGTGGTAAAATTAAGATAGAGGAAATTTTCATAAAAGATTATTTATATGTTTGAACAAAGATATCGGCTTTTGGAGTAGTGCATTAGTCGCGTAATTTCTTGACCTATCCGAATCACGGACACACATTTATTTTGAGATACGCCCTTTTCACTTCGAAGGGCAGTATAGTATGTCCAACAGCTGGTTCGCTAGACACAATGCCTTCGCATTAAGATTCTATTGCATACTTTAAGGCTGAGAGGTAACTAGTTTGTCCTGGGAAGAACAAGTCTTTACGATTCTACTGATTTCAATTTGATGGCATGTTTTTAATAATAAGCAAAAAAATAAAGAAATCCTTAAAGTGTAAACATTGTGCTTTACTAAAGCAAATACATTAGCGCTTTTATCTTCCTCAAAGCCAATTTTATTTTGTTTTTTAATCTGTCGACTTAACACAGCACTTTAATCTCAAACTTTATCTCTGTGTTGGTGTTTTGTGTTTGCTTGTGTTTATGTTTGTGTTATGTGTTTTCTTAACGTAGTTTACAGTTTCCTCTCTTTTTTTTTTTTTGTAATTGTTCACTTTAACATCTTTCACTTGAATTCTTCACTTGTTCACATCACAGCAATGAATCTCAATCTGTTGCAAACACTTTCGGTTGATGTGTTTGTTACGAATATACTATGTATGAGTGTGTGTACATGTGTGTAATGTGTCCACAGGGCAATGCATATTCTTGGGCTTTATTTCTGGAAAATAGCAAAACACGTGTTGATTGCTCAATTGCAGAATTTTTAGGTTTTTTTAATGAACAATTATTTTAAAATGAATTTCATGGAAACGAATGATTCGCATGCAAAGTATGTGAAATTAAATTGTCGCAAAATTTAATTTATAAATATGATGCAGAATATCTTAAAATCATATATCTACAATATAAAAGTATTTTAGAAATAAAAAAAAAACTTTACTTACACTAATGCAAAAAATACTCAAAATATGCAAAAGAAAATTTGAAAAATTTTATATAAAATAACACCAAAAATGTTATTTTTTACTTAGAATTTTTCTTTTTATTGCAATATTAAGTTTATGAAAGCTGTTGAGTGATCTTTTAGAGAATAATTATATATACTTTCGGAATCGAAAATGATATTTTTTAATTATATGCTGCACTACAGCTTACCTTTTTTGGTATCAAATATTTTGCTCAAAAGTACTAATTTCCAGAAATTTTTTACTACGCCAATAATTTATAATGCAAGAGAAATTAAATTCAAATTATCTCATATATTAAGGAAACATAAAAAAATATTTTCAAAAACTTTCTTATAGAAAAATTCCACATCGAAACTTTTGTCATTTCCAGCACAGACCAACACATAGTTGAATTCTATAATAATTTTCATATTTTTTAACGTCGTTATCACATCCGAGTGCCACTGCATATGAAATATAATATGAAAAAAGTAGTATTTGAAAACAATAAGTGGAGCAAAAGTTTTGTTTTGCGAAAAAATCTTTAAAACATATTTTCTATTTTCAAAGTTTTTGGCAATAATTTTAAACGATGCAAAACAACAGCCGCAGCAGCAGCAGCAACAAATAACAATAACAACAAATAAGCAGCAGCACTCTCTCTATCTGCCGCAGGGATTTTTCGGTCCAAGTTTTGTCAGTCAGCTGCAGCAATCAGTAGCAAAATCAGCCATATTCAATTTCATGAAGCTTTTAGTTTTAATTATAGCCAATTAAAGCGAATGACTATAAAATGCACAACTACGAATATAAGTAGTAGATGCTAAGGAAGAAGAAGCAGAAGAAAATGAGTAGTAGCATCAAATGGCTTCGCTTTTATATCCGCTTCCTTCCCATCTGATGGCTATTGTTCCGGGTGCGCACAATATCATTGCCACTCTGCTATCACTCTGCTTGTCATGGCACTTGTTTTCCTCAAATCTCCGCTTCTATTACTTTGTTGTTGTATTGCCCGCGGCTTTTGGGTTTAAGTTCAACAACGCAACGTACAGGAAGTCAAACAAATTCGAACTTTGTGTGCAAAAGTTAAATGGAGAATTTCATTTATTTAAACGTATGCGCCACCACATTTACAGTGGCGTAGCCGAATAGCAGTTGAATTTGCTATGGTGGGAGAAGCTTTAATTGACATTATTATATATCTATTTAAAATATAAAGCATTAAAAATTCAAGCGTTACAAAATTTTGTCAACCTTATAAGTTTAATTTCTGCAATTTCACAACCAAAAGTCATAGCAATAAAGTGTTTAGAACGCCACTGCATTTGCAAAGCAAACTTTGGAGAGGGTTAATGGAGTTTGATGAATTATAGTGGTGTTGATGTTGTAGAAGTAGGCACATTAATTTAGGACAGCATTTGAAAGCAGCATTTAATTTAAGTGCATGCTTTTTGAATTAAGTTTTAAAGTTTACACTTTAAATAACATGAAGTTTTGTTGCTCTTATATATCTATATGGGACTTTATTTGCCAAAACGAAAGAAGTCAGAACATTTAACGTGGTTGAACTTTTTTGCTTTCTCAAAGAACTTCACTTATATAATGTAATGCATACTTAGTGATTATTTTATTAACTTTATGCCACAGATTGTTATGTAAGCTTTCAGTTTCAAAGACTCAAAAAGGATCAAAATTGGTAATTTTTAAGCTCGAAGATGTCTTGAACTAACTATGGAGGAACTTGAAGAAGAAGGTACGATACCATCGAAGTAATTAACATTAAAAATAATGCAGTCGAGCGAAAAATCCTACGACTGATTTTAGAAGGGGAAGAGTAAAACATTTGTTTTCTTAAATATGGCCGTAATCGGCCCAATACAATTCATTTCATACATAGGATTTATATTGGTCAAATTAATTAGTGAGATCAATTTTAACAAGGAAAAGAGGAAGGAATAAATATTTTTCTTAAAAGAATATAAAACTTGTCTTTTTTGCGCTTAAAACATTTTTCCTTGAAGAGGCGTGGCACCGCCCACTAAAAAAATATATTTTTACTCAAGTTTCAATCTATCTACATACCAAATTTCATCAAAATCGGTGTAGTGGTACAGCCGTGATACCGTTTTTTACCATTTGGAGCGATGCCACGCCCGCTTTAAAGAATCAGAGCTTTTAATAATCTTTCTTAGGATTTAATCTATCTTTAAGAAAAATTTCATCAACATCGGTTCATTATTTTAGCCGTGGTAACGTTTTTTCCCGTTAGGGGCGTGGCAACGCCTGCTATTGAAAAAAAAAATTACACATGTCCCTTTCCAACAATAAAAAATCATGCGATTATGTTGTGTTATGTACTGGCTAAACCGTTTTCAACTGCCTATTTATTACACTTATGTTTGCGAACATGACCAACTTCAAACAGCTCCAAGAATTTAAAATTAAATTTTTTTTGCTCTCGCTTTTTTTTTTTAATTGTGTACATGAAACTCTGTTCGTGCAAAAGTTTTGACACACTTGCTGCTCTTATCGATTTCGAAATGAGAACATATGATGTTTTTCTATGTAATTTGTGACTTTAGAACATGAACTTAAGCAAATTAAAAATTTACAGTTATTAGAGATTGGTTTGATGTTTTTGCATTTTTTTCAGCTAATTGATGTTGAAAGAGAGATTTTGCGGAATGACTATCATCATGTATCACCTTTCTTACACACTTAAATACTTAAGGCAAAATACTCTTCAATATTGCAAAAAAAAAGAAACTGCATTTATGCAAGTTTGCAGGTGGTTTGCTCAATGTGATAAATGAATTCTTGTGTAAATTGTTTAAATTAACCAAATTTGAATATTTTCCTTAGATAATATCATATAGTAATGCTTTTATAATAACCTTTAATTTTTCTGTCACTGATGGCCTTTTGGCGGAAATGCCCATATTTATTCGTTATTCGAAAAGGAAACCTAATCGAATATTCAAGAATGCATAACACTGATTACATTACAACGCAAAGCATAGGAAATTATTTTTCGAAATTAATCATATATTATATTTATATATGCTCAAGTCAAGTCAAGCTAAGACTTATATTTAAAAGAAAACATAGTAAACCTAAAAAACTCAGACTCTTGTCTGGCTGGCACACACAATATGTACAAAATTTTCAATTCAGCTGACAACTAAAGCTCAATTTAAATTCAACCAAATTTTGAGAAAATTAACTTTAAAATATTTCTACTTAAAATAAAACAACTACATGTTTCTATGTACCAATATCATAATTGTATATTTTTTTATTAAATTTTTAATAAAACTTTACAAAACATCATCTGCTGATGTCGCATATGGTATTTTGGACCATATTAAAATATGGTATGTCTCTACTTGATTACGCCATCCACTTTAAAAGCAGCGAAGACAGTGACATCGCATCCATTAAAAGTTACACACATCTGGTGCTCAAAATGAAACCTTTTATTTGCCGCTACCGCTCCTGCTACTGCTATTGCTGGATGCTGATGCTGATGCTGATGCTGACTGAAGGGATGCAATGTCAAGCATGTCAATTGAGTGCGTATGTGCGCGACACATGAACATTTACCATAAACCAATTCAAAAGCAAAAGGCCTGAATGCGAATGGCTTACTTATGTCATATGTATGTATAGTACCTATAGGTAGGTTGATATTTGCATGAATATAAAGGTATTGCTTTCAAGAATGTTTACCTTTAAAATTTCAAATTCTTAGTGGTTTTAGTGTTGTGAAAAAAACTTTTCACATAATCGAATTTTGCAAGAAACCAAAATAAAACCGAGAGGAATTTTAAATTTTTGATGAGGTGTAAAATCACCTGGAGTAAAATCACCAGTATGAGTGAATAACAAAAATTTTCTGTTCTGTCCAGAAGGCCCATTATATTTCCTCGCAATAAGTGTTTGCTTTAAAGAAAAAGCTAATTGGCTCATAAGTTTTTCGAAAACGGTGTGTTGGTCTAAGAAAAATTGTGGATTCACCACGAAAGGCAATCAATATTATGTAGCAAATGTTTTCTGGCAGCTAAGCCTCCATTTTAAAGCTTAACACTTGTCTGCAAGACCATATAATTTCACTGCTGAAGACTACTTTCTTTGGGATCTTCTGAAATCACGGTATTACGTGAACGAGCCATATCTCTTGGCAGCCTTAAGGAAGAAATTTCAACAAAAAGTGGAGAGGTAATTGCCAGAAGGTTTGAGAAATGCATGGCAAACGTTAGGAAACGTGCAACAATTTTGTCGATGGCCACTTGACCGATATTTTTTTCGCAATTTAAGTAATCGACAACAGTTTAAACGTCCATACAAACATTATCAATCAATGACACCAATTTTTAAATTAAGAAATAAAACTATGGCCTCTGGAAATCGAGTCAGCATTTTTGCGCCAGCTAATTTATTAATCTTTTGACTAATGTGTTGCCCAGAATTGGGAAGGGGCCGGGAAAGCGGCGAAGATTACACGCTGTCAAAAATTATAACATACTTGGTCATGTGAAATAGAACAGAATTGCGACGTACGACTTTTAATCTGCCAACTGGTACCCGTCGATTTAGAATTAATTATATTTTTACGTCGGATCAGTGTTGCATTTCTAATGTATTAAAATTTGTCGCTTTCTTTTCCCATACGATTTTCTCAGCAAAATTTATTGTTTACAAATTTTGTTTTTGTCACTCTCTTTTCACATACGATTCTCTCACAAGAAATCAGTCGTGAAAAGCAGTCGTCCGCCACCATTGTATTCATTCAAACGATTTTCCGACTGGCTTTTTTTTGACAGCGCGTTATCGTCACCGCTTTCCCGACCTCGTCCCAATTCTATTCAAAGCATAACTCTGTTTTATTTTCGAGATTATACCTTTTTCTCTCTCAGCTGACTTACTTTGTTTTCATATGCTGACAGCGTGGTCAATTACTCAGCTGTTTTCTATAAAACATTGCAACGGTTAAAATTGATCTTTGGGTAACTAAAAATGAGCAAAGATTATTAAAAATAGCTGCTTCAAAAAATCTAATTGACGAAGAGATTGAGAAGTTGTTAGGAATAAGCGTTGAAGATAAAGAAGATTAAGATTTTAGTACTACCAAACGCGAGTACTACGCCAGTTCATCAGAACAGGTCATGATCCAAGAAGCTTTTCAGACGTGACAGTGAACAGCGATGACTACGATCTTCCAGACAGTGATAATGACGTTCCTAAGGACAGTAATGAGAATGGCGGAAAGCAATGAGCATAAGAAAGTTAATAATAAAAACGTTAATACAATAAGAGCAGAATGAGGCTTGCGCTTCTTGCATGGTATTACACTTTAAATATTTCCTAATGTTGCTTTACAGCAGCGATGGGCAAAATACGAAAAATGAGACATTTGTGACTCATTACAATAAACACATCGTTTTTCTTAAGAAAAATAACCAAACAAACAAACCACTCACCACTGCTACGCACATTTTTTTCTCTTATAAACGCTATGCATTGGACTTGTATTATTGTAGCATCATTTAGAAAAAGCAAAAAAAAATTGAAGCGAGCGAACAAGGAAACAACAATACGCATCTTGAGGACTGCTTTTCTCATTTCGTTTGATAAGTGTACTTTTATTTCTACACTCATGTTGTTCTTGTTTGATTCTTGGCATTGGCTTTTGGTTTATTGTTGAATTTTATTTATCGCAGTCAAAATCAGAGTTGTTGTGGAGTTTTTTACTGTTGTTGCTCTGGATTCCAAAACTTTGTCCATTTATGCTCTATAGCTTATCCCCGGCTTATTTAGACTAGGAAATTATGTAAAAAAATTTCCTCTTTATTCTCTTTTGTGAATTTTTTTTCGTTTACGTAAAACCACGAAACAAACAGAACGAAATAAAATACTACAAATTCTGTACTCGACCCTTTTGTTTTTAACAAACATGAAAAATTTTCAAATAAATATTATGTGTGTAAAGGGGAAATTAATAATGCATACGAAATTACAACAACCGGTACTCAATTGGTACTGTCTGTTTTTTTTGTTGTATGATGCAAGTACTTAAAAAACCGAATGCTGAGCGTAGCCAATAATTTAATTTTCTCAATTGAATTCAGTTGTTATCGAAATTGACACAATCTATGGATACTATTCAAAAGTTAACACACAAACACATACCATACTTACGCACACATGCTTAACATAATGTGCTGCTTACAAAAACGCGGCTAAATTAAACGATTCACATTAAGTGACAATAACGACATTTTTTGCGTTTCTTTTTTTTTCTTTCTTCGTGTAGTGATTTTTGACACTGAACGATTTCATCTATATCCTTGCAAATGGCACCAAATCGAATATTCCAACATTAGCGGGTTAAATGCGTCTTTTAAATGAAACCAGCGCAAAACGCACGAAACGTAAGTAAGTGCTTGTAGCCAACTTAAGTCAGTCGATATTTAGGGAGGAAATCGAAATTGTATTCCTTTTTAGACAGTTAGCGCTTTAAGGGTTGTCAGTTAAAGTTAAGTTGTCATAACAGTTTATCGGTGAGGGTGTAGCGAAATTTAGTTTTTTTTAAACTTTTTTCAATAATCTACTACAACTATCTTAAAGATTGATATTTTCAATTTTTTTTTTTTCAATATTTGATTTATTAATTTAATAATTGAAACAAGTGGAATTTTAAAGTTTTCCTTTAAAATCTACATACAGCCTGACATACTTGTTACGAATGCAGGATACCTC
Source organism: Tricholauxania praeusta (assembly GCA_949775025.1). Lineage (NCBI taxonomy): Eukaryota > Metazoa > Arthropoda > Insecta > Diptera > Lauxaniidae > Tricholauxania > Tricholauxania praeusta. The sequence continues at coordinate 14,080,137 of OX459030.1, forward strand.
TAGTTAAGGTTTACTCATTTTACAGCATTGACAACTGACAGCTTCAGTTTGAGAGTTCAATACAAGTTTGTCGTAATAGCGCAGTCAGAATCCTGCTTGTGCAAACATGCGTATGTACTATGTTCTAAGGGCACATGCTTGGTTTCCATTTGCGTTCGCTGTTAATGGCATCTGTTGACAATAACGATGACGATGATGTTGATGCTACACACTGATGATGCTACTGCCACAGCTACTGCTACTGATGGTGTCAATGATAACATCAAAGATGTCGGTGTCTATTGATTAGGCGATAACATGTACATTGCACAATACAACATACAAACGAATGTTTAATGTTTTTCATTAATAAGCATCCAGTCATATGGAAAAATCTATGTATTTGTGTATCTAGGTGTATCAATTTAAGCTGTGTATCTGTGTCATTTATTTGTACATTACATTTGGAATGTCTCTTTTTTTATATGTTTCTATGTAATAGAAATACAAATTTTAATTTAAATAATTTGAGTTTTCTTAGAATACGTGACATCAGTACTTTGAAGCTATGTCGTAAAAATTCAAATAAAATCATATTAAAAATAGGTGTAGCAATGCAAATTGTTTGAACTTCAAAGGTACTGTTTTTGCTGAAGATAATGATATTTTGTTATGCTATAAGCCAAAATGTATTTTCTGTCAAAATTGTAAAATCAATGCAAATAAGTTTTTTGTTCAGTACGACGTTAGATCTTGTTCTTACGAAATTCGAGCAGTGAACTGTATTTGTTTTAAGCTTACTGTTTCTATTGGCCTTTGCATTTATAATTTTAAAGTAATTAGATTTTAGTTTCATATGTATATGGGCATTTCTGCCAAAAGGCCATCCGTGACAGTAAAATTAAAAGTTATAATAAAAGCGTAACCATCTGATATTATCTAAGGAAAATATTCAAATTTTGTTAATATAAATAATTTACATCAGAATTCATTTATCACATTGAGCAAACCACCTGCAAACTTGCATAAATGCAGTTTCCTTTTTTTGTAACATTGAATAGTATTTTTCCTTAAATATTTAAGTGTGTAAGAGAGGTTATACATAATGATAGTCCTTCCGAAAAATCTCTCTTCCAACGTCAGTTAGCTAAAAAAAACGCAAAAATATCAAGCCAATTCCTATTAACTGTTAAATTTTAATTTGCTTAAGTTCATGTTCTAAAGTCACAAATATCATCATCATATGTTCTCATTTCGAAATTGATAATAGCAGCAAGTGTATCAAAATTTTTGCACGAACAGAGTTTCATGTACATAATTAAAAAAAAGAAAGCAAGTGCAAAAAAAAATAGATTTTAAATTTTTGGAGCTGTTTGAAATTGGTCATGTTCGCAAACATACTAAGTGTAATAAATAGGCAGTTGAAAACGCTTAAGCCAGTTATTAACCGCCATAACACAACATAATCGCATAATTTCATTTTTGTTGGAAAGGTTGTGAAGAGAAGGAGGGACATGTATACTTTTTTTTCAATAGTAGGTGGTGCCACGCCCCTAACGGGTAAAAAAGTTTTCACGGCTAAACTAATAAGCCGATTTTGATGAAATTTTGCTTAAAGATAGATTAAATCTTAAGAAAGATTATAAGAAATTCTGTTTCTTTACAGCGGGCGTGGCATTTCTCCAAATGGGAAAAACGGTATTACGGCTGTGCCCTTACACCGATTTTGATGAAATTTGGTATGTATATAGATTGAAACTTAAGTAAAAATATATATATATGTTTTTAAAATATTTTATGAATCGTTATTTCGCCAAACCTTTGGAGCTTATATCGGTAGATATACTGATTTGACTTGAAAATATGTTGAATTTTTCCTGGAATAAGTCAAATCAGTTTATGATCTAGGACATCTGGACTGCAAAATAAATGATCTTAATGAAACCGAAGAAATGATAAGATTTTGAACTTATTTTGGATATTAATGCCCTAACATAAGATACAGCGAAAGCTAAAGGCGTTTTTTTAAACATAATTTGTTTTGTTCCTTAAGATTAATATTTGCAAGATACTTGCAAATTGGTTTTATGGACTTGGCCGGTTTCGCAACTGGGATATGTATCATTTGAACAGGGCAATTATTATATGCTTTTCTTTCATTACTTCTATTTCCTAATAATCTAAATTATAAAACAGGGTAGACGTCTCAAAATATCTTACAGTTTCTTCTGTATGTTATACGGGTTTCAAAATAATCAAAAAATGTCTGACGTAATTAATGTTCAGTACCTTATAGCCTTAACATGACCTCATCCAACGCATTATTCTTTGTGATATTTTGATTAGTTTTCTCGTTGTTGCATTGCTGCATTGTTGACCGTCATTTTGTTGCAAAACTAATGTTATAATTTAACCTTGAACATTTTTTATTAATAATATGATTTCTTATAAAATTAGTTTCATCAATATCTCCATTAATATTTTGATCATCACTATAATTTCAATACTTTCATTCCAAATAAATAAAAGCAGCAGACGAGTATTAACTTCATCCTACATTGAGTTAAACGACTATTCATGTTCATGTCCAAGAGGAAACATAAAAAATGTTAAGTACCATTATTTTATTTTGCTTCATTTTTCTGATATTACGAAAATCCCTTTCCATGTTGTGGAAATTATGACCATCCTTAAGAAAGCCCGATGCTCAAAGTTTGAAGAAACTAAAACCAAAAGAATTATTTATAAAAAAAAAAACTGAAGATATTGTTGGCTGCATCATTGGGGAAAACAACAAACGAAAACACATTTTTATTAGAGAAAAAAAGACAATTTGTCTGGCATTACAAAGATGACTGAAGCACAGCTTCTTTATATCTATTCTATTTATTTGTATGTCTCTATCTATCGATCTGTCGTAATTCACTCTTTATGTTACAGCTGTAGTTATTTTTGATTGTTGTTTTGTTCTTGTTGTTCTGTTGCTCTGTTGTATATTTTCTTGGCCCACTGCACGATGCTGGCACAATTTATACTCATATCGATATGCTTAATAACTTGGCCATAAAAATAAAAATCGGAAACAAGCCATAAATACCGCATAAACAAATGAACAACTCATATTTAAATGGGGGGATGATGGTGTTGAATGGAGGAAAAGGAAATGGTATTGCATTAAGGGCAGTAAATCCAATGCAGATGGAGGAGTGGTGAGGAAGTTGAATTGAAATCATCATAGAACTGAAGCAAATATGAAATGGCAAAGAAATAACTTCTCTGAACCATCATGTACTCGTATATATTTTCAATAACAAAACATTTTTAGCGCGCACTCAAATAGATTGGAATGTTTTACGCGCTCAATACAGCTGAAAGTTGCTGCTGCTGCTGTCTGCTGAAAAGAGAAATAAAGAGATATAAGAAAATTACAAAATACGCCGATTGCCAGTTAGTCGAATTGGAAAAAAGTGAGTGAACTCAAAATAAATGCGGATTATAAACACTGAAAAATAAAGTTTTAGTATTCATTTCATCTTGCTAAAAACTGGGATTGTGAGACAATGGAACAATGACAACAATGAACATTGAGCTTGAATTGAATTGAGTATTAAATACTGAACATTGAATAATGAAAACTGTACACTGTAAACTGTGCACTGAACAACGAACGTTGAACACTTAAAATCATAAAACAATGTGCGTTGAACAACGAACGCTCAGCACTGAACATTGACCAAAAAACATGCGGAACATAGAACGTAGGGCTCTATTCATAAAACATTGTACGTTGAACAACGAACGTTGAACATTCAACATTGAATAAATAACATACCTAATCATCAAACAATGGAAATTGAACAACGAACGCTGAACACTGAATATTGACAAAAAAAACATGGGGAACATAGAACATAGGGCTCTAATCATAAAACAATGTACGTTGAACAACGAACGTTGAACATTTATTATTGAATAAATAACATACCTAATCATCAAACAATGTGCATTCAACAACGAACGCTGAACACTGAACATTGACCAAAAAACATGCGGAACATAGGGCTCTAATCATAAAACAAAGTACGTTGAACAACGAACGTTGAACATTTAACACTGAATAAATAGCATTCCTAATTACCAAACAATGTAAATTGAACAACGAACGTTGAACACTAAACGCTTAATTATTAACATGGAAAAGTAGCCACTAAACGTTGAAGACAATGCACTGAGTATTGATCACCAAATATTGAATACTTAGTATTGAACACTAAACGCTGAGTATAAGCATTGAACATTAAACATATTGAGCACTAAACGTTAGATAATAAGCTGTGATCATTGGGCATTAATATTTCGACGCTTCACAATGATAATTGAACATTAATCACAAAACAATGAACACTGGACACCAAACAATGAACAACGCACATTGAACTCTGATTACAAGCAACTGAATACTTAACGTTGAGCGCAAAACACTGAATATTGAAATTGAACATCGAACGCGGTACATTGAACATCGAACATTGCACACAGAATATTGAATACTAAAAGTTGAACACCGAACATTTATCTATGTATACGAATTATTGAAAACTGAGTCCTAATTTCTATCATTAAGCGCTTATTTAGTAAGACAAAAATTTTTTCTCGGTGTAATCATAGCTTTTGTAAGATTTTCTTCACTGCCAGAACATTTATCTATATGCCTTGGTTTGCCACTTTTTTTTCTCAACTGCTGTTGCTGTTCTTTTGGAAGAGCAAAGCTTAATTTACCATAAATATTCGTAAGAAATTCAATTGCTGATGGAGCGCCAATAGGACCAGCAAATTCTACAAACAAATTCCTTTTATATTTTTTTTTGTTCGAAAGGAGCTGGTAATGTAGAAAACGCAATGAAATGAGATGAAAAGAAATGGTGTATAAGAAGGTAATGATGCAAACGAATGCTCGAACAAAATGCGCAAAGTTCAATTCATTTCAAGCAGAAAAAAAAAGAAAAATTATCAAACACTTTATAGCAAATTATTATATTATGGCAGGATATGATCTGAAAAAAACATATTTAAGTAATTGGTCATTGCTTATGACCGAAGAAAAATTTATTGAATTTTTATTTTCATTCCAATAATAAGTAACTTAATTCTGTATAAAATTTCAAAAGAAATTATGGACAAAAAAACAAACGTCACAATTTCCACTTTAAAATCAGAAATCACAAAAACTAAAATAACAATTTTTTTTTTTATAATTTTACGCATCTTATTATGTCTGACGTAGTTATGTTTGTTATCTGAAACAATTTTATTGTAACAAAATAACAAGTTCAAAGATTTTTAATAAAAATATTCATGACAAAATTTATATTTTGAGAAAATAGTGTCCTTTTTTTTTCCTGTAACTCATTTGTAGAGCAAAAAGTTTTTCAAGCAGAAGCTATTACCATAAGTCATTTCGCTAAAGACCAAAGCCGGAATTCATATTTGCTCCCAACATACTTTGTATTTCCAGTACCAGACTCAGTGAATCATTGTTTATTAGCATAACGTAAATGCCAGCCGCATTATTACCTTCCGGTGCGGCTGCCGCAGTTGAATTCTGAAAACCACTTTGCTGCTTGTGAGCGCTTAAGAAATTTTGCGTGGAAGAATCGTAAAAAAAACCTCAATTATGCTTAACAAGAACGACAACAACACTGGTGGGGGTGTTACAAAGCGTTTGTCAATGCCACAACATTCACTTAAGTGAAAGAAAAAAAAAAAGTTATTCCGTGCCATTTTCGTTGTATTTTATTTTTTATTCCCAAAGTAGTTTTTTGTTTGTGGGCGTCACAAAGTACCGCCCGAACGAACGACCGATCGACCGACCGCCTGTGATGAGGCCACCTAAAGTTAAACACAAAAGTGACGAATTGGGATGAATTCATTTTTCCACGCGGACGATGACATGGCACATTTTTCACGCAATACTTTTGGCTTAGAAGAAAACTTGTAATATCTTGTGTAGCCTGATGACAATAACTCACAACAACAAATGCAAAAAAAAAAAGCAAAAATGTAAGAAAAAACACTTCGTCACTCTCACTCTTTTAATAGCGTGAGCTTCCTTAGCGATTTCATACTCGCACTTAGTCATGCAGCGTTAGGAACAGTGGTAGTTTTATAAGTGATATGGTTATATTTTTAAGTTGTTAGGATCAATACTGGTCATAGCAAAGATTATGCTAAAGCTGATATTACTGCTACTATAATATACTTTGCTGGCAGGTACCTTCATAGCGGTTGTCGTCCAATTATAGTTGAATCCGAAAATTCTGGGAAAACTCAGGAATATTCCATGTTAGAAATAAACATCTTCGGTCACATAAAGTTTCTTCATGGAGTGCATGATTTCTGAGAAAAGGAAAATTCTAAAATTTCCTGATTTTCAATAATGCTTTGGCATGTAACTTGAAGTAATTCCATCTCACCTAGCATTTAGATGATCATTTTTTTTTTTAAATCACCTATACGAGTCATTTTTGACTTCTATTTATGACCAAAAAGTGATTACTGAGAAAAAAAATAAAAAAAAAAAATCCAAAAATCACATTACGATCTACCCAATGATCTAAAACTGTTTACACAGGAAAACTGTAACAATATTATCACTTTTTGATCTACGTAATGATTCGAATATGACTTTAGAACTTATTCTTGAAAATATATTTTGAATTGAGTTCTGTCTTGTAGTTCATAATTACTTCACTAGAAGTAGATAATATATAAATACTTTTACAATAAGTAAAATTATGCATATAGGGCTGATGGTGATAAAAAGAACGGCAAGGACTCGCGAAGGAACGCGAATGCGAAAAAATTTAAGGCACATGACTCGCAAATGATTAGAAATATGACTCAAAAAAGACTCGCAAATGTGTAAAAATATGAAATATGACTCGAAAATGACTCGCTTATGACTCGAAAAAGACTCGCAAGTGATTAGAAATATGACTCGAAAATGAGTCAGAAAAACGGGTCATAAACGACTCTTCAAGAAGAATCGCGGATAGGGTACCATTTTCTCCTGACAAAAGTATCATTTATGATCAGAAAATGAGCGCATTTATGATCATTTTAATCAGACAGAGGATCGAAAATTTCATAAAATGCTGGCTGGGATCTATATTATTTTTGGCAAACACTTTTTTTTTGAGTCTTGCTTCAAAATGTCAAAGTTATAAAATATTTCTATTGAAGAGATTGATTATATGTTTTTTTGCCTATTACATCTCAAAATCATATTCTCTCTTATGAAACACCCACTGTGCATTGAAATCTAAAACATTTTACTGTTGCTTCTTCCATGTGGCATGGAATCTACTGAATATTCGACGGGATGAAAATTGTTTATTTTTATTTTTTTTTTTATCTCTGCTCTATTTCCTTACTTTGACTTCCCTTTTGGGAAATTATTTTTCTAAGGTTTTATGCGAGCTAAAATCGCAAGTATATGTACACACACATACACACACAAATGAAAAAAATAAATAAATTCAACTTGTTTCCCCTTATTTTCTCTCACTGTTGTTGCTGTTATTGTAGTTGTTGTTTATTTTTTATGTAAATTGTAGAATTTCATTACTTCAGGCATTCATTTTACACTTGAGTGCAAATTTTAGAAATGGAAAACTTCAGTTTGCCACTGTGCTGCTACTGTAACATTGTTATTTTGCATAATTGCCAGACTGGTGTTTAGAGACTTGTAGATCCGCATCTATGCTAAAGTGTTTTTCCTGTAGTTGTTGTAGTTGTTGTTGTTCAAACAAAGTGATGTTGTTTCATTACCTTGACCTTTGTGTGTGTAAGTAGCATGTTCCCAATAGTACTAACTAAACAGACAAATTTTGCCAATAATTTGACATAAATTGTGTTATTATTTGACCCAAAATAGTTTTTGCATAAGATATGGCGTAATGTATTTCTTGTTTATAAACTAATTTTCTGTACAGATTTAATAATAATTTTTGTTTAACTGTACTTTTTATGCACTTTATATATTTATGAGCTTGAAGGGTGATAATTTTCATAACTTCAAAACTTTTTGTTTTTTTTTTTTGTTACTTTGGCAAAATGTCAGTTTCCTGCATCAAATCTCTGAACGGCGCGAACAGAGTTTGTGTCCTATTTCATCGAAACTTAACAAAAAAACAGACTTCCTGAAACGTAGGTGCTAATATGTAGAGTCTTAAGCATTTTAGTTGTATATAAGGTGCTATAGCCTGATATTAAATGACGGCCATATTATTCGAAGACGTTTTATTTTTTTTTTTTCCTTGCAGTCCTATAGGTTTTAACATAGGACCTAAAGAGAATTCTCCCAAAATTTCAGCTTCAGAAATCAAATCTGCAAACGGCGCGTTTTTGATTTTTTTTTTTTTTTTGATTTTTGCGGTATCAACAGCCTACTGTGCATATTTTGTGTATTCCGAAAATGTCTGGGATAAGGCAATGATGGAAAGACTACCTGTGATCCCTTATACAAGAAATTGATTCGGATGGCATGGAAGGCTTTTTAAATACATTCATATATTGAAATATATCAGCATATAGATGCTGTAAATAAATCAATAAAAATCAATCACATATTACCTTCACCAATTTGTATTTATTTAATTAGAAACAAGGAAAATTTAAAAATACAAAAAATATTAGAAAAAAAATTATTTTAAGGGGACGATAACGTGAATTCGTACAAAAATTGACACATTTTTGTTACTTTTTCGACAACACAGTTAACATCTATTTATTAAAACCAATTATACATCAAGAATATCATTTAAAGAATATTTTATAAAATTTTCATGTAGAAGAATTGAAAAATACGGCAATGGCAGCAATTATTTGGAAGCGTCTCAAAAAAAAAAATTAAGAGAAAACGCGATTTTTGTAAAAAAAAAAAATTGAATAATTTGTTACTATAAAATAATAAATACATATTGACAAATTTGAAAAAAAAAACTCAACAGGATTACCTTGTAATTTATGTATAGAAATAGTGTTCGAAATTTCAGAAGAACAATGCAGTAGTTTTGAAATAAAGAGGGGCACCGATTTTGAAAACGTGAGTTGTGGCAAAAACGCTTTAAAGTTTTAAGGGGACATGACACCTTCAAATTTTCAAGAATTAAAAAAAAAATTTGTTTGACTGTTTCTTGCTTAAAAATTATTGAAAAATAGGTTTTTGATAAATTCAACCTCAAACTCGGCTTATAAAATATATAGCGAGCATTTTAGTAACATCGTGTCAAAGTTATAGTACTTGAAAATCTATAGTTAAAAACATTTAACGCGTTTTTCTCGAAACCACGTTTTTCGAGTTGGTGGGCATGATAAAAAAAAACTACTGAACCGATCTTTCTGAAATTTCAATATACTGCTGTGCACATGTGAATGCAGGGAATTAACTACGGACAGAAAGATCGGTATTATAGTTTTTGATTTTTGGCACGATTTTGGCCCGAAAAATTGGCAATTTTCGAAAGTTTTGGACCAAAATTATTGCCTGTAGTTCATTCCCTGGCGGATTTGAAGCTGATTAAAACCTATTATTTTATTTTTTTTTCAGATGTTTCAGTGAGCTGCAATCATGCCCACCGTGGTTTTTTGGTGTTTTTTTTCAAATAATTTTAGTGGTCATAAATTTCATAAAAAATTAAAAATTTTTTTTTTTTTAAATATTGTTTTGTGTCAAAATATATATGTAAAGTTTCAAAATGATATCTTGTTTTTTAGAAAAATTATGGGCATTTTAAAACACTCAAGAACAAATTTTTTTGAATGCGTCATGTCCCCTTAAACACTAAAACATTTGAAATAAAACGTTCATAGGCACGATTGCTGAAGCTGCTGTATCTTCGTTGATTTTGCTCCGATCCGTCTCAAATTTTCACACAATATTCTTACAAATTTTTTCATTCAGAAAACTGAATAAAAAAATTCAATACGTTACCCTGCCCTTAACGCCTATAATTTTCTTATCTATTAACAGACTCTTTTCGGGCTTACAATCTTTGGAAGAGTTTAAGCTTTGCCCTTAAGAAAGCAATCTGAGGTCATCCAACATATTTTAAGAGATTTTCAGGCATAATTTTTCAATTACAGACTTTGCAAAAAAAAACAATAGTTTCTGAAAACTCATTTCTATTTGTATTTCATAAAATACTTAATAGATAAGGACCAATTGAATTGAAAAAAATTATATGTTATTTATTTAGCATTCATTTAAAGGTAATTTCAATAAAATTTCTTAGTACACACGGAATTTATTGCAAATACTAATCGGTTACCTTTTCTAAAAAGACACAAAAAAAAAAGTCTTCAGTGATATCTCGAATACCTTACCAGAGACAATTTTTAAAGTTGATGTTTGACTATACCACTTAAAAATTTTATAATGGAAACCGGGTCCTTTTAGGAAAATTAAACTAGTGTGTGTATCTTAATTTTTCATAAATATTGTATTTTATTTCATTGTTCTTCACTAGGACTTTATTATTTGCATGTTTTAGTATTTTACGGCATCAATAACTTTAGTCTTCTGGTTATGAAATATGAATTCAGCCGTCAAGTTTTGATAAAAGTCTTTAGTAGTTGCTTATACTTACACGACTAAGTTAGGATTTTATGCTTCGTTCTAAGTTAAAACTTAGGCCGACCAGATCATTGTGTTAAATGCGAAATCATTAGACATTAATCTCTCAAGTGAATCTTTTGTTGACTTATAATAATCATGTCAATATTTCATTATAATTGTTTTCTCTGATATAAGGCCAAAGATTCCATGAGAACGTAGGTGAATAAATATTATACGCCTCCGCAGTTTTAAACGCCAAAAGTCCAACTCATTAAATGTTTAAGTGACAAATTTTTCATTCCACTACCATACAGAATTTAGGTCTATACACATTTAACATTTTGTCATGGCTGAAATAAAAATTTTAGATCTAAGTCGCTAAATTGCAATCATGCAATCAATAAAATCCTTATTTATCTTTACAATTTATGGATTTGTTTTTCCATAATCTTTTCCATTTATTTCTTTCAATTTCATGTTCATTTGTGTTGAAAATTAATTGTCAACATTGTCAGAATTGTCAGAATTTTCATCTTCAATAAATTCAAAATGATGAACAGCTGCGCAAAAATTGCAAACGGAAATCAACAGCATTGAAAGAATGGAATGAAATGAATTGAAATAAAATGCATTGTTTTCATAAATTGAAAAAAAAAAAATAACTGGAAACTTATTTTTCACTGCTGTCTGGCAGCTGCTGATGGTGGTGTTGGTGGTGCTGATGATGAAAGTTTCATGAACTTTAACTATTTGCATAAAACTAAAAGCATAACAGTTGATATGGTTGTATTTTTCTTTAAAAGTGGGTCACCATTGGAAAAAAAAAGAATGTTCCAGGAATTACTTATATTGCGGCACTTTAGTTGTTGTTCTAGATAGTTTTGGAGCATTCGTTATAGTAGGTTCATAGCGTGGAAGCATTGCTAGTTGGATAAGGAATTTCATAAAAAAAAGTTCTCTCTAAAAAATATCTGATCAATACTAGCGTAGCAAAAAGTTTCAGTTTCGAGATTTTTGTTTTTTGATTTTTTCTCTTTTGTTAAAAAAATTTTTTTTTTTTTTGGCTTAAGTTCTTAAAAATATCCCAAGTCAATTTTGAAATTAAAATATCAAAATTAATTTTTATTTAATTTTCTTTTTATGGAAAAGTAGCCTTCTTCTTTAAACGCCAATCATCCGTATATTCATGCAAAAATGCTACACTCTATTCAGCTTCAATCCTTAAGTAACGTTAAGTCACACAAATACCAAAACATTTCAATTACGTCAAGCATAAAAAATTAAGTTTATTAACTCATGCCTAATTTGTTTATTATGACATCGTTAATATGTGCACATGTATGTGTATGTAAATATAAATACAAATTCAGAACAGACGTTAAAAAAGCCACACACACACATACTTATGTATGTTTGTTTGTGAAAGTAGCAAGTAAAAGTTTTCAAATAAAAACAACTTCAAAGAAATACACAAAAACATAACAAGTAATAACATAATTAATTACAAGCAAAAATTTCATATTTCTTTTCATTCAGTTCATCTGTCTCGTATTTGTACAACGTACACGTGTGATTTTATTTTGATGAATGTAACACGTACGCATATGTATGTATGCATGTCTTATGCTGTTGTGTGTGTACTTACTTGCAACTCAACTCAAGAGTAAACGGAAGTTGAACGCAAATAACACGACAGCACGACAGACAAGTTGTTTCCGGTAATTTGAGCTTTCATAAGACGGTGCGCCAAAGTTATTTCTAATTCCTCGTAATAAATAATGTCTTGCAAGCTTAAATATTTAATCAGTCATCTACACTTAAAGACAAAAGTACATTAAACATGACATTTGTTCCATTATTTGCAAAAGACAACCAAAGCATAGTATTACCAAATTAAGTATCCTTGGACTAAATTCATTCGACAGCTCAATACAAAATATAGCTAAATTTAAATTATGTAAAAGCATATGAAATGTCTGGCAGATTTTTTTATACAGTAAAAATGTCTGGGCTAATATATCCACTTAAAATCAAACAAAATTGGCATTATTTACAGTTTTTGACCATTTCCTTTAAGTCCAAAAATACATAAAAATTGTAAAGGTCAAGAAATATTGGTTTTTGTTCAAAAAATTTGAGAGCAACGTTTTTTGTTTTTTTTTTTTTTTTATATTCATGATCAACAAAATATGTTACAAGTTGAAACTTCATTAGATAAAAGCTCTATGCCCGCTGAATGCACATAAATTGCAAAGTTTTTAATTGAATAGCGCTCAATCCAATCCAATTTGTTGATCACATTGCTACTACCATGGTATGGCTGGACCCCACATATTTTTATATTAGTCTTGATATAATAATATTTTGTTAAATAATTTATTTAAATTAAAAGTAATTTCATCTATTAGTAATACAAAATGTCAAAATAAGTACAATTTGAGCCATAAGAGAACAGCTTTGAGGTCTGACCAGACATTGGTGATGCGAATGTGACTACATTTTGTGAAAAATCTTTAGTTGGATGAATCGTTTATGCTTTAAGGGGACAGGGGCAATCAGACGCGTGAAAAATAGAGCATTTTCTATAATTGTTTTTATGGTATTAATTTAATTTATTTAATAAAAGTGATAATATGGCAGTTAAAAAAATAAAAATAAAAAAAGGTATAGCTGGATGTGTTGGACCCTGTCCCATACAAAGTGCATTGCGGTGATCATCACAAATCCTTGAAAAATATTCTAAAATCATATGGATAGGAAAAATTAGTTATTTAAATAAATAATTTAGTGCCTGATCGATGGATTTTTTTTTAAAAAAAAAATTTTCGAGAAAATATTAACACTTAATTGTTCATAAAAAACGATATTTAAAAAAAAACCTTCAACCAGGCAATAGCTTTTAATGTTTTTCAAAAACTGTGTAAATTTCATTGAAATCTATTGAGCGGTTTTTGAGCCACAGTGGTCAGCAGTTCCGCAAACTTAGTTTTGAGAAAAACGCATTTAAAGTTCAACTACCGCACACAGACTGACGAGAGCCTTTTGGTTATTGCCGAATAACACTAAAAGTAATTGTCGGATTGACTTCAAATTTTCATGATATATTTTTAATTTATATTTTACATTGAGAAAATGCAAAAAAAAATTGATTTCTTGAAAATTCCGACTGCCCCTGCCTCCTTAAATTGAACTGAATATTTTTCAAAGTAAGTAAGTTAGAAATGTGAACAAATAATTCTACTTATAACAAACTTTGCTTCGATATAATCTGTCAAACAGTGCCAGAATGAGGCATTTCAGCGCCTGGAGCAATGATGGCATTTTCCGTGCATTCATCCTTTTTTCAGTATATTGGCGCTGTGAAAAATAAAGGTCAGTACATTCAACAAATTTTTGGCACATCAGGTACAATCTATGAATTTTTAGTACACTTGGCACATTTTCAGTGCATTTTCGGTACATGTGAACTTTTCTAATAATTAATTTTTTTTTCCTTTTTTAATAAATTTACGAAAATTTTGGTGATATATGCGTAAGGAAAATCTAATGACCGTTTATTTTATATTTTTATAAATTTTGGTTACACATGACAAAAAAAAAAGTACATACGCGCTCTAAAAAGTACATTCCAAGTTTCGTTTCTGCACATTCCCACAAAACCCAAATAGCATCACTGACTCGGAGTGAAGTTATTGCATACCGCGTTTCTTGCCAAAGCAAAAGTCTTTTTCTTGAGATCTAAGCTCCCCTTTAGATATCGCATTACCAACATGTCGTATGAGTAATGTGTAATTGTAATACATAAATTGAACTCGCATACATCATAAATACCGCGGTAGTCGAGTATTTTGAACAGTACGATTTCACATAAAAATTTAAACTGATGAATTCATGTCTCAATTCAAATTGACATAATGGCCAAGAAATATTGATCCTCATGTTCACCTGAAAATAAGCTTCAAAATAAATAAAATAATTTTTGGCTTTTAAAAAAATAAACAATACACGCCCGAAATTATAAAAAATGCAACTCATAGCATTTCAAAATACCGCTTAACCTACATTTTCTTTAAAAAACTTAAAAATTGTAGCTTAACTAAAGAAATTATCTACATATATTTATGTAGCTATTCACTCAACCGTACACTGAAACGCTTGAGACTAACGAGTGGCCCTGCGGGAATAACAACACAGGAAGTATGAGTAATATAAAAATCGGAAGAAACATAAAAGGAGCCACATTAAGCAACGCATTGCATTATGATGATCCATTACGTTGCGGGTTGCGTTGCCTTACGTTTATTTCTGACAAATCAACAAGCAAAAACAACAAATTTTGTTACTTTTTTATGCTCTTGACTGATGAATAATTGGAGCAGCAATTGTGCTAAGAACATACTTCATTTGCACCAAACGCAGCGCGCAACAATACCGCCGCGATGTGTTAGACGTGATAACTCATGCTGCGGTCTCAAAATGAAATTAATGAGCAAATTTCACAGCAGCATAAACTTTCCTTTTAATTAAGAGAATTTTATAATATTTTTTTTACAATTATTTTTTTTTTTTTTTTTTTAATTTTTCAGCAAAAAGTTTCTCAACATTTGCATTAAACACTTAAACGCCATTGATTTATTGACGTTTATAGCCAATACAGAAAATTTCTTGGGCTGGCTAATTTTGTACGCATGATAAATGTTTTTGTTTTGGTTTGTTTTATGAAAAGCTGAAAGTTTTTTCTTTTCTTCATGAAAGCGCACTAAGCGGATTAATGGTGAAAGATTTTGTTTTCTTTTGCTACTTTAATTAAGCTGTTAAGAAGCCTATAAATAGATGTAATTAAAAGCTTTGCATCGTACCAATGATTTGCAGAGTATTAGAAAAGTTTGGTTTTTTCTTAAAAAAAAAAACTTAGGTGATTACCATGGATATAAAGAAAAAGACTTTCACCGTCTCGTTTCTGCTTAAGTAGTGGGGGGATTTTTGTTTTGATGAATCAATCATCTCAGGCTGGTCAATGAAATGAATATAAAATACAAATAAAGTTAAAATAAACTTGAGCTTCAAACACAAAAGCATAAATTTGTTGTGGGGAAAAGAAATATTTGTAAAATCTACACCGTTCGCTTTCTTCGCAGAGAAAAAAAAAATAGAATGACATGATTCAAAGTGTTTTTGAGAAGAAATAGAGTATTTCTTTTGAACCCCATTAACTGTTTCATCAAAAAACTTAAACATTTCGATATAATGTAACTTTAAATATCTCGTAAAACAGTGATTGTGAAAAATATATTGTGTCTTCTGGCTAAAAAAAACATGTCACCCTGTGTTATGTTTGATATTTTTGCAAGCAGAACGAATTTTAAAAGTAAATTAAATAAAAAATTTCATAAGTGTTTGATTTAAAAAAAAAAATTATTCCAGGAAAAACGTCACTTAAGTGTTTTTTTAATTAAAAAAAAATTTAACTTTTTTGCAATTTATTTTTTCTTTTTTTTTCACTTGATATTAAAAAATTCTGCAATCATCACGTAGAGCTACTTATATTGCTGCCTTTAAGATTTATTTTTCACCAGAAGGCATTCTTAAATAGTTCAATTTGTATTGAGCAGACAAACGCTTAACACATTAAAACAAAAAGTAAAAAAATTACATTAAAAAAAAACACTGATATCGATTGTCTGCCAATCAAGAAAGTTTATATTTCCCTTTGTAAGGCGACACATAAAAAAATGTAAAAAAAAAGATTTTCGCAAGAAACAATAAAACCAAGTAACAAGTAAAATAGTCTGACACTTTTTGGAAAATATTTAATGTACTTTACGTGAGAGCGCAACGGCAGAACGTCATTAAATTTAAGCAAAAATATGGAGCAACACGTTCTTGGTTTAAATTTAAATTTAAGTGGGAAAACGTATTATAAGCGCATTAAAGTTGCTCAAACGCGAGCTGCTGACACTCATTACAGTTGGTAACAATAATTTTTTTAAATTCTGAAAAGAAAAGTTATATTCCTTAAAAAAAATATCTGTAAAAAAAGAAATTTAACGAACTCTTTTGTTATTTTAGTAACTATGCTAGAAAGAAAAGATTTTTTATGCGATCCTTGGTGACTCCAAAGCAACGTCTTTTTCTCTTTTTTTTAAAAAGATCTGATTTTCTGAATAACAATAGATGTATAGTGTCAGCCAAATTGAGGTCCTCTAAGTTCTCATTAAACTTTCAGAGAATTTCGCTTTTGGCTTTCCTCAGTGCTCTAAGTGAAAACTAATCATGAACGTTAAGAATAAACAAAAAAGAGATGGAACTAAATAGAAGAGGAGATGAAAAGAATTTTAGAGATTCTTCAATCTCCAAAAATTTTCGGAGCGATCAATTTCCGCTTCTGTGCTTTACATTACATACATTTTTCAACTCAAATTTTGAGCAAGAAGGCTGACGTTTTCGCGGATGTGTTTCTAAGGAGTGCGTCATTAGAAATTAGTGCACAAGTTTTTGCTTATAACTATGGCTAGGAGAAAAGGTTTTGATGCCTGCAATAAGGCAAAGAAGGTGAAGAAGAAAAATTCCAACCTTTCAGGAAGAAAAACCGCTCAGCTAGCGCGATCGCTCCGAGTTATATACTAGGCGGATCGGATAATTAAAAGAATTGCAAGACGAAAATACGCGCTCAAAAACTGAGGAATAATTTTTTGTTCAAATTTTAGGTTACATTATGAATGACGAAACGCACGTCCTTTTTGACTTTTTTCAGCTTTCTGGCTAAGAATTTTATGTAGCTAACGATAGAAGAAATGTCGCGAAAAAATGGAAAGCACAAAAACATCAAAAGTTTTCCTGAAAAATTTCTTGTTTGGCAAGCAATTTGCAGTTGTGGAAAAGAAGCTAACATTTCAGGACCACAGACACAATCAACAGCGACATTTTCATCGAGAAATACTTGCAAAAGAGGTTTAGACTTCGGTTTTAAGAAATTGTGGAGCTTTGTACCTTTTTTGTTCTCACCTTGCTTCATGTCACTACAGAGTCCTTTGTTTTTTATGTGATCACCTGCCTTGATGGCTTAATATCACAATGTGATTTTCACACACATGAGTTAATTTATATTCGTGCCTAACCTAGGTACGACTGCATTTAATACAGTTACCAAGTAAAGCTATGTTTATGGACATAACTTCACCCTTGGTTTGAGCCGAGACCTATCTAGGATATCTTGCAGTTCTAAGAACGGCCACTTGGTTGAGAATGCAACTCCATATCGGGCAATTTACGTTAGCATATTACTCTTCCTACGAGTTAGGTTTCATGTCACTACAGTAAATCGACTCTTGAGTGGTACCAGCAAAATAGTATTATGTTCGTTCCCAGAGAAGGGAACCCACCCAATTGACCTGAACTGCGGCCAATCGAGAGATATTCGGCTCAAGTGAAAAGCTTATGCCGAGATATGCCGAGCGTACTACATGTAGTACACATATTACTTTCAGGTTTCTGCAATACCTTTGGTTTAAATATTGTAACCAACTTATTGTGGTGCTACAGAACATAGCGGTTAACAAACCGTGCCTTGATAAGTTTTGTCTAAAGTAATTGCTTGGATGTTTTTTTTTGGATCAAAATTTTCAGTTTTGTGATCACGTGAGAAAAAGTCTTATATACAAACTTTATTGCTGTTGCTTTTCTATATTTTTCTAATCAAAATAGTTGTTAAAACTAAAACGAGGCAAAAATTCATGTGAAAAAAAATAAAAGGGAATTTAAGTTGATGTATTTGTTGGCGTACTACATGTAGTACGCTCGGCATTAGTGTGTAAAAATTATGAAAAAAAAATCTTTTTTCTGCTATTTAACACTCAATGAGATAATAAATGTCTTAGAAAAAAGTGATGATGTCCTTTGCAAAAGAAAAATAAATCTGAAGAAATGAGAACGAGGGTGGTACCACCTACCAACAATACGTACATATATAATTGTACGTTTTTCGGCAGCAGTGCAATAAGCGTTGCCTCAAAAGTCTATCCCATCGAACTTTCGAAAAATGTTTAACATAGACATATGGGAGGTAAAATGGACCATTTAGCTTATCTTCGGCGCATTGCCACATTGCTAATATTAACTTTTAGCAACGCTACGATGTAACCATTGCCACAATAAGACCACTACAATTCATTAAATGTGACGTCCCGCTTCATGTAATAAGAAGTACCACAAAACTAAATAATTTTTCTTATTAAATTGTTTTTTCTTTACTTAAGTACGTAAACTTTGCTGAATAATAAACGATTTAAACTTAAAAAAAATATTGCCTTTACTACCCATATGTGCCGAGCGTACTACATGTAAGTAGTACGGACTCAAAATCCAATTTAAAATAATTTTTTTTAAATTTTTTCTTCAGTTTTGTAAGTTATTCTGTCAGAACAAAGGAATTCGGCATATCTGCGTTAAAGGCAACAAAAGGAACATACCAGGAAATAACAGACTTTAGATGCAAGAAGTATGCTGCAAATCTAAAGATCTACGAAGATACCATCAAACCACTAATGAGAGGTATTCAGGAGAAAGTACAACATTTTGCGCATCAAAATTGATACATTTTTTATACATCTATTTACTTTATTTGAATTAAATTTGCCGTAATAAAATATGAACATTTTGAAAATTGAAGCAGTGGTTACTGAGATATATTTATTTTTCAATGTACAGATTTCTAATGACGCACTCTTTATAAGGAAGTTTCTAAAATGTAATTGTCTCCTTCGTAGCTTAAATTTCCAGGGTTATTCTTTTAGTATTTTAACTAAAGTAAGATCGATGCTGGTGGCCTTGTTGCTATTTAAGATTTGAATAAGCTTTCACTTTTTCATCAAATCGATGGTAGCTGTGATTGGAATTAAATAAAGTGAGACTGATAGAACTGATTGCCAAATTCTGGTTGAGAAATAAAGTTAGCAGCAAATTCCGAATTCTTCAAAAATACTTCGCTTAATAGTTAAATAATCGGATATAAGCAGATTTTATGAGAGACAGAAATTTAACTTAATTCTATTGACCTTTCAATAGAAATTACTTTTATTGAATGGAAATATTTTGTTATTTTGTGCTACATCACTTTGATGTCTTTAAATCAAATTAAAATGAAATTTTTTGCACGATTAATATTAAAGTGCCAATTCATTACAAAAAACTCCGTATACTTCTCGTCTTAATGACAATTTTGTAGCAGAAAGAGCAACAAGAAAAAGCAAAACCACGCAATCAGAGCTCATCCAATAGCTAACATTTAAGTAGATTAACGTCAATATAATGCAACAACAACAACACGATTTTTTTTTTCATTCTGGACGGAAATAGGTATATCTTATCACATCGAATGTATAAAAATCGGCAATTTCCGTTTGTTAACGAAGCATAAAAACTCATTTTTGTTGTTGTTAATGTTGGTGCTTTTGGTAAAATAGATTTCAGCCAAAGTGCAAAAATAAAACAAAAAAAAAAACCGAAGAAAAAGAAAAAAAGTTTACAAAACACGTTGGCTGACGCTTTCATCCATAAGATTATCATTGGAATCCCATTAGAATTTTATTGAATTCCACAAAGTGTTGCAAAGGACTATACAGCTACGCACCTACATACGTAACTACTCGTGTGTAGGCACAATCGAACACAATTTTCTATGTGCACAATATGTGTCAAGTGTATGTGCGTGTGTGTGTAAGTATTTAGAGATAATGCACCACACGCAATTAAAAAAGTTAGTAAAGTTCATTCATTTTGATAAAGGAAACGATGAAGTTGCATTTTAGTTGCAAAGTATGCAATGTCGGTGTTTAGTCCTTAGAAAGAGTTATTAGATTAAAAAAAGTGCTTCAAAATGAAATATATAACACTGAATAGCACTTAATTATCACCATGAGTCTGTAATATATCACAGCAACGATCAATGATATTTACCCCATTTTATTACACAAAATGTTTTTCTTCGTGTTCTGCCAGTGGTAAATAACAAACGAACTATAAATCAATATTTTTTTTAAAACTTTACACCAATTTATGAAATCAAAGAATAATTTGAAAAACTTACGGTTTGGCATTACGTATGCAATGTGTGATTTCGGTTTTAAAAGAAAGTCATTGAAAAAAACTTTAAAATTGTCACAGCTATACAGATTTTTCTTTTCTGGTGTTTATTTGTTTTATTGTTTTTCCTCAGTACATACGTTTAATTATGACTTTCAACATACTGTCAAAAAAAAACAAAAAAAATACAAAAAACCAAAATAAAAACACAACAGATCACAAAAAGCACACAGCCCATTAAAGACAAATTCGATTTATTAGGTTTATGGGGTATCTTAACACTCAATGTATTTCTGCAATTTCAATTAATTTTCTTATGCGAAACTTCAATTTTCTTCTCTTTTTTTCTCTTCTTCGTACCCATAGGAAATAATTCTTTCGTAATTAGTAGGATTTATGTTATTTGTTTTTTTTATATATAGCACTTCAACATTTGTAATGTTATATGATTTCTATTGCTGCATTAATTTGTAATCAGTGGAAAATCAAATTGGATTTTGATTTGAAATTGATTAGTAAATTCACATTTCTGAAATGTATACATAATGAAAAAATAACTAATAATTTAATTGTATAAATATTAATATGAAATTATTGATATAAAATAATTATTTTGAAATTAAGTCATAAATATAACCACGTTTTTTTATGCAACACACACTTTTTTATTGAAAGTAATTTGGATTTCAGATTCAAGTTCATATGGCTTTAGAAAACTATATTTGTTGGGCCTTACTACCCCGAAAGTGTTTTGAGATATTTGACAATTTAATGTTCTTTCCGTGATCACACAAATTGTAGCATTTTGAAATTTTTAATAAAATTTATAGTTCCTTATAGGTTTTATTAACTTTTAATACAAATCTGCAAGCAGAAATTTTCAACCATCGCAAAATGTTAATGCATTGATCAAAAAGCATTATTAAAATTGTTTTCATGCTACTTATTTAATTAGCTGTAATAATTGTTAATTTTTAAAATGTATTTTCTTATAATATAATCAGAATATTGAGCATTTTTGATTATTCGAATAAAAAAAAATTATTCGAATAACCTTTGGTAAATCGAAACTTCACAATCCTTAAGAGCCCATTATGGGTTTCTCAATCGATGAAAAAAGTCACGAGGTTGGAAAAATATTTTGTTGTACGGCCTAAAACAAATATTTTGTTGCATCATTTGATGAGAAAAGACAATATCCAGTCCCATTTATAAATAAAATTTTTCGAAGCTATGCAATTGAAAAAGTTTTAAAACTGATTTTAAGACGAGAAGGTGCCCCACAGAGGCCTATTATACTCTCATTTAAAGAAAAAAATTTATAAGTCTGCTTTTTCTAAAATCCGCGATCTGGGCCTTTTTTCATCATTTTTATTTTTAAAAAAAGGGGACAAACGAACATAAAAACATTTTTTTTTTTCATAAATACGTCCAGAGAAAGCCTTTGAGGCCCACTTTCCAAAGTTCATTTTAGAGTTTTTCCTATGTTTGCAATTTATCAATAGTGTGATAATAAATAAAAATATAATTTTATTCGTTAGAAGTATAAATTTTCACAACTCTCAATAAAGCACAATTTATTCCATTAGTAAAATGCATTAAATCACGAATAGTTGAAACTGAGCTAAAAAAGTATGAATTTAACTGCGAGAACGACTTTTTTTAAGTCTTACAGGAATAAATTTTACAAAAAATGCTAAATAATTTTAAAAAAAAATTAATTGTGCAACATTGCTATTTATTAGCGAAATTTTTGATATCAAAAGCTGATTTGTAGCTGAAATTCTCATTTCTATTCTTTGCTGGTTTTCTAAATATTTTTCGAAAATATTTTGAAGCAATGCTTATACTAAGCTAGACACAAGCTGTAAATGAGTTTTGATAAAAAATGTCTTTTAAATAAAATTCCAAAAAAGCAAAAAAATTAGTTAGTTAGTTAGTTATTTATTTATTTCATACATAATAATAATTCAAAGAGTTTAAGATTTTTTCTTTTTCTACTTAATTATTGAAATCAAAAAAATCAAAACAAAACTCGAATCAAATACGACAGTTATTGCCACAAAATCGGATATGATGAATATTTTTGAATGAAATAAAAAATACGACTATTTTTTGGGGTGCTAAAATCTGTTAAACCTTTATATATGGCACTTAAGTGAATTAGTCATTTCTTCAAAATTCTTTAAGCGGCTGTCTTTAATTTCGCTTTTTCGTATTTTCGAATAATATTAAAATTAATTGTTCAGCCATTTCCGATGCAAATAAGAAAAACTTATCAAATTATTTATTCTTAATTTTATTGACAAACAAATTACCAACTATGTTGCTACTTTTGAAAAACGCATATTTTAACATTTTATGTTGGACAAACTGTCCCAGCCCACGACAACTTCTCTGCACTGTCTGAAGCAAATAATTCAAAAAAAAAACAACAACTTTTTTTATCTTTATTTTCGAGAAATTGACAATGAAGGCAGTGGCAGAAGGAAAAAAAAAATAAAAAATGAAACGATGGAAATGCTAAAAGAAAAATATTAGTTCAACTAGTTTGCATAAATTTTTATCAAATTCAGCAAAAACAACAACAACAACAACTGCAAGAACAACACATAAACCACAAGATAAGGCGTTGTCGGCTATGCCAGCAACCGTTCGCTAGTTAAAGTTGGAAAGCAAAATCAAGCAGGAAAAGTTAAAAACTTGCCAATTTTATCATGAATTCATTTTGCTTCCTTTTTCGCTCGACACAATTTAAATATTTTTATTTTATATTCGTTACTTTGAATTTAGTTCTTTTGCTTTTGCTTTTCTTTTCGATTTGCTTTAACGCTGTTCAGTTCTGTTTTCGACAATTCTTTATGTAAATATTGTCATCCCTTTTTGGTAACTTGTAAGAATAACACCCATTTTGTTTGTATGTGCCTAAGACACTTTAGTGAACAAATTATCATAGTCATGTGGAATAACAATGTTGTTTGGTTTTCATAAAAAAAAAATATTTTTTAAAAAAAAACTAAATTTTCCTAGGTCAAATTAATTCATAAAAATAAGCAGAATAGACTTTAAATGAATCGAAATAACTTTTCAATTGAAGCGCCAATATAGTTCATCAGAAACTTTTCGATGAACTCATGCAACAAAAGATTCACGTTTATTTTTTAATTGTTGCGGAATGTGCGTCTTTGCAACATGACTCTTACATTTTCCTACTGACACACAAATTTTTTACTTTTTTTTACAAATATTTGCGGCTTATACAAAGTTAGCGCTACCTATAGTGTGATGTTCGCTCTAATAAACACAAATGCCCGTATGTATATTATGGAAACTGCAAAACTTTGTATTCATCCGGATTTTTTTTCTTCTTCTTTTTCTCCGCTTTTGTTTATCTAACTTATACCCGAAAATGCTTTGTCATAGTGTTGGTTGAATATTTTATATCGATTCACTGTTATTTCCTACTACCAATTATTTTGTGCAGGTGAAACGTAAAGAAACAAAAAAATTTACATTGCCTCAAGTTACGGCAATTTCTGACAAACTTTTAAGCCGCACTCAAAAGGTACAAATACAAAATAACGATTTCATTTGTAGTTTTTTTTTCTGTTTTGTTCTCTTTCCCTTCTTCTCGGCCTGGCCTCGGTTTTTTGCTTAAAGTTATTTCCGTTTTACTTTTTAAATTGTTGTGGTGGAAAAAAATGCCGGAAAAAACATTTAGAACAAAATCATACAACTTTGTCTCGCATTTTCAACCAAAATGGCAATGATGTCGCTTACATGGGTATGATAACCGTGATTTGTATATTTTTTGGGTTTATTTGTTGTGCTGTTCTCAGTGTAACACGATGTGTTTTGTTTGTATTTATTTAACAACAGGTGCGGATTCAAGGGGCTTTTAGCGAAATTTTTCTTTTAGTAATTAAAGTACAGCGCAGTTTTCCTTCGAAAATTGGCTCTTAGCTCGATTGGCTGTAATTTAAGTATAATGTACACTAGACATGTTCAAATCAATGGAATACTTCAAGAACACTCGATTTTCGGAAATTTATTCATATTCGAGTATGTCCTTATATAAAAAAAATAAGAAAAAAATAGACTAGGTTTGCTACCAGAGTTGCAAAATCTTAATTTTTCGGCATTTGGCTATAAAAATGAAAAAATTTGATTTTTTTTCTTATTTATAATATTTTTTTTTAAAACTTTTTTTCGATTTTCCTTATATACCTACACATAAGGAAGTATCGAAAAAAAACTAAACGCAATATTTTAAGCCTATATATAAGGAAAAAACTGTGGTCTCTCCGCGAGTAGAGTTTTGGTGTTTCTAGCGTAACAGCTCAAATCCTTTGTTGTTTTCACTGCATTCACCTTAATACACTATATATTGAAATTGTCAATGCCACTACATGAATTTCCATTTAAGAAAAATAGGCCCTAAAATCGAGTGGCAACCCATTTTAAAGACCGGATTCGACTAGGAAACCCTATATATTCAATTTAGGCTCTTCGAGGTTTATCGTTTGACACACATTTTAAGCATTAGTATAAGTTTATGTGGTCATGAGACAGATTTGAAAAGACGGCAAGCTTATTTGTTTTATTGATTTTTGTTCACTATAAATCCTTATCTAGCCTGCTGTTCGTGCACCCGTAATGAATTTAATAGATGACCAAAGCTACATCATATTAAAATATCAATCAAATTAATCTGAATCTATTTTTAGAATAAATTCTCCGGGGGGGGGGGATAATTTGTATTAATGGCAAAATGTGTGAAACGTCTTTTGACCATCGTGCACCTTAGACCCAAAGATTTCAAGCCGTTTCTTTTAATTTATTATTAGTTTTTGCCAAGAAACGGTTTCATTCTAAAAAACAGTCAGGAAAATGATGACAAAGAGCTGTGTGCCTTTTCAGAATGTAACAATGATATCGTCAATACAGTTACATAAGCCAGAGAACTTTCTGAATAGTTCTTGCTTTCGAATATTAAAAAATTCATCTAGAAGCTCAGACATTTATTCCTGCTAACTTAAAAAAAAATTGTTTAATTAAATTAATTAAAAACTGACAATAAGTAAAAATTTTGAAGTTTTGTTCCTAAACTGCCATTGCACAACAAATTTTTCTCAAATGCAACCAATTTTTGAACAGCATACTGATCCGTTTAATGAGTTTTGTTTCATATTAAAACTCAAATGAAACGAGTTGTACCACAAGGTTTCTGATTTTGCTGAAATTTTTTTGTAACTAGTATCTGATTAGCTTTTGCTGTACCTACTCTAAATCATTTTACCATCAGTCGAACTATTATTCGACTTTCTCTTTTTTTAATAGAATTTTTGTTTGCAGAGGTACAATATATTTTATATATTAATTTAAAAAACTTATGAGAAGAAAAAAATAGATTAAAATTTTCTTATCATATATTTTCCATAAACATCAACTACATGAAAAAATTGTTGAAAAAAATTAGGTTAAAAATTTATTTCAGAAAATCACAGACCCCCTAGTCAACTGCCTTTTGTTTTAGTATGCAATGCCTCTGTGTAGTTACATTTTTAGAGGAATTTTGTGTTTGCGTCACTTAAGTCGCAAACTTCTTACATTACTTTGTTTCGTATTTGAATGTGCTCCTGTGTTCTGCCTTATTTTAGCAACTCATACACTTAAACCATTTACATTAAAAAAATTTAAATATAGGTCACCATCACCACTTGAGAATAAATTGTAAGATATTTGTTTATTATTTTCAATTTCAAAAAATGTATCATGCGGTTAAGAATATAACGAAATTTCTGTTTTTAAACATATTTACAATAAAATCTTTTCGAAGCTAAACATAAACATTGCTTGATATTAAATAAAATGCTTTGCTACATTTTCAATTAACTAAGAATTCAATATCACACTGAAAACTTAAACGTTAAAAATGATTATCTGGGTTTTAAGAATAGAAAATGATATAATTTATATACTTATTCAGAAATAAAAATATTTTTCTTGTCATTCACTTTACATCACTTGCATTGTTTTCTGAATACACCGAAACATTGTCTCTCAGTAGCTCTTCAAAGTAATTCCGTTTTTGTTTTCAAATTTATGTTTCAAGTTGATGCAACATTTCTTTTTAAATTCAAGTGGAATTCGTTGTGCTCATAAAATCGCAAACTAAGAGAGATTTCGTTTTCAAGTACCTATGTACACATAAAAATAAACATTAAATTGTAAAAGAACTCATTAATCCAAATGCTAAAACAAACATGATTTGAATCCAAGTCATCCAAAATTCGCTTCTACTTGTGCAGCTTATAAAACAAGTATTGTGATTAACCTACATTTTTCGCAGCATGATTTTCAGAGTATGAATACATAATATACATACATAATATACATACATAATATACATACATAATATACAAACATATATGTATAATGCAAAGGAAATATTAAAAGAAAAGAAAATAATCAAATACATGTACTTATTTCAGTTCTATGTTGTCATAAAATATTTAGTTCTATGGGTTTTTTCACCCATATGATAACCTTTCTAAATGAATAAAGAAAATTAATAAAATCAATGGTAAGAAAACTTAAAAAAAATTTGTTTCAATAATGATTTAGGGTAATATGAACACAAAATTACAAATAGTTTGAATCTACGTGCACATTAACACACATGGTCATATTATTCAGAGCTCTGTTAAAAGAAGCATAACTGTTTTTTTCAAAAAATTATTATCGAAAAAGTAATTGAAAAACATAAATATTTAATTAAATTTTTAGCAAAAAAATTAAAGTTTTTAAAAACTAATTTATTAATTGCATACAAGCCATTAAATTGATACAGAAGTGATGAGTATTTATTATTTTCATGAATTTCAGTGAATTTTTAAAAAATTTCGTTTTGTTAGGTACATGAAATATTCAAAAGTAATCGGAAAAGGTGTATCTCAGCATTTTCTGAAAATTTTTGGAACTTTCCTTAAATAAAATTAAAGTTTACTTCGCGAAAAAAAGAATACCTTTCACCATCATCATAAATCTGAAAAAAGCCTTTCATAGCTGCTACTTTCCTTGTATCGTATTAAGCAACTAAAAGCAAAAACTAGAAAACTTAATGATTTATTATGAAATCCACAATTCGAAATGTTATGAACTTCGAAAGTGAGAAATCAAACGTTTTTGTAAGCTCCCCTTAAGATGTAGCGTAACATTGTTAAATGTCTCCTAAAAGATTCAAAAATGCAAAGGAAATGTTAATAACATCACGCTAACAGTCATACTCGAAATATATTAAAGGGGAAATTTTGAAATCTTAAAATTTAAGACGCATAGAACCAACAATGCTTCGTATATAAAATATTTTTTAATAAAACCAAATATTTATGATAAGCACTCATAAGTCAAATAAGCCTAATACACCCCTAGCAAAAAAAAAAAAAAAAAAAAAAAATAACAAAAAAAAGTGTTTACATCGACAGGAAATTGATTTCACTTTCAGATTCAATGCTTTTTCATCATCAGTTAACATTTGTTACGCAATTTCACCCAATAATCAGCGCCTCATTTCGCTCCAAGACAAACGAATTGTCATTTTAACATATGGTGTGTCATTGCATACGCACAATTTTATTTTATCCAACGCAAAAAAAAAATTGATCAAAAAAAAATGTTGAAAAAAACCAATAAAACAATTGAAATGTTAAATATTTTGCACCTTTTTTAAGCCAATCTTTCCTTCCTACCTCCCTCCCACCCTTTTACACTTTATGTGAAATGACATCGCTGAGTAGCGCAATTTTAGGAAACGAAAGAAAAAATGGCAAAAGGCGACAGATTGTTGTAAATTACGTTCATTTTTACGGTGCTCCACTGCTTTTCTACATTTAAGGTTCCTTTAGCAAATCGAAATCGAGTGTGAGTTCGTAGCGATATTTGACAAGTGAATTTTTGATACCTAACAAAAAGTGGTGGAGTAACAAAGGGAAGCAATTTTTAAAATTACTTAAGACTTAGCAAATTTGTTTTTTTCTTTCATTTATTTTGAAGGAAGTTAGGTAAGCTTTAGCGCTAAAAATGTTTGTATGATTTAAGGATATAGCAAAAAATATAAATGTTTTTCAATATGTAGTGAAGCTATGTCAATATTGTAATGTGTTTCGGAAGCGTATATATGTATATAAAGCGAAAATTGCGCAAGTTAAGCAGTATTGCTCAAAAGCCATGAACTGTACAAAAAATATTTTTCTGCAAATAGTTTCAGTCTAGTTTGTCATGCAGTACACTGTTCACGATATATTGGATAAGACATGAAATTCTTCATTGGGCTTAAGACTAACGAATTTCACGCGCTATAATTTTCGTTTAGCAAAAGTTTTCATAAGAAATTAATGCATTTCCATAACTATGAAATTAAATGAAAAGTAACCAAAACTAAAGAAAATTCTATTTGAATTGTTCTTATGAATGTTACTTTGTCGCTTATGTCGATGACATATGACCACTTACCACCGAGCAGTTCGACGCGCGAGAAGTTTCCTAAGGAAAAATTGAGTCTGAAAATCAATAAAAATATACAAATCACCAAAGAAGACATCAATTCCAGAATCAACAAAGCAAAAGGTACCTTAGCTCAACATCGTAATGCCTTGCAGTTTTTGTTACTTTCAACGGCAACAAATCCTTGAGTCAAACGTAATAAGAACACTTTTGTACCGCTGTGAAACCTGCTGAACCATCAGCACACTGCTAAACAATAAGAAGTGTTCACCAACAATTTGCTTCGACAAAATTCGAAAGTTTGGTGACTTAGGACCATTTCCAATGTTGGATTGCATACCAGATGCCGTCAACATCTGATTTCCATTCAAGTCGAACGGCTTGAACACACGTTATGATGTCTGCCGGGATGCATTTTAATGGAATCCTCAGGATAGCAGAAAACTCACAAATCATAGTGGAAAAGTTTGCTAGAAAAGAAAGTAAGTACGTGAAGGGGGTTTTTGTTGCAGTGAACTTAAGGAACTTGCTACCGCGCGTGTACATTGCATGGAATTTCCGCTAATTAAGCTTTTTTCCATTTTTGAGAAATGTTCTAAAATTAAAATTCCTAAAAGTTTTGTGTAATACATATCGCTCTATAATTAAATATGTGATTGCTGTATAGTACTTAATGTCAAATATTGGCTGTTTAGCTTTGATAGGGTGACATTGCAGTCAGATTTAAATTCTAATCTTTAATTGATTGATATTTCTGCATGTTCAAAGCCATTCTTTCCTCAATTATAATATGGCATTCTTATTTTAATATTTTTGTTCAACATGACGTATGAGCGACATTTAATTAAAATTGACATAAAAGCGGTTGAGTTTTAAAGAATTGAATGTCTAATCAGTTCAATGTAGCTTATGATCAATTAGTTGAAAACATTTTTTATAATTTTTGTCATATTATTTAACGCGTTAATGCACTGCAGAGTTTTTTTTTTGGCTATCATTGCATATTGGTACAATTAAAGTACGTTTCATTGAAAAGAAAACAATTTATAATTAATGACTTTTCCTATAGTTTTTGGGTTCGGTGTAATTTTTCTTACGCAATATATAAAATATGACCATTTGAAATAAAAAAAAATTATTTATTTAATTTATTTATATCTGAGTTATATGATTTTTAATTCGAGAGCATACATGACATCGTTATTATAGTCAGAATTGCAGAGTAGGAAGAACCATATCGAATTTTGTTCAAACGGACCTATTTATCATAACATTTAACAGAGTTAATATACTTTGAAGTTAGCATGTAAAAAAAATCCTGACAAGATAAAACGAAATGAATATTCGATTTATAAAATGTAATCAAAAATTTAGTTTTCTTTGTAAAAATATTTCACAAACATTTTTTGTAATTCTTTAAAAAAATCGGGGACGTAACATGCCTTGATTTTTAAACGCATGTATCTGAAAACTCCTATTTCATGTCAAAAAGTTGCACTTGAAGAAATGGACTATATTTTTGTGTAGCGTTTATTCGTTGAAAAATAATAAAATCCTGCCCTACCCAAAATAAAATTCTTGTTTACTTGAAATGCTAAAAAGTTACATTTTTCATATCTTTTTTGTGAAAAAATTTGAGAACACTTTCAGAAAAAAAATATCACTTTTGTTTTGGAAAGAACTTTATGCCCTTTTTTGATTTGCTCATTAAAATCAGAAATCATCCAATCACCGGCTTTTTCAGAATTTTTTCATTTCCTAAATAAGTCCCGGCTTTGACCTGCATATCCGAACTTGGCCAGGTAAAAATCGACCACTTGGCAACTCTATATATAATTATATAAAAAATACAAAATTTCTCATCAAATAGTATATAGTTTACATTATTTTGTCTCCAAACAGTTATTATAAAATATGTATAAGCTTTTTGTCGGCTTTTAATAGAACACAAATTTAATTTCACGAAAATTTATTTTAATCTAAAAATAGGAACTGAAAAAGTATGCAAAAAATTAACATAAGGCAACCGATTGCATCTTTTATCCATGCTTTCACTTTTTTCTTTGCCTGAGTGTTACTTTGAATAAATTTTTTGTTGCATAAAGCAACAAAGAAATTGATACCTTTCAAATCACAATACATTTTAAAAAAAAACCATACCATACATACCATTTAGAAAGTTATTGATATCGTTTGTAGTTAATTACAGAAAAGTTTTTATAAGTAAATGTACTTTCATTTACAAGTCTTGCTTCTAATTTGCTATTTGCTAATAAATTGGTTTTTTTCTTAAAAATTCAACATAAAAACAGCATAAACAGCAAAGTTTTGAGGTTTTGACTTTGAAAGTACATGCAATGTTTTTTTTTTCTTTTAAAACAAAATTCAAATTTGTTTATTAAACGAATTCAATTTCTTGAATTAAGTGATGTGCTCAGTAAACTTTTTACATAAGCGTTTTTCTTTTATCTAACAAAACACTTGCCAACTCTTTTTTCCATTTGAAATGATTAAAGTGATAACTTTTATGAAGATTGAATCAATTTTCGTTTTCCTAAAATATCAATTTTATATTTTGTTAGTCATTTACGCTTAAGCTTCTTTCTGGATATATTGAGAAAATAAAAAATCAATTTGCTTTAAAATTACTAAGACCAAATTTGACTTCAAAATATCAGAAATACTTTAATTTTACCAAGATCACAGTATAAACGGATGCCTATAATTTTGTTTTTCTAAACTAAATGGACTTATTTTTATAAAAAAAGAAAAAAACAAAAATCTGATGTGATTGTGTTATTTTCATGTTGATTGTTGTTGTCGTCTGTTAGCCAAACTTAAAGAGCAATGCGGCAATTGAACCGGAAAGCAGCAAATTTTTATGATTATTATTATACGATAATGCATATATGATTTGACATGCATACGAATAAAAAAATTCTGCCAGAATCAAAGGCTGCGAAGCATGAAATTTACCCAGCAGAAATTGATTTTTGGTGACATGTTTGAAATAAAAATTTTATTTTTATAGTTTTTCCCAAACTAAGACTATAATTATAGTGGTATTAAAGATATGGTATAATTTGGCACTAAAACCAACTGCATTCTGTAACTCATTCTGCAAATCCCCGTTCTCACTGGGCATCAAAACGTTTGTTCGCTGCTATTGCTACTACCAATTTTATCGTTTATTTGGGCATAAACCAATTTGATCAAGTAGAAATCACAGTGGTTCTCGACAGCATACGAAGAACAAAATTTTATGTTTATTCGATGATGGAAAACAAAACTCTTCAAAAATCGTATTATGTCATAAATCTGTTGTTTTGGTTTCTATACCTCTAATATTGCAGAGCACTTTCGTGCTTAAACTTTTTGTTGGTATTTTTTTATTTTCATGAGTTTTTAATATTCTGTGCAAATTTTTGAAGAAAAATGTCACCCACACAATTTTCATTGCTTTCCATTCTTTTGTTTGTTGTATTTTTGTAAATCTTTTTTTTGAGTTTTTCCAGTGAAATGCTTACAATATTGTTATTTGCAAGATATAAATTTTTAATTTACCGCAACTCTTTACGATTTAAAATGCAGAAGGAACTTAACGCATTCATTGTAATACAAAAAGAAACTAACTGAGATCCCAAAATATGCGTCATAAATCTTTTTATGAATGCATATGTGGATGTAATAGAAGAGTGTGGATTTGTTTATTTCTGGAAATCCTCATAAAGATTAAAAAATAAAGGATGTTTTATAAATAACTCTAAGTTTTCCTTAGACTGAAAGAAATTAATTCAATGCAGTCTTATCAGTTGTAGTGCAAATATTACTTAAATTGTTAAGTTTAAAAGAAGTGTGGCAACGCCAATACGAAACAGAGGACGGTAGTGTTGTCTCATGCAGCAGTAGTAGTAGTAGTTGTGTTGTAGCGATTGATCAAACAAGAACGCGTCTTAGCATTATTTCATTTTTCCTTTAAAATGTTTCTTTCAAATATTTTATTAATTACATTCATTATTTAACATTAAACTCATAATACTCATTAAACGTTATATCAATAACATTAAAATTTAAATAAAGTGTTTTACTTCGAATGCTTTTAAGTTGTACATTTCTTTTTAATATAAATTTAATAAAAAATAGTAAATATGTATCAAAATAAATAAGGATAACCTAACAGAAATAATATTGTGACATCATTTTTGTTTTGATGCAGTTTCTTTTAGCACTTATGCTTATATTTAAATAGAAAATGATTATAAGGCGTTCTCCTTCAGAAAGGCGAGCAACCCTGCACATTTAATATTTTTTTTTTTTTTTTCAGGATAAATCCCTTCTTTTTCAACTAGCCAAAATAATTAAAAATTTTTTTTAATCCATGACGACATAGTATTCTTAAATTTCACTATAACGAAAAAAATTTCTTTGTGTTTTTGGACAAATTTTAAGAACTTTCACTATCAACATTTTTTTTATGAAAAATAACTCCTGGGCGAAAAAATTCATGACGTCATAGGAAGAAAAAAAAATATTTCAATAAAAAAAAAATAATTCTTTCTGTATACTTTTCCCCAATTTTAAGAACTTACAAATCGTCTATCAAATACTAAGATCCATTTTATCGTCAAGAACAAAATATGATATTGCAAGAGGCTAAAAACAGCTCTACGAATTTTTTTTCAATATTCCTATAATAATAAATAACGATTTTCATTAATCTCGTAATCTCTCTCATTAATCATGCTTATTTCGATCGTTCTGACATCGAATATATACGTTGCACATTCTGGTCCGGCAGGTATACAGTCTCATCATTTCACTTATTTTTGGATTGGCCTACGCCTATACTTTTTTCATATTTTTGAATACATTTAATGAAAATTTAAGTTTCCGAGGTGAATTATTTATCCAGATCACACTCCCTACATACGCGCTTGACTTTGGTTACTGGTACCATTCAAAAACCAGCAATATCTCTGTTGAGCACATTTACTATATAACTCCATTTCCTAAATCAATACTTAAATTGAAATCAATTATAGTAAATTAATTTTTGTGTAAGAGTGAAAACAGAATAATAATGAATAAGAATTGAAAATATTTATTGAAAATTATGATAATTATTTTCCACTCAATCAAGTGCAAATTATTTCAATTTATATTAAGTTCATAAAAATTATATATACCAATGCGTTTTCATATAAATTTACGCACACTAAGGCATGTATCTGATTAACAAACTAAAATAGAATTTCCAATATAAACATATTTATATAATTGCTATTGCTACTAGATACTACTACTACAACTACTACTACCATATTTGCAATAAGAAAAATACATTTGCATTTATTGTACAAAAACATGCAAATTGCTATTGAAATTGTTTAATTGAACGCACAGAAATGTTGAAAATCAACACAAAAATGCACATGAGCAAAATATGAAAAATAAAAACAGCAACAAAAATGAGTAACACTAACAACATTGATGCAATTTGATACCCAATTGGAAAGAGAAATATAAATGGTACTGGCAACATTTTGTTATTGATGGAATTTGATGGAAAAGTTGATGTTATGAGAAAAGAAATGCTTCTCATATTTAATAAGCTTACCATATTACTATACAATTTGAATACTGAAAACTTCAATAATAATAAAAAATCTAATCGTTACGATGCTTAATAAAGAACTTCGATGATTGTGATACAAAATAATCGAATATTATATACTAAGCGCTCATTGGAATGATTTGGGCTCATCATTTAATATTTTTTTGTCCTCAGTTAATTGGAAAAATTTGAGAATGGATTTTGAACAAGACTAGTGATGCTCTTTATCATTAAACTAGAAAACATTTCAAATGATGGGCTGAAAACTTTGCAATAGTTTGTAGATGCCACCAGTTTGAAGTTTATGTCGCAGTTTTTCAATTAAACAACATGGAGAGTAAAGTTTTGTACACAAAAACTAAGTATAGTAACATATATTCCTTCCTTAGTAGACTATTAATTAGTTTCACAGCGTCAGGAAATACAACAAATTGCTACAAAAAGTGCAAAGTCTTACTCCAAGTGAATATTTTGATTTATTTGACGGCTGCTGGATGTTTTATGGAGAAACAGCTTGTCGTGCAGCTTTATCAAAGGACTGTAACACTTCTACTCCATCTTGATTTAGGACATAATGTTCCAGGCCAAATAAAAACACAAATATTTTTCTGAATATTTTGACTAATTCTAAGAGATTTTAATTAAGTGCAATTTTACTGAAAACTGATGGCTTAGAAGAAAAAAGTGATAAAGGTGATATTTGACACATTTGTTATTCGTCAGTTAATTTCTTGATTTCTAATTAGTTAGCGACTCTGAAAGTTAGTGATCTTATAGAAAACGAACTCATTTTTTTTTTTTTTGAATTATTAAAACTATTGAACTATTATTGAGCCTGAAAAATATATAAAATTAATTTTTGACCTTAAACTTTCTTTTTTAAATAATAACTATAAATAATAACTCACTGAATCTTCGTAGAAACCCTTAATCAAAAGTTTTGAAGTGAAATTTTTTATGTATACAGAGAAAAGTTACAAGTTTTTAAAAATAAGGCTTTGCAAGAATAGTCCAAAAATTGTATCGTCTTCACCGCTGTTCATATTTATACAAATGACAAAGGTTTTTTTGAGGAAGAAGTATAGTAAACAGAAGACAATTCTCTAAATTTTCAGCCCTATCGAACAACCTTTTTTTTGGCCTGGCACATTTAACAAATAATGACCTATATAAATGGTCACTAACTTATCTACATATGTTTTCCAGAATACAAATGCTTAACGTCTGAATTTATAGAACTGATACG
This sequence comes from Tricholauxania praeusta, assembly GCA_949775025.1. NCBI lineage: Eukaryota > Metazoa > Arthropoda > Insecta > Diptera > Lauxaniidae > Tricholauxania > Tricholauxania praeusta. The sequence goes on from OX459030.1 coordinate 14,116,179, forward strand.
ATTTTGCAAGGTTTTCAAAGTTATAGCCGTGAAAGTTGGAAACTATTTTTAAGAAGAAGAAACAAATTAACACTTCTTATTCTTAAAAGAGACTTAAGGCTCTTATTGTTTACTTATCATAAAAGTAATCTGCCTTTCGTTTGTTACACATTGTATATGGAGATGTAGGCAAGCTGCCTACAAAGCGGCCATCCCTTTGTAAAAAGAATTTACAATTGTGGCTGGAGTTGTAAGCATTTCTGCCTACAATGAGTATAACTATTCATCGATGTTGTTTATAAAATATTTGCCGCTAGCCAATAAAGTTTTTTAATTAACTCAAATTGCTGTCAAACTATTTGAGTAAATATTTTACTTTATGTAGAAAAAATATATTTATTTTTGTATTGACAACAAAATCTTGAACTCCAATGAAATGCCATTTTTAGCAAAAAAAAAAAAAAATATCAAAGAAATATTTCCTACTAGGCCTGAATATTTCACTAAAATCAATACTATCAAACGTTATTACTAATACAACAATAAAAATTATTGGTCAAATGCGGTTTAATGTAGACAAAAAGAAGTTCATGAAGAATAAGTACAAATTATAAAATTACATATTCTGTCAATTTTGCATACTTTTTCGATGAAATGTGAAACTCTCCATACTCATGTATAAATTTTTTAATGTCATGCTTCGCCGCATATTATTTCTTTTGGCATTTATTATACACAAAAAGGACACTACACTTGCAATGCAAGCAGAGCAAAATGTTTATTTATAATTTAACATTTCATTGAAATCAAAGTAGCTCACATAATAAAAATTAGCCCAATTGGGAGTTTTAATACGAAAGAGTATTTTTGAATCAACATATTTTATATTTCAATGTCCTCATATATTCTGTTTTAATTTTAAGATTTTACCTGATTGATGGAACAATTAAAATAATTACAGGCATTTGTAATTCAAATGCTTTAAGCCACAACAAATCTTGAAATAGTTACAAAAAAAAAAATAATATTTTCTTCAATTATTTTGTTTAAATTAAATTTAAACTCAGTACGATAACCACAAATGGTGAATCAATCAATTTAAATGATATATTTTATCACTATCACAAGTAATTTTATATCATTTACTAAACATGCAGATATAGTTGGCATAGCTTACAGTAGTTAATTGTTTTGTAAGGATATCATTCTTCTTTAATACATACATTGGTGTTTAAAAATCAAAAGTACTTATAATTTATTTAAGGAAATTTTGAACTAAACTTGAAGCATTTTCTTTGAGACTTAAATCAAACATTTTAAGAATTACCCTTAATGTCACATGCCATTCTGGAATCTTCTTAAAGTAATGTTTCAATCTTAAGCCCTTTGGATAGATGAATAAGTAGGTTACTTTATTAATTAAAACTTCTACTGGTCGTTTATGAAATTGATAAGTTACGTGGTTAAAGCTTCACTAAGAAGTCAAAGGATCTTTCGGTTGCAGATGCACAGTTGCATGGATGCAGTGCAATCACCATCACTACAGACTGTTATGGTATTCCAATATCATCGCATTATCCACTGACACTTGACAAACTGCTTTTTTATTTTGAATTCACTTTGCAACACACAAGGACTCGAGTAATGTGGAGCTGAGCTGAGCTGGTTGAGACAGCTGCTGCAAGACATGCAATAAGGACAGCAGCTTGATGCGTTCGTTGTTGTTTCACATTAACAACAACAACAACAAATACAACAAAAATCAAACTAAAGACTTTGCTTGTGATAATGTGGCTGCTGATGTTGCTGTTGCTGTTGTCCTTGTTGCTGCTACTTTTGATGTTGCTATTGCTGTTGTTCCGCTGTCTTTCCTCATTGTTGTAGTAGTCAGCCAGTACTCCTATGACAGCATAAAATCTTCGCTTACATATTTTATGTTTATCCCTAATTCGATGTCCTTGCAAGCAGTGATGCGCATCACCATAATGTCGTTTGTTACTTTGGCTATGACGGTGATGGTACAATGATTTGGCAGTTTCTGTCACTGCTATGCATTAAGTTTTTATTAAATATCGATGTTTATGAAAAAAGTATTTTCTAGACTACAGATCCACATATCAGTATTTGTAATTGTATCAATTGTGAATATTAAATTCGGCGAGCTATGTTTGCAGCGACGTCACTGTGTTCAATATAATATCGAATATTAAATTGAGTATATCCTTAAAAATATCCAAGCCCATTGATCTTCATGTTTGCTCAGAGATTCTCGAGAGTTCCTTGAATATGCTTGGAACTATTTCATTTTTAATCCTTTTTGTAGCAGCATAATGTAATCCAGCAATCTTCTAGAGTCTAAAGACAGTATTTTTTTTGTCCACATTTGTATTTTGAAATAATTTGCAACTGTTTGCTTGCGATACTTTAGTTTCGATACTCTGTCGCTAGGTTATGCAATTTTCACTGATATCCGTTGAATATGTTGATGTTTTGGTTTGACACAGTCTTTGTCTTCGTAAACGTAGCTCATCGCTATTTTTATTTTCTTCTCAAATGACTTAATATTTTAATTAATACTTTACCGTAAGAACAAAATATACTAACAAACAGTATCGTCGTAGTTCAGCTAAGATAGTTAAAGAAATTCCTTTCTCATGAAGCAGTAGCTGAACCCAAGGTTAAGCAAGGTTCAACATCCAAGTTTTTGGTTTTCCTCTCGTCAAAGTAAAATTTCACAAATTTAATTGGGGTTTCTTTCGTTTTGTGTCATTTCTTGGTGACACTTGTGTTCGAGTTAGAACAAAAACCATATCAGCAGCATGCTTAAGTAACCTCCGCAGCGATACCCACCTTAAAATGTCAATGAAGTGGTTATTAAAGCGTGACACAGAAGACCTTTGACAGTTAGCCACAAGAAATCATATCAAATTGCCAAATGTTACTTGATTCAAGAAAGATTTTTTTTAATTTTTTTTTTTTTTAAATGAGAGTGAAAACATTGTAAAAACATATTTAAAGCATTTTTTTACAAATATTTCATTTTCAAGAAATTTTATCAATCTTTTTTCCCAAGATCAAGGACAGATTTTACCACACCAAAACACGTTACAAACTGTATATCTCAAAAAACAAAGATTCTCAAACTCAGAATAAAAATTTAAGTTGTGTGTTTACATTTGTGTCTATTTATGACTTATTTTCCAGCGGCGAATCGATGAAGTACTCTGGTTTTTCATGTATGAAAAGCTATAACCTTTGTATTGTATGTTGCACAAATGAAATTGTGACCTGTTTTGCATATGAAGCTGTAGGCAGTCTGCTTGCTGGCTGCCTGCTTTGTATATGGAGATGTAAGAGGTTTTGCCTGTTTGCTGCATGCTTTGTATGTGGAGATGTAGGTAAGTCGCCAATCTAAATAGGCACAAAGTAAGCGATGTTTTAAGGCAATATGCCTTTCGTTTGTTACACATTGTATATAGAGATGTAGGCAACCTACCTACAAAGTGGCCATCCTTTTGTAAGAAGAACTTACAGTTGTGGCTGGAGCTGTGAGCATTACTTTCTACAATTAGTATAACTATTCATCGATGCTGTTTATAATATATTTGCCGCTGGGTTATAATTGTTACTCAAAATTTATTAAGAGCTCAAAGTAGTTGTCTCTAACATTTATCTTATTTTCGAAAATTTCAATAAGACAAGATTAACCTAAGTTATTTCGTTTCGTAATTTGCCTAAAAACACAATATTTTTCCAAAATAAATACGTTTTTAGTTAATTTTCATGGGAAATAATTATTTAATCAAAATATATGTTGTGGTCAAAATAAATGAAAAGAAAAATGATTTTTCTTTTATGGCGCCTGCGCTAAAAAATAATTTTTGGCAAAAAGCTGACGGTTATTAACATTAGTTTACAGCAAATTTTTTTTTTGCATTTGTAATTTTTTTCATAAGTAAAATGAGACGATGAATTTTTAAATCACATTCAAAAACTTTTTTATGTATAGGTTTTCGAGACATGAATTTTTGATATAATTTTTTAATTTTTCCGAAGTCAGCCTAACATTTTCGAACGAATTTCGACTTAGTATTTTTACTGATCTAAGCAAAATATATAGCAATTTAAGGGAACTTAAGTCACAAACAAATTTGTTTTTAAAATTTTTAAATCGGTGCAAAAGTTCAGATTTAATCGATGGAAATATAAAAAAGTAAGAAGGAAATAAATACGACTTATATAGAAATCAAGAATAATTTAAGCTCTTGGACAAAACGAAATCTATAAAGATTGGAATGGTTTTTTGTTCTTAATGTGGAGTCACTACTTTTATGAAGAAAATCTTCTAAGAAAATCTATGAATAAGTGAATGGATTGACAGCTTGCATAAATCAATATAGTTGAATAATGTCAGAATTCCAAAATATATGATATGTAGTATGTGGCTGCTCTGCGTGGTTTCTCACAAATGTTTGTAATTTCATCATTTATTCATAGATTTTCTTCAGAAGTACAACAAAAAAATATACCCACCAACGCACTTTTCAACGGCACGCCTCAGTCGCTCAACCAATTACCCAGAAGCGGTGTTGGTATTCGCGGTGTGGACAGTTCCGTGAAAAGAGTTTGCCTGGGTTTTCGGTTTTGTTCAACGCACGATTCGGCTGCTTCTATTTCTGCTGCTGCACTTAGCTCATGAAATTAGTTTTTTTACTGTTTCTCCAAACTTTTTCTTAATAAAGAAATGGTAAGCTAAGCCGCTGTGTTGATCTTAAATGTTTTATGCATAAACAAAAATGTCAGAGAAGTATTACAGCAATTGAAGAATGTACCAAAATTAAAACAGATGTTAAAGCTTTCTTAAGACTAAGAAAATTATGAGTACAAAATCTTCAAAAAAGCTCTTTAAAAATCAACTCTTTTGGAATGGATTATAATTCGGGATAACAACATAATTGACATGTCCTTGCAATGTGTGTAGTAAACGTTTTTGGTTTTAACCAACCCAACGCTGACACTCCGCCACACATGATAAGCATTGCATACAGTAGATCAATAGAACTTCTTTGTATGTGTTGCGCTGGTAACAACCGCTTTTACCGACCATATGCAGCATGCGGAACAGCAGATGATTTCTGTGGTAGCAAAACAACGTGTACACATTCACCCATGCATGTGAGGGTGCGTTTTGCTCTTAAGCATTACATTTAAGATGAAATTTAAAGGAACCCAAAATTCTTGACTCTTAAGAAATCAATCAAATATGCATCCTTTTTCACAATCTGAAAAAAAATTATTTTACAATTTGCAATGTTTTTCATGATACTGAAACAAGCTGCATTGAAAAAAAAAATCTATCGCTACAAACTTCACACGGTTGTCTTCTATCACTTCTCAAATTTGACTCGAATGCAAACGTACATTTAACTTTGATCATCACAATTTTAAATGGCTGATTTCTGTCTTACAATCAATTGCATGTTGTTATTTTAGCTGTCATCATCTTTGTTGTTGGTCTATTTATAGTTGCATTTGCAGTAGTTCCTGCTTCTGCAACTGTTGTTGTTAACTTGTCATACAAGACATCTGCATCCTTTCAAATTGACATTTGAAATTTCAATTCGATGCATTCACTATCTGTCACTCAAGGATGGGTGTTGACATAAATTTGCTCTTTGTAGCAAATTTTTGCGGTGGGTCATCATAACACATCGTAGTACCATAACGTTACAAATCGTAATATGCAACATCATGTTGTGCTCCATCACGATTCACGTTTGAATAACATTTGTAATGATATGCACACACACATACACACACAGGAGATGACTGATACACTTTCGTCCTTTAGTGTGCTGCCACTTGAAAATCGCTACTAAGCAGATTAAGATTTCCGTTGGCTGCCATTCATCATCATACAGTTGGTCAATTGAATCAATGTTGCTTTTGTCATTGAACTCTTTGAATGTTACCTTTGATGCAACTCCATTGAAAGAACTTGAATGGAGTATTCTTAGTTGGTACAAATTAGAGGCATACTTTAGCTATTATAGTTGGATATAAAAAGATATTTTAACTGTCAAAAGAATAGTCCTATATTAGAAATTATACACATATTATTGCAAAGAGAAACTTATTAAAATTGTAAGTTTTACCAAAATGTTAAATGATATTGCTCATAACCGTAAAGGAAGACTGCTACCGAAAAGTCCTCGAAAACATTAAAATTTTAACTTTGAAGTCGTAGTCATAAAGCTCATATTATAGTACCCTACAAGTCAAAATATGACAATGAACAAATTTGTATATAAGAAAATTATTTTTTTTTAATTAATTTTAAAATTTTCAAGCTGCGAAATAAACTTTACAATGACAAAAATTTTAATACCAACACAAATAAAAATGTAAATGGACTTAAAGTTGAACAAAATTTATATCAAACTTAATTAGACAGAGTTTTGCATAAGCGCACAAAATTTTATGAAGGTAAATTAAAATGATATGTTTGTCGCCAATGTACATAGAATGTGCAATTTGAAACAAATGTTTGTGCAGAATTAGCACACAGCTTTGTTACAATATGACGAGTAATTCAGAGGGATTTTGCTGCCACCAGAGCGGCATAGCCATATCTACTGACGAGCATGCAATAATTCCCAGACTTTTCCTCGAAAATATTCCAACAGCGTTGAGTGAACAGATGACAACATTTTTGATAAATGTTTTGTTTTTTTTTTTTTTTTCACAGTCACATGGAAAACTTTTGTAATTTTTCTGCTTAAAAAAAAAAAGGATAAAAAAGGGAATAAAAACATACTCTAACATGAGCAAATAAAGGACAAAAATTAAGACAAGCGACATATGTTGAGCAGGGAAAATTGTTATGGAAAACATAGAAAGCATAAAATGAACGTCAGTCAGAAAAACTGCAAAACTTTTTGCATTAAATTTATGTATTTTACACGTTGAAAATTGTGAAATTATATTTTATTCATTAAATGTAAATTTATTTTGTTTTTAATATTTGAAAATTTTGTTACTTAAGCGTAGCAGTGCCAGAGTTGATGCTTCGATCTTAGAGATGGTACATCGGCGAAAATATAATTCGGTATGCTCATGAGCTAATAGGTTTATTTATTGTTCTAATAAATAAAGTAACGCAAAACAAATTACATCTATGAACAGAATTTATGGTACCTTATCGGAGAAGGCTGACCAAGATCAAACCTACCACATCGTAACTAAAAAACTCCCTATAAAAGGTCCCGAAGAAAAAAAGGCACAAAACTACCGAAGAACGGATTTTTGAGGAATGTATTCTGTGATACTCCGATTCCTCAAGATCAACGGAAGTAGGTTAATGATAAATTGGTGATTATCACTGAGTTTTCCCGTCATGTATCGATATCCAAGATCCAGTTTCCACCACTCCCCATTAATTACAAGGAAAAAATTTTTATTCCGAAAATGGGTCCAAAGCGGTTTTTTCCATGGTCTGGAGCCACCTTAAATGATGTCCAAAATCCATTTTCGATTTTTCTCCATTAATTATAAAAAAAAAAAAATTACGAAAATGGGTCAAAAACGGTCCTTCCAGGGTCCACCTTAAATGATGTCCAAAGTCCCCATTAATTACAGAAAAAAAGCCATCACCACCCTGAGTGAAGCAGCATTGAGTTAAATTAAATGCATGCACCCAATTTTTATAAAACCTGAAAGTATGCCACACTTTATGTTCAAATTCGCTCATTTCCGTAACTAATTTGTTCGCTCATTTCCGAAACGCATTCACCAGCTTACCCCCATGTCAATGCGCGTAGAGAAGTATATACTTCAAAAATCATAGCTCTATTTTTTTTTTAAGTCAATTGCTTGTTTTAAATGTAGTTTTGTACATTTCATAAGAAATGTCGGTCAAAATTTGAACTTTAGTTTTGGACGGCTTGTACTTAGTACAGTCTTTTTCACATTTGAATTTTTTATTTCAGTATTTCTGTAACGATATAAATCATTTCTTGCACACTCAGGCCATGACCGAGCTGTGGCGACCAATACGAAAATACTTTTTTGAATTTTGGTACAAAATAAGACATGATTTGGGCCACTGGAATAAAACATTTTCCAGTATACAGTCCGAGATTCATGACAGCTAAATAAAGGTCAAAGTTCTTTGGCCTCTGTACATATTATAAAAATTGTGTCCAACGTTTTAGTAGAAGTCAAAAAGTACCTTTGCGTTGGTGGCCATAGTTTGGACATTTTATGTTTTGGGGTCTATTTTTTATACGAGATCTTTTGGTCTTTATTGAACTAAGCTATTGTGCTATTGATTTTAACCGAAACTGTCTTTTGCGTTAATTAATGATTTTGTGCAGGTAACCAAATTAATGCAGCACAATCATTATGCAGGCTCAAGAAGAATGTTAATCAAATCCTCCAAATGTTAGTCACATGCGTGATGGGAAAATCAAAAAAATCACGAAAATTCCACTTCAAAATTTAAAACTGCTTTGCATGTAAGAAAAAGTGCGGTCCAGTTCTAGTAATTTTTTCATATGAGTTGTTTGACAATATCTTTCCTAAGAAAAAAATTTCGCTTTATCCAGTTAATAATAATGATACTTTCTGACCACCACTCGCTTATCTTTCTGCATCCTTCATACAAAAAAAAAAAGGAAAACAAAAAAAATATATTGCTGTCATAGCATACCAAGTATAACTATCGTCCAACGCTTGGTTGCCCAGTTGATGAGTCGGTGTGCCAAAACTGAGCCAGACAAAATTTTTAGTTGGAAAAAAATAACAAATTGGTGGACAGAACGGCAGCGAGTGGAGACTTTTCATTTGAAATTTTTGCCAACACTGCACACACAAGTAAAATATTTATAAGAAAAAAAAAAAGTTACAAATCTGCATATACAAGTGTGACTACTCGTATAAACATAGACGATTTATAACGATTTTAGCCAAGTTAATGCGTCAAGTTGACTGACTTCAACAAGACTGAGCTGCTATGTATATGGGTGTTAAATTTTATGTACTCACACCTACATCTACATATTTTGTATGTTTGTGGGTATAGAGTACGTATATTTAAAATTTGTATTAATATCATTTAAGTGGCATGGGGCTGATCGTTCCTGTTGTCGACGACAGTTGCATTCTTGTGCAACAAAAAAAAAAACTGAAAGTTAACTGTAAAATTTTTCAACCCCATTTGCATACTGAAAGTTTTGTTGTATTAAAGCTTTGCATGTGTTCGTGATAAATTACATGGATTTAAATTTGCTTGCGAAGTTTTTGTTTTAATATATTTATATTACGCTTAAATTCAAACTTCAGGGCAAAAACCTGAAATTTTTCTTGCAGATTATTATTGCAATTTTTTGTGTTATTTGTTACAGTTTTGTTAATAACTTTTTCGTCGTTGACTTATTATTTAACCCCAAAGTCTTTTATAAACACTTATAGTACTTTCACCTATTTGGAAAGTCTTTTATGAAAAAGTAAATTACATTCAAATGATGTTTGGAAATTCGGGTGCAAGAAAAAATCCTTTCAGTTAAAAAATTGTTAAAAAAATTTCCTAAAAGCACTGTATGTGAATTAAAGCCTAAATTGTCCCAATATAGAAGAAATTTCGTCTAGAATCATTGGAAAAAAAATGCTAAAATCTTGTGAGATCAAATTGATAAAAAAAATTAAAAATCGATTCAAATTTATATAGCGTCAAAAATTATGTCTGAAATGCTAAAAACTTCAGTTTTTCAAATCTCAATACAAATTATTATTTGCCCTTAAAAACATAATAAATTAGATTTTCGTGGACTCGTGGTTCAAAATGCGTTGATCGTCTCTCGGTTAGTACCAACGTTCGTTCCACAAGCCAGTCAGCTAGTTATATCCAAAATATCTATTTAATATTATTAAACGAGATTAAATCACGATTAAAATTGATTGAATTAAAAGTAGGCGAATTTGGAAAATGAGAAGTGGCAAGTTTTGATCTTTGTTTTATTTTTTCAATCTCTTTCGACCATTTTCAATATTTTGCAACCTCTTAAAATATTTTCCATATTTTATGGACTTATTCAACTTTTTTTCAACATTTTTCATACCTTTTACGACATTTTCAACATCGAAACAGAAAACCGAACAATGGCTGTTTGCTCTTGGTACCAACTTTTTAATTGAAATTTAAAAATTAACTTTCAATAAAACTATCAAAATTGAAAATAATTTATACCAAAACATAGAAAAAATTTTAAATTAAAATTGAAAAAATTTTAATGTAAAACTAAAATTTAATATTGAAATTTTATCATTTTAGCTGGAAATCATAACCGAAAAATGTCAATTTGAAGTTGAAAATTAGGATTTTTATTAAATTAAAATCGTCACTTCAACAGTAAATTTTCAACTCTTTTTATGGGCGACTTTATATAGTTTTTTTTTTGTCTATACAACTTTGTAAAATTCTACCAACACCCGAGACTCTTTTGAGAGATTCGTGAAATTGTGTACGATTTTTATAAAAACATAATGCTTTAATTATCTTTTTAATTTAGTTTCTCGTTTTTGTCAATTTTTTTTCGGCTTTTTACTTATTTCAGGAGTTCAGCCTTTTTTGTAATTCAAACAAAATTTTTAATTTATTTTTATTTTTATTTTTGAATAATGTTTCAAAAAAATTTTCCTACATCTGGAATTTCGAGTAGAAATAACTCCATCTTTTTACTTACCAAGCAGGTAAATGAAAATAACTTTTTTGAATGTGTTTTTGGAACAAAATTTTATAAAATTATGTTTTGTACAGAACTTTTATGTTCAGTACTTTTAGTGTAAAAACAACAAAAAATACTTACAAGCGCAAAATGCATTAAAATAGCCAACTTTTATCAAAAAAAAAATAATCATTATTTAAAACTCAATTTTTCTTAACTCTAGCATCCAAAAAAAAAAATTTAACAGTTCAACAGGTTCAACTAAATTATGATTTTAATGCGTTTATATATGAAACATAAAACACGCACACAACATCACACACATAGAGTGCAAACAAACGCTAGTTGGCAGCAGTTTTAACCATAGTGACGGTAACTCTTTAGACAACCACAAATACACACGCACAGACATAACCGAAAGGCCGATGATACTGGCATATATGCACCATCCGTGCTCTGAAACCATTTCGCACATTTTCGGATTAAAGTGTTGAAATGCTGCACAATTTGCAAATGGAGTAAGAATCCTTTTTTTACGTCATATATTTTTGTCGCGCTGCTGCTGCTGCTGCTGCTGCTGCATACGGTTTTTCATTCAACTCACTTTGAAGCTGCGTTACAGCGATTTAATACCAAAAAAAAATTAAAAAATCTCATCGTCACAACGTTTCGGCAATATCACTGTTACTATGAGTATGCTGCACTTAATGCTTTTTTGCATACGACTTTGTTTGAGTTACTTTTTTTTTTCTCAACACAGCTGGCAGTTGAATTTGTGCTGAATACGCAGGATATCCGTTTAACATTCGCAAAAATTGTTGAATGTTCAAAGTAACTAAAAATGATAAATTATGTGAGATTTCTGCGTTTGTCACAGTATTTGCACGATGAGATTTGTTGGCTTGGCACAATTTACTTAGTTTTTAGAATTTTCGGCAAAAATCCAGATGATTTTAATGTGTTTGAAAATAGTGATATTATTTGTTATTTTAAATTAATTAAATTTATGTTTTCTTATATGAAATTATGGAGTACGAAATACATATATTATGTATAAACAGTGGAAATATAGTTTTTTGTTTTGCAATTTTTAATAATGTGGCATTCGTCAAAAATTTTTTGATACTATATTCGGGAACTAAAATGACCAAGATTGTTATCAGAATCGACTGAGTTAGTGAGGTTTTTTAAGTGTGCGTAACATCTTTTATGAAAGTTTAAGTTTTTATTGCAATATAATATTAAATATTTTATCGAACTTACGGTCATTAGTAAACACCGATATTCATGTAAATTTACAAATCTGTTAATGTTTTTGCTTAGTCGTTTTTGGCTTCATGGGGCTATGAATATATGGATTTATATATTTGCGGCAATGGCTTCAACTAATGTCACTTAATACTTAGTTAAATTGTTTAATTGTGTTGTCCTTGTCGTGTTTGTTTAAGAAAAGTCATTGCCGATTTGTAAATTTACATGAAAATCGCTGTTTTTTAATGACTGTTCCATGAAATAAGTACGAGCAGTGTTCAATTGTAGTAAATAATTATCAGTCGATGAAGATATAGAAGCATTTTTTGAATTATTTGTTGTTAATATAAATTCCAAACTCAACTATGTTAGCATAACGAAATACTATGGTGAGTCTTCTGGCATTTACTTTATTGCGACTATGAAAACCAACGCTTGGTGGCATAAACCAACCGTTTAACTATTTGAATAGGATCCAATATTTGGAATTTTATATGGATTCATTAGTTGGCCAATTTTGTTTATTGGAAATCAATTATTCCATTGGATTTTAAGTATTTAGCTGGTGTTCAACGGTTTACGAAATTGAATGTTTGCACTGGTCCTAAGTCATATAAATTGAAATTTAGTCACATAATTGTAGTTGATTACGGATATTTTTTTTTTGTATTGATTTATAAAAAAAACCATTTTACTAATTGAAGCACATAGTTGCTTTTGGTTTAGTTCCCATGATAAATATTCATTTTTATAAAACTAATAGAAACTAGTTCACATAGTCCACAATTTTATATTTTTTCCATAAATTGTACGAAGCCTCAAAATTCATAAAATAAAACTAAAATGAAAAAAAAAATTTATTATTTTGCAATCAAATAAAATACATTCTACGTGAAACATGAACAAAATTCATAATGAATTAATTTGATTTCATTTAAGCATAAAATAGCTCAGTTAAACATATTATAATAAACTCGAATAGACATCTTTAAAATACGTTTATAAAAACGTATCAAAATACTTTTTATTTTAAATTAATAAATATTCATAAAATAAACAAAATTTTATGTTGTCGCCAAAGGAGTAAAACCGAACAAAGCAATGCTACATATTGCGTGGTAATTTATTAACTGGCGCACGTATAAATTATCCTAAAAATTAACATAAAACACAAAGAGAACGTTGTCTGAAATAAACAAAAGCAAACAAAATTTCCTGTTAAATGACAACAAATAAAGGGACTGCGAGAAAATAATCAATTGACACCAACGGCACTAGACAGATTGAAAATGACATTTATATTGTTCAGTGTTAAAATATTGATATAAGTTGGTAGCTTGTGAGCACAAATACACGGAAATAAAAAAAAACTTATCAACATTTTGTTAAGCTCTGATATAATTTTTTAAGCTTATAAATGGTGGGCCAATGATTATTTTGCGATAAGAGTGGCGATTAAAATCTAAATATCAAAACAAAGAAATATTTTATATTGACATATGGGGCATTTCAGGCGAAGCGGGCAATGAAAATAAAGTGAGGTCGTGAAGTTTGTTTATATTCCGGTTAGTTATACATCTAGTAGATATAAATGTGTACACACAATTTTTTCCCGTATGAGGGTTAATTACCGAGCTATGGGCTTCTGAAGAATTGGCAAAGTTTAAGGACCGTAATTTTTGAACGTTGTTATTGGAATCAAGGATTATATTGTTATGAAATTCCTGTCTCTTTGACGATAATTTCGATCTCTTACACTTTTCTGAGTTCGATCACTGGATTGTGTAATAATTAAAAACACACCAACTTATTTAGTTATAAAATGGTTTATTTAAATCACAATAGTTAGTTTTTACACGGTACAATTGTTTATCTCATTAACATTCAAGTTCTAACATTAATTTAACACTGTATAGAAAACTGTTTTACTTTACTACGGATCACACTGTATTCACTTTATTACTTAAATTCAAGTGTTCTGCTTCACTGTTTAAATACAACTGTTCTGCTTCACTGTTTTAACTCAACTGTGTCACTCAACTCAGATGACAACCCATTTATACTGCAGTCATCACTCTCTCGAATAATCCAGTTCCTTCTAATTGGCGTGTAATCTATCATTATCCATAATTTACCAGTACTTTCTAAACGGCGTATCGACGTTGAGTTCACAATTATCCAGAATGTTGCTATTATGCTAGATGGCGTTGTACGATGGCGATAATTTCTCTCGGTTATTGACTTTTTATTTATAGTGTACTGCAGCGTCTGTTCGGTTTATTATTTGCCGCTAGATGGTGTAAAAGTATTTATACAGCCAGAATGCTAGCTAGTATCGTTTAGTTTCTTTTGTTTGTTTTTATTTCAAGAATTTTCTAGCATAAACCAAATTTCGCTACAATATAATAAAATATAAACAATATTGATTTAACTAGTGAAAAGGATGTTCTTTTTAGTTTTTTGTTAAATTCGAATTTTAAATTTTTTTATGTATTGAAAACCGGGAGTAAAAATTTAAAATCATATTTTCAGTAACTTCGACATAATATTTTTTTATAATTTTTTTTTTTAAAAAAAGGCCTTAAGTATATAGAAGTTTCACAGAAAAAATTTTAACGTGATCGATATTATGCAAAGAACAGTAAATTTTCCATTGAAACCACAATGTTTCATATTTTATAGAAATTTCGTTAAGTTCGAAAAACTGCTTCCGAAAAATCCATTATTCATTTTACGTCAATATTTGGAAGTCCACAACTTGAAAACTAAGCCTTATATGAAAATAAAATTAAGTGGTTACACCTTCTAGAAGTACAATCAAGCCGAATAAGAACAAATTTCTAAATCTCATTTTTTTGCATTGTCCGCTTCGCCTGAAATGCCCCATATGTCATCTACAAATTCCAAGAAACTGGGAGATATGAAATTATCAATTCGTATCCGTACAAGACCGTTCAGCCAAAAATATTTCTAAAAGTATAGCGGAGAGGCCAGGGCACATCAACTCTTCATTGTGAGTATAAACTATACCTCTGAAAAATTATATCAAAAAAAATATTTGAAAATAAATGCTTATAAGATTCAGTTAACGCAGTTGAAGCCTCCAGAAGATCATTTCACGCGTCTTAGGTTTGCCGATAACGATTTTTCAAAGAAAATCTTCTTCAATGCCGAAACTCATTGTCATTTCAGCGTATACGATAGTAAACAAAATTGTAGCTTAATAGTCGACTACTCGTAAAACCTAAAAGAGACTGCCGAAAAACCTATGCATCCTCAAATGGTCACTGTTTGTTGTAGTTTTTGGGTTGAAGAAGTTATTGAACTTTTCTTTTTTTTTCTTGAAAATAGTGCTGGTAATATAGGTACTGTGAATCAGTGGCGGATCTAGAATTTAAGATTGGAGGGGCACGAATTTTTTAGTGCCTTCCACCCCTTGTTTTACTGGCATTCAAACCTTCACCACGTTCGGTTTCATCGCTCGCTATGTAATTAGGGCCTGACTTATCGCCTAACCTTCATTAAAATAAAACCTTTCACTGTGCAATTTTTCGATTAATCTTTGATTGTTCACGATTAAAAATAAAGTACACATAACCCCCATTTTACACGCTACTTTCTTACATGTTTTCGATTTTACATGGTTTTTTAAATCAAAAAATCTCTTCAAAAATTGGTCAAAATTAACATTTTGGCTTCACATATATTTCTAGACAATATTAACCTTTTCTTTTGTCATAACTTATGATACGCATTTGTTTTATAAAAAGGACACTTAAATAATGGAATTTTCTCTGGTTTCCTGCATGCACAAAAAATTATTTATCGATATACATACATTAGACCGGGTCGAAAAATAGATTCAGCCAGACACCGACTCAAAAGTTAGAAGGACCCTTAAAAACGATATCTGCGTACTTTTGTTTTTTTTTTTTTTTTCATTCCGAGAAAATCCAATGGAGCGTTTTTGATTCTCCTGAAGGTCCTTTTTGACTTAAAAAAACGTGTTTATAAAGATTGCGTTCTTGCGAAAAATTTGACTATCAGAAAATAGCTTATCTTTTTTGCTCATAATCAGATTTAATATTTTTTCCTCAAATTTTTTTACATACAAAAACTAAGACCCGAAATAGGCGCGCTCACAGTTGTATAATTTGACACATTAGTGGTATTCATCTAAGCGCGCAAATTTCCCATTTGTGCAAATAGGCAATTTTGCACGGTGTGTTTCACGAACGCCCCCCCTTCGAATATTTTGTGCAATTTGTGTCAGTTAATGAGCATGTCATTTTTTTGTAAGAGAATCGTATGGGAAAAGAGAGTGTATAAACAATAAATTTTTGCTGAGAGAATCGTATGGGAAAAGAGAGTAGCAACAATTGCACAATTAGCAGCGCAAGTTTGCAAATTTTTCTAGTTTGTTCAAAAAACTTTCCATATGATTTTTGACAGCTCGCACAGTTTGCGAGGACTTTGCGCGCTTAGATTAATACCCATATTGTATTTTTGTCACGTTGTAATTTTACTATGATGTGTAAATCACTAGAACTGTCTCAAAAATAGAACTGAAATTTATGAAAATAAATTTAAATTCTTGAAATATATTTTGTGTACAATGGCTAGAAAATATCAAAACCACTCAAAAATGGGGTTTAATCTTAACCACGTTCCAAAAACTTTTTTTACATTCATTTTTTATTATTTATTTTATATTATATATTACTTAATCTTATTACACGTTTTATATTTTTAATTCCAAATATATTGTTTTTAGTAATTAGAATATTAGCTTCACTCTTAGATGAGTTCAATTTTGTTCACATTTTCTTTCGGTGTAAGTAGCACACAATTGAGTTCTTATCTGAAAATTATATGAACACAATCACGTACTTTCCGGTTTTGATGGATTAAGACAATTAGTAGCTTAATAGAATGAACCAACCAAGTATACCTATCAATCAATCACATTCAAGCGTTTGTTATTCAGAGAGTAAATATAAAATATTGCAGACAGCATATTTCATAAATTCTTGCCTAGGACTTTGAATTACTTTTTTTTTTCAAGTGAAAGTTTTTTATGGAAAAAATGTTTGTTTTTTGTGCTTTAATTTTATAGGATATGAAATATTTTAATATTTATATGCTTCCGAACAAGTCTATGGTTTTGAGTGGCAAATTGTGCGCTGATGTCACTATTGTTATTAATACCTGGGTTGTCAAAATTCCCGTGAATCTTTTGTGCCTTTTATCTTCTGACAGGGCAATGGGTCTCCACAAAACTCTTCGAATAAATGGTCGTGACAAAAATTCAGTTGGCTAACATTTCCATGAAACAAAGCAGTTTTCAAAAATCCTTAGGGTGCGGTATTCCATTGAAGCTACATACTATGGAATAATATATGATATATTGCTATACTGAGGATTCCAAAAAAAATAGAGATTTGGCGCAGGTGCCGAATTGGAAACCTCAATATATCGTGCTAGATGTGCTGAGTAAACAATTTATTGAGCTATTTTGAAAAAATTAAAAAAAAAAAATTCTGTTCATCAAAATTCAGTTTTTTGCTCATCCTGTTGTCATTTTTTTGCATTTAGCAGAATATACGTAAGGATCATAGCTACATTGCCCCCTATATAGACGTTTTGTACAAAAGAAAATATTTCAATCGATTTAATGTTAAATAGAGCAAACAAAGCTATCCAAATAAAAATGAATTACTCGTACAAAAGCTATAATGTCCTTTTAAGTAGCTTTTTGTCCTTTAATTTTCATTCAAAGTCTTCATATGTACTGCATGAAATTGCATGTATCTTTTATAGCACTTTAAGCTCAAAAACAATTTTGCTTGCTTATTTCAATTACAAAAGTTGTATGTCTCTTAATTTGAAATTATCATCGTATGAGTGGAATCATTATATGAAATTCAATGAAATGGTTTGATGTCTTCGATGTGGTGTTTCTTTTACAACCCGAATTTTATGACTCCGATTAGAATCATTTTGAGGCAATGAAGCATACGAATTATTTGTATAAATTAAATTGTGCAATACATTTATTCACTTTATATCCCACTTAATATGCTTAAGTATTATACATATAGCGTAACTTAACAAATGTTATTTACTTACAGGGTGTTCAAAGCAAATTGGACTAAAATCTTAAATTGACTAAAAACTTGATATCATTGTATGGCTTAAAAGTTTATATTACATTATTACAAAACATTTGCAATTTGTTTGTTAGTGCTTAAAAAGGTTTAACAAAATAACAAACGTTTGATTATAATCCGAAAAAGGCCGAAAGTACAGCAAGTAATTCAAGACAATTGTAAATTCATTGACGTATTTTATGAATGTGCGCTTATAAATACCCTCTGTGTATAGACTTTAATAACTATAGGGTTAGATGGGTTATGTATACATATATATCACTAGAATAGTCCAATGTCAATACAATGACAATATTTTGTTCTATGTGAAAACAAACAAATCACTAAATAACAACACTGACGACAAAGTAGCAAACGAACAAAAACGACAACAACAAAAACAATCCTTTAAATTAAAACCATCATGTGAATATAGATGACAGCATCAGTGATGGTAACAGTGAATAAGGTAAAAGGACTTATATCAAGCAATGGAATTTCATTAATACCAAAACTGAAATTTAAAAATTATTCAATAAAAAAATAACTTAATTTTGACCAAATAATAATAAATTTTTAGGCAAAATTAACTTAAGTGCAATACAATTTCAGTTTCAGAACATTTTTTTTCAAATAAATTTAAATGAACAATGTAACTCTTTCTCTTGAAAACTCACTTTGAATTTTGCATATCTGTTATCGGCCAAACTAGTTTTAGTTATCGTTAAGCCTGAAGATATGCAATCAAGATATCCAGAATATTTTGCGTTAAAAATAAATTGTATACTTTCAGGCATGCAAGTCAACTTGTTTGGCCTAGGAAAAACTAGTTTATCCTAAAAACTAGTTTGGCCAGTAACATATCGATCTTAACTTTTATCGAAATATCATAAGTTTAAATTTTTCAGTTATCTTGCCGTACTCGAGTTTATGGAGATCAATTTGTAAAATTTGAAAAATCAGAGACTCAAAAGCAAAATAGTGCCCAATTTGACGTGGAATACTCCATATACACATCCAAAAAAAATAAAGATAAATACTATGAATGACAAAAAAAAAATTTTTCATAACACAATTTTCACGGTATTAGATTTATATAGATACACATATACCTAATAATATGCACCTTAAGTGCTCAAAAACGTCTGCCTTGCAAGAATCAGTGCTAGAGTCGTCTGCCTTTTGTATTTTTATGTTTTGAATAAGAAAAAGAACCACTCAATTTAGCGGCAGATGCGATTAAATGATTTATTATTTAATTTTTTTATTGACATGTTTGTAAAATTGCAATTTCTAAATGCAGCAATAACTAAGTGGCAGATGTTGTTTCTCTCGTACTTTATAATATAATATTCATAACTATCGCAATCTGCCTGACGATAAAATCACTTAAAAAAAAAATTAATTCTTCTTAAACACAGCCACGAAAACGCCTGCCTTTTGCATATTTCTGTTTTCATGTTTAGACAATATTTTTTGAAATTAAAGGCAGACGCGATAAAATTGTTTATGGCACCTTTTTTACAGTTTGAAAGGACTCTCAAGTAATAACGCAGAGACAACGCAATGAATGCAATTGTTCGTATAATTGATATTACTTAGAGCTTCATGATTTTCAAACTCAGCCGTACGATTAAATCATACAAAAATGACGGCCACCAGCTCCCTAATTAAATCTTTCACGCAATACAGTCAACGTGTGGCAAATCATGTAGAAATCACATGTCCTAATCATCATTTTTTTTTTTTTTGATTTTGAGGCAAAAATAATCGCTTATCATGCGTCATTAGTACTCATAATTTAGTGTCACTGTCAGAACTTCATTGGAGGAAGAGCTTTAATTTCTATATACATACATGACAATACTCTAAGTGCCTCCAATTTGCGATTATGAGCTGGCAGAGATTAGCAAATCTGCGTTATTGCTTTTTGTGTACGAATTGACTAAAGAATTTTGTGTAACAAAAAAAACGAAAATACTTCCCCTTACCCTACACCAACTGAAACATAAGAGATAAATATTAAATCGTCTTAATTTGTGATATGTGATGAAGCATATAACACAATGTTATTGTTAGTATTATTATTAAAGTTGTTTGTAGCTATTTTGTTGTTTTTATTGTTGGTTCTGATTTAGTACCAATATCCAGCACTTACTCCACAAGCACATATGTTTATGGACGAAATATCCTTGAAGACAATAGATAAATATTTATTATCCCTATTTTGATGTTCGTTAATTAAAATCAAAATTTATTTAAATGGCCACAACATTAACTTTACTGCATGCTTCAGGGGTTACTAATGTTGTAAGGACCTTGTTTTCTAAGAATTTCAGCTTTAAGATTTAATTACAAAAGTTTTGTTACGATGTAGTGTACTAACGAGATTCCCATAAACTGTTTATATTTTTTGTAATTCAAATGGATTGGCATATGAATTTTGAAACAAGCATTTCTTCGATAGAGTTTTTTTGAGTCCTTTTGCTCTGCTTGGAGATTTAAGGTACCGTAGAAGAGCATAATAAACTTTTGGAGCTGTGAGCAAGTTCCCTTTGCTTCAAAGCTATTTAATTACTAGAAAAACTTAATGAACTTCAACGTATAATTAACAATATTAAATGCCCGCAAGCATATAAGGAGTTTTAAGACTTAGAAACTTTTGAAAATTCTTAAGTTTATGGATATATTTTGAACCCTTTGAATGCAAAGCAGCTGCTTTGATATTTTTTTTTTTTACCTAAAATTTTAAATAAAGAGTTAAAATGCCTACTTAATGTTAACAGAAATTTGAAATAATCTCATTTCCATATCAATTACCAGCGGTCATTTGACTAAATAAACGTAAATTCTGTTGCATGCCAGAAACTTTCAATGTACGTGACGTCCGGTGTTGCCATGTTTTCATTTCAAGCCACAAGCGTGCATTTGTTTTAATGCGACGACAACAGTAAAGGTAAAAATAGCGCAAATTTTTTTATTTTTTTTTTTTGTGGCTATAGTAGAATACACCCCTTTTTATTTTATTTTTTCTCTGTTTTACGGTGTTTGCTATGTTATTTTCATAAATATTCGCAATACTACGTAACGCATAAAAAGTTTTCAATATTATTTAAGCAAAATGTCAAATGCATTGAGAGCGTCGGTGGTGCTCAGCATCCGCTTTAGGAAAACGTGATGGAATTATGTGCAAAAGACTTTGATATAAATTGCATTTATCCTGTTCGCCGACGTTATTTTAATGCTTTTGCTGCCGCTCCTACCAACCACTATTTGTTTAATTTATGTCACGTCCTACACTGGGACAAAAAAGCTTGAAAACTGAGCTTTGTTCAGAAATTGAAGTAAGTTGTTTTAGAAAATTTTTATTTATATATCATTTGCATAAGACAAATAGCTCTTGAAAATTATGCCTGCCTCCGCTGTAGGTATGAAAAGTTAAGGTTTCCTCCATTTTTTTGACGAGTCCTGTACAAAAAGGAAAATATTTTTAATTTTCTTGTAGTGAAATATTAATTTTTAATAAAAACTGCGATGAATACATCATTTTGAAGTATACACATGAAAACTTTTTGTGTCAAAAATGGGAAACTTAATTATATTTGTTCAACCTTAAAACAATCTACGAATGGGGTTGTGCTTACCAGGTCAACTTCAACACTAGCAACTCTCAAATTTACATTTTGTCTTACAGACGAATAGAGTATTTTCCTCCGCCACTTAATGTGGCTGGCGTAAATATTCCAAAATCAAAAATTCTTCATGTTTTGGGCATATCAGTTCAACCTCAAGTGCGTATGTTTCTTGATAAAACTACTAGACTTAAATATAACATAACGAGTTTAAGATTCAGCAATCAAAAGTCTTTAAGACAACGTAGTTTTCATTTCAAGTGAATAAATTCCTTTCATCAAATGAAATATGAACAATTCCATATGGAAATATTGGGTCTAAAAGTCAAAATCTATATCTCATTTCGCTTTATCGCATCAGTTTGAAAAATCGCCAAAACCGACAATAAATATCTGTTAGCCCCAGTGTGCATCGCTTGTTGGCAGTGCGATTTCCACACAATTCATGTGGGTGCCACAGAGGTGAACTGTCGCACAAAACTTCAACAAATTCAAATTGAGTGCGAGCAATGACCAGGGGTCTAAGTGTGTTTCAATTGTAAATATAAATATGTATTTTGTTTGCATTTGGAACGATGAGTGTGGTTAAGTTTATTCTTTGAATTTTATAGATGTCAAAAAAATATTTCATAAGTTTCGCTTTTGACATTATTCAAGTAAAGCACAACTTTTAGTGTGATATATTCCCATATGCTTTTGAAATCCTTGTAGGTATTTTCGTTTGTTGAAAAATTTTCAATAATGGCACGTACTCAGCAGTGGTTTATTTGATGTTAACTTAAGGGATTATATCTCCCAATTTTTTTTTTTTATTTTTCCATTTTTTTTACTGGCTTAAATCATGCCAAAACAATCCTAGAATCGAAATCTACACCGCCCACGTACCGACTTAAACTCAAATTTTTTTCAAAAAACCTTGATGATGATGTATAGCATTTTGAAATTTCAAACGCGTTTTTCTCGAAACTATATTTTCAAAATCGGCGAGCAGAAAAACTCAAAAAGTTTACATCCGATTGACCTGAAATTTTAACAGTAGCTTAATTATTTTATTATTATTTTAGCGATTAATTAACAAGAAAAAAGTTATAAACAATTTAAGTCCATTTTTTTTCGTTGAAAACACGATTTATTGTTAAAACACTTGCCATTTCGCGAAAAAAAAATTCTAAAAATATAGTCATGTGTACTTTAATAGCAAACTTCATGTATATAATGAAAAGGTGGAGTTGGACGAGACTTCAACTGCTTGCCGCGGAAGACCATTTTGAAAAAGCGGTTCACGGTAATCACTGCATAGCCGCCATTTTGTAAAAAAAAAAAAAATAATAAAAAAAATTTGTTTTCTCTTCATCAAGAGTTTCTTAATCCAATGATATATTATTTGTATACATTTAATCTCAAATGTTCTTTAAAAAAAATAATTAAAACAGCCTTATTTTTTAGAGCATAAGGGAGCATTTAAGCATTTCCTATTTTTTTTTTTAAATTTTGAAAAATTTTCAAAAGACATAACATTGTATTAGTGTTGCAATCCCATTTTGTTGCAATTTTGAAAAAAAGAAAATTATATAAATCCAATTTCGAATTCAGGTCAATTTTCAGTTTAACACAATGTATCATTAGTGACGTAGTGATTGATAAAAACTCCAAAAATTTTTTTTTATCAAAAAACAAATTAATTTTTAACATTATATTTGAAAGCAATTTTTTCATAGATAACAAATACATTTCATATATTTTTTTAAATTTTTAATAACTTTGGTTTTACATTATTTTGAACATTGAGTTTTAACTCTATAAATATCAACTACAAGAAAAAAGTTGTTGGGAATTGGCCGTTTAACCCTATTAGTATTGGGTGAAATGACGAACACAAAGTACTGAAGTGAGTCTTTCGGACTCACATACATTTTGTATGAGGAAAAGCGACTATAACATTTTAAGTTTATAAGTATAGTTTATTTGAGCGATTTAACTATTTTATTAATACATTTTGTAAAGGGTGTTTTTTTTAGAGGTTTGTTTTTCGAATAGAGATAAAACTAGCATTTTATGGTCAAATCTGGCAACTCTAATGTCATTTATGTTCAGTTTGGTTTGCCATTTCATCATGAACAGGTTGACAAAAGAACAATGCTTGCAAATCATGCAAATTTATTTCGATAATAATGGTTCAGTTCGGAAGTTTACCGCAAGCTCCGTCCATTTTATGGTCGACATAATCGTCCATCAGAGCAATTAATTCGGTTAACCATGGGTCGTTTTCGCACTACGTTTACTCTATGTGATAATACGCATCCGCAGAGACGTCGAACAGTGCGCACCGAAGAAACAATTGCCGCTGTAGAGCAAAATGTTGAAGAGGACCCAAATGAATCGATTCGCCACCGTGCACAGCAATTGGAGCTTTGTCCATCAACTTTATGGAAGATTTTGCGCAAAGATCTTGGCTTGCGACCTTACAAGATCCAGCTTGTGCAATGCAATGTGCAATGCGTCGTGATTTTGGTGTATGGGCCGAAAATGAGATTGATCTCGAAGCTGATTTTCATCGCAAAATTTTGTTCAGTGATGAGGCTCATTTTTGGTTGAATGGCTACGTCAACAAGCAAAATTGCCGCATTTGGAGTGAAGAGAATCCACATGAGACCTTTGAGACGCCATTACATCCACAAAAACTGACTGTTTGGTGTGCTCTATGGGCTGGTGGAGTCATTGGGCCATACTTCTTCCGAAATAATGCTGGAGAGTCAGTTACCGTTAATGGAGACCGGTATAGAGCCATGATAACCGACTATTTTGTTCCCGAATTGGATGGCATGAATGTGGATGAGTTGTGGTTCCAACAAGACGGCGCTACATGCTACACAGCGCACGTCACAATCAATTTATTGAAGGAAACATTCGATGAGCGCATAATTTCGCGGAATGGACCTGTCAATTGGCCACCAAGATCGTGTGATTTGACACCATTGGATTATTTTCTTTGGGGATATGTGAAGTCGCTCGTCTACGCCAACAAACCAGAAACGTTAGGGGACTTGGAAGCCAACATTCGTGGCGTTATTGCCGACATACGGCCCCATATGCTCGAAAAAGTGGATCAAAATTGGACCTGTAGAATTGGCTTTATTCGAGCCAGCCGCGGCGGCCACATGCCCGAAATCATATTTAAACATTAATGGCATAAAATTATCCTTCCAATAAAGCCAAATTGATGGACATTAAAACGATTTTCTTGTGTTTTATTTCAATTCGAAGCTCTATACCTCTAAAAAAAACTCCCTATACAAATTACAACCTTTGAAAATGCCTGTTGCATATGTTTTTTGATCATTGGCTGCAAAGCTGATTGCTCATCCTTTCTCGTTTCTTGGCAACGGTTTTGGGTGTTTGTGATTTGCGTTATGGCGTAAAGTATGAAGTATGGACGAGCTGATCAAGTGTATCCACGCCACCTCTTGTCGAATTGTTATACAAATTTATGGCCGATTTGTTTTTGTTTTCCTTCTCTACCTATCACATCTTTGATAAAAATATAACTGCTCGGCTTTTTTTTGGCACATAACTGACAAGAGTTATATTTTTTTTTTTGAATCTATTCAAAAATGTTTGTTTCAACTGCTCTTTATCGAGTACCTGGAAGCTGCACCCAACTTTTCAGCCCGGCCCAAAAATATTTATGGGATATTTTATTAAAGATTTATTAGAAATTTATTCCGGTGGAAAAAATTTTATTAACGTTGCCCATCAAAAGTTATTAACAAATTATCTAGCTTCAAACTGAACCTGCACCGAACGTGAAAAAAACCCTTAAAACATTTCTTAAACATTAATTAGAATTTATTAACGTAACAATTAAATTTATTAGCACTACCTACCCAAAGTTATAAGCAATATACTCCAACTTCAACCTGAACCTACACCGGACAAATAAATTTCTCATTAGAACATAGTAGAAACTCACCTCGCTTGAGGTAGACTTTATTACCAATTTATTAGAGTCGATCTAGACCAGGCATGAAATTTATTTCGTTGGAAAAAATGTTATTAACGTTGCCCATCAGAAGTTATTAGCAAATTATCTAGCTTCAAATTGAACCTGCACCGAACGTGAAAAAAAACCATAAAACATCTCTTAAACATTAATTAGAATTTATTAACGTAACAATTAAATTTATTAGCACTACCTACCCAAAGTTATAAGCAATATACTCTAACTTCAACCTGAACCTACACCGGACAAATAAATTTCTCATTAGAACATAGTAGAAACTCACCTCGCTTGAGGTAGACTTTATTACCAATTTATTAGAGTCGATCTAGACCAGGCATGAAATTTATTTCGTTGGAAAAAATGTTATTAACGTTGCCCATCAGAAGTTATTAGCAAATTATCTAGCTTCAAATTGAACCTGCACCGAACGTGAAAAAAAACCATAAAACATCTCTTAAACATTAATTAGAATTTATTAACGTAACAATTAAATTTATTAGCACTACCTACCCAAAGTTATAAGCAATATACTCTAACTTCAACCTGAACCTACACCGGACAAGTAAATTTCTTATTAGAACAAAGTAGAAACTCACCACACTTGAGGTAGACTTTATTACCAATTTATTAGAGTTGATCTAGATTAGATTAGAGCGTATCTAGAAACTGTGGGAGAAATTTATTGAAAATAATTAATCGGTTACAATTGAACCAAATCGTTATAGTTATCACTTATTCGATATGTTTCTACATAATGAGAAACACATTGTTAGTGCTTATTCATTAAGTCTTCAATTTTTATTTTCTATTCATTATTTTTTTTTTTGTACAAAAGTATTAACGCTGGCTGAACTTTATTTTCGTATTTAATCTGCTTAGTCATGCCGCCACAATCATCATAAGCCCACCAGGTATTGTCACATCTCCTTGAAATTGCAGTATAATGACCCTCACTGTCTTCTTCTCTCGAATTTGGCCTACATCTTTTATAATTTATAATACCAAATGCGCTGAGATGATGTTGCGGATCTCCTGGGATGTCATAAAATATTGGAATATCCCCCAATTTTAAGTCCATGCATTGGTAATTATGCATGATCTCAATAACCACAATGTCACCTGAAATATTAGTGTTACCCATTAACTGAGAGTTTCGATTACCGAATATGCACATGTAAATAATTAATATTAAATTTATATTTTATTAATATTATATTATTTCCGTGGCTTTACTATTTACCTATAGAATATTCGAGAGTCAATTTTTCTCCGCAGGTTTCATTTCTTGATATATTTTGACAAATAGAATTCATTTGTTGTGAATAGCATTCAACAAAGAATGTTTTCCGAAAGTTTTTGTCAAATAGGGAAATTTTGAATGATGACAGCTCTTCAACCACTGGCAAACATCCCTTAATACAAGAAAAAGTTTGAACAGAATTGAACATGTCCAAAAACAACATGTCCACGAGTTGCCCAACGTTAATATTACAATTGGCAATATATAGGCCAGGAGTCTGGGCATGCTGTTTCAGTGTGTAGTGCGGCAGCAGAGTCTCAGCTCGTAGGTAATATGATTTGTTTACGATTCCATTTATTTTCACGTTCTCTACCCAGTTAAAAAAGGCATTTTTTCCCGCATTTTCTGTTACCTGTATGTGGAAAAAACATGAATTATCTTACCTCAAACAAATAAAAATAGAAAACTTCAATCAACTTGCTTTTTTTTTAATGATGTCGTAATCGTGAGCGCCAGCTAAAAATAGTTGAAATAACGAGTCAGCGGCGCAAGTATTTTTTAGAACAATATCTTTTTTGTTCATTTTTATCGTCGCTAAGTTCAAAGTACTTCCGTTCTTGATGACCGGAATTTTAATGTGCCGTCTCAAGGTTAAAATATCTTTCACCAGAGTTTTTTTCTCTCCCAGATAAAATGCAGTTCTCTTTTCCTTTTTTATGTTTTCCGTTCCGTGCTTCATTTTTTTATTATTGCTTTGGCTTTTTTTTTCATTATTCTGTTTCTTCGTGATGCAGCTATTGCAAATTCTTCTTTGGCCGTGACCTTCTTCATCTTCCTCAAATGGTTCGGAGCATATATCGATGGCGTGAACATACTTGTGACAAGAAGCACATGAATGGACATCGCCTACCTCGTTATTGCACGAAGGACAGGAAAGGTTACTGCCTATGTCATTCTGATTTTCTTCCTCGGGTTCATTGGTTTCTTTTTGAAGGTTTAAAATCTCGCATTCAGGGACGTTTCGACTTTTGAAACATTTTAAACAAATTCGTCTCTGTCCATAACCTTCTTCATCTTCGATGTGAGGGTGGGAACAGATTTCGATGGCATGGACGAAATTCTTGCAATAAAAACAAGCGTGAGAGTTACCAACTTCCTTTTTGCATGTGGGGCAAACAAGATTAGCAGGCACGGCTTGTGCTTGCTGTTCAAGAATTTTACAAGAACTTTTTTCTTTTGCTATTTTATCCATTTTTGCATTTTTTTTTCCAATATTTTTCCAATTATCAAATGTTCTTAAGGCTATAATTTCATCTACATCTGTTCTTGAGAAACAAGTTTTACAAATGCGTTCAGATGTTCGTTCTTCTTTGTCTATTCTTGTTATGGAACATTGATCGTTGCAATGTATAGGTAGTTCGCAAATGCTGCACAACTTTCTGGACGTCAGATTTTTTTTACAGACTGAACATTTGAACCTATCCGCGCTGTGGGCATTTGTCATGCCAGGTGTAGTATAGTCGTTGGTCATATTTTCTGACGGTTCTTTATCACCGGGGCTAACATTGGTCTGATCTCTTTCAGCACCATCTATTTTGGCTGAGATTATAGTTGAATTTCCCTGCAAATAATCAATGTGTTTTTCTACAAAAAGATCGGCGCGCATCGGGAGTTTCTGCTTGGTAAAAATTTGATGTTTCAGTTTCTTGTGTTCATTTTCCATAGCTCCAGTGGAAAAGGTTTTTTTTGTAGGGCAAAAACCAAAATCCTTAGAGCAAATGTTAGTCCAAAGAGGCAGTAATTCAATATCTTTCAATATGTAATCAGGGAATTTTGTGTCCAAATGAGCATTCACACCATTCCCGTCATCGTTCTTATTCAACAACTCTTTCACTGACTCTAGAATCTCTGACCCCCATTGAAACCAGAGGTTTCGTGTTTTATATCTAGTGAGATCATTTTCATTTTCTTCCATTGCATGATCCATGAGTTCGCAATCATCGCCTTCTGCTTCTACTTTTTCTTCTTCTTCCGGAATACAAAAACCTGGTAAAACACGAATATCATTTCTTATTATCTATTCAGTAGTTCGGTTTTTCGTTTTGAAGCTTTAAAAGTCGAAAAAATATACAATATGTAGAAAAAAATGAAATGAAGTTAAATACATAACTTAACGGTACCGGTCTCCGACCAGGTTCATGTATCTGACCGCCTTAAAAAACTATAGCCAAAAAAGAATATCCTTGAAAGGTATCGGATACATCGACTTTATATTTATAGTACCAATTTGAATAGTTTTGACGGGTGTTTAAAAACGATCTTTTGACAGTTGACGAATCAATATTGATGGAATGAAATGCGGTCACTTTCTTAAATTTTGGGAGGGGAATTGATGGAGTTTTATATACAGTGACCGACAAAAGTCTAGGTACACCCCCACTTTTTGCTAGATCGAGAATCCGAAAACATAATGGAAAAATGTAATGATACAGTTTTGTTCGAAACTCTTTTAATGAAAATGAGCAAAAAACAAAGTTCTTCCATATAAATTTGAAAAGTTATCTGACAAAAACACACAAAAACGGGTGACATAAGTCTACATGCACTACGCAAATTATGCCTTGCTGCACATTTTGATCTGATGAGCTAGATATGTGTTCAACCAATTTTCTAACAAAAAGTGGGGGTGTATCTAGACTTTTGTCGGTCACTGTATATACATAAAACTCCATCAATTTCCCTTCCAAAATTTAAGAAAGTGACTGCATTTCATACCATCAGATTTAACATACATATATTGATGTCAAATGGAAGGTCATTTTATTGTCTATTTGATTGACGCATCAAAATTTGAAATAATTTCCACGTGTTTTGAGGCATGAAGTTTTTTAAAATTGTCACCATTTTTTTTTAAATAACTGTTATTTTCTCTAAGCATTATTTTATTAATCTGTAATTTTATTAACATATTATGGATAGCCCAATTGATTGACTTTAATTCCATATGACATCAATATATTTAAACTCTGTTCAGAAGTTTCCAACTTATAATGATTTTTAGAAATATCTGCGATTTCCTATGACTATATCTCGAAAACTAGAACCAAACGATGTTTTTTTTACTATACTCTTTCTTAAATTTAAAAGCTACTTAAGAAAAAATAATTTTAAAAATGGCGGCTTATGACAAATTTCATTTTGAAATAGGGTCCGTAGGGGTGAAAAATAAAAATTTTAAATTTTTTTACCCTATTTCGAACCAATTGAGGGGGCGTCCCATTTAATTTTCGCAAAAAAGTACCCTTAGGACCACCCTAATATATATACATACATACAATTTTAGCTCGTTTAATAATACACTTATCCCTCACTTTACACGCTGCTCGTTTTGCACGTTTTCGATCTTACACGGTTTTTAAAATCAAAATTAAAAAAAAATTATGTAGAAAATGACAAATTTTGACTGCACGCGAATTTATTTCTACTTAATTATAGATCTGGCAACACTTCAGACGCACACATGATCCACTGTCAAAAACTTATACAAATTGTTTTTTATTTATATGAAGTGACCAAATCCATCACAAATCATGCACGCGGATTATTTCATGTTACGGAATTGGTTGCCGATTATATATGTTGTTTTTCAAGGAAAAGATTTTTTATGTTTTTTTTCCACTTTCCAAATAAATTTAACTATTTTTATGTTTTCTTAAATGGTATTTTTATATTTTATTAAGTGTATGTATTAGTCATATTTTGTGTTCAATGAATGTCTAAAAAAGCTTTTTTATAGTCATTTTCGTTTTACACGGTTTTTCCATACAAAAATTATTTTTTCGAACTACACGGATTTGTCAGGAACGTATCTACCGTGTAAAACGAGGAACAGGTGTGGTAGATAATATTGTATGGTTCAAAGAATTGCACCGTTAACACAATTCCAGAAAATATCAGAATGAAATAATAACAGTCAAGGTACCCGCCAGTGGATTTGCGAGATACCAGCCGGACAGCGAGACTTAAAACAAAAAAGAAGAATGAATTTTAGCGGGTATCTCGCAAAAGCACTGGCGGGTATCTTGATTCTCATATGGAATAGTCTATCGAGAAAAATAATGGAAATATATGTAGAACAAATTACCTGTAGTGCGATTTATCAAATAGTTTTTGGCATCTTGACAAGCGGTATTGAGACCTCCTGCGCTCTTTCCGTCTGTTTCTGCTAAGGCGATAATAAAAAGCGACTGGACAAGCTTGCGGCAATCTTCTAATTCATTGCTCACTATTATGTTACCTATGACCGCCATGTACAAAGTTTTTATCCTTCTCCGAGTTGAGCCAAAATATCTGGAGTATTTCTTCAAAGTGTGCGAAACATCAATCCGGATGTAGATGCATGGTATATCACCAGATTTCAGGGCATTAGCATATTCAGATATATTTTTGAATTTCGTGTACGCAGCTGATACGGCATTCAAGAGCGCCCTTGACCAGTCTGTGACATATACATCAGCATCCGGATACCCAGATCTTTTTAGCATCAACAGCCAGTTACTCAAAGCTTGAGCATGCGAATCTTCTGATAGCATGTGGGCGATGGTAAATTGAACTACAGAATCGGTAACTGCTATACTGTGAAGAAACACATGTTTGCAGGGAATTTCTGAGCCTCGATAAATAGGAGCAACCAGCCCGCCTGTGCTATCCAGACAAGCGATTATTTTTTTCTCGTTCTTCTTGTTTTCGTCACTCAATTTTTTGTATGCTTTCAGCTGCTCATTCGTTCTGTACTGCATAAAAAAAGGCGCATATCCTATATCTTCGATGCAGCCTGGATACTTCACGTACTTTAAGTATGCTAATGACTTGAATAAATCTTGATCAAAATATAAATTTTTCTTGTACTCTTGTTTGATCTGATGGAGTACTTCCGACGAATACAAGGCTGGTGGCTCTCCTTTATTTGGCCATTTACTGTTAGCTATTTCAGCTCTTTTGGCATGTACGCTCTTCGTCATCAGTTCTTTACCAAGTTCATCACGTTGTGATTTCCTAACATAGTATTTACCACAAATTCCATAACCCAATTCCAGAGAACATTTTGCCACATACTCCTGAGATTGGAGAAGATGCTCAATTTGTATCTCGATTTTGCTTCCACATCTACAATGACCTGCGGATCACATTATTTATGAAAAAATTTCATAAACGAATGATTCAAATAAGGGGGCGTTCTAGTATTACATAACGCAATTTGGGGGAGGGGGGTCCTGCAAAAAGTTACGATGCGTTATAGGGGAGGGGGGGGGGGTGGTTCGAACAACGCGTTACGTAACGTTGTTTTTGAAGTTAAACTATTTAGCGGGTGGTGATTTGAAATTAGGTTTGTATAATGAAACTCTTTCTTTATGTGTATGTTTATTGAATAGCTCACAGGTCCCCTCAAGCGGATTATAAATTATTTTTAATGACAGCAAATTTGGACTGCACAGGCGTTTAAAAGATACTTTGTAGTACCCAAGTCCACTATTCCGCAAATCGGGACAGATAGTTTTGAAAAATATTCGGCATATAGGCTGTTGACTATGTCATATTAAACAGGGGTAAAAGGAACAAATTCGTTAAATGTATTTTATTGTCTTATATGTTCAATTGTACCCTAAAAATGATATCGCCAAAAGTGCGATTAAATTAAGGGTTGGACTTTTGAGGACGGTGCAAATCTATCCACTTTTTATTTTTTTAATTATAACTCAAAAATTATATATTTTTAGTGTTTACACATTAGCAGCCTTATTGCAGAGAATAAAATTTCCTATCGTTATGACACTTTATAAAGTCAAAAAATCTTATTTTTTCATCAAAATAAGTTAAAAAACGATTTTAAAAAAACCGAAAAATTTTAATTTTTGGATACAACTTGTTTCTGAGTGGATTCAAAAAAGAAAGCCTGACAAAAAAGAAAGATGATATAGTCTCCGTTAAAATGGTGACCCTCAAAGGTATTTTAGATAAAAATTGGCTGAGATACAGTCATTCAAAGTTGCCAACTTTTGTATGATTTCACCAATTTTTACCATATACCATGCTAGTTATAATTTTTACACACAAAATTAATGTTAATTCAATTCACCATTTTAACGGAAATATATTTTTCAAAATGGGATTGGGCAAGTATACATACAGTATGGGCGGTAGGCGTGTCCATGAAACGGTTTCGCCCATTTTCAATAGCAAGATGCCTGCAAGAAGGTCTAACCCGAATGTGCTAATTTCATTCAATTAGCTTTCTTTATTTTCCCGTAAACTTGATTTCAACAGACATAATACGTTACGTAATACTTGAACGCCCCCTAACACCAGCCGACACCAAAAATGGTCCATGACATTTCTAAATTTTTTATGATGTAGTTAGGTCCCCTAAGCTCAAAAAAATTGTTGATAGATTTTTCTCACGGTTAATTCTTAAAATTTTTTTAGTGTGTACAATACACTAATACACTGAAAAAGAATTTAAAAAAAACTAACAGTGAGAAAAATCCATCAAATACATCATAAAAAATTAAGAAAGTTCATGGAACAAAAAAAAATGTCAAAAAAGTCGGCTAGTGTAATCAAATGAATCAAAATCATACCTTTTATATTTCCTTTTGATGAGTCGATATTGACAGTTGCGCGTTTAATCATGAACGCACAGGAGAGAGAAGTTTGTTCCAAAATTTTTTTTTGAAAAAAAATGTGGTACTTCGCGGGATCAAACACATTTTCCAGTTTCTGTTTCTGGACTCTGCCTTTGCTCGTTGCTCTGGTAAAGAATTTCTTCATCACGATATCTTGAAATTCTTCTTTTGAAATAAAAAACTCAAAATACATTGGTCCGTTTGAAGTCTCGTGAGAATTGTTAGGGTTATAACTATCCTCTAGTGTGTTATCAAACACACGTTCTTCCCTCTCTTTTTCTCGTCGTAAAGTATGGTTCTGAGTCGGATTTATTAATCCAAGACGAACGAGAACATTGTGTCTATTGGTACACACCATGACCCTCAGAGACGTTTTTTTGTAAGCGTTCTTGAGCTCTGAAACTAGTTTGTCCCACACAGGGTTCCTGATTGGCACAACACTATTGTTTTTAACAATATCACCTTTGAGTCTTAAAACGGCGTCCACAAATTGTTGTTCTTTTGCAAGCAATGGACGCCCCCGCGGCAAATCATCATCGACACCTTCTTCGTCCTGAGGATTGTTTTCCTTCTTCCTTTTTAAAACATCACTATTTTCACTTTCACTAAAATGCTGCTTTTCCGGAAATTCTATCGAAGTTTCATAATCGGCAAAATTATTATCACTCGCGTGTGAACTTGTTCCGATCGAACCGTTTTTTTCATCTACGGAATTCATTATAAAAATTTGCTGATGAATAAACACCCGATTACAAGGATAGTAAAAGCACTAATTATCTTTTTCCCGCCTCTTCGTTCGCGCCAAACTGTATATACATAATTGTATCATCATACGTACGCCTACTGTGCGTAAACTTTTGCTTACATACATATATTCAGAGCTGCCCAGAGAACGAGCAGGCGCTCAAAGAGTGTAAAAATGAGAACGAAAAGGCACTTAAAGAGCATAAGAAAGCTAGCATGTATACAGAATTGATAAGCAAATCATCAACGCTTGCTTATCGTGAGAGCGTTTGCTTGTGGTAGTGGGCACCACAGCACATGTTACTCTTTCTGTTATTCTCTTTCTCCCGCAGACGCGCGCGCGCTACGTTTTTCTCAGCGGCAAATAGACAAGAATTTTTGGCAAATTTGCCACATTGTTAAGATTGCACCAAAATTAGAAATATATTTTTAATTTGGTTAAGCATGGGAAACAGGATAATATAGTACGTATATGTAAGTATGTACATTAGATCGTACCACCTTACAGGCAAAAAAAAGTCCACCGTACACCATTACATTTTTTTTTTACCAAAAATAGAGGTCGCGCATCTACATTTTTCTTCATATCATCGGCATTTACAGTCCGATCTTAAATAATGATATATCAATGTTTTTGTCTCAAGTAGGCCAATTTTTTGCTTTAATGGTCATTGACATCAAGGACCCCATTCTAGTACTTACCTACCAGATCGCAGTTCTTACCATCTTAATGTACCGCTCTAGTGTCAGAAAATCAAAGCTTGCAAAAAATCAGTAAATGCCGATGATATGAAGAAAAATGTAGATGCGCGACCTCTATTTTCAGTAAGAAAAAAAAATTTTTTTTTTCGAAATCGCCTTGCAAAAATGCTTCAGATTCGATGGTGTACGGTGAACTTTTTTTTTTGGTACGGTCTAACGAACATACTATTTCTTTAAAATGATTACATTTTCCACTTATCATAAGCAATTGTTTTTATATTTTTTTAACTGACGCCACAAGCCGGTGGTTTTCTACCGTTAGCTTTGGTGACAAAATTAACGAGTGTACAGTTCAGGCTTGCTGCATAACTGCGCACAAGTCATTCTCCTTTTACAGTTGTTCTCTTTTATTGCTTAACGTCAATGATGGGCACCAACATGCACGCAAAACTTCGTTTCCATGTAGTGTTACAACAACCACATGGAATTCTACTTCGGTTGAAGTAAAACTGATCTTGCTGTACGCTCACATTTGTATTCGTATCACAAATGCTCTCTCGTTACTCTCAATTGCGCTCTCGTTAGAACTTGCAAAAGAGCTTGTGCCCAGCTATGTTTAACGTACTCATTCGCACAGGTCTTTCTCTCTTTATTAACTTTACTTTTTACTTAACACTCTAATGCATAACTCTTTGATCAAATTGCATTTGACATTTTTTATTGGCAAATTATAATAAAATTTTTAATTTTAAATAATTATTTTCAATGAACTTCCCATAC
This sequence comes from Tricholauxania praeusta, assembly GCA_949775025.1. Lineage (NCBI taxonomy): Eukaryota > Metazoa > Arthropoda > Insecta > Diptera > Lauxaniidae > Tricholauxania > Tricholauxania praeusta. The sequence continues at coordinate 14,152,063 of OX459030.1, forward strand.
AATTTCTAGATACATACCGCGATTTCTGTTAAATTAACCAGGTCCGGTGCTGGTTCAGGTTGAAGTTAGAGTTATTTTGCTTATAACTTTGAGGAGGGAGCACTAATAAATATAATTGTTACGTTAATAAATTCTAATTAATGTTTAAGAAATGTTTTATTGGTTTTTTTTCACGTACGGTGCAGGTTCAGTTTGAAGCTACATAATTTGCTGATAACTTCTGTTGGGCAATATTAATAACATTTTTTCCAACGAAATAAATTTCATTCCTGGTCTGGATCGACTCTAATAAATTGGTAATAAAGTCTACCTCAAGCGAGGTGAGTTTCTACTATGTTCTAATGAGAAATTTATTTGTCCGGTGTAGGTTCAGGTTGAAGTTAGAGTATATTGCTTATAACTTTGGGTAGGTAGTGCTAATAAATTTAATTGTTACGTTAATAAATTCTAATTAATGTTTAAGAGATGTTTTATGGTTTTTTTTCACGTTCGGTGCAGGTTCAATTTGAAGCTAGATAATTTGCTAATAACTTCTGATGGGCAACGTTAATAACATTTTTTCCAACGAAATAAATTTCATGCCTGGTCTAGATCGACTCTAATAAATTGGTAATAAAGTCTACCTCAAGCGAGGTGAGTTTCTACTATGTTCTAATGAGAAATTTATTTGTCCGGTGTAGGTTCAGGTTGAAGTTGGAGTATATTGCTTATAACTTTGGGTAGGTAGTGCTAATAAATTTAATTGTTACGTTAATAAATTCTAATTAATGTTTAAGAAATGTTTTAAGGGTTTTTTTCACGTTCGGTGCAGGTTCAGTTTGAAGCTAGATAATTTGTTAATAACTTTTGATGGGCAACGTTAATAAAATTTTTTCCACCGGAATAAATTTCTAATAAATCTTTAATAAAATATCCCATAAATATTTTTGGGCCGGGCTGAAAAGTTGGGTGCAGCTTCCAGGTACTTCTTTATCGTTGTTGTTGAAACTTTGCGGAATTTATCGTTTATGTTTCCTTCAGCGTTCCAACAACGTAAGGCCATTTGATAGCAGTTTTTTAGCTAAACTAAAACTCGTAAAATACTTAATTATAAAACGTAATATTACGGTTTGATCGGTGAAACGGTTCTGTACTCTCCTTGACCACCATTTTTTGCTCTAAATTAAGCCCTCTGTCCTCCTTTTTCAAGATAAAGTATTCACTTTAGTGTATAACTGGTTGTATTCACTTTAGTGGATAACTGGTTGTATTATCACATGTCCGCCAAATCTTAATGCCATATTTGTCAGGCATGGAGGGAATATACTACCAAAGGGATACTCTTCCTCGCAATGGCACCAACTATTCTTCGATGGTTAAACTTTCTCCCGGAATATATAACTTGATGAAATTGGAATTAACAATATTCCATATGTCACGTATAGGTGCGATTTAATCGCGAGCTCATCAAAAACTTCGAGATTATTTATCATCAAAACGAACATATATCAAGGCACAAATCCTCTCACGAGACTTGCTGACTAAATAACATTACCGAAAAGTGGATTCCAGAAGTCCTTATAGTTAGAAGGTGCTTGTTTGTTTATGCCAGCATTTAATAAAAGTCCAATATAACAGTGCATTTCAATTTCATTCATCAGATTCCATATTTCACGAAGTGTACGCTGTGCTTAAAATTTGTACAATTTATGATGACTCGGATCACTTCATCGTGTATGCATATTGAGACAGTGGCAACATGCTTTCTGGCCACTAATGGAACTTTATGAACACCACCACTAATGATATTGTGATCAAGGCATTTTCTTTGTACAAAAAGTTTCCCAAAAAACGCCTGATCTTCAGTTTTAGCCAAAAATTCTAAGTTCTCATCACTCTGCTGCACTCGAACTGTATGAGTCTCTAAGACTCATTTCAGTACTTTGTGTTAGTTTTATAAATTAATTTTGCTAAAAAATAGAAAGAAAAATATGGGTACATATTTTGTATCGTAATTCTTTTTAGAATTAATGCAGTTTAAAATACAAGAAATCTCAAATGTGTAAAAAAAAAACTTACGCCAAGAAAACAGCGCAAAGTCAAAATGAGTCTCAAAGACTCAAGGTAGTAGTAATAGGGTTAAAAAAAAAATCACTTATAAAGCTAATGATATTTTGAGATAAGCTTGAAAATTAAACAAAACTCAAATTGCAATATTACTATTGCAGTAAACAAAAGTAAAAGCGGTCTTAAAATCTTTATGGGACTTGAATCAGTGATGGCATTTTTGGTACATTTGTACTTTTTTCGGTACATTTGCGTCCTGAAAAGTCGTCGTCAGTACATTTGACAAGTTTTCAGTACTTTCGGTAAATTTGCCTCATTTTTGTAGTACATTTGGCAAATTTTCCGCACATTTTCAGTACATTTTCGGTACATTTGGACAATTTATTTATAAATAATTGCAATGTTTAGTCTCAAAATAATTACCTTTTATAATAATTGTCATTTTTTTTATTCAGAAAATGATAAAATCAAACTAAAGTAATCGCAATGTGTAGATTTTATAATTTAAGGTGAAATATGTATATCTCATTTCGGTAGGGTTTTTGAGATAATAAAAGTGAGAACCTTTTTTTGTACATTTTAGTCTGATTGGGTGTTAAAGAGAAAAAAAGTACATTCGGCCTCTAAAAAGTACATGTGAAGTCTCGATTCAGTACATTTTCACAAAACCCAAATGCCATCAATGACTTGAATATATTCTGTTTTTCCTGAAGTTTTACAAAATGCAATAGAGCAAAATAAAGAAATAGAGCAAATCAAAGTTATTGAGATCCCATTTGGATTACTTTTTTACTGATTTTTTTAAGCAGTTTTGAAAAGAAAACAAATTTCACAATTTAATCGGTCATTTCAAAAACCTCTTAAGTCACTCAATTAGATTCACACAAAATAGTTTTGTAAAAGACAAGTAAAGTTAGAGAATATACAAATATGACATTAATGCCGATGGTTGACAAATTTAAAGATTGGAATATTGTTGAACCAATCAGAACAAAGCAATTTTAAAACGTCCAACTCAGTCACAAGCTACTCCTGCCATCTAGTACTGCATGCAAAAACCTCTTGTCACTGACTAATGTTGTTTATGCAATGAACATCTTTCACGCGGTATTATTGGAAGAGGAAGAAATGAATCGACCTACGTGGTTTTACTCAGAATACGCATCTCCCTTTAAGGAACCATTTTCAGCAAAAAGGCATGTTGGAAAAAAAAGTGAATTAAGAGGTTTTTGAAATGACCGATTCAATTAGAGTTTCCGTCTAAGCTTATCTCAAAATATAATTTACTTTAAAATTAATAGAAATTTGAAAAAATCTCTTTGGTAAGACTAACATATTCCCAACGAGATAAGAAATATTTTAAAAATTAATTACTTTATATATTAAGTTTGTTTTTATTTTATAGCGCAACAATTTATAAAACAACTTGCGATGAAAAGCTTATGATTCATAGTTCAATGTTCAAATACAACTCACAAACCGAAAACATCAAGGTTAAATTTCTTACGTTTTGGATTGTATTGCCACATAAGTATGTGTGTATCAATCCTTACACAAACAATCACTCTTTGAAAGCTTTATAATCCTGCCGCATTTGAATATTTGTCCTTTGATGCTTAATATACGCGGATTTATTGCGTACAAATATGTGTGTACACAAGTGTTTTAATGTGTGCATGTTTGTTTATTTGCTTATTATGCGCACTTATTTTGTAATTATTCAATAACTTGCACTTGGTTGTTTGACTAAATATTGCAACTTTACACAAACAAGTACATATGTATGAACACACACTTACCTAGCAGGAAACATTTTAAGTCACATCATTGTTAGAACTGAATACTTCAGATAATTCTGTTTTTATATGCCATTGCTGTGACACTAAGTGTAGTCCTGCTTAAAATTTTCTGCTAGAGATATTCTTAATTTCAAAAAAAAAAAAAAAATATGAAACATATGCCAATGACATAAAAATTTTAAATATGTCACGTTTCTCTACTGAGAGTTAAAATTGATTATATGGTCACACACACATATGCTAGATATGTATGTACTACAATTATTACAATGCTGGCTAAACTGTAATTATATTCGTTAAGCAGTAATTGACGTTTAATGCATTTGACAAGCAAATCCGTTGTGTATCTCAACTACCCACAAACATGGGATAAAGATTAAGATGGATCTTGACTTCAAAGCCAAGAGTATAAGACATTGCACTGTCTGTCGCCTTGACTTTCTTAGCAATCATCAGAAATATCCTCATTAAGCTAACAATTGAAATCCTTAATTTATCCGTTGTACTGCAACACAATAGGTGGTATGTAATTAAATTTAATATTATTTACATTAATTTTATGTCCTTAGACATTGAAATAAGTCTAAAATTAAATAGGCTGCACAAATGTATGTAAACTATGCCAAATAACTAATCACAACAACCCACAAAATTATCTTTTTGGTCAAGCCCTGATTGTTTTATTTTTATATGTGTCATTGGTTTACGGAAAGGGACTTAGCATCCGAAAAATCGATTTTACTTTTTTTGGCAAAAAGTATGCTTTTTGTAATGAAATATACCGCATATTTTTTGTTGTATTATTTATTTAATAAAATTCATTTCAAAAAGAGCATAATTGTTAAAATGTAAATCAGTAGAATGCTTACTTTAACAACTCTCTGGCAATAAGGAATAACAGCTTAAGTCGGTCTGTGATAACAAAACAAAGCAACATAAGTCTTCTGTATGAACATGTGACTTACTTTGTTTTGCTTTGTCATCACAGATCGACTTAAGCTGTTATTTCTTATTGCCACAGAACTGTTTTCTTGATAATTTGTTTTCGGACAATAGGTCCCTTTTCGTAGACCCAGGCACATACATATGTTGATATCAAGTTAACTTTTTCGGTAGTACTTATATGACATTTTTTTAATATGAAATTTAAGGGGGCAGGTTTAGTCAGAATTTTCAACATATCGGTTTTTTTGAATTTTCTTAAAATATAATATCTTAAAAATAAGGACTGTCCCAGAAAAAACTTGCACTTTTATTTTTTAAGATTATTCTCTACCTGATAATCTTATAGGTCTAAAAAGACAAAATATTTATTCCATATAAAGTGACGTTTGATATGATGTATAACACTTGAAGATAGCACTTCTAACAACAAAGATGTCTAGCAAGCAAGAAAAAGTCCGCGAACTGATTTTGTCCACATACCTGCAAAATCCAGGGTTAAAATATTCAGCTATAGCAAAAATAGTTGGTGCATCAGAAAGAACTGTCAAAACGGTTATTTATAATTATAAGAAGGGTCTACCTGTTTCACGAAAAAAGGGTTCAGGCAGAAAACCAGAATTTTCTAACCCAAAGGTAGCGGCGAAGGTGAAGCGCCTTTTTAGGCAGAATCCCAACACGTCAGTGCGAGATATGACGGCTAGAGCAGGTACATCAAAATCTACTGTGCAAAGGATAAAGGAGAAAAGTAAGCTAAAGACATATAGAGTTCAAAAAGTACCAGACCGTTCTGATGAAAAGCACTTGATGGCTCAGATGCGAGCCCGAAAATTGTATGAAAGGTACCTGACTAAATTTGACTGCTGTGTTATGGACGACGAAACTTACGTTAAAGCAGATTTTAAGCAGCTACCTGGGCACGAATGTTATACATCACCGAAGAAGGGGAATGTGCCTAGTAAATTCAAAGAAAACAAAATTTCGAAATTTCCGAAGCAATATATGGTTTGGCAGGCCATATGCACCTGTGGCCTCAGAAGCAGCTTCTTTGTTACGCAAGTCACAATCAATTCCAAAGTTTATATAGACGAGTGCCTCGAAAAACGTCTTCTACCGTTTAGTCGTACACATGAAGGTAGAGTGATTCTCTGGCCCGATTTAGCAACCTCTCATTACTCTAAAGCTATGATGGAATGGTATCAAAGTAAAAAGATCAATTTTGTACCAAAAATAGGAAGGTTGCCCAACTGCCCAGAGCTTCGCCCAATTGGGACGTATCGGGCTCTAATGAAAAGAAATCTTCGAAAGAGTGGTAAGTCTACAAAAAACTTACACGACTTTAGACTTAAGTGAAAAAGATCGTTCCGTACTGTCGAATAAACACCTGTACAAAATGTAATAAAGGGCCTTAAGAACAAAGTTAGAAATTTTTATGAAAAAAAAATATTGTTTATTAGTTTTTAGATATTTATATTCTGAACACTAGCCATTATTAATAAAAAAATAAAAAAAACCAAAAAAATTGCTGGGTATTTTTTTATAACTAAAAAACAAAGTGCAAGTTTTTTCTGGGACAGTCCTTATATCCTGAAAATTTGAAGTCAATCCGACAATTACTTTTAGAGTTATTCGGTAATAACCAATGGGCTCTCTTTCTCTCATTCATGTGAGTGTAAAACTTTTAATGCGTTTTTCTCAAAACTATGTTTTCGGAACTGGTGACCACTGTAACTCGAAAACCGTTCAATAGATTTCAATGAAATTTTCACAATTTTTTAAAAACATAAAAAGCTAGTGCCTGATCGAAGGATTTTTTTTTTAAATTGGTATTTTATGAACAATTAATTGCTGATAATATCCCGAAAATTTGGACTTAAATTTCCTGAGGTCGCCATTTTGTTGATTTAAAAAAAAAAAAAAAAACCTTTAGGCACTAGATTATTTATTTACATATCTAATTTTTCTCATCCGATTGATTTAAGATGATTTTCCAAAGACTTGTGATGGTCACCGCAAGGCACTCTGTATGAGACAGGCTCCAACACAGCCAGCTATAACCTTTTTTATTATTAATTTTTTTTTTCTTAAGCTTTCGTCAAGTCAACTTGAAACATAATGTAATGATGCCATATTATCACTTTTTTTTAATACCAAAAAAAAAAAATATTAAAAATGCTCCACTTCGCACGCCTGTGACTAGCCCTGCTCCCTTAACTCTAGAGGATGAGCAGAAAGCTAATTTTATTCCAACAGAAGGCGGTGTTGCACCTCCAAGAAGGATAAACTCTGACATATTTATGGACATTGGAACTTCGACAAATGTGTGCATATGTGCCAGCAAAGCCGTGGAGGCCATTTATTTTATTCATACTCATATACTATTTCATACATAACCTCATAATGTGTACTTTCTGAATCAAAAAAAAAACTTGCTGTTTTATTTTAAAAGCTTGTGTTTTCTATCAAAATAACTTTTTGTGTGAATTTTGGGACACCCCTTAGTTCACCAAAACTATCCAATTCTGTTTATACTTTATGCACTCCGAGGTGAAATCTATTATTGACTTTTACATTTAAATAAACAATTTTTTTTTTCAATTTTTCAATCCATTAAATAAAATTTATTCACTAAAATTGTTTTTCAATTACAACAAATAATAGGAAATTTTAAATATTTACCAACATTTTATTTTTTTTCTCGACATTAGTGCTCTACAAAAAAAATGCCACATAATTGAAAATTTCCAAAAGAGGAAATAATTTTATTGAATTTTATTTTTACCAAAACCCAAAATTAACTATGTTATTTATATGAGGTTTCTAATGAGATTATCATTGTTGTTGTCGTATTAGCTTATATTGTTGTTAGGAAAATTAAAAATTTATTGAAGCAAATAATTGCAAGCTAAATGTTACAAAATGTGGGTTTTATATTTTATACATAAATATGTAGCATTTTTCCATGCGTTTCATTTTACCATCAAAATATGAAAATGCGCGCAACAAATAAAAAAAAGATAAAATAAAAACAATAGACAACAATTTTGAAATATTTTACTGCCAGCATCGTTCGGTTCAATGGTTTATTGTTACAATGAACAGCACAACAGCGCAATTCACTGACGTCATTTTACATAACAAAATGCTGTCCAATAGCAGTAATAAAAACAACAACACTAAAGCGGGAGCAAACAAATCTAACAGTTTTTTTTTTTCTTTGTATATTTATTCATTTTTTCGACCACAAACCACTAATGACGTCATTAAAAGGATATGCGGTTATAACAAATGTCAGCTGCAGTTCACATTTTTGTTTATATAATTTTTAGATTTTGGGGTCAACAGGCGGATAATGTCAGTGGCTGTTGGTTGTATTTAAACAATTCTGCGGTTAATAAAATCGTAAGGGAATTTCAAAACAATTGAACGATAAAAATGTTAGGTCCTTAACCTTTAAAACCTTTGTGAACAAAAAACAGGCTAAGTTCATGACAGTGTTTTTTTTCTTTTCAACTTATACAAAATCAATGTTGCGTGTATGCGAATCGACAAAAAGTTTACAAAAATATACATTGTTTCATATACAAACAAATACTCAGAAACTTGAATAGCAATGGTTTGGCACGTTCTGAAAAAAAAAAAAACACGACTCAACTGAAGAGGAAATACACGTAAGTTTAGGAATGCATACGACAGCTTTTTTTATATAAAATATTAAATACTTTAAAAATAATTTAAAGTAAAAAAGAATAAATTTTTCATATAGTGCAATTTCGGTTAGGCTATTTTTCTTATTTCTCAAGACCATGAATTCTATATTCTACTACTACAGATACTATCATTACATAGCATACTGTTAGCTGCTATTTCGATGCCTATCTTGTTGCTTTATGCTGTACGATTTTTGACATTTCACTTTCTACTATTCAGCGATACGATATTTTGGGTCTCCTGCTGCATCCATCTCTCTGCGAGTTCCGCCAAAAAGCAGGTTTCCCCAGCATTTTTCCTGATCGCGTAGACTATCCTTTTTCACAATCTCAGTTGAGTGAAGTGTATGGTTGGTAATCAAAAAGAAGTTTATAATTCATGATCATGCGAGGCCACAAAATTCACAATAACCATATCAAGCTGGAATTCACAAAAGTTTGTATTCATCTCAACAGTGTTCTTGGTGAGAGACCAGTAGCGTACTTAGGAGAGGACAGCCGCGGGAGAGGACCGTCTCGGGCACAACTGCTTGAAGGGGCTGCAAAATGGTCCACGTAATATGCAATGAAAATTTATGTTTTTAGCATAGCTACGTTATTTTGGAAATGACCTTTTTTTTCGTAAATGAACAATAATTCTAGAGATAATAAATATTGGAATGTGTAGGTGATTTTGTAATTTAAAGTGAAATATGTATGTATATGTAATTTTGCTAAGGTTCTCGAGATGTGAAAAGTGAGGACCTTTTGTTTTAACCCATATAGTACCAAAATATTCAGCATACTTTTTTTTTAAAAATGGAGTAAAATAAGTTTGAGGTCGATCGGAAAAAATTTTTAGCCAAAATTTTTTTTGGATTTAGTCAGCGCTTGACCTAATCGAACTGTGTTATTTCTTCAAGATTTTGAATTTCTTAGCGCTTGGCCTACTCAAACAATTTGACATCTTCAAAAATGAAAATTACCAAATGGAAGTGGCGTATACGCATCACCATAATTGAGTGCTATATATAGCTCACCTAAACAATCTGGATATATAATTTTAATTGTGGAGAATAAAATTAGTTCTTTTGAATCTATTCTGTGTAAGTTTTGTCCACATTTGATTAATTTTAATATTTTTAATTAATTTTCAAAAAATTATCCAAAACAATTGTTTTTTAAATTCCCACTTAATCCTTAAAAGTGGGCGTGGCGCGAGAAAGAAAATTTTTAAAGAAAAGCCAATAGATTAAACTTCAATATAAAAAATATAAATCTTCGAATTTTTTGTTATTTTATAATGAAAAAAATCTTCAAACATGAGCAATTTTCGTGATTCGTTAACGAATCAAATACTTGTTGTAAAAAACACAATATTTTCTTTCGATAGGTGGCGGCAAGATGCCCGGGCGCCGAATGGGCACGGTACGCCACTGTGAGAGACCATGATTCGCAAGCATATAGCAGCACTGATTGAACATTTGATATCAGTGATCATTTTCGATACATTTGTACTTTTTCTTTGCGTTTTCAGTCAGTACATTCGTTACATTTGGCGTACATATTTTCAGTACATTCGGCGCATTTTCAGTACATTTACACAATTTAAATTTTAAAGTGTAAGTTTGTCACGTGTATTTAATACCTGGTGGAGTAAACTTTTTTTTTTTTTTAGGTTTTCACTTTACTGTCGACAAAAGTACATTCACCATCTAAAAGTCGCCATCACACTGATTACTTTTTGTAGTTCATAAACATCTGCAATATACATATGGGGTTCCCTATATGATGTCTTCTATGCAATAAAATTCCAAAATAGAATACACCAGCTTATCAATAATTTGGGGTCCCCTTTGATTTCGAGGTCGTGGCGTGGCAACCTCATCAGCGTTTAGAAGAAAAATACACAAAAGCACTTTATTGCGATTGCTATGACTCTGGTGTCTCTTACATGAATTTCCTTAAATTTTACACAAAAAATCTTGAAATTTTTTAGATTTTCCTCTTAGTGTTGAAGATATTTAATTTCAAACTGAAAGTCGATTGTCTCGAATAATGTAACTACAGAACATATGTATATGTATATGAAATGTGTATAAAGCTCTATCATTTGTATGCCGATATGCATGGTACATAACAAAAACCTACACTTTTAAACAAATTTCACACTACAGTTTTTTCTACATACATATTTGCATTCATATAATAATCCAACAATTAAAGCTGCAAATATTTTGTGTACAAATATATGACCCTAAATTAAATTAGCCAACCATTAAAATTGTATAACAATTATTGCCTGAAGTTCTGTGGTACATAGCAACAACAACATCAGTAGCACAACAACACTCTCACTCTTCAAATGATTATTAAATTAATAGTTTTCAGAGTAAATACACAAAGTAACAGCCTATAAACCTAAATAAACAAATGCTACGAATAAACATATCCGTATAAATGAAATGCTGTTTAAAATCACAATTAGAAAATTTCATTCAGGAAAGACACACGTCAGAAAAATGCCACATACAGTTTTCGGAGTTTTATTTTATTTATTTTTTTCTTGTACACTGTGAGAAAGTACTATCTGGCAGGCGAGCGTAACAATCTAACCAATTAGCTTAGGAAAATACTCTGCTATGCATTCACTCCTTGATTGTTTCTTTAAATATCGTGCTTTAAATATCATATTAAAAGTTTGCTCGCCCACTTTTTTTTCGAATAATTCCAGTTTTAGTAGTATCCTAACTTCCCATTTAAGTTTGGGTAATGGCCAACTATGACACCTACATACTATGTAGTATTTTAAGCCATTTGTTTGTATGAAAGGTGCCATATTTTTTTGTTTTAACTGTCCCACTTTGTCCAGTGCTTGTTGGCTTCAACAAGCATAGCGTTTTAAGTTTTTGCTTTACTAGAAGGTACTTTTTTGTCAGGATTCACCTACTGTTTTTTAAGTACTTATGAGAACCGGACCGAATTTTTCATTAACTTGGATATTGAAGACACTGATAACCTTTTAAAATAACTAAGTTACAATAATTTGTTTTCATCATAACATTGGGGCCGCTTTGTACTTGAAGACAAAGTCAGTTAGGTTTGGTGTTTCTTATGAAAAAAAAACCATATTTTACATTATCACTACCCTCGAAGTACCACTCATTAACCCCCTCATGGAGCATTTTAGTGAAATTTTCTGGAAAAATTTACAAAATTTAAATTTACGAACAACTTGATTAATAAATAAATAAAAATAAAACAAATAAATATGTATGTATGAAGATTTTTTCAGAAAACTTAAATACTCCATAAATGGGTTAATTGACTAAAACTTATGTTTTAGAATTAATTTAACATCGTTAAATATTTAATTACCTTAAAAAATTGAATTGGAAAATAATAATTTTAAAGGTGCAGTTGAATTACTCCAATCTATTGTGAACTCACGCTGCACGAAGTTGCAATTGAATATCATCTATTTTTTCCTTATCTTATTGATACACCACTAGACTTATAAACTATTGTGAACTCCCAATTATTCACAGACACAAGACAACTGCACGAAGTTCCGCATGAACTGGTTTTCTCACCCTTTTTCAACATACTAGGAAATTAATATTCACCACAGATGAAAACTCCAATAAAGTGTCACAATTCTGTATGTAAAATTAAAGCCCCCACTTAGCTGTTTTCAAACTGTTAGCAACTTTTTATTTCAACATTCTGTGCATACAAATTGTTATAGCCATTGTATGTAAATGTAAATATGTATGTCAGCACAAATTGATGCCGGTATTAAGAAATTAACTTTTAGTGTAAATTATTAAAATTAAAAATCAGCAACAATCAGTGCAGCTCCAGAAAGCAACAACGCATCCGCTGTTTCTGATGTGGCAACATCCAGATGACATATTAATTGCTCTCGTCCTACATTCGAATACAATGGTAAGCTTAACGTGCCTGTTCGATTTGAATTTCGTATTCCAACATCACTGCTATTGCTCTGCTGTACCACAAATGTTATTTCAAACTCTGGTGATTTGTCTTCCCGGCCACGACTATCAGTGGTGGTGGATATTGCAAGTTTACCATTAACGAACACAGCGCCATCTACCTGTAATGATATGCATAGTAAAGGCACAAACTAATGGATGCGTTCAGAATAGAAATTAAGGGCTTACATTAATCAACTATAAATTGTAATAGACTTACGACTACACGCCACATCAACTATTATTATTGTTCATTTTTGCGGGATGTGATAGATGGCGCGAATAGTATGTTTGTGGAAATGCTTACACTGGGAATACGAAAATGCATATAGTATGTGCAAAAATTTTCCTTAGGTCCACTTAGAGCAGGGGTCTTTATTTTGAAAATTTTCTATATGTATCTAATATTTTTTGCCTATTGATAGATTGAGGCTGCAAAACAATTGTACCAATATATGAGCTTCATAGCTCAAACCTGTAAGAGCAGCGGGCAGAGTTTATATTCCTATTTCGTTGAAATTTCGAAAAATCAATTTTCTTATACTTATAAAAAGTCTGCCTTAGATGCCAAAATATAGCGATTTGGGTATTTCAGTTGTATGAGAGATTCCACACACCTAAAACGCTATATATTGGCGCCTAAAGCATAGGGTTACCAGATGCCCTGCCTACGAAAGTAGTACATCCAAAAAAATTGCAATGTTCTGATAAAAAACAAACATTTTGTATTTTTTTTTGATGACCAAAAAAAAAAGGTACTCGTTTTGTACGAAAAACACCAGCAAAATGGTAACAATATTTGAAATACAGTTTATTTTACAATGCAAACACCGGAAGTAGTAGAAAGTATGTCATTACAGTATTATTCAGTATTAAAGTATTTTTGCCATGCAAAAATAGTACATTTACTACTAAAGTATGTCATCTGGTAACCCTACTAAAGCAGAATTTTTCTACGTTTTAGTAAGTCGGTTTTTTCGTAAAACTTCAACGAAATTGAACATAAACTTTGCCATAGCCGTTTACAGGTTTGAGATAAAAAGTTCATATATTGGGACGATTATTTTTAAGCCACAAGTTAAAATATAGGCAAAAAATATATAAAATACATCTACAAATTTTTCAAAATAATCATCACAATACATATGTACATAAATTTCAACAATTATTTCAGCTATTAAATATTTTTCTCTCGCGTAGAAAGGTTGTTATAATCTTTAGCGTAAGAGTGTGTTCAAAAAAGCAAACTTATTGAAATGAAAAAAGAAAGGCAGAGAATTTAAGCGCGCTTTCTTTTTTTTGTATTTTCATTAATGTTAGTTGTCATTTTAAAGAGTAATTTGTCCGGAATGAAAGTGCAATAATACTTTTTGCCTTAAGTTTTGGTAATGGCAAACGCGTACCACGGGAATAAGCTTGGTTTTAATTATTTCATGTTATTGCAAGTATTATAAGCAAAATCAATGTAGTAGCTATAAAAAGGCACCTAGTTTTAGTAAACTTTATTTAATTAACTTAATTTAAATTTAAAATTCGTTTTTCTCAATCACGTGTATTGTAAATAAAAGTTGATAAGTCATAATTTCTAAAAAAAAAATTATCAAAAATATACCATCCTAATACAGTAGTGTTTTGCCGAATTCACAGCAAAATTTGAAAGTCACTTGGTTGGTGCAACCGACTAAGGAAAGCATTAGCGTTACAATGGGAGTTTTACAACAAATTACGAAAGAAATCCAATGCTTTTTAGTGAGAAAAATACTGCAACAAACAAAATTTTTCCAAATCATTAAAAATTATTTAACACCTATCAGTTGTCGAAAAAGTTTTAGGTTGGTTGCTCCATTTTCGGGTTTCGTGAATTTTGAAGAATATAAAAGAAAATTTGCTAAAACCTTCTTTTATCTAGGAGAGTCTTCGTTAAAGTTAATATAAAGAATTTATTAATATTATTAAAATAAAAACTAAACTACTGGGAGCTCTTCCTAAGCTCACGCCAACTGTGGCTACTACCCTGCACTTTTGTAATTGTTTATTTTTTTATTTTTAATGCACGATAACTTAAATCTGGCAACTGAATTCCACAACATCAAAATGCATCATATCAACATGATTGACTACAGCCGGGGTCGTTAACTTCTCAACTAATTACTACATATGTAACAGATTTATATGATATCGACACATCACTTGCTTAATCTTTTTCAATGTTTTTCTGTGGTACGCATCTCTATCATGATATAATCTATTACAATATACGTCAAACTGGCTGCCGAAATGTCAATCAAAACAAAATTTCACGAAAAAACTCAGAATTTCAAGAAACTTAAATAATTTTGTTGAATTCAGGATATAAAAATTGTGAAATATAATTGCAAATCAAACTGGAGGGTCATTTTATGGCGAAAATGGGAAAGGTGAGCAATAAAGTAACATAAAAAATGACTAAAAGCAGAAGACAAATGGTGACAGATTTTTTGCCCAGACAGCCAGCCTTTTTTTATGCAAAGTGCTGCCTAATTTCATCCATTGAACATTGTTTTTGTTTAAAACATAAACAAATGTAACGCATTCACGACAATAAAAATATACTCACTTTCAGCGGCTGCAGTTTAACGCTAATCGAATCGGCTGTTTCTTTCCTTAGCTCTGCTCGCGGATTAGCGGAGAGCAACGTTAGATTTTTTGTTGACTTATTTAATTTTTTGGAATTGATCAATTTTAAGGCAGCTATAAAGGTTTCACAATTAAAAACGTTGACAAGATCGATTTCATCAGTGAACTCAAGATGCAGTTGTTGGCGATAGCGTTTTTCTGCTGCATTGGAACGCATCACCAAACCCTTCATGTAATCCACAGCTGTTTGTGATCCCGGCCAGAGTTTTCTCCAGCTGTTTGGAACCTACGGAAATGTATAAATGTAGTTGTTCGCCTTAAAATTCGAGTTTTAAGACCAAACTGCACCTGATTATCAGCCAATTTCTGCAACAGATCTTGATCCATTGATGCCGTATCGCTGGCTTGTGTTTCTTTCAACCAGTTGTGCACTTGCGACAGTGTAGTGTGCACCTCTTGATGACAACTTATAGCGATTTTTAATTCTGAGATAACAAAAACCTTCCAGGGACTTATTTCCTCTACAAGGTCTCTTATATCCTTGGCAGTTTGTTGTATTGTGGATTTCTAAGTATTAGATTCAGAAGTTAAATGTTATTAAAAAAAATCAAACACATAAATACCCCTGCAAGCTTGCGCCATAGCGTCAATATTGGCTTTATTTGTTTTTCCAGCTTATTGTCAATTGGCTTGACGCGTTGACTTTGTAAATCATTTTCATTGTCGTTTTTATAATAAGCGCTACGCAGTTCTTTTATTACTGCCTTAATGAATTCAATTTCCCGACTGATATTTGAATGGTTAGATAATTTGAAGGTCTCAGGTCCATCATAATCAGGAAATTTTGCTAAACCAGCGGAATACTCCTGAATTCCCGTTGTCGTAGGTATCATCACTTTTAAATTCAACGGTGTCCAACGGCTACTAATTACTTCGGTACTGAAAAATTCTTGCAGATAATGCTGTAGAACATGCAAATCTTTAGTATTATTAATGCGTCCACCAAAAGCAACAGATTCACATAAACGTTGCATAATTTTCCAATCGCATTTTCCACTTGTTGTCATAGGATCCAACCAATGTAACACCTCTAATGCTGCTTTCAAATCAGCATCACCAAATTCATAGTATTTCGACCAACCTTGTGGTATAAATCGACGACGTTCCTGCAGTACTGCATTTAGAATAAATAGAACTACACGTATTTTCAACAACTTGGCATCTTTATACTGCGCTTTCACATCAACTGCAGCGAAATTTTGCAACATTCTGCGCACTTTATTTTTAATACCAGCTGGAAATTCATACAGAACTTTAATGAATTTATAGATTACAGCTTCGTTGAAACCTTGCGTAGATTCACACACCAGCCATAATCTAAAACCTTCCGCTCTCTTCATTGCACCTAATTCACGATCCAATTCTATTAACCATGCTGGTACCAAATGGACATTCTTAATGCATATCCATTTGCCAACTTTTGCAGCGTTTTCAATAGCATCCATAGCTTTACGTTCCATGCCCTTACCAATTGATAGCTCGGTGTAGTGCTCATGTCCAACTTTCTTCAGTGCTACAGTTTTAATTTCAGTTGCTGGATCATTTTCTGTTTGTGTTATTACCAAAATAGGCTTGTCGCTTGTGCTTTCATCTGCCAGTTGCTCTATTGTTGGTTGTACCATAGAATCTGGTGATATACCTAGAATTTCAGTTGAAGTAAGGCGCAACTGTGTAGCGATTAAATCAGGACGAAATATTTGCGCGATTAGCACACGATGAAAATATGAACGTATTTCACCTATTCACAAAAAAAAAAAATAACTTCGTAAGAAAGTACCAGGTCATGACCAAATAACCGATATGGTAATCAAATTATAAAAGGTTTATTCCCGAAAACCACTCAAGGCACATTTAAGTATCCTCTATTACCTCAAGTACCCCTAAAGCGTTAAATAACGCAAAAATCAAATAAGCCGCTGAAAATCTTACTCTTAAAAAAATAGTTACCGAATTTTAACCAAAGAATTTCTTTGGGTATAAATTGGTGAGTGTACGATATACTACGCGATATACTTAATATATTCACTATAGTCTGCACTTACCAGGCCATTCTGATCCTTGATCTGCTACAAAGTTCTTCCACCTAGAATCTTTTTGGAACAGCAGTTGCTCCTCCAACTCGGGCGCATGCACGAAAAGCGCATATAATTTTGCCGCAGCTTCTTTATTAACCCATTCGGGAAAATTCGACTGACCGCTACTATTTGCAGTACTTGGAGTACCTGGTTCAACACTAGACATAAAATTAGTTACAAAAAGTTCCCACTCCCCCAACTTAATACGCTCAGGATATGCATTTTTACTAACGAACATGGCCAAAGTCAAATAGCTGCTACGCGGTGTTGAACGAGACAAATATTGAAAAGTGCTGCGCACAAGCTCAATATAAACCTTTTCTTCACTTTTTGAGTTTTTAGCATCATAATTCTCCAAAGCACGTAAGCAGAGATTAATAAAAATTAAAGCTGAGATGTCATAAGTGCGACTAAGACCCATATAAAATTGTGACGCCTTAAAACAAAACTCTCTAAGTTGCGTATAATCGGCGAGCAATGTCTCTTTAACCAGAGCACTCTCTTTTAGAGATTTATCAATAAAACTACTGCTCTCTTTGACTTCGTTCAAAGTCTGTAAAAGATTTTCATTTTTAAGTATATCGCCCTGTGCTGTGGACAATTCTTCAAGCAGTTTATCTTCCAATTCAATGCGCTGCTTGAGAAGAACTCCTTCATTTTTCAACAAATCTATACGTTTCTGCTCCAAGGCTGGATTTTTTAAAACAATAACCTTGGACATCAATTGGTCAGTCAAACCGACTGCTGTAATCGTAAAAGGCATGCAAGTCAAATGCGTTATAGTTTCCGATTCAATAGTTAGTTTATTGGTTTTGGTAAAAAGTGCAAGTTGAAACTGTTCATGCAAATCCACAAGTTTACTGCCAACTTCTATTTGCTTTTTATTAAATCGCACACAAATTCTGCTTGCTACCAATTGTATTATTGGTGGACGCAAATCCTGACAGTCAGTTATTACCAAAATTTTACCAAAACGAACTGCTAATTCGAGTGAGTATGTCAATCGGTCATGATTTTGTGAAATGACTTCGAATGATCTGCCTTTGCTACGTAAATACTCCTCTAACCAATTTAATGCAGTTTGTGTTGGATCTAAAATGAGCGGAATTGGATGTGTGCCAAATGGTAGATTGAGCATTTGTCTTATGATGGCTGCATTTTCTATAATTTGTGCATCGCGTGCCAATCCCATGCTTTCCCATATAATTTGCTCCTGTTCTGTTAGTAGACTTTTGCGTAAGTCAAACGAAATTGTTAGTTGAAGCTCCGAAATGATGCGATTTATCAGTGAACTAAAAAGAAAATCGGAAACGATAACAAGTATCAGTGTTTGCTGTTTTTTTATCAAAACAGAACCTACATTCTTTTCTCAAGCGAACAATGCGAAAAATAGTTAATCGATAGCGATATAATCAAAGATTTAATATCTAAGGTCTTATGGGTTTGCTTATACTCATCCAATTGCATACTCCATGTTTGAAATTCTGAACTTAACTTCTCCACCAGTACTTCAGCTGAAATCAGTGTATTTCTAGCTTCTTCTAATTTTAGTTCCAAGACTGCTGCTTCTTGTGTGTATGCATTTAATTTTGCTGAAAGTTGCTTCACGCGATTATCGACATCATCGAGTCCAGTCATCAGTGATTGCATCTCCCCTTCAGCTACATCCAAATTACGTTGCAATTCATTTTGTTCGCGCTCCAATGGCTTAATACTTTGTATCACTTTAGAATAACGCACACTTGCCTTAACCCACGTGGCCAAAGGAGCAGCAGCTACAGACGCACGTTTTGCATTTTTCAAGTCGAAAGAATCTGATTTAGCTACAAGTAACTTTTCTACAGCTTCACAATTCTCCGGATTAATTCGTGCGGGATCTAAAGAACGTATATCTTCTTTAACACCACGTTTAGCCAGGAATGTTTTCATGCTATTCCATGAGGTATCTCTAATGCCCATAAGACGTAACACACCTTCCAGGATGTCGCGTATAGCTTCAGGTGGTGCCCGCAGCGAACGTATTTCACTCAGCGCTTCTGATTTGATCTGGCCTACTGCTGCACTTGCCTCTTCTAAAATGGGTGCCACTTCACTTAACTCTTGCTGGATTTCTTTTTGACGTTCTTTAAGCTTTTCGCTGCTTACTTGTGCCTTTTTCTTCAATTCCAGCATGTTTGATTTTTGTTCGTTTGCATTACGCATCGTTGATGAGATCATTTCGAGTGCTTCATTAGCCAATTTGCGTTTATCGGCTAGTGCATCTTCTTGTTTTACAGCGCTGGACTTCAGAGAGTCGACGACAGAGTGAGCTGCGGCCAATTTGTCAACACCAAGCTAGAAAAATCATAAAGAAAAAGTAAAAATTGTTAAGTATTCATTCACTGGGACATTGTAATGAACCGTTATCACTATAACGAATCGTCAAAATTAAAGACTTAGGTGACATTAAAGTACCTGTAACTTTTCCAAACGCTTCTCTAAATCTTTTGAAAAGTTTGTGTATATGAAATAATAAGATTTAATGAATTGAGAATAACGTTTTGGTGCTTGCAATGGCATGAGTTCCTCCAAAGCATCAGTAATATATGAAGAAACTGGTACGCGGCTTTTCACTGTGGTTACATCAACACTTAGCATTTCTATTAACTTTTTGGGCAGCATAGCGTATGTTTCTCTAGACATTGGACGAGCGAAAATGAAATCCATATTACGATGGAGTGCAGGATATGAGCTAAAATATTCATTTACTCGTTGACTAGTTGAATCGAAAACAATAATAAGATGCAGATTTTGTTTTGTTCCTAAGAAGAATTAACATATTTTCATGTTTCTTGTTGCATTATGCTTTTGTAAAAATTTATATGTTATCTTACTTTTTAGAAAGTAACTTCCAATTGATTCCTGATAGCCCTCTAATTGCGCATCGTGTTTCAAAGAGCTAGCTATAGATTCCAAATCATCACCGAATAAATCTAATATTTCACTACCCTCTAGTATTGCTTCTATTGGTTTCATAATATCTGGCATAAAACTAATCCAATTTTGTTCTATTAAAAGGCAGGTGCATTGATTTTCTAAAGCAGCTGTTTGCATGGCCTGTAAGAAATTAAAAAAATGTTCAAATGCATTTTTTGTAACAAAAAAAAAAAAATGTTGTTCTTGTTGACTCACTGATTTCAAATCGTTATAGAAATCCGACAAATTGTAGTTCTTACCACCTTGTAAAGTAAAGATTTTTGCTTGCTGCAAAGTAACAGCTACATAGAGAGCATCCAAACGTCTGCTGCCAGCTTGTCCCAAAAGAATTAAGTTACTTTCACTACGTGTTAAAAGACGCGTAATTTTCGCAGTGTAATCCAACAATTCTTTGGTAACGGGCTCGTCAATAATAAATATTTCGGTATCTTGAATAAAAGTTCATAAAATAATATTGGAAAGAGCAACAAAATTCTGTTTATAAAAATACCTAAAGTTTAATTTGCAATAAGGGTATTCCTCTGAACGCGAAAACTCGAAAGTTTTCGAGAACACCCCTATCAATGGCAATTGGACAGTTTAATCAGTTTTGCCACAGCCGTGATAAAAAAAATGTATCGCACCAAAAAGAAAAATTATGTAAAATTAAGTTAATAAATAACAAAACATAAATAGGAAAACAAACAAAAATTTAATATATTAATATATTTAAAAATCGTTATGTTTAAGTTTATGTGCAAATTTCTAAAGAAATTTCAAACTGGCAGCAAATTATTTCGACAAACGGCAACACTGATTGACTTTCCGACTTTTCGTGGCTACTTGCTCAACTAATTCGCCTCGAAAGTTTTCGAAGGTTGCGCAAACTTTTCATACAAATTATTTTCGAGGTTGAAAATCTGCTCAGTTTTCGCGTTTTCAGGAATACCCTGAATAACTTTGTTAAAAAACTCTTAAGTATGTCGAAAATTTTTTTTGTCACTTATTTGTTCAAAATTTCGATAAAAATCATGATTGTCATTTTATTTTTGCAACTTGTACGTAATATGACCCTTAATTAAAAGCCTTAATTAAACTTACTGCAGATCGTTATATTTTTTTGAACTTCTTCCATCCATTCGTCGTGTGAAAACGCCTGTAAAAGCGAGGAATGTTTCGCCGTTGTTGGTACAAAAAATATTTTCTAAATAAAGTACAAAAATTATTGAATCGACAAAATCAAAGTTAATCGCAAACACAACCTCTTTTCCATAAAATTTACGCATTGTTTGCTTAAAAATGCTTTCGAACAGTTCAACATCTTCAGCAGTTGCAAGACGGTCTTTAAAAATCGAATTTATCTCACAAGTAAATGCCTCATTAAAAGCATTATCCGGATAGTACTGTAATCCATCTAATAACTTCATTAAAATCTTTGGACTAAACTGGTAATGCATACAACCATGCGTTGCTGGAGTAAACGTATCTTGCAACTACAGTGAATGAACAAATATGGTTATACATACATTGCACACAATTTACTATTCTACTAATTTATATCCACATTCTGCCCTACCTTTCGAAAGAAATCCATTAATGCTTCTACGACAAATTGCACATTTGGTGGACTTTTAAATCTGGCCACTAGCGGCTCCATGCGGCTTTGGACTATGTTTTGCATTTCCACATCTGTTGGATAACTAACGCGTAGAAATTGATTTATGGCCAGAAAACGTGGTGCAATTTTATGCCAAGTCGCATTAGTCGATGCTGCTGTTGTTGATGTTGAAATAGAACCACATATTTGTAAACCGCTAACATTAATCCATTCCAAATTGTCGGCATAAAAGCCACAACGTTGCACAAGTTGCACTAAAAATTCAACAATTTCACTAGCTCCCCATGCATCCAAATAGCATAGATCCAAATTTTTAAGATACAATATGACGCGTACTTGTTTCGGTTTATATTCTCGACCACGCATACTGGAGACAGTCAAGCAATTCTAAGCGAGAAGATGAGAAAAAAACAAGAAAATGATTGATAGTACACAATTGTGCATACCGCAATATACTCACTTGCTTTAAGCAGTGCACAATGTAAGCTGGCGTCAATTGTGTGGAGCAATTAATAGTTACCAGGTCATAGCCGGTGTGTTCGGAAACAGCTTGTTGTATCAGCAAAGTCTTTGCTGAACCAGATGCACCCAATATGAGAAATGGCGTATTGACTGCGGCTTCCAAAAATGTATGCAATACTGCTAAATATGATTTAATTTGTGCGGTCTGCACTAATTGTATTGCGTTTTCATCAGTTGCCGTGCTATAATAGCTGTTATCTGTTTCGAAATATTCTATTGCACTGCGTTCGATATTAAAATATGTCAACTCAGCACGATTGGGATTGGTAATGTAAATGTTGGCACGTTCAAAAATTAAATTAGCCAATTCATTGTGTCGTTCACTGGGAACAAAGCCAACGAGTGACTTGTAAAGTGCAATACAAAAATGATCCTTAGATTGTATGTTGTTTATATGTAGAAAAAGTGATCTCTGCATAGAGCTTTTACTGAGTCCAGGCATGCTGAAATGTTTAAAAATTTATTTTTATAATCTATAAAACAGTTAAGAAGCTGAAAATACGATGGTACCCGAAAAGAATTAACCAACTTTTATAAGACTTTTGATTTTGTTAGAGTACATTTTTTGAAATCTGAAACATAACGACTACGTACCCAAAATTTTATTAAATTTTGCTTGTTTACATTTATCTGTTGAAATTAAGTTTTCAATAAAAAAGTGTTGTGAGTGTTTTAAAATTCGGTAAAATGTTCCCTAATTTTTTTCGCTTCCCTTTGCTGATAATTTTTTTTTTCACTTTTATCAACCGAATTTATTTGATTTAAGTATAGAAAAATGAAAATTTATAGAATTTTAAAATAAAATTAATATAATAAATCAAAGTTCATTTCATTTTCGAAAAAATTGAGCTTTGATTATACAGCCTTCATATTACGCATGGCCATATATGGTATAGTGTTAAAAATACACTTAAACAAAAAAGTGTCAAAGTTCACTAAAACCCTTGTAGTGTTGGTAACCAAAATGACGTCGAAAAGAGAGGAAAAACATTTACATAAAAAGTTATTATAAATTATTCTTTATAATTAAATATTAAAGAATTATTTTTTTTATTACTTATTGCTTACCTTATGCTTTCTTTTTCAATCCAATTTACAGTTGGTAGAAAATATTCTTCTATATAGGAACTCAATAAATCGCCAAACTCCTCTTG
Source organism: Tricholauxania praeusta (assembly GCA_949775025.1). NCBI lineage: Eukaryota > Metazoa > Arthropoda > Insecta > Diptera > Lauxaniidae > Tricholauxania > Tricholauxania praeusta. The sequence goes on from OX459030.1 coordinate 14,175,534, forward strand.
CGCCAGCAAATTGTTAGTGATTTTAGTTTGTGGAAAGTCCTCATTACTAAAGTCAACATTTTAGAAATATAGAAAGCCTAGTTATAAAAAGACTAACCTCATGTTAATGATTCCCATACGAGAAATTGTTGCCGGCGAAGCATGTCTCACGTCATCTGTCTCAAAAATAAAATTAACATTGTTGCCAAATTGTATACGCCAACCCGAAGGGAGTGTTAGAAGTCTGTCAAAAGAAACACACATTTATATGAAATTCAAAAATTTTTTTTTCTGCGAATAAAATTCATAATTTTTTGCTTTCAGTTGACGCCCGAAGAAGAAACGCGTAACAAAATGTTGATGCGTGAGCGTGATCGTGAACGCAAACGTGTGAAACGCATGAATCCTGAATACCGTAAGCTAGAACAAGAACGTGATCGTGATCGTAAAAAAGCAAGACGATCGAATGAAGCATTCAGGCAGCTAGAGAAATTACGTGATAAATTGCGTAAAGAGCGCAAAAAAGGAATAATCATCAATAATTCGCTACCTGCTGAATTTGCGGCCATGCCATCAGTTTCTGTAGAACCAGAAGTAATAATTTCAGATATGTCATCTACAACAACTGCACAAGGTGGTGGCGGCGCTGGTAATAATGGCAATATACACAACGCTTCAAGAAACAGCTCAAACAATGCGAATAACAATAATGGTGCCACAATCACCACCGTCACCTCAACAAACACAAGTAGCTCAACTACTTCCACACATGTTCCACAAATCAATAAAGGACTTCTTTACCCACCACATAATTTTCATCATCCATTACCAATTGCGGGTGTTACACTAATGCCACAATTATGCCATCCTATATTACATCAAAATTTGAGCGCAACTTTATATTCAGCTAATGGTATTAAGCAGGAATTCAATAGTACAGAAACAAATCAATCATCTTCTAATACTGCTGGTCAGATGTCAAGCGGTGGCAATGGTAACAACAACACAACTGGTGAGGAACAAGAAGTGTCGGCATTGATTGAACCTGAAATAATTTTGCAAACTTCTACAGATATTATTTCGGCACCACATCATTTTCACAATCATGCTCACACGCATCATTTGCATCAACAGCAGTGTAGCATGTTTCAACACATGTCGCCACAGGCGCATATGTCACATATGAGAGTATCACATGCACTTGCGCAGCCGCCACCGCCTCTGCCACATTCACAAGCTAATGCCGCGGTCCAACAGCAGTTGCAACAACACTATGCGTCCAATAAAGGTTCTTAATGTCCCTTTTTCAAAAAAGTTGCAGTAGCAATTCTCGCCAAGAGAAAACAACGCGATCGAACAAGGTCGATCGTCGTTTGAGATGTAGATTTTCAAAATGCAATTTTTATTATTTTATACATATAAAGATAAGTAGCAAACAATTTGCTCTAGTTTTAAGTGCTTTAAAGTAGACGCCATTAATGACTTCTCATTGTTTTATTTGTCATTCAATATCTGTTTTGAAAATGTTTAAATCATGAGTTCAATATTTACAAAACTTTTGTTAGCAACTATTTTTCATATATCTTCATTTTATTATTATTTTTGGCAATATTGTAAATCAGATATTGTGTTAAGTTAAGAAAAGCATTATATTTTATTTTATGTGCAAAAACATTGCTTAAATATTTTAATATGAAATCAGTCTATTGAACAAATTATTTCCACGAAATTTTCTCCAAATTAAAATTTTTCCATATATTATATTAATAATAGGCAAGTTGATAGTCGGGTGATAAATTTCGCGGGGAAAATATGTTATTTATAAGGCTGAATATTTTTAAGACTTAGCACTAAACGATAAAAATTATATTTACATACGAATATAAAGTTTAACTAAAAATGATGCAATTGATTATAACGAATTTAATGCAAATAAATTGTATTCTGAAAAAATAGTCAAAATTAAAGAAGTTGTATTTAAATATGTTATACCAAAGTATTGAACTGCATACCAGTCAATTAGTGATGATACCGTAAAAAGCACACCATGGTGTTTTCTTCAAAACACTCGAAGATCGAACTTACTTTGACTACAACGTCTACAGAACAAAACCGTATAAACAATCTGTCCCGGAGAGGCGTCGGCTACCGCGGGTATAAGAATACAATACGACAGATTGTCGAAAACCTTGCTGTTTACCATCCAGTTAAGATTATAAATGAGTGAATGTGCTTCATAATTTAACAAACATGGTAAGTTGTTAATATAAAGAAATATTTTTTAGTGAAAGGTACATTTGCTGGTGATTATGTGACATTTTTTGTTCCTAATGTTTAAATATTTTCATTGAAATGATTTCCAATTAACAGTTCTTGCTTATGGAAACTCAGCAGCAAAATGCTGTTTTCACATTCTTATCGAACGGCACCGATTTCATAACAAAACAGACATGTGGTCTCGCCTCTCATATGAATTAAAGTTTACTCTGCCAAATACTTATAGGTATGCACTCCTAAATCGAATGACATCTGTTTTCTCCCACTACTATGCATCGTACTCACTTGTTATCATCTAAAACTGAATTCAATGCTTCAATCCATTCTGGATCAATGCTCCCATCACAAATTATCCATGAGTGTACATGTGGCGGTTCAGCATTCACAGTTACCGCTGTTGTTGTCAGCACACCATCCATCCATTGACGTGTATCGGGATCAAGGTGACCCAGAAGTTGCACGCGTTGCATTGATTTAGGACTTATGGTATGGCAACGTATATTTGACGCGCCTGTTCCACCCAATGCGTGCCTTAGCAATGCAATCACTGTCGATTTTCCACAACCCGGTGGGCCAACAACGACCACCCCCATACGTTTGGCCAACTGTTCGTGCAGTTGAAGAGCCTTCTCAATTTGCAACTCATTAGCGCAAAGGCCAAGGGGAATAAACGATTCGGCCAGTGCATTCTGCAAAACTGTTGAGTGTTGAATGGTGTTATCAACTTCCGGAAAAACACTGTGCAAAAGCATTTCAAAGCGTGGTACATCATGCAGCGCCAACTTGGACATGGTTGAGGCGCGCAAACACTGCACAACTAGAGCCATTTCATCAGCGCTACCACTACTGCCACTGGGGATCTTATCAGTGTGAAGTCGTGCGCGTAAACCTTCACCACAGCCAAGTAAAATAGTTTTTAATTCTCTCAACCCCCAATCATAGTGTCGTTGCTTGGATAGCATTTTTGTGCACAAATCAAAAAGGTCGACTATGCGATCACCGATTTCCGCTGCCTGTTGAAAACCCTCGACGAACAGCATGACGCGTGAAATTTCATGCGGCTCCGGTTGTTGCATGACAATAGGACGAAAAAGCGCTTGTATGTTGCCGGGTAATTTTTGACGTCCACCATATTCAGCGCCAGCTGGATTAAGCGTGACAAAGATGCCGCAGTGTTGGTTAAGTTTGAACTATGAAATATATTGGAGGTGGTGGTTTATGGAAAAATTTAAGCATACCGTGTGTTGCATATTTACATATTGGTCATATCCTCTTGTTTTTTTTTTTGGATAATTTATTTTAATTAATAAATTGTTTAGAGAAGAAAAATTATCAAAAAGCAACCTCGAGAAGAAGTTAATTTGATTTGATTTTAGTAAAACGTCGGCGCTTCAGGATTTATTATCTTGTGTTTTAACTCGATGTAACATCGTAAAGATCGATCTTTGCCTTTTTAAAAGTTGAAAAAAAAAAATCGTTTTTAATCGAAAAAATCCAAAAACGAAAATTTCCGATTAGTTTTGATCGAAAAAAATTACAAGCAAACCTTAAGCCATAATGACGATTATTTTGAACGAAATAAATCAAAACCAAGTTAAATAATGATAGTCATAAATTTATAACTACTTTGCTTTTTCATTATATTATTAAATTTGTAATTAATTAATTTTTTCAAACCAAAACACAGTTAACAAGAGGATGACCAATTTTCTCGGAAATATGTATTCTTACAGTTCTATCTGCAATTTGCACTATATCCTGTTTATCTTTTAAAGCGCTCTGTATCGGTTGAATAAGCATCGATATGGCCGAAAGTGTTGCCTCCTGCAAACGATTAAATTCATCAAAACATCCCCAGGCACCGCAACGCGCCAGACCAGTTAATATTAGGCCCATTGACTCTGTATCTACATTCTGTGTTGAAAATATGAAAAAAAAAAAAAAACATTTTCACATGAGTAGTTACATCATCATTGACACACAACAGATTGTATGTTGCATGCCACTCAGAGAGAATGTTCTGACTTAAATACCTCATCACAATTGAATACTAAAACCAAACGTCCCAGCATCGCACCCAATGCCTTTACACATTCTGTTTTCCCAGTGCCGGCCGGTCCAAAAGGATTTCCACCCAAGCCCATGTGCATTGCCTGTGTAAGTACAAGATAACATTTCTGCGTAAGACTGGTGCTAACCAGCTTATTGGGGTTGCCAAGAAACTCATATGAATATTCAAATTGTGCATAAACAATACGTATGATAACCAGGCCATCGCCATCACCATCGCCCAAGTAAAATTTCAATTGCTGCAACCAATCCCAATCACTGACATGCATTACATTCTGCCTTATGAGTTGCTCCACAATGGTAACATAGTGCACCATGTCAAAAAGTAGGTAACGTAACTTAAGCTGTAAAAGGTTATCGCCAGTTTGATTTTTCAGTGTTGTAAATTGCGCAATTTCATCATTTAAAGACTTAAGCAGCTTTGTTAAAGACATGGATGAAATTGATTTTTCCGCTTGTTTTGTAAAGTTAATACTTCGTGTTGTGGAAAGTACTTGAATGGAATACTTGCGTAGCATAACTTCATCATAGGTATATGATGATGACTTTGTTGTGGCTTTGTGACATTCAATGATTTGTTCCTTTAAGGTTTCTTGTATAGAGGTGACTAAGTTGTTGAGCCAAATCTGCAAAGGTGAAAAAAAATGAGTTACTTAAAATCCATATATTTGCTTTGAAATAAGATATATATTTGACTTGGGAAAAATCAGGATCATTTAATTGACTTAGACTAATTTGGGGTATAGTAGAATAATATTTTTTAATATCCCAACAAGAGGTATTTCGAATTCTATAATCCACAAAAGATCGGACTGTGCTTTAAAATCGCTTGCCTAAAAAACTATTTCCAAGGCAATAACTTTTCTCACCTCTATGGATCCCTGCATTTCCACATGCCTTTTTAATTTTAAAACATCACCCTCTGCGCTATGCACAGCTTGTATGATATAAAGTGCTCTATCACCTTGGCTACTTTGCGTTATACCCAAACTGTGACATCCTGGAAACAGTTTGCGTATATGTTTTTGTATAACTTCAGCATCTTTGGCCGCTTGTCCTAGAATTTCTAGTAGATCATCATCGCCGAGAAAGTAAAAACGTGGAAATGAATTACGTTTTTCCTAAATAAAAGTTGGAATTTTTCAAAATGTTTTACAATTTGCTTCATGTTATTCACCATTATGTATGACATTAAATTATTTTGACATCTCATCAATTGCGTTTCCAAAGAGTTTATTATGGTTGCTATGTTGTTAATTTTCGTTAAGGATATGACGCGTGGATCAGCCTTTATCTCTCGCATTATGTAGCGAAAATCCTTGTCAACGCGTCGAAAGAGCGCCTCCTCATTTTTAAGTGTTCCTGCACCAAAGACTGGCTCTAGATAAACCCATCTGAAATAAAATGGTATATTACTAGGGAAATATCGTGGGATATGTTTGGAAAGATAACGTTTCGAATGTTGCAATATTTTAAAAATATTATGTAGGGTGGACATCAAATAGGTAACTGCTTTAGAATGTGCTAGAAAAAGCACACAACAGTGGAACAACTACATAAAACTAGATGCTGGTTTGGAAAACCTTAAATGAATTACTACGATACTATCATACCACACAGAGTACAACGCGTATTTTAAGTTGAATAAATATATGCAGGATGTTTTGAATAAATGTCTGTCTACGTTGATAGATTTTCTATGGTATAACTCCAGCCCCTTTAAACACAAATCTCTCCTCAATTCACACATCACTTAATTGTTATGATTGAGATTGTTGAGAGAAACATCAAATCAACATCAAATTCACACCATCTTCTTACCTTCTTTGTGATTGACTTAAGCTTGTCATAAAAGTATCCAACATATTGAGTCGACTCTCCCATAACTCTGCCTGGTCAGAAAAAGCATCAAAAGCTGCTGAATTCTTTGCAGATTGCAATAGAGACTGGTTGTCGCCGATTTTGTTTAGAACCTCTTGATAATTTTTAATCAACGCTATCTCGCTGCCAGATGAATCGCGATGCGTTATAAGTTTCAGATTTGCAGTTACCGCCCACTGGTCCAACTCAGTTAAGGCCTGGCGAACAATTTGCTCTGAGGCGGCTTGCTTAACAATGCTCTGAAAAATATATGTATCGTATTAGTGAGAAACTGACTAACATCTGAAGTAACTTACTGTTATTTCATTTGCCGCTAGTTGTAATGCATTCGAATCCATTAAAATATCGCTCAAAATTATATTATGCATTGGCTTTGCCTCCGCTTTATGCAACAGCATAAATATTTTGGCCCAATGACGCTCATTTAATGCATCAGATTGCAACTGCTGTAGAACTGGCAGGACTTGTTGCAAACGCTCTACGCTACGCCTAATGCGTTTCGAGGGCAAATCAATGGAGGAATGTACCGATCCTTCCCATTTACCGATGAACTCATTCAATACGTATGGACGTCTGCGGTATATAGCCCAGTCTTCAGCCATTACAGTATTTAATTCAGTTAAGTAATCATCGTAGAGTACCCACTGTTTCGATTGCGATTGCATTTTCTTTTCGATTTCAATAAACGGTTGTAAAACTTTCTCCGGAAATTCCATGTTAAATTTGGCACATTCTTCCAATAACTGCGACTTTTTTGTTTGTATTTGAAGCCAGTGCTCTTGTCGATCTTTGAACAATTCCAGTGTAGTATCCTCATTGGCTTCTAGTTCGGCGATCATTGACTCCCAACGTAGCAAGAATTTTTCAGCTTCATTGTGCAGATTTTGTATTTGTGTATGGGCCTGATCTTTTATTAAATTCACCTGACGTTGTAGTATAACTGCATGATTTTCTATAAGTGGCTGTAGTTTTTCCCATTGCGTCAATATACCATCGAGTGCTGAAACACGTTCCTTACACCAACCTGCCAAACAGGTATCCTTTTCCCTGACAAGCGTAAGAGTTTCGGATATCTGTGCAAAGGTTAACAATTAGACATTAAGATTAAGGAATTAAGCTGAACATACCTTTGGTAACTCCGACATTATTTTCTCATACTTCATTCCAGATTCGGTTATGGAGGCTTCATCAATGGCGACATTATTCAAAAATTGCAGTGATGATTGCAGAAACTCTTGTATTTCGGAAACATCGTTTAAGATAGATGCACGTAGACTGTTCGATAATGATTCCCAATAACGACGGCTAATGAATTCAATATCCGAACGTAATGGTAGTATGTTTATAACAAAACAATCAATGGATTCTTCAGAACTATGAGAAAGTAAACAAAACAGTTAATTTGCCAGATATTCGTGACCGGAACATACTCACTTTTGTAGTTTTGCAATTTTTTGACTAAAGTTCTTACAGGCCTTAAAGTTCTGATCCCAATCTGCTGCAGTATTCATGTGTATACCACAGAGTTCCTCCACGTCAACACACCCCAACGCTACCCATGGCATCCAAAGGTTTTTGAAACTTTCAAGTTTTTCGAAAAGTTCTTGTGCCTTTTCAAAAAGTGGCCCAAAATGATGACGATTTATTTCAACCATTGAACGAAAAAGTTCAGCGCTTTTCTCCGATAAGCCACGAAAGCTACAGGGACGTTCAATGAAACGTCTTAGCTGTGTAAAGTAACGTTCACGTAACTCTTCTTCAGGCGGGCGATAGCAAAGTTGACGTTGTCTGAAATGTTATAGTCAAATGAAGTTCACTTGCAAATTTATTGTGAGTACCCACCGAAATACTATATCGATGTGTATATCAGGAAGTTTATTATTCATATCGACCAATCCAATGATGTATTGGTACTCCAACACTTTATACAGTTGATGATCCCAATGCAGCTTAAAAGCATCCAAGTTGGTAAAATTTTGACGCTCCAACGAAGCGACGAGTTCACGTAAGTGACGCATTTCATCTTTCCAAATTTGACTTTGTAAAAATAAATCAGTGTTCATCAACTTAGTAACCTGTTAAGTGTACGAAAAAAAAAATTAAATCTTAATAAATTCCAATGTATACTTTGGTTACACACCGTTCTCTTTGCCTGTTCATGATAACCGACCAATAAGGTGTTATCTGCGGATAACTTCGAAACCGCTGTCTGCAATATGTTGACGTAACGTTGCACAGACTCTTCGTCGTTCCAAGCGACCGTTTCACTTTGCACCAATTTTGACAATTCGACTGCATTTTGAAACATAATAGGTCGCTGGCAGGGTATCATGCGATCACCGATTGTGTTATGAAAAGTGGCTATTTGTTGCAAGCGTCTGGCGTATGACATAAATTTCGAAGCATGATTGGCAGCTGCACGTAATTCCATTGGCACATTATAGCCTATGTTTTCAAATTCACGCACATCCTGACAAAAGGTTACTAACTTGGGGTTAAAAGTCACACGCATTAGTTGGCGACCCTCTTTTTCGAATTTCACCACTGGCTGATCATCGCGTAGTCTGAAAAAATTAGGGGAAATAATAAGGTGTTGCTTATACATAAGTCTACTGGTTGTTGTCATACTTCAATTCACCACTCCTAACAGCTGTTGAGCACTGACCGCACCATATCTCGAAATTGGTGCGCAAGAGCGATTCAGTCTCTTCCTTGATTTCTTGTACGGCTTTATTAATTTTGTCATAACCTTCACGTCCACTGATAAGGTGACTGACCTTTTCAACTTCTTGAATCTGGTGAATGAATAAGAGAATATAGAAAAGTTTTATTTTAGTGTTTTTCAACAGTTCAATAAATTTTAGGAGAGATGTGTTTGCAAAACTATTGTTTTCTAGAAGCACTTCCTTTTTGAGCAAAGAGAGAAAATATATGGAAGAGATGTACTCGCTCTCTTGCAACATTTATGTGTCTGAAAAATGGGTATGGTTATTATATTCGGCAAATTATTTCAGTCCACAAGGGCAAAGAGAGTGCATATATTTATAGAAATGAATTTGCCAATTTTAGTTTTGCTTTCCTTCTCAAAGAGAATAAATACATGTACTCTCTTTGCCCTTGTGAACAGAAGGAATTCGCCGAATATAATAACCATACCCATTTTTCCAACACACAAATGTTGCAAGAGAGCGAGTACATCTCTTTCATATATTTACTCTTTTTGCTTTTAGTACCCAGCGGCAAATATGTTATACACAACATCGATGAATAGCTATACTCATTGAAGGCAGTAATGCTCACAACCCCAGCCACAATTGTAAATGCTTTTTACAAAGGGATGGCCGCTTTGTAGGCAGCTTACCTACATCTCTATATACAATGTGTAACAAACGAAATGCAGTTTGCCTTAAAACATCGCTTACGAAGTGTCTGTATAGTTAAGCGAATTGCCTACAACTCCACATACACAGCATGTAGCCTACATGAAAGACCCCTTACATCTCCATATACAAATCAGACAGCAAACAGGCAGACTGCCTACAACTCCATATACAATGCAGGCAGCCAACAAACAGACTGCCTACAACTCTATATACAAAGGAGGCAGCCAGCAAGCGGACTGCCTACAGCTCCATATACAAAGCAGGCAGCCAGCAAACAAATAAACAAAATATCACAGTAACAATTTCATTTGTGAAACATACAACACAAAGGGTATAGCTTTTCATGTATGAAAATTCAGAGTACTTCATCGATTTGCCGCTGGGTAGTTCAAGAGGTAGGCGAATATTTTCTCTTATTATGTGTGACTTTAGATTTTTAATATTTAGGTCATATATTGCTTTTGAAATGAAAAACAAGCATCTCACTATTAAAGCAAAATCATTAAATTTCATCATACCTGATATTGCACTACCTTCAACCAACGACACTCATTACAGATAACTGATAAATGACCAGTGTCAGGTTCCATATTCGTGTCAGTCATTGCTTTACGTAGATCTTGCAGCAAAATATGCAGAGATTGCAGAAATTGCTCACGTTCAATAGTCAACAATTCTAGCACAGTTGGTCGCTGTATCAAAGTCTCATATTTGGAGAAAATAAAAATGACCTGTCTGGGGTTGCTCAGATGATTATGTAATTGAGCTTTCAGCGCCGATGCTATACGCTCATCAATTGGTTGTAAAAGTTGCTCGAACTGTTGTAAGGCGCGATTCCATTTCGTTTGACCCATTGTAGTTGTATCATAGATGTTAATAGCTGTAATTGAAAAAGTTATAGTACTTATGTAAGTTTATCATATGTAATACTGGTTGCTTACTTCTAAAAGGTGAATTAGCCGAAAACATGCTCCTAATTTCTGTCTCACTCAACAATGTAGAGATTTGCTTGTACAAATTCTTAATATTGCGTATTTCAGCCAAACGCTCTTTAAACAGCTGACCACGCTTATGCGTATGTGGTTCACCTACCCACGGGTGTTGCACATAGTTTGGCCAAAAGAGACGTGTTAGTGAATCACATAGCTGCATCCAAGAATCTACGGTATCGTTGCACTGACTCATTAAATTGTTGATGTGGTAAGAACCTAAATTCCAAATATCTTCTGCGCATAGTTGTTCAACACAAACTTCAAGTAGACGATTGCCTGCACGATTGAAACATTTTTTCTTAACTCATTAAAGCTCTTTAAGATATCCGTATTTCCAGTATTAATAAATCAATGCGCCAATAAGGTTCTCTTACCTATTGTATCCAAAATATCGGCCATACGACTTTGAGGAAAATTATATGATAGACGCCACAGTTCATCTAAATTGTTATGTGATGTATCGAGAAATTCTTCTATACTTGTGCTGTTCTTGCTGTCATCAATAAAGCTTTGGAAATGGAATTAAATGGCATAAGTTTACTTTAGCTCGCCAATTTGTATTAAATCATATTTTTGAAGTGAAAACTTCTTATGGCACGTTGTGCACCTCCGTAAGAAAGCATTCGCGGCTGAGGAAAGAAGTATAAACTCGCGACACCGACCGTCATCGGGATTCCCCGTCATGAATGAGAGCGATAGTAAAATTTGAATGTTCTATTGTTTCTCTTAAATAAATATTCCAAGTGGAAGACAAAAAGCAAAGCAGACACACTAACTGACACATTCCATTCTCATTTAACGATTGTTATGCTTACATGTTTGTTTCTTTCAAATTCCGCGTTGTTGCGTTGACAAATTGAGAATGAGAGCGTCTTCCATTTTTGTCTTCCATTGCATTGCCATATAAAAAGAAAACGCACAAATACCAACTAACACACTAACTTGCCATTAAACGATTTGTTATGCTTGCATACTTCTTTCTACGTGTGAAATTAATTTTTTGTTTCAAGTTTTCACTTCTGTCGGCACTCCCGGAGTGCAACCCGCCGGTTTTTTTTATGTGTTTTTTAATTCAAAGCATAGATCTGTAATCAAAAAGTGTTTGTCGGATTCGGTTTGGGAGATATAGCCATCGAAAGTTGCTGATATAGCTTTTGTTGTAATCAATATAAGTTGGGATTGATATTCAAAATATGGGTGTCATAAGAAAGATAATTTAATAACCTTTCATTTTGATATTTGCAACTTTGAAATTTAACATATAGTGTATGAGACATATTTTCTGAAATTGTCACCGATTTTTTTTTTAAGAGTCGTTATTTTTTCCCATATATATGTTAGTGAGCTATAATTTTTTTAGCATTTCGACAAAGTTTTCACTTTAAAATGATGTATTAATTGTATGAAATTGCATATAATGATACACAAAAAAAAGCAACAAGAACACAATGATAATAATGAAAATTAACACAAAAATAAGAACAACGACTACAACAACATAAATTACAACTACAACAACAAAAACATAAATTAAGAGAGATTATAATAAAAAATAGACATATCTTCAAATATATATTTGATTTATTGACATGAAAAACATGTTCGGAACTATCTGACATTTCTACAATAAAGTCTTAAAACGTAGTTCGTACACATTCTTCGAACCTTCCGAAAAAATCAAGTCAATAAACTCTAAAAAAAGAATTCAGAATGAATTTAGATTAGATTCATGGACATTAGACCGGGTCGATTTGTATGAAAAAAAAAATAAAGTCAGCCAGACACCGACTCTAAAGTTAGAAGTACCCTTAAAAACGATATCTGCGTCATTTATGAGAAAAACCAGTGGAGCACTTTTGATTCTCCTGAAGGTCCTTTTTGGCTAAAAAAAACGTGATTTTTGCTAATAACTTTATTTCTTCACAGGATGGATACCTGAATTTGCTGCGTTCTTGTAAAAAATTTGACGCTAAAAAATTTAAATTTTTTTTTTCTGTTATAAATAATGTTTAGTCCCGAAATTCGATTTTACCATACAAAACTGTGAAAAAATCGAATTCGGGTATTCATTTGGTGAAGGAATAAAGGTTACGAGCAAAAACACGTTTTTTTTTTACCAAAAAGGACCTTAAGGGGAATCAAAAGTGCTCCATTGGTTTTTCTCGGAACGAAAAAAAAAAATATGGCAGATATCGTTTTTAAGAGTCCTTTTAACTTTTGAGTCGGTGTCTGGATGAATCTAATTTTTGACCTAGTCTAGTGGACATACAGGACTGTAAGTAGAACATAGTTAAACATATTATGACCTCTCGAATAAGATTTATGACTTTATTTTCTGAGCAATAAAATGAAGTAAGTTTAATTTTATTTATTAAGTTTTTTTGATCATTATAAAGAATTTGGCTTAGGACGTTTTTCGAAAAGTCTGTAATAATTTTGTGGCTAACGAAAAAAGAAGAAAAAATAAATAAAAGAAGCAGATGCATCGATTATTTGCTTTCCAGCCAAGCTGTGAAGAATCTTATACAAAGAAGTATAAGTATTAAATGAACGATATCAATACGATATTGACACGATGCTTAATCTGGGTAATAGTATTACAATATTTTCCTTCCGCAGCAATAGGACTTACCTCATTTGCTTATCAATATTTTCGAGTACACCAATAAACATCTGCGCCATTTCACGATCAATACGTGAACTCGATTTCTGATTTAATTTATGCTTCCAGTATTTGATTTCGTCCTTAACTGATGAGATACCTATAGAAATAATGCGAAAAGTTTCACTTATGCAAAATTTACTCTCAACACATTTGATTGTAAAATGCCACACAACATGAATGTATGCAATAACCTTACCACTTTGGGGTAAACCCAAGCTCGAACCTAGTGAAACATGCAAATTTTCCAGTAAACCACTTAACTCAGGACCATATTCGGTATTCTATAAAGTTGTTCCACATAGAAAAATATGAAAAAAAAAAACACAAAAATGTTGTGAGTCAAGGCAAAAGGCATACACTAACACAAAATAAATGAATCAACATAGAGTAAAATTTTCGCAAAAACTCTTAACCACTACATACATAGATAATTAATTCAAAATTCAAAATGCACTAATAACTACTACTGTAAACTCTATGTGTACCTACCCTGGCCTCGGCTTGTGGAGAAAACACACGTGAAACAGAATTGTAAATGGACTTAACCAAACCGCCTTCAAGCGTTAAAATCCCAAGTGGCTGCTGTTGACTTGCTCCACTTGCTGCTGTTGCGCCAGTACGATGTGATAGTTTTCCACCAGCACCACCCCCACCAACCTGTGGTATTTTGTAAAACAGCAAGCAAACTTCATCGTTTGGTATACGATGATGAAATTGAATTTTGTCATCGGATTTATTATGAACGGCAGCAATGACAGTGAGCTCGTCATTTTCTAGAAATTCAGTAATGGCTGCCAGATCATCATCCCGTGGCTGTGCAGGTGTAACCGCATCAAAATATTCAACTGTTAAGGATGATTAGGAATGCAAATGAAAATGAAATGGCGTTTCTATAAAATATATTAATCTTCTCACATACCCGAAGTGTTTAGTATGAATTTAACTTTATTTGACATTTTTTTTTTTGCAACACAGTTTTGAGTAACTTAATTTTTTTTTTTATAAATTCGAGAAAATTTTCAGCTGCGAAAAATTTCAAGTTTTTTCTTTTGTTTGCCACAGTTGATTTTGCGTTGCCTTGGTAAACCATGTTACCATGGTTTATTTATTTGTCAATTTCATTTGACAGTCATTTTATTACACTTGTTGCATTCATGTCATTTAAGTTGTTGTCTCCATGGTTTGTTTGTTATCAACATTTAACAGTTTGTTGATTGTTTACAGAGAACTTGTTGCTTTTGTTTTGTAACACCTGACTCTGGAGTACACTTGCGTTTTCGTGTTTTTTTTTTTTGGTTTTGTTTTGTTTGGCTCATTTAAGGGTTGAAGTTTTACGTATATCACTGAAAAAAAAAAATGCTGCACACAAATTATATAAAATGTTTACTCAATGAGGCGGGTTCTGGGATAAGATAGACCAACAACTTTACTTGCGGATGTGAAATAAAACCTTTACCTTGTGGAGTGAATTGGCGGAATTGTGACGCTGTAACATATAACGATTTTTAAGCTGACCAACTTCTTACAACTCTTTCAAATTTTTCGATTTCTTCAGCTTTTTTCAAACTTTTTATTCATTTTATAAATTAAACTTTATGCGTTTCTTTCAAACTTTTACGAGTTTTTTTCGACTTATTCAACCTTTCTCAACTTCTTTCGACTCTATCAGCTACTTGCGATCTATATATAAAATTTAATCACTCTAATGTATCTACATTAGTTGAAATTTCAGCTTTCGACTTCTTCAGCTTTTACCAATCTCAATCAAATTTTTTCGCCTTAATTAAATTATTTCAAAATTATTCAACTTTATGCATTTTTTTCAACATTCTTTAAGTTTTTTCGACTCACTAAACTTTTATAGACTTTCTTAACTATTCTACGTTCTATTTATATTTACATACATATATAAAATTTGATCACTCCAATGAAAATAATTTGAAAGTACAACTTTTACTATGGAAATTGACTTATCCGTTTAGCACTAGAGGCGTGGGAAATCGAGATTTGATATAAGTACTTTGAACGTTATATACAAAGAGAATGATATTGCAAATTATGCTGGACATTTCTTTGAACAGGTATCATTTACTTTAGTGATGCCCATTTCAGCACATATGGGAAAAGAGCACGCATGATTTCAGGTGAGCACGGCGGGGTTTGACGAGGTGTGTCTTATATGTATGTGTTCGATTTTGAAATGAAAATAAATGCCAAACCGGAAAAAAGTACAAGTGTATATATTTTTGTTTTAGATCTTATCAATAAAACAGGTTTTCCGAACGGTTACTAAAAGCAAGAGCAAACATCGAAATACTGAAGAGCGTAGCTCATAAAGTGAAGATAACTTGAACAAAAATTTCGGGGTGTAGTGGCTGTTTGCGGGGAAGCAATCGTTCTGATTCACAGCATTTGTGCGGTTGACTTGTTTATTTTTGAGAGATGTTTATTATTAATTTGAAAATAAACTCATTGTTTGATGCATACATTTGCTAAACTGATAAGGTTTTCTTCTCTCATATTAAGTTTACGTTCTCAATTCATTGCTTGTGTTGTGTAAGTGTACTATGATAGCAGCCTCTCTCACGTTTTATTTGAAAATACTCCTCGCCTTACACTGTTTGGCTCCCAAGTATCATTTTGTGCCGTTGAGCTGGACATCACTAATTTACTTGATTTTGATATGACAATTTTTATAATTGAATTACATCAATGTAAAAAGAAAAAAATTAGAAATATTTAGCTCTTTTTTTTTTGAAAAAATTATTTATAAAAATTTAAATTTTATTTTCAGAAATTTCATAAGAAAACAAACAAAAAACCTTGAGGTCATATGTTCTGTAAGTTAAGTAGCTTGCGGCTGGACGCTAGTCTATACTTCTCGAAATTTTGGATGCTCATACAATAAATTAAGAATAGTATAAAAAAACTTAGAAATAATCGCAAACATTAAGGCAAGGCTCCTTTCGTTTGGATCAATAAGCCCCTTTTTGTATCTAATCTTATTAATTTTGACAGTAACTGAGTAAGACCAAGTTGACTCATGATATTTTTATAGAACAATTTATTTCTGATCTTTATTTTAAGCAAATATGCTAATGCTTGCATAAATTCTTATATTCAATTCAATACAATCTCCAATTTTTTTATGAAAATGTATGGAATCGGATTGTATCGGATGGTATTGGATGATACCGAAAATTCGCAACTGTATAAGATGATAATGAATGAAATATATCATAAAATATCGGAAAGTATTGGTTGATATCGATGCCATCAAACATATCAGAAGCATTCTTTATTACATTATAGTTCATCATTACATTTACAAATCAGAGCAAATGAAGAGAAGAAAATAAATAAATTATGTAACGAATTGGCAGTCGAAGCAGAATCTCAGTAATCTAATTGTAACAGCAACAAAAAATATATGTGGAACGATTGCTGATTGTCAACTTCTATCGATAAGACCAACTGAAGGCACGTGATGAGATTAAATTGTTTGCATACACAATAATAAATAAATGAAAACTTTTGCTAATTAAGAATGTGGTACTGCATACTTTTAGATATAATTTTTATTAAATAGTTCTCTCCCCCTACTTTTCTTATAATCTAACTAAATTAAATATTCCTTATTTGCTTAGTAAAATGGGAAGCAGACACAAACTTTTCTACAAGTTGCTATAATGAAAGTTTTGCTAATAGTTTTCTGCGACGCCTATGTGTATGCAATGTTTATTAGTAAGTTGAAACATTTGACCAGCAGCAACAAAAGTAAAACAATTTCTGAAGGAATCCAAAAATAAAGTTCATCTCATTTAAGCGTAGTTAATTGAATCATATAGGCGTATTATGTTGGGTCAAAGGACAGATTGTTTGTTTGTGGCGTGTATGTGTCCAGCCTACAATTTTGCGAAAAAAAGTAGGAGTGGTTGGTACGTGACTTTTCTTTTGTTTTACTTTCTTCGCTAAGTAAAACTTTTTTCTTGTCTGCACCTTTTAGCATGCAACATGTGTGTTGCTACCTTGGAAATGTGGACATTTCTGTTTCTTTAATAAAATTGCTTTCCATTTCGTAATTAGCCAAATTAGGAAAATGGTAGTCCAGAAGTAAATGAGCAAGTAAATAATATTGAAAATATTAAGCAAATAGAAAGGTTTTGATATTCATTACAAATATTATTGGTCTAACAATTATTTCTGTTAATGAGGATGGTTTATTCAACAAAGTACAACGCATTTCGCTTGTATGATGATTTTGGAGCCCGTTATTGCTCTTGGTTAGTTTTTTCTTGTACCCAAACCGATTTTGGTGAAGAATACTCATTTTTTAAACTCTGCATTCAGTTTTTGGGTACATCATGCAACGTTTCCACACAGGATTTGAAGATTCAAGTACATTTACGGCATTACCCTTCATACGTCAAAAGCAGTCGACCTTTTTTTATAGTGCTTGCCAGTCTTATCAAGAATT
The DNA here is from genome assembly GCA_949775025.1 of Tricholauxania praeusta. Lineage (NCBI taxonomy): Eukaryota > Metazoa > Arthropoda > Insecta > Diptera > Lauxaniidae > Tricholauxania > Tricholauxania praeusta. The sequence goes on from OX459030.1 coordinate 14,193,258, forward strand.
CATAAACCGTGTGTGATAATATTTCGTTACTTAGCCAACTCTTGATGTTGTCTTTTTATATATTATTCTACTGAAAGTGCTACGTGCACTTGCATGTAAGTACTCCAAAATGAAACAAGAAACGTCTACGACAATAGCTTCGTCAGTGTAGAGGTATTAACTATTACAAATTACGCCAGATTTAAAAAAAAAATCGCAAGAGGCCAAATCTGAAGAATATGGAGGGTGCGGCAGCACTTCGTAGCGTAACTCAACTAACTTTGTTGTGACAATGCGGGATTATTGAGCAGGTGGATCCATGTTTCGTCAACACCTATGAAACGGCGAAGAAACATCCTCGGACTGCAAATAAACATGTCCAAACACTGATTCCATTTTTGGTTCACATTTCATCCCCAAATATTCGTGCAAAATATTACGCACACGCTCATCTGAGAAGTTTACCCTCCCAACAGTTTCGCACACCTTCATTTCTCGATCATTCAAAACAATATCGTGAATTTTATCATTTCTTTAGCAGTCTTTCATTAAGACGACCTGGACATTATTCATCACAATCACTTGTGGGACCATATTTAAATTCCTTGAACCAATAGCTGATTGTTGTCAATCAAGGTGCAGGGCCCTGTAGACATCATCGAAATTTTCTTTTATTTTCTCACATGTATTCCCATCCAAAAATAGAATTCTAATTCCTGATCGATACTGAATTTTTTCCGGAATTTAAAAATAGTAAAAGTTGTTTGCTTTCAACCGAATACATCTTCGCTTAAAATAAATACAAACATTTTCAAAAAATTCGCAAAACTTCAGGCCATTTTTTTTGCATAAATATTTTGGGCAGTTCCTCGTTTTCTTTGTACTGAACTTATTTCGACAAAAAGGGTTTTAAGCTACATAAAATACTAAAAATACCACTCATTGTTGGTATCGAAACAGGATTAAGAAAAAATGTTTCACCAAATGTTTGCATCCTTGTTCGGCATCATAATGTATGTGTATGCATAAAAGAGCCTATAGGTATATACATACATATGTATATACATATACTTACATTTAAATAATGTACTCGTATGTTGTAAATATTGAAAAAATCAATTGAAAGCATATTGCCGAAAAAAAAAATTACAATTAATTTTGTGGTCATTTATTTTTTTTGCGTTTTGTTGTGCAAAAAAAGGCATAAAAATCAGAATTTAAAATCTTTTCAAAAAGTGTGTCAATATTGTATGTGTGAATTATATTTTTGTTAAAAAAATATGGTGGCATTTTTTTTTACAAAAAAAAAAAATTTGTAATTACCTCCAACCATTGTTTTTGGTTCTTTCTCTGGGCCCCCGCTACAATTTGTGGTTTAATTCGATTTGTAATCCATGTTTTTTATTTTCACAATAAATTAACATAATTTCATTGAAATAAAATATTTATAACATACATAAACGTAATGAGTCATTTAATGTATTTTAATTAAAAAAAAAAATCACTTTCAATTACGTGTATTTTATGGCCATGTAAACGTTTAACTGAAAAATTAATAACTTTATAAAAAGGTTACTTAATTTTAAAATATGATTAGAGAGTAACGAATAATGCGAATATACGAATAATTTGCTCATATTGGTAGCATATGTTAGCAGCATTGAATCGCCCTAATAAACATACATTCATTTGTATTTTTAATGTATAAAATCAAAAGACCTACCCACTTTGCATTAATTTTAAAAATTTCTCCTTTCAACCTGTACCTGAAACTTTTTTCCATATCTTTTTTCTTATATTATATGTACGCACAGTAAGTAAATATTTCAATCCAATATTTTTTTCCTTTTAGTTGCTGTGACGCTAATTTATGAATCGTTAAATTTTATATCCTATTTTCACTGTGACACTTCCGCTCATTAAATGCACATAGTTTGACGATTTTAAATTGCAAACACAGGAAGCAAAAAAAAAGAAAAATCTTCAAAATACGTATTTTTAGCGGCATTTGTCCTATTTTTTTTTGTTGCCATTTCTACTTTGTTGAAATGCAACTAAATTGCAAAAACGTTTATTTGTTCTTTTTCCACAGTTTTAATTATTTCGATGACACTCGAAAGCCATCACAAAAAATAGTCCTTGATGTAACAGCCACATATGAGTATTTGCGTTTGTGTGCACATTTTGTTTGTCTGTGCTTAAGTGCGCGTCTCGTTGTGGTTCTCTGAGTGTATTGTGTGCATTTATGTGTGTGAGTGTTGTTTTTCGTATGTGCGATTGAACAAAAACAATAACAATGAATTGAATTATAAAAAATAAAACAAAACATTTACAATAAAAGCATTTTTTTTTTATTTTGTTTTACTTGTTAATTTTTAATTTGCAGTATTTTTTCAATGAATTGAATCAAAATATAAATAAATATCAACCAACTCGAACAACTTAAAAAGGTTAATGAAAAAGGCAAAGTAATTGGTGAAAATCAACAGCAATTTAAGCATTATCATATATAAATAAAAATAGTTAAGAAATACATCAGATCCCTTTTATTTACCAAATTTTAGCTCGGAACAGCAGGGTAACCTGTAGGCATAATATCCACAAGTTTTAATAATAACTTAAAAAAAAATCAGCGTTTAGCTCTAAGTCTGCACTATATATATTTGCAATTATCTTTGATAAAATATAGAGACAGCTCTTGTTGAAAGCTTCCAGCTAAAACATTTATAAGATAGGAAAAGGAGTTTTAAGTTATCCCAAGCTAACGATTAATCGAAAACATTGAGCTACATTTACTTTAGTTAATTCTTTAATGCAGTGGTGGGCACGTAGTGTTCCTATCCGCCCTCATTGCCCTCACCGTTATTTGACGCACAAGCAAGCGAAAAAAAATTCGCAGAATTTCAACGATATCGAGGCACAGCGTTGACTTGAATTCAAATGAAAACAAAAACAAAACACAAAGGCATAAGCGACGTCGTCGCATTGTGTCTTGACGAATGTAGCAATTGTTTTTGTTTTTTATTGCAATTTGTTTTTTTTTGTGCTGTTGGCGAAATTGGAAATGACAGCAAAAAAACTTTAAAATTTTGTTTGTTGTTGCTTGATGTTGTTGTTTAGCCCTTTTGTTGAATTTCCATGCCCACCACTGCATTAATGTCATTTTAAATATTACTCCGATTCCACATAATCTCCTTTTTGAAAGAAAACAAAGTCTTACTATTCTCTTATGCATCTTGTCAATGGAAAGGGAACACAAGAATGACTGCATTTCCGCCAATCACTAAAGAGATCTTTAATCTTGGGGCATCAATAATCGCCACGACGCGGTTGTTGTCTCACTTAGGCCAAAAAAGTTTCGTGATATTGCAAGTTATTTCTTCGGTCCATAGCTATTTTAATGCAATTTGAAGATAGAAACCGAAGTGCCCAGAAACTTAATCCGCTTTGCGATTTCCATCTTAGATCAGTGAAAAATATTGGGATTTTTAACGAAAAGTCTGAATAATGTACTCTGATTGATTTTTATGCATGTAAATAATGCAGAAAAAAATGTTATAAAATCAAATAGGTAAAATTTCAATTAAATTATTTTTGATTAAATTAATGGTAATTATCAATGCGCTATATTTTTGTAAGTCTTAAGTCTTAAAAAAACATGACAAGGCAACAAGTGGACCAATTTTCATAATATAATTGGTGACATATGTATGTAACATATATTTCGGCTATAACCATATACAGGGTCCCCCATATTCGAAGCGCCCATCAGGCAACACTATAACTTTTTACAGCGATGTCAAATTGACTAATGACATACCGCGTTTTGAAGCGTCATTCCAAGCAGATTTTTACCATGGAATAGTACACGCAACGCGAACGCTCTAAAATTGTTGAAATTTACATTCAACAAAAAAATTCAATAGTGAAAACTCTAAGAAAACAATTTATCGTTTGTACGAAAGATTTACATCTGGTGATGCGACCAAAGCGATCGGATGAGATGATTGCAGCCGTACGAGCCAGTGTGGAGCAGTCACCAACAACATCCCAAAATCGCCGTCCTCAGCAGCTCGGCATTCCCCGATCCACTTTACAACGCATTTTACGTGTTGATTTGCAATTGTTTCCGCAGAAGATTCAATTGACACAAAATTTGTTGCCTGCGGATAAGCTTTCGGTTTTATTTTCATTAACTAATTAACAATTTTTTTTTCTTATATAAAAATTTCTTACTTTTTTCTTAAGGTCCTTTATTAAATTTTGTCCAGTTTATTTTTTCATTTAAAACTGAAGTCTTGTAAGTTTTTTGCAGTCTTACCACTCTTTCGAAGATTCTTTTTCATTAGAGCCCAATGTCTCTCAATTGGGCGAAGCTCTGGGCAGTTGGACGGATTTGCTATTTTTGGTACAAAATTGATCTTTTTACTTTGCTACCATTTCACCGTAGCTTTAGGGTAATGAGAGGTTGCTGAATCGGGCCAGAACATCACTGTACGCTCATATGCACGAATAAATGGTAGATCACGTCTTTCGAAGCACTCGTCTACATAAGCTTTTGAAGAAGCGTCTTCTGACGCCACAGAAACATATGACCTGCCAAACCATATATTGCTTTGAAAATTTCGAAATTTTTTTCTCTTTGAATTTACTAGGCATATGCCCCTTCTTCTGCTTTGACGTAAGTTCCGTCATCCATAATGCAGCAATCAAATTTAGACAGGTATCTTTCATACAATTTTCGGGCTCTTATCTGAGCCATCAACTGTTTTTCACCAGAATGGTCTGGTACCTTTTGAACTCTATATGTCTTCAGCTTACTTTTTTCCTTTATCCTTTGTACAGTAGATTTTGATGTACCTGCACTAGCCGCCATATCTCGCACTGAGGTGCTGTGATTCTGCTTAAAAAGACCCTTCACTTTCGTCATTACCCTTGAGTTAGAAAATTCTGGTTTTCTGCCAGAACCTTTTTTTAGTGAAATGGGTTGACCCTTCTTATAATTAGAAATAACCGTCAAAAAAGTTTTATCTGAAGCACCAACTATTTTTGCTATAGCTGAATATTTTAACTTTGGATTTTGCAGGTATGTGGAAAAAATGAATTCGCGGAATTTTTGGTTGCTTGCTAGACATCTTTGTCGTTAAAAGTGCTATCACCAAGTGTTATGCATCATACTTAACGCCACTTTATATAGAACAAATATTATGCCTTTTTAGACCTATAAGATTAGCAGGTAGAATATAATCAAACAAAACGGTTTTAAGTTTAACCCACTTAAATTACGGCTTGAGAGAGAGTCAATTTCAAAGTTAAGTTTAACTTCTTACTCTGTACATATTTGTTAACAGAAGACAATGAGAACGATTTAAGACAAAGAAGAAATTCAGGAGTAGATTTTATGAATTCTGATGTATAGTACCAAATTTAAATGTGACACATTAAAAGACGTCCGCATCTAAAGATACACGAACCTTGAAATTTTCAGTGAATTAAAATTTTTTAACTTTTAATAAGAAATACATAATTAGATGAAGTTTATCAGCATAAAATTTCATTTAAAAAATCTATAGCTCATTTTGTGACCTCTGTCACAAATTGTTATATTTGTATTATTTCCGGAGTAATTAAAGATCAAATTTAAAGCAAAATATAACGAGTAATTTCTTCTACAAAGATTAAAATTTTCTTGAAAATGTATTTGATATTAAAAAGCGTAAAATCAAATTCATCAAAAGGTCATTTTTCAAGAGCCGAGTCTTTGTTGAGCTTATTTTACTTTTCACTGATATATTCCATAGAATTTATACTAATTTTCATAAGTATATTATATTTGAGTATATAATGCCATCAAAATGTAGCATATCAATTTTACTTTGAAACAGCTACCACACAATATTACGAATTGACATATGAAAATACCGTAGATTTTTAATAAAATTTTTGTTTTTATTTAATAACCGTAGCAAAATGCTTTTGGTGTGAATAACTTTTTCAATGAAAGTTAAGAGAGAAATCCTTATGGTTTTTTTTAATGGCTTTTTAACATTTGGTTAATTGTTGACATTGCATTGTGGTTAACGCTTGTGCAGGTCACGGAAATTGCTTTCAAATGAAACCACAAAAAAAAAAGTGAAGGTGAGATAGGGAAGTTTTTCATATTTTTTTAAAAAAAGCAAAAAGATTTCATAAACATTTTTTTTTAAATTTATTTCAAATGTTGATTTCGATTCCAAAGCTTTTATTTTTATAGCTCTCATTTCGTTATTAAGTGAATAATTTAAAAAATTTTCATGTTGATTAAAATAGATATCTTAAAAATTTTAGTCGATATATTAACGAAGTGTAGACTTTAAGACAATGACAAGTTTTTAATGTGTTCTTATATCTAACTCATAATAAATCTATCTTTAACTTGCTTCTCCTGTATAGCTATCTAATATTTATTTATGACATGACAAATAAACCAAAGGAATACGGACTAACATAAGAAATTTATGATAAATACTTTAGGCAATAAAAGGACCACCTAAAGCTCTGCCATACATAAAAGGATATCCATGCAAGTAAAAATGAGCCAAAAACAAAACAGACCAATAGAGAGAAAAGCACAAATAAACATGGCCTAATCCACTAATAGGTCAATTGCATTCTGACCAAGTTAATAAAATCAACAAGAGCAGGAACAGAGACTCAAATGAAAAAAAAAAAAAAAAAATAAAAAGAATATAATTCGTATTATCCTTCGATTCAAATCGATTTCATGCGCATAGGGATTTTATCTGTAGAAATAGGCCAAAAAATAAAAATAAACATTTTTGAACATTTAAGCTGTCAACGAGCAGTGTTTTTTTTTTTCTCGTGTCCTTTTACGTCCTTGTTGGTGTTGTCGTTGCTTTCATTTTTGCTGTTTATATTATTATTGATATTTATGCCATTGTTTTTGTTGTTATCGTTGTCGGCAAAAAAAGCGTAAACTATATTTTTATGCGAGCAGCAAATCATATCTACAACGTAAACGTAAATACCCAATTGGAAAATTCAACAATCGATCACCAAAAAGTATGAGATTTTATCAATATTATGATTAAAGTTTGTGTGATCAGCTGAATAATAGTGCTATTGTTATTTAGAGAATGATTTAGTCAGAGCTCATTTTACCAAAACATTAATTCCGATTAATTCGGATATGCTCAAAAATATTTAAAGCGGAGATATTCGGCTTTGAATATAAAAGCTTTTAATGTAAATCATGCGGACAAATTATGCATTAAGATATAATATGTGAGAAGAGTTTAAGATTGTTTAATTGTATATGAATTATGAATATAAATTGTAATAGGACACAGATTGATTGCGCTGTTCGCAGGTTTGATCTAGGAAACTGAAATTTTGTGAGAATTTTCTTCAAACACGATTCTATAACATAGACGAATAGGATTGCAAATTAAAAAAAAAAAAAACGCACTTCGGGTGAATTTTGTTCGAATTTTCAGCCACACGAAAAAAGTGGGCGTGGTTTCATAACAGTGGTTGGCATCTCCCATACAACTTAAATATATAAAACGCTATATCTTGGCGTTAAGGAAAATTTTTTCTACTTTTTAGTAAGGGGACGACCACAAATTACGTAAGTCAAAATAGGGGTGGATGGGGGTCTGGAAAAATCTCACGGTAGAAGGGAAGTCAATAAAAATCTCACGGTAACTTTTTAATGCAGAGTTTACATTATTATAGCTGATTACATATAAAAATCATAAGGCAAGTCTCACGGAAGGGAGGGAATGGGGGGGGGGTTCCGTCAGAGCTCACCAAGGGGTTCGAATTTTCAAAAAAACACCTCACGTAATTAATGGGGCCGTCCAAGTCTGGTAGTCTAAGTCGGTTTTTTGGAAAAATTTCACCGAATTTGAACATAAACTCAGTCTGCGCCATTAACAGGCTTGAGCTAGGAGGCTCAAATATTGGGACAATTATTTTTAAGGTTCGAGCTTAAATAAAGACAAAACAAATACATTTACAATATTTTCAAACAAAAAAAAAATGTCAAATTTAAAAAAGCTCTATCTGTAACATTAGAAATGTCACCGGTAGCACATTTCCTACTGGTAATGCTGTGCAAATACATATGTACGCAAATATGTGTATGTTTAGTTATCTGTTTGTTTAGTATATTTTTAAGGCTTCTTAAAGACAACAACCAACAACCAACAACGTTGACAGCAACAACAATAGCACTAGCAGCATTTTATGCTTGATGTAGTTTCGATTTGGTTTTTATTGGCCGATTACAACCAAATGAAAGGGAAAAATGAAAGACGATGTTTAAACAAACAGCGAGAGTTGGGTACCTCGTACAGTAGAGTTTATTGTCTTCACTTGTGCTGTGTTTATGTGAACATTGGTGCTTTTGTTTTAGCTACGATATGAATAAATGTCGTCGATACAGAAGTGTTGATGTCATTAGGAGTATGTGTGCGTGTGACTGCGACTGTGTATGAGTTGATGTTGACAAAGCCTGAAGATATGGGATATTTGCTTTATTTGTTTTCTTTAAGGCAAAATGTTATTGCTGCGATTTGTCGAACCGAATTTTTTTTTTTCAAAGTCATAAAGAAATGGTATGTAAAAAATTATGATATTTATTTTAGCAATACATATTTATATGTTTTTTTTGTCGCAATCACTGCATATCAACAGTAGATAAATAGATACATTTTTTATGTAAACTTAAGTTTTAAAATTTTAATAATTGAAGCAAATGATTTTTATAAAAAACAAATTATTTTGTCCCATTAGATAACATATTCCATGAAGTATAGTCTTTTATATTAAATATATTAGCAAGCATATCAGCTTAATCAAAGCAATCGCGTTGGTGTTTGTTATGGAAGGAGTTTAAGTCTAAAGATTTTGTCCAATTAAATTATTTAAAAAAAGCGTTGTTTTTTTTACAAGTCCGGTTATACAACAGATTCGAAATAATGCTTAACCCATTACAAACTATTGGGTACTTAAATACCCAAAAGAAGAGTGCATTTAAAAAAAATCCTACCGAGCGACAGGTAAGAGGTGTTGTGGTTTGGAAGGATTGGCCTGAAATTAATATTTTTGTTTTTCCGAACTTCTTTGATTAACCTGAATTTTTGTGAGGTAGAATTTAGGTAACATAAAATTTCTAAAATTTTGGTAGAAAATCGATTCAGGCAAATTTGAAGTCTTCAAGAAAAAAGCTCGAAACAAATTCAAAGATCTTATGTGGCATGCTTTAATAAAACAGATTTGATTGAATGAAAAGTTAGACGGTAAATTTTTTATTGTTGTTTTTTTTTGTCGCATAGAGGGCTAAAAATTTTGGGTAAAAATTTACCTATGCCATATCTCCGGTGTGCAGATAGGAAAAATGTTATTTTACATCAGCAACTTCTATTGATCCCCTGACCTCCCACACCAAATCTTATCAAAATTGTACGGGCCCTTCTGGTGCCAGTCTGGAATGGGTTAAGCTTAAATTGAAAAAAAGTTGTTGAATTTTTCTCGAGCGCACCATTTTGACCACAACGTTAAGTAACGAAATATACCCATGGCTCTATGTCTAGGCAAATAACTACATTCTCGAGTTAAGCAGAATTTCAGTCAGCACAAGTACTTTTTACATTTTAGAGGCCTTCCTTATTGATAATTACAGGTCACTTGAACTGGGATAGCCAAAATGCACAATTCGAATCGAAATGGTGAACCCAATAAACAAATTGAGAGCAACCTTGTTTAGAAAAGGATTATCTTCAAATAAAATCAGAGTTAAAAATATCAGTGAATATGTGAAGTTTGTCCTACCTGGGGCAAAACTATAGCAACTTTATTGTTCTTTTGAATACTTTACTCACCCCAAACATAGTCTGTGTGGTCCTGTCAGTATTAATTCTGATGTCTGCAATTGGGTCATACATCGTTTATACTCGGTCGTACCGCAAAAACTGATTTTCATATGTTGGTTGAAATATGTTCAACCTACAAGTCTTGGGGCTCAGGATTTTTTATGGGGATCGAATTTTTGATGAAAATCGGTTATTTCTATTGAAAAATGTAAGCCAAAAAAGACATAATTCCGAAACCTTCAGAATTTGGTTTCAGCCCCAAAAATATTGATTTAATTTTAAATGTTTTCTTAAGGCTCTAATAAGGGATTGAAAGTTCTAGGTTATAAGTTGAGCACCTGATGCTTTGATTTCTAAAAGATACGAAGTTTTTTTTTTGTGTAATTTTAACAGAATTTCATATTTTTGTAATTTTTATGCTTATAAACAATTCACTGATACAGCTCTTTTTTTTTTTTGTTTAAACCTATGTCATTATGTTTTAAAGCAATTTCTGAAACTTTTCTTTATGGCTGGAAAAAAAAAAAATTTGTGTTTATAAATTTTATTATTTTATAGCTCGTAGATAAAGTTTATCACTTTACTGAGCTGGCGAAAATCTTGTTAAAAAATGAAAACTATCAAGAAAATCTGTGACCAGCTTTAAGTTTTATTGTTACTACGTTTGGGTTGTACGAATATAACTCGTTACTAAATTAAAACTGACAGCAACAACAACAACAACGTCGCAAACAACAAATACATACGAGAAAAAGTAGTGTTGCATGACTTATTGCAATTGTTATTTGGTACATAGTGTAATGTATAACAGTTAGTTGCAATAAGCTGATTTTATTTTACTTTTGCTTCAACTTCTTTACGCTTTTGTTACCATAACAAAATAAAGTAGAAACAACAGAAAAAGCAAAAAAAAAAAACAATAAAACACAATGATCTACGGACTTGACTCTGGTGACACTTGGTTGTCTAACAACAGTAGCAGCAGCAGCAGCAGTAACAGCAAGAGAATAGCAACTACAACAAGATGCAGCAACTGCTCCTGCAACAAATAAACGAAGCAAACACTGCAAGAGTTAACATGGAACAATGAGATGAAGTTACAATTGCACGAATAAAAGTAACAAAAGCAACAACGTGGTAAAAGCCCCCCGTTTACTCAAACAACAAAAAGCAAAGTAAACACTGAGCTGAGGCGAAAAGTAGTTAAAGGCCATTAGCAGCATTTTTCGGAGTAACTCAATTGTTATTTTAATTTTCATTTTTTGTTGTTTTTCTTCTAATTTTTTTGTGTTTTTCTTTTCATGTATTCCATTATTTTTTTTTTGTGTTTTTCTTGCAGTTTTTTATTGTTTAATTTGTTCAATGCCTTTTGCCATTTTTCGTGTTTTACAGCATAATAAATTCTTCAAAGGAATGCAGTAAAAAACCCTAGCGAACACTGACGTTAATTTAGTTCCCTGACATGCAGCGGAATTTATGATTCTAAATACGATGCCAATAAATGAAGAAGATTAGTCATTGAAATATTGCATTTGTCATGATAAAAGGATATTTGCATAGGATTTATTATAGTCCTGGAGGTAACGTTCCATTTTTCATTGCCATTTCCTCCCGCTTAATTTTTTTTTTTGAAATTGATAGTTTGAATATGGCTTATTATTGAAGTAAACCTCAGGAGGCAAAATCGTGGTGGGACTAGTTATGAGAGGCTGACAAAAACAATTTCGCTAAGTAACTCGGGAAAATATGCCATTAGTAGAAAAATATATTTTGATCAATGTTGTAGATTTCAAGCCCATTGTCATATATGACAAGATTTGAACCACTTTTCATAGTCTTAAGAGTACCAATGATCATCTCTATTTTCGAAACAAAACGGCTTTTTTTATATTTGATATGTTATAAAATGAACCAAAATTGCCTTAAAGTAAAAAATTAACAATGATTTAGCAAAAGCAAAACAAAACAAATAATCGGTTAATGTGTGCTACTGTTTGGGTATGTGTGCTATTACCTCACATTACCCGCCTCTGGCTAGCCCACATAAGCCGCCTACATCTCTTGTTGTAAATTACATATATTGAAATATGTAAATAAAACATTAAAACAAACTTCCTTATGACTTTTATAGCTGAAGAATAATATACGATTAAAGTAGAGCTCTCAAAAATTGAAAAACAAAAAAAAAATCAGTTCTTAGAGAAATATTTTGATCTCTTTGAAGCACCAAAACAGTCAACTACACCTCTCAACGTATGCTCAGACAAAGAGCATAATAGGATAGACAATAATGTGTTGAACAGAATTGGGACGAGGTCGTTAAAGCTGCGACGATTACACGCTGTCACAAAACTATAGCATACTTGATCATGTGAAATTGAACAGAATTGCGGCGTACGACTGGTTACCCATCCGTCGATTTAGAATTAATTCTATTTTTACGTCGGATCAGTGTTGCATTTCTAATGTATTAAAATTTGTCACTCTCTTTTCCCACACGATTTTCTCAGCAAAATTTATTGTTTACAAATTTTGTTTTTGTCACTCTCTTTTCCCATACGATTCTCTCACAAAAAATCAGTCGTGAAAAGCAGTCGTCCGCCGGAAATGTGTTCATTCAAACGATTTTCCTACTGTTTTTTTTTTGACAGCGTGTAATCGCTGCCGCTTTCCCGACCCCGTCCCAATTCTGGGTAAAGCATAAGTGTAGAATATATGCCATTCTCTTTTTCACATTTTCAAAACTATCAAAGTTGCTCCACTTTCATTACTAAGAGAAATAAAAGTGTTAACCACATTGCCAGAATAGCACACAAAACCCGATCTTACTCTATTATTGATGACGGAAGCATAGCTTATATATTAAAAATCCACAGCAAAATAGGGCTTAATATTGTTTAATTTAAATGACCTACACAGTGCTGCATAGCAAGCAAAGCCAGAGCTTGTCTATTATAAGGATCTCATTACAGATATTCACAGCATCACTCGGTGCTGTTAAAAATAACATCTTCTAGCAGTCCTGCAGCCGAAATTTAACTTTTGGCTCGCTGAGAGTACCCGTGAACTTACTGCTTGCCAAGTTGTACTAAATTTCACCGATATTAGCGGTTTGCTTTAGGTGCGCCTCTAAGGTTTTTCACATATAGTAAGACACGAGTTTTTTTTTTTTTTGCCAAAACAGCTTTAGTGCTGTAATTATTTTCTACTGAATGCATCTAATAAGCTGTTGTGCCAGGCTGCTTGAAAAATTCTGTAGGTATATGAAGTTTCTTGCATATACTTATGTATGTAAGTTCAGATATAAGAGACTCTTTTTTGTTTGACATTTAAAAAAAAAGAATCTTTGTACATTTTACTAAAGCAATTTCAGTTCGCTTAAATGGCAAAAACTATCTAAGTATAACACAGGAATACAGCGTACGCATTTGCATTTGGTATAATGTTAAATTTTGAATGTATATTTTTAATAATATTTTTTCCATATACTTGTCGATAGGATGGGTGGGCGTTAATTTTGAAAGTTTTTAAATTGCAACCATAACTGAAACAATAACACGGTAGTAGATAGCTTTTTTTTTTATAGCACTAATGTTGAGCATTAAGCCACAAAAGATTTGCTTCGCTTTCAGCTCACACTGTGTGTACAATAGTTGAAATGACATTGCAGCGATTATACAGCATGCTATAACCGAAAAAGCTCTAGAGTCCTTTTAAATTGGATAGAAACCAAAACCAAAACCAGAACTAAAAACGAAAACGAAAACGAAATTTTCAACAAAACACCAGAGTTAGAAGAGGGGGTATGATGTCTTTGGGAAGGTAAAGGTGTTGAAAGCGATAAAATAGTAGACAATGCAAAAAACAAAGAATGAAATAAAAATCTGCATTGTCATTTATATAAAAGAAAACTCATGATAATAATAAAAGAACGAATGGAACAGAATAGTAGTATGTTAAAAGCATTTGAGCAATCTATGTCGAGTAGAGGATGCGCTACACTTCAGTTTTTATTAATAAAAGAATTTCATAAAATTTTAAAGAAAATGTATTTTTCACTCAATTTGGAAACCTCAACATAGTTTGGAATTTTTCTTCTTTTTTTTTGAAGTTTTTTGTTTTGTGATAAAGAAAAGTTAGAATATGACAGGCTTTTTTCACTTGTGTAGCGTGTGACAACATACAATTTAATGTGCAGTAAGAAAACAAATTTTTTTTTATTCTTGGATAATAAAAAGTTTCTAATTTCACTACAGGTAATGTACATAAAGGAATATTGCTGAAGCGTTGCTATCATAAGAGGACACGCAATTGCTCTACGCTCTGAGCTTTTTTTGAATGTTTTGCAAGTCAAATGAAAAAAGCGGAGAAAGTTATAGACAACTAAAATTGACAATAAAACAATAGTTGTAAAATATGCTCTAATATGAATTAAAGCGGCTTGTGAAAATCTTATGCAATGAAATTATGCTTTTATGGTTTACTATTTGGCAATAGTGAATTCAAGAAGTTTATAATATTTGTACAACTTACAACATTTAGAAGCAAAGATCATTTGCACTACTGAAGCAATATAATTGAGGTAGTTAAAATGTGTGTTACAAACAAACTTTGAGCAAATCTCTTTTAAAAAGAACGACACTCAAAAAAAAAAAAAGCACATCAATGTCCGATTAACCTTTTCAAAATTCCCATTGTTGTCAGAGTAAATAGCATGTTGTTAGCTCATTCCATTTAAGTCAGCAACAGAGGAATATGTTTCTGATGTGTTCATCATTTGATTGTCAATGCTCAAAGCAAACCTTAGCACTCTAACCAAAAGTCATCTCTGTGAAAATTTATTCTATTATGGAGATTTTTGTTTTTATTTTTATTTTTATTTTGTGTTTTATTTGTTTGCTCTCCCAACGGATGTTTTGGTTGCAATTTGAATATAAACGACAGCAGCTGCAATAGCAATAACATGACCATGGTGTCAGATGCTCAACTTTAATGTTATTACCATTATGATGATGATGACAAACAATGAACAGGGGGATACTTATGAACGAAAATAGTATGGACTATGTGGAAATCAGATCAATAAACTGATTTTTGTACAAAGCGTTGATATTGTCGTTTATATTTGATTTTATTTACACATGTTTGTTGAGGTTTATGTATATTAAACTGACTAAAGCTATTTATTCTCTATTTTTTTTTATTAATTTTGTAATTTTACCTTAATAAAATTTCATCCATACACCAAATTGTATATAAATAAGAGCGTTGCAAATAATGATTAGAGGCTTAAGTTTCACATAATTTTTTTGAATTGCATTTGAAAGATTATAACTTGAGCGATTTTGCTTACATACTTAAAATTTAAATACAATTTGTAATATTTCTTTGAAGAAAATAAAAATGCTATCAAAAAACCCTTCGTCGTCGTAAACCCTTCTTCTTTAAGCTTATTTTATTTTTAAATCTTTTAGCGATTTGTTAGTTTCTGCCTTTGTTTTTTATATCTTTCTTATGAGTTTAAAAAGAAAAAGTCTACATGGCACTAAGAATATTTTAAGGAAATCATAAAGAAGAAAACAAAAAAATAAACTCAAGAAACTTATGTGAAAACAAATTGTTTGCTTTTACAAATGCAAGCAAAGGAAAAAAAAAAACAAACAACACATGAAATGTTCAACACAATTAAGACTTAGTAAGTAGCATACTTTAAGGCTATTTAGCTTTTGTAGATTTTCCATTATTTTTATGTAAAAAGTTTCTTTCTAAATGAGGCACATAACTGTTCATTGGGGACTTGGAAGTTTGGTTTCTTTAATTTTTTTCATCGAGATCACTTCAAACAACGTTTTATTAACAAAAGTATAAAGAAAAAAGTTTAAATTTGCCAAACAATAAATATAAAAATAGCTAAATTAACATACTTGTATACTAACAATAGAAAAAGGATTTTCTTTTTAAGTGACAGCTGCTTCTCTGCGGTCATATAATTTAATTGTAAAATTCTTTTTCAACCTTTGTACCCATTTTGTTGAGCAATTTTATTTAAGTTTCACTTTAATTAATTGTTTTGTAATTTTCTTAATTTTTATTTACTCTTTTACTATTTTGATAATTTTTTTTACTGCTTTTTAACATTCTAAAAAATAATGTACTCTTACACACAAAATTAAAACATGCTGCTATTAAGAGATTACGAAAAAACGTTGTTAAATCACACACAGTCTTTGTTTTACCTGTTTTGTACAACATGTCGTATGAGTAACATTTAATTATTTTAATCAGTTTCACCAGTGAAGATAGCAGGTAATTTTTTTGCTATTTGTTTTTTCAGAGTACAGTTTTTGACATTTCACGCGTGATTTATAACATGCGTGAACACCAAAAATGCTCAATAGAATTTGCCATTTTATCATAAATAGATTAAAAAACGAACAGCGCTTGATAATTATTGAATTAATATTATCAAAATTCGTACTCTGTGAGAAATGTATTTTTTCTTCAAAATTTCAAAATTTTCTTCAGTGACAAAGCTCATTTTTGGTTCAATGGGTACGTCAACAAACATAATTGTCGAATTTGGTCTGAAGAGCTAGTTCAAGAGCTGCCAATGCACCCTGAAAAATGCACTTTTTAGGCGACTTGTGGGCCGGCGGCATCATAGGACCGTACTTTTTCAAAAATAATGAAAATCGCAACATTTTTGTTCAAAATGGAAGAATTGGACTTGGTTGACATGTGGTTTCAACAAGAGAGTGCCACATGCCACACAGCACGAGATTGACCTATAGAGAGGCGAGTTTGGTGAGCAATTAATCTCACGTTTTGGAGCAGTCCATTGGCCGCCATAATTATGCGATTTGACCCCAATAGACTATTTTTTTATGGGGCTACGTGAAGTTTTTTGTGTACAGAGACAAGCTTGCCTCAATCGCAGCCCTGGAAGACAACATTACAGCTGCCATTGGCGAAATACCGGCCGAAATGCTGGAAAAAGTATACCAAAATTGAAGCTAACAAATGGACCACCTCAGGCGTAGCCGTGGGCAACATTGACATGAAATAATATTTAAAAAGTAAATGGCAGAATTTGATGTATTGCCTCAAATAAATTTTTTATTCACTTTTGCAAATTTTCAGTTCTTATTTCAATTTTCAAAATCCAAATGCTTAAGAAATCACCCTGCATAATGACTTAGACTACAAAATATATGAATTTTCATTCTCCTATATATTTGTGATACTTCAACCATTTCAGTTTGTGTTCGCAAATATTTTGTCGAATTTCAAGCCAGCGTGCTACAAGCTATAGTACAATTCACGATAAGTGCGAGTTGCTACCGGTAAAAAGCTTTGCGTTTCACTTAACGAGTCAACGGATTGCGAGCAGAAATTTGTTGCGACTTTTTGTTCGGGATTTTGGATGATCAAAGGAATGTTTAAGAAAGACCTTTAACGGCAGGATTGTGCCTATGTTTTTTATACATTTACTTTTCATGTTAATTCATTTGATCGTTTCCGTATGGCATGGTTTTTGGACACATGAAAATCTTTAAACTGAACTTTCAATATTTAACAGATAACAAGAGAAAAGCTTCTTTGTATAGGATGCAATTTGAAAAATCTACACTTTTCTATATTTTTGTAATATTTTCTTATAATTTATATTAACTTTCGCTTACAAGAGCAACCATTATTTTATGTGACCACCCAAATGTATATGCCCGTACGCTGTATTTATATATTGTTGCAATTTCATAATGATATTTAGTTGGGAGATTCTAAGTACTGATACTGGATATCTAAAAATCATTTTGGAGAAAAATTAATTTTGCTGGTATAACCACGAAACTGGAAGTTGGCTTAGAATTAAACGGATATCCTTTTGTTTGTCACTTTAACTTTTTGTTTAATTTAAATTTTGTAAATAGTGTGCAAAGCCTACATAAAGGCAAACATACGCACAGACTACGTACACTACAAAGACATACATATGTACATAAATATGCATCAGTTGTTCCAATGAGCCAACATGTCCTATGTGTCATCCCAGTGGGGAGAATTATGTAGCTGTATATATTGCATACATTTTTATGAGTTTTATGTTTTCAACTTCGCACACATACATGCGCATACAACGTGTGTATTTCCGGAATAAGAGTGGAACTTTATGCTGTAAAAATGTGGAAAAATAAATCTAATAAAATATCATATTTAAAACTTCTGGATAATATAAATTATTTTATTTTTTCATTCCAAATATATACTTTATTATAGAAATATTTTGAATAAAGGTCCACTCTAACCAGCAGTGCATTGGCTTTGGCTTTTGTTGTAAATGCATAAAGCCGAGTGATAAATAAATTGAATTGTTAATGCGTTCATACTACTGGCTTACAAGTAAAGTCTACATTGGTGCAACCGCACTTGATTTATGGATTAACAAATTTTCGTTGTTTTTTCTTTTGAAAAAATTTAATTCAATTTTGGAGTTTTTAAGTTACACTAAAAGTTGGGCTTGTTACTGTTGTTGTTATGGCAGTATATTTGGGTCATACTCGTATCTTTTTGATGTTGAATCTTCTCTTGCGCTGGTAAACGAAAAATTGTTTTTCGCTCAACATATTCACCAAGTTGTCGCATTCATATGCAGATGTCACTTGTATTGAGTTCTTTAGAGGAAGTTGATGCTGCACAATGTTTCGAGGGTAAATTCAATCTTGACAGAAATAGAAATAATTGAATCATAAACTATTTGGGCAGTTCTTTTTACTAAAATTTTTATAATAAGCTCTAACATTTTTTGGTGTTGACTAGGAATAAATTGAAAACAATATAGAGTCTTCGGTGGCCTAATTTGCAAGTTCTTAAGTGAGTGTTTTTAATAAAAAAATTTATAAAAACTGTTGCTTTTTGTCCATAAAGTAAGTACTCTAATTTATCATGTATGAAAAGCTATACCCTTTGTGTTGTACGTTTCACAAATAAAATAGTTACTGTGATATTTTGTTTATTTGCTTGTTGGCTGCCTGCTTTGTATATGGAGCAGTAGGTAGTTTGCTTGCTGGCTGCCTACTTTGTATAGGGAGCTGTAGGCAGTCTGTCTGTTTGCTGTCTGATTTGTATATGGAGATGTTAGGGGTCTTGCCTGTTGGCTGCATACTTAGTATGTGGAGATGTAGGCAGCTCGGTAAACTATACAGGCACTTAGTAAGCGATATTTTCAGGCAGTCTGCCTTTCCCTTGCTACACATTGTATATAGAGATGTAGGCAAGCTGCCTACAAAGCAGCAATCCCTTTGTAAAAAAAATTTATAGTTGTGGCTGGAGTTTTGAGCATTTCTGCCTACAACGAGTATAAGTATTCATCGATCTTGTGTATAACATATTTGTCGCTGGGTTATAAGGCTTTGAGCGTAATGCAAAATGATGTGAAAACATTTAAGAATTGTTGCAAATATTAATTTCCTAAGTTAAAATCTATTCTTATCCACCCATTCAATTCAGCACTCGTTGATGTAGTTAAACTTTTATGAACGAAACCAATTTAGTCAATAAATATTTATACCCAAATTACTGTTCGTATCATTGCTATGGTTAAGAACGCAACAAACAATTGATATGAAAATTGTGCACCGATGCAAATGAAGTCAAAGATTGACGGAATCAAGTGTTATGCAAATTCGCGCATTGCAACTTCACTATAGCTGTGTGGAGTGAACCGGAAAGTCATTATTTGTACCGCATCAAAAATATTTACGTCAACGATAAGGAACGGTATCAGGACGATTATCGGGGAGTGTGTAGCATAAATGTTTTTTTTTTCGTCGTTAATAGATCATATGTTGCCAGAGGAATGCAATAAGGTAAACATATTTGGATTGCAATTTGACTGATAGTAATGTGGAATACAAATTAAAAATTTTAAATATTTTCTTAAATAATATATTGACCCATTGAATGTTTCTTTGAGTTTTTCTAGTAGTTTTTGTTCTAACTAAAATCGGAGCAGCTACAGAAAATACTCTGCATGCAAAGAGACAAAGCTTAATCGTCTCATAACCAAAATCCTACATAAACTCCTGTACAAGATGATACCTATTAAAGTTTTCCATAAGTAATTCTCAAATGTGAACGAATAAAAACAAATGACTTTTCATGCTGTCACTTAAATTTTTTGTTTTGGTTTTGCTTATTGTCAAAGTAAAAACTTCGAATAGCAAAAACAAAAACGAAAGTGCAAAATGGAATTTTCATAACAACTTAAGTTTATTTTCCGTAAAAAAAACCAACTTTTGCAAAACATCACTGCAAAAAAACCAAATCTACTTCAAGCACTATAACCAGCAAAAAAAAACAAAAAAAAAACCCAAAATACCAAATTAAGCCAAAATGAATGCGGCTCGCGGCAGAAGCAAAGGCCTGAAGTGGAATTCGCGCGCCTTTGACTGCATCACAACTATTTTTCGAATGCATAATAAAATGAAATCTAAAAGTGTTAAGCAATCAAAATAGGTGCCTGCAGTTTTTGCCGTTTCTCCAGTTTAATGTTCTATGTCGGCTTAAACACCGCATTGTGTTGAGTGCCAAAACCGAAAATTCAAACTTTCAATAAGTTTCCTTAAACTTTTTAGTGGATTTTTATTTTTTGTTTGGAGAGAGGATTTTGTGTTTGGTTTTTCAGCTTATACTGTGTTATGCTTCGATGCCTCGATGCTCATTTGTGTTTTGAAAAAAAGATAATTTCACATTAAAAAAATGCGTTTTCAAAATATGCAAAATATTTTCTGTGAAATCATAAAAATCGCATTTGTAACAAACTTGAGCTTAAGAGATAATGACCAAAAGTCAAGGATACTGAGAGTAGCAAAATAAAAATATAGTGTGCTATCACTTGGACCCTATAGTTATTTCATACCCCATAACGTCACATACAAGTAATTCAAAAACAAAAAGGAATCCAAAAAAAAAAGTAATCCAACTGGTTGAGGATTGATGCGATGGATGACCAGAAAGTTATCAACGCACCGAAGTTCTAGAGTCTCACTCACTCAAAGGTTAACCTCATGAGCAGTGGCGCTCACTAACACAAGAAAACGCTCTCACAATAACCTTGTGTTGATGATTTTTTTATCAATTCAGTATACGTTTGTACGCTCTTTAAGCGCTGCTCAGTCTCATTTTGAAGCCCTTAGAGCATCGCTCGTTCTCTGGAAAATAACGCTCATGAGCAGTAGTGCCCACTACCGCAAGCAAACGCGTTCACAGTAAGCATGTGTTGATAATTTGTCTATCCCCAGTGTGCAAAACGAATTCGTTTCGAATTCGAAACGAACTCGTTTCTTCGTACTATTCATCCGAAACGGATTTCGTTACGAACTCGTTACGAATTCGTTTTCGTATGAAATTCCTCTCGAAAAAACGGAAGAATTTTCCGCTCATTATGAACAAAAAACGAGTTCGTTTCGAATTCGTTTTTTGTTCATAAAACGAATTCGAAATGAACTCGTTTTTTGTTCATAAAAAAAATTTTTCTAAGTCCCGGAAAAAATTTTCAAAAAAAAATTTTAAAAAAAAATTTTGTTTCTTAATCGACTTAGAAATGTTTAAAAAGTCGAAAAAACAAAAATTTTTTTGAATATTTTTTTTTGAAAATTTTCCGGGACTTAGAACAATTTTACAAAATTTGAGTAAAAAATTTTATAAGTTTTTTTAACCTTCTAACCAATTTGAAGTCGCTCAAAACATAAAATTTTTTTATGAACAAAAAACGAGTTGGAAACTGATCCGATTTATGAACAAAAAACGAGTTCGAAACGAATTCGTTTTATGAACAAAAAACGAATTCGATTCGAATTCGTATTTGAAGTCCGTTACGAATTCGAAACGAATTCGTTTTACTTACAAAAAACAAACTTCGAAACGAACTCGTTTTTTGTTCATAAACCGCATCAGTTTCGAACTCGTTTTTTGTTCATAAAAAAAATTTTTCTAAGTCCCGGAAAAATTTCAAAGAAAAATTTTGAAAAAAAATTTTGTTTCTTAATCGACTTAGAAATGTTTAAAAAGTCGAATAAACAAAAATTTTTTTAAATATTTTTCTTTGAAAATTTTCCGGGACTTAGAAAAATTTTACAAAATTTGAGTAAAAAATTTTATAAGTTTTTTTTAACCTTCTAAGCAATTTGAAGTCGCTCGAAACATAAAATTTTTTTATGAACAAAAAACGAGTTCGAAACTGATCCGATTTATGAACAAAAAACGAGTTCGAGACGAATTCGTTTTATGAACAAAAAACGAATTCGTTTCGAATTCGTATTTGAAGTCTGTTACGAATTCGAAACGAATTCGTTTTACTTACAAAAAACAAAATTCGAAACGAATTCGTTTTATGAACAAAAAACGAATTCGAAACGAATTCGTATTTGCAGTTCGTTACGAATTCGAAACGAATTCGTTTTTCTTACAAAAAACGGAATGCTCACAAACAACAAACAATTCGCTTCCGTTTTTGTGCACATTGGGTCCATTCTGTATACGTGCACGCTTTCTTACGCTCACAAACGCTTTTCGTACGCTCTTTAAGTACCTTCTTGTTCTCATTTTGACGCTCTTTGAGCGCCTGCTCGTTCTCTGGGCAGCACCGCTCATGAGCGAGCGTTTGAATGATTTCATCTCATCTCTCTTGATATGTCACTTTTACTCCAAGTGGGTGAGGCACTTTACTGGCATTTATTTTTGTTAAGTTTATTTCGCCTATTTTAAGATTTATCTGGATTAGAATTCGCACATCTTGGCCAAGGCTAAGAAAAATTATTTTAGGACTGCTACATTGAGATCGACAGTTTGCGATGACATTAATAAGAGATACGGATATGGTTACAACGATTAAGTCTCTTGAACACTAAAAACACGTTGGGTGTTTAATACTTTCCTAGAAATATTAAAACAGGATAACGATTTTTCAAAGAAAATCATCATTAGTGACAGGGCTTACTTTCATCTCAGCGGATATGTTAATATGCGAAATTGGCGCATATATGATATATTAAGAAATCTAAATCATTCCAATTATACAATATTTTATATACTAAGTATCCACATGGTAAAACCTTTATAGACCTACACTGTCTGTCAAAGAACTCGATAAATTTTGATTGAGTCAAAATGTGATGTATAACTCTGAAATGGTCTTAAAAGTGCAAAATGTTGAAAAGACCGAAAAATATTGCAAGTATTGAACAGTCGAATAATGTTGAAAAAGTTGATAATAGTTTAAACTGTTACACTTTCTTTGCATATCTTAACCTTTGAGACTTAGACAGCAGTAACTCCTTAATTTGTTTTAAAACAAAAATGGTTCTAGTCACATAATCTACCAAATAGATGCTAAGACGTAACACAAGACCAACATTAGACACATTATCGCCAAAATGATAGTTCTAGAAATCTAAAAATAACAATGAAAATAATTTCTTGGGGGGAAATTACGCAAGTGAGACTTTATAAACCATATAATCTTACAAAAAAGTTTCAAAGACATGAAATCGTTGTAATTTTGCCTAAAACTTTTCTCAATCCGTATAAGGTTGCTCACAATTAAAAGCATTGGAGTAAAATAAAAAGTCGCATGAGAACTTTTTACATCGTATTAACAAATTTATCAAAATGAATGTTAAAAATATTAAAATTGGTAATGACATATTAGCTGACTTGAAAAAAATCACTATACGGAAAAAGTTTTTACACCATATTGAAGAGAAATGGAATAGGTGACTTGAACAACCTCTAAATGAGAGTTAGTTAAATTGCCCAAAAAAGTTATCAACAAATCTGTGGAGTTCTGAAATATAAGGTTTGTAAATTAATTGGGACAAAATTGTGCAAGTGGTTGTGGTACATCTCAAAAAGAAAATAGTTTTTAACATCAAATCGACGAACCTCTTACATGTATATTGAAATAATTCTCAAAAGAGCATAAAATAAACTAAACGAACGCAATGTGAAAAAAAGCAGTTTATTGCAAGCACTCTTGTCATGACGTATGAACTTAATGATCTATCATATTATAAATATTTGCGAAAATTTGCTTATATGAAAAAGTTTGTAACGCTTTGGCGAAAAATATACTGAACCGATTTTAATAATTTTTTTTTTAAAACAACATATTTGTGCTAAAAAAGGTTATTGCATACATATATATTTTTTTTTCATTTTGTAATTTAAATATCTTACTCTTAAGGGTTAAGTTTTTGCAAAAGCTCACACAAAAATTGTCGATTGATTTTTCTCTGCTTATTCTGCCTCTTAAATTCCATGTTATTATTGTTTGTTTTGTTTTTTTGTTACTTTTGAATAGAGAAGATAGAATAAGATGTTAATTGAATAATTTCATTATATAAAAAAACGAAGCCACGGGTATCACTAGTGAGTTATAAAATGTCAAATAAATTTATTGGGCTGGGATCTCCAAGCTTCCAGTTATGTACCTGCTTACAAAGAAAGCAAAAGAAACTCCACAACTCATTGCGTTGGCCTTGAAATTTAACCAAAAAAATATTGATCAATCTAATTTTAAAAAAACTTTAATATTGTTGCTTTTGCGATAATTTACTTTCAAATTTCAACAACGGCTGAATAAACTTAAATTTTTCAAAAGCTTTGCCAAATATTGTAAAAATCAGTAAAATGAAAAAAATGAAAAAAACTAAATATATTACATCTATTCAATTTTTCAAATGTCAAATGTGATTTCAATAAATTGAAGTAAACTATTTCGACAGCCAAATAAAAGCAAAACTGCATTTTCACCCACAAATATGGCAGGACTGGCTGCTGCTGGTTCACGTTGTCTGTGCGTTTGTTCATCTGTTTATATTTCTGAATGGTCCAACAGACAAACCGGCAGGCGGACAGACAGACTGATAATATTGGCACAAGATTTTATTTGCCATGAAAATAATGGTGTCTCCATGCTGCCACTGCTTTTTCTTAGTACTATTTTCACAGTCCTAACCATCACATTGGATGAACTACTGAAAACTACTTACATTTGCAGGGAATTCAATTCATCTTTTACAACATTGCAATCGATGATGAAATTTTCTCAGCAAAAATAACAAACAAATATATATATACATAGTTACATTTACGCAAACAAACACAAACAAACGAATACACTAACATTTACATTCGTACAATCTGGCAACGCTGTTGGTTACTGTTGGTGAACTGGAAAGGATTTAGAATGTACGTACGTATGTACATTCATATCGTCGTATATCTATCAAAATCTTTGAACACATTGAATACTCTTAATGCTATTGATTGGGAATGTGAAAGAACGAAATGCTTTTTTCTGTCCAAATCCAGATTTGGTCAAAATTAAATAAAAATATATAGATACAGATGAATACCCACACATAAATCAATCGTAAAAATTGGAATTGCAAAAAGGCAAAGACTAAAATGTACACAACGTTGGACGTAGTAAAATGAAGTCGGAGTAAAACTACTTTTAGTGCTGAAGTCTCATTATAGCCCAACAAATAAAAAGGTTTTATGGTGGAAAAAATTAGAACTTAAATGAAATTCAATGGATATTTTTATTTAGTCTTAAATTCAATAAAGTGACCTCTGTATCTAATGGCTGTTTCCTTTGGTGACCTATTTAAAAAAGTCGAAAAATTAAGTTTTCTTTGTATTGTTAACAATTATGAAATGCAACAACTTTCATCTGTTCTTACTACTTCACTTATAAAAGCAGTCTCAAGCTACTTCAGATTTCCGGTAGGTGGCTTCAAGCGGATTGCCACTATGTGTAAGAAATGCGGTCAAAAGACATCTAGCTGTCCAGAAGCTGTTTTTAGAACAGCTATAAAACTAGGTCTGGGTTAATACTTAAGTAATAAAATATAAGACTACGAATTGATGACCTGTATTGGGACTTAGTACAATGGTTTATGGACTGAGTGAGTGAGTTCTTAGAAAAAAGATTTAAATTTGAAAAATACATTATAATGACTAAGAAATGAATCTAAAAAATTACCACATCGCGTAATATATTCAGGTTTTCGAGTTTAGTTTATCTTTTAATGACGTTAAAACGTTTATTGCAATGGGAAAAATGTTTTCTAGAGAATTTACACTTTAGACGAGCATATAACGTCTGGTAGATGACATATTGAATCTAAAACTAGAGTCAAGGTACCATCGTTTGAGTACAATTCTGGCAAATTTTATAATAATTTAGACATTAGAGTTGAATCTGACATTGCGGCTGTAAAGTATTTAGTTATGTTTCATTTGTACATATGCTACCGGCTAAACTAGCTTTTAGGCCAAACTAGTTAGCTGGAGCCTTAAGATGTGCAATGACATTTTAATGCAAAAGCACTATGGTTAGTGAAGACTACGATAGTCGCAAAGTAAGAAAACCAAAATTTTTCAATATCATTATATATTTGGCAAGTTGTAAGTGGGGATATTTGGGCTCAGGATCCAATATGTCTAATTTTGGCTTCGCGGCGGCCTTCTGACGTAGTTCAGTCTATAATATGTGCAACACTGACTTCTTTATTCACAGTGCTTTTACATTAAAATTAAATTGCATACTTTTAGGCCTTCAAATTAACTAGTTTGGCCTAGGATAAATTAGTTTTAGGCCAAACTAGACATATATATGTTACCGGCCAAACTAGTTTTAGGCGAAACTAGTTTCCGTTAAGTCTAAAATTATGCAACAAAATCTTAATGCAAAAGTACTGTGGCTAGTGATAACTATGGCATTAGATTTTCAGGATTTACATCCTCCAATGTGTCCAATACCGGCTTCGTCGCGGCCTTCTGCTGCGGTTCAGTCTATAACATGTGCACCACCGACTTCACTATGTACATTAGGTAGTAAAAAATCATTGAATAGTTTTAGGAATTAAGTTAAAGATGATTTTATTATTCCTATTAAATATTTGCACTGAAATTTTAGATTCCATAACTTTTTCAATTTCAATATTTTGAGAAAACTCTGTATATATGAATTTTATGATTTGGTACGGACTTTAATTTTATGATGTGTTCTTGGCACGTTAGGGTGGTAGAAGCTGAGATAATGTGTACAACTAGTCGAAAAAAAATCTGAGACAAATAGCTTCTATAAATAAAATGTAGTCCATATTGAGACATTTACAACGATATACCATACTTGTTGATCGAACGTCAAATAGCGGAGATATAAGAAAAAAACAAAATTGCAATTTTTTTTTCATTAAAAATCTTTCAATATTAGCTTTCAAACTGGGGATGAACATTCGAATCTTTTTTTTTTTTTGTATGGGAGTCGATACTATACATTGCTTTTGAATAAAAATTAAATTGCATACTTCAAGACATTCTTATTAACTACTTTGACCTAGGAAAAACTAGTTTATTCTAAAAACTAGTATGGCCGGTAACATATATACCATTTTAGATCAGTTAAAAAGAGGAATTTATGGAATATTTTGGCCAAGCTACTGTTGGATATTTTACGCACTTGGAAGGTAACATTTATTTTCCACACTTTGTAATATCACAAATTTTCAACAGATATACTTAATTTTAAAAATGAAACAAACCATGCTCAAATCAGCTCTTATGAAAGGCTATAAATAACAACAACAATAAATCCAAATAAAATATCTCTTCATCATCGCCATCACCAACGAAATCATGATCATGGGCAATAAAAAAAAGGTTATCCCACAAATATACATATACGTGGTTGTTTGTCTGGAGCATTTTAAGAAGGGATGTCAAAACGCGAAGTTGTGTTGTATCTAAATAAAAAAGTTCCATGAATACAATAACAACAACAACAACAACAAATGCAAAACGAGCGTTGGCCCATAAAAAAATGTGGAAAAAGAAGCAACATCAGAACTTTGGACTGTGAAGGTTGAGTGATAAGCAAAGATGTTATTGACAACGTTTATTTTATAGTCATTTTTTTGTTGTTGTTTTTTATTGTTAAAAAAGTTTGCAATTTGTTTCGTTTTTGTTTTTTCGTTTTATTTTATTTAATGGTTTTTGTTTTTTTTTCTGACTTAACAGTTAAGTCACCGGATAAACGAAAGGATCTGTGGGGACTAAAAGCATTAAAAAAGTACAAACAAAAAACAAAACAATTTAGGACATAATTTTTAAAAATCACAAGAAAAATTGTAGCACTTTGACAATTTCTCGTACAGGGTCTTATGCTAAACATCTTGTCAGAGACTTCCTTTCCCCACCTGCCCCTTTTGCTTATGTTGGTGCGTTAAATTGTTTAAAATTTATATAATTTTTATGCAAATGAATAAGAAAATAAAATAAAAGAAAGAAAATAGAAAATGAAATTACATTAAAGAAAACAAGTTTAGACAAAAAAAAAAAAAAAAACAAAAAGTTGACGCACAAGTAATGATGATAAATAGGCCATAATGAGAAAATCGTTTGGGATTAAATTGTTTCCGTTGAGTTTTACAGTAGCAGTGACAGCAACGACAAAAAACTGCGTTCTCTAGTGGCTGACGCACAGTGGGAGTTTTAGAGAAATTCTTTCGACAGTTATCAGTGATGCTGAGAATATGAGAATATTTTTAATTTTTTTTTTCTCGAAAGGATTTCATACTTACGATAATGATGAAGTCATAATAATATTATGGGCCCTAAAAATAATGTTAACAACTGTGATGTCAGTAATGCAGTTTTCAAGATATTTCAATAAAGGTAGTAGTTATATTTCAATAAAGGAATGTTAATGGCTTGTATGGGATTTCCCGCTTAAAATTTTTATGTCAAGACCTCACCCAACTGAACCACTAGAAACTTTGCAGCTTGCTTCCATAGGGAGCAGGTTGGAAGCGTTTGAATGAGCCGGATCCAAAGGTGTTTGTGTAAGAACAATTATTTACCAATTGATTAAAAAAATTGCTATAATGAATTAAGAGCAACACCACACCATCACTTTCTTGTCTTTATCATACTTTCCGAAGAGACCATTGCTCGAATCGCAAAGGCTTGGGCGGCGTTCTAGGGATTTGATAACACAATTTTCAATATTTGATGTAAATTTACTTAAATAACTCCTTTTGCATAACAAATGCTGCCAACTGTACTGATTTTAGCAGTACAATACTGCTTTGTAACTGTCTGTAGTTCTAGAAAATATGTACTGCTTTTTGTACTGGTTTTTGTGTCCATTCAAAGCGAAAACAGAAAAACGATGGGTAGAAATCTTTAAGCATATGAGCACTCAGAATGTGCCATTTAAAAAATTCTCTCAAATCAACGAATACATTTGATGTTTGCCTGAAACATCTTCTCCTGAAAAAAAAAATGCAAAGGAGAAAGTTCTTATCTCCATATATTGACCCTGAAGAGCATTCTGTGTGTGAAAGGTAACATGGAGTACAGCAGCATGAAATTTCACGAATTTTCAATGACACAACCACGACTGCTTCGCCAAACTGGCAGTCGAGAAAAATATTTGTTTAAGATAATACGAATAACTAGATGTTTGATTAATTTGTTTTGGTCTGATTTAAAATAAAATAATATACAAAAGATTAATATCATGTTTGTATTCCGTAACGTTAAAAACTATTTTTGTTTTAAGTAATTTCACAGATAAATGTACTACTTTTTGCCGTTCCAAAGTTGTTTCCATAACGTGAAGACCTTTTTTTTTAATTTCACTGATAAGTGTACTGCTTTTGGTCGGTCCAGAGTTGGCAGCATTATGCACAACGCTTTAAAGTTTTAAGGTAGCTGCCACCCCCTCTATTCGAAATTTGTACACTTTTTTCAAAAACAATTCTCTCAGCACACTGTTTTAAAGTTTTTGTTTCGTTGGAGGGTGTCACGCCCACTTAGGAAAGTTTGTTTAGAGTTTTTCCAAATAATTCCTACTGTTTGTGTTTTCGTTTGTATAGGAGGTGTTACACCACCTTCTGGAAATTTTTAAAACACGTTCTCTAGAGCTTTTCCAAACTATTTTTATTATTTGTGAGATGTTTGCATGCACAACGTGAAATAACACTCTCAATATTGCGTTTTAAATGTTTTGTTTATGTAGGCGGTAGGCGTGTTTAAGGACCGATTTGGCCCATTTACAATCCCAAGAATTTTATTATGAAAGTGTAGCCAGTGCATTGAATTTATATCGTAATATCATATCGTAATTTCCACAGACAAACATACAGACGGACGTGGTTAAATCGCCTCATGTCGTGAAGTAATATACATAGTCTTTTATACCTGCCATACCTTCATATAAATGTGCTACAAATGCAACGGCGATAGCAATATAACTTGAGTGTAGTGTATTAAAATGGATTTTAATCGTCACCAAAGGCTGGTTTTTGGCTAAAATTTTGAATTTAGTTTATATCCCTTCTCCGAAAAATTTTCCATAATTTTCACTCATAAAGTTGTTTTTGAACATAACCCTAATCTTCCTCTAGGAATTATTCTTAATTTTTTTTTCAAACCCTACGTTGAAATCCTTTAAAAATTGATTTTTTTATAACCTTGTGGATTCACCTCTCTTGGCATATTATTAAGAAATATGTTAATTGTACCAACCGATAGAAAGTCAGTTTTGTGTTCTGTTTTCGTCAAAAATTTTATTGCACCTCATAAGACGTTTTCAGCTTAAATTGATATAATATAAGAATAAATACCACTGTGCACTAAAGTAAGTCAAAGTTCTGAAATTGATTTGTTCATTTATTGCCTTCGATTGAAGACGCAACGTTTTTGGTAATAAAATTTTAAAGTAGCTGCAAAGCGTTTTTTAACACAAAATCGATACTAATGGATTTGTCAAAGAGATTTCTTTGGAAATGATATATGAATAATTTTAAAGTTTTTCTGCTATTATTTAATTTAATTTTATGAGACATTCTTTGTGACTAAAGTCTGTGGCTGATTTTTGATGAGAGACAAATAAACATACATAACTTGTACGTACAAACATTAGCAACTGTTTTATAGAATGCACTAGCTAATTTGTTTGAAACATTTATATAAAGCCCAACTCATTTTTCTTCAATCACTTTCATATGAATTGTACGGATTTTTCAAAAATTCGAATGAAAAATGGTTGACGTCGCACATTTGCAACCTTTGACAGAAAAAAAAATATATATTCCCGGATTTCCAAAACTTTTTTAAATACTATGTAGGAAAGTATGGTCAACCATATTCCAGCTGTAGTTTTTCACAACTTTTCTTTGACACTTTTTCTTTCCTAACGTCATATTTGAAGTAACAAAATATTTTGACTTAAATGAAATGCTGTTATTTATTTCTTTGTGTCGATATTAACTAAAATAGCATATTTATAAAAAGTTCTTGCAATATATTTTTCAAAAAACTTTTTTTTGAGGAACAACTGTGGTAGAGCTGAAAAACCCATAACTGAGAAATTTCGCAAGATATTTTTACATTTTCTAAATTTCTTTTGGCATCACTAACCACAAACTCAATATGCTGTTTATTTGTAAGCTCCCTAACTGCAAATTGAAAATATTTTTATGTTTATTTGCATATTCTATGCATACCCCTATATACTTATGCAATAATGCGCGCATGAGGAAATCTTGCATTCTTTTAAAATCGCTTTTGTGAAGTTGTCTGTAGTTTTGAATTTTTAAATTTTCTGTCAATTTCTGGTTCCTGAAAACAGTATGTTTTTAAAATTTTTACATTTGTAAAAGCTTAAAAAAAAAAACACTTTCAAAAGCAAAGGAGTTTTACTGATGGCTAAGTAAGCGCTCCACACAAATGTGCGCCTATGAGGAGGCAACATATTTTTTTTTTTTTTTTGCAGTTAACGAATGTTAAAAATTAGTTGGCATTAGTAACGCACTTTGGCTTTGAAGTTATTGCTTAGCTCATTGCCAACAATATTAGATTATGTTGCAAATTATTACGCAGAGCAAGACCTTTTCCTTATGTATAACATAGCAAACACTTAGGCGCAACGCATGAACAATAGCCCATTCATGCATGCTGTGCACATTTTTCATTAGAAATTGTTTTTGAGTTTTAAATTGGGCGTATTTTTCTCAAACAAAAAAAAAAAAAAAGTTGCCAACACAGACAGTAAAATTTCGCTACACAAAAAAGAAAGTGACAGTGAGAAATGTGAACGAAAGTATGCGCTTAGTTGTATGCTTTTAAATTGTATATCATTGGTACTAATTTTCGCATAAATTAATGCACGAAAGTTTTTCTTATATGATTTTGGATTTGATTGATTGTACCGACATTTATTTTTGCCTAAAAAATGTGATGAGATTATGATCAATAAATAAAATGATGACTATGTCCATTGACATCCGCGCATCACACAAAAGCTACTGGTGCGGTTTTGATCAAATTTGTTTAGTTTTATTGCTTAGATGTTTGGTCTGAAAATCCAATAAAAATTATTACGATATATTTTAATATCAAGTTATTAAGTTTTGGAATTGCTTATGAAAAAATAATTTGCGCAAATAGAGGCAAGCATGCAAACATAAAAACCATTGATTTGCAAGTTAATGTACTTGTATGTGTATGTCTTGTTTTTGTTTTTTCCATGGTGTAATTGTAGAAGGTGAATTCAAAAGGGAGAGCCTAGGGAGAAATATTTTGACAGCGTGAGAGTAAATTGATTTTGAAAACGACACTCAATAAAATTAATATATAGAAATACCGGTGAAAGAGCACAAATAAACAGGCTGCGCGTAGACCCTGAGTTCATAGGACCTATTTTAGGATGCCTTATTTTACTAAAAAATTCAAATAACAAATGAATAACATTTCTAAAAAATAACCGAGATATGGGACGGTCTTTTACAAACCGAACACTTTTCGGACGACGTATTTTTGATTTGGCTGAAATTTTTTTTATGAGTTCTGTACCGAAAAAGAAGGGATACGTGTTCGAGATATGAAAATACATTAAAAAGAAACAGAGAATAAAAGTTAAAAACTACGCACACATACAGAATGTATGTATGTATGTATGCTTACTTTTTTCCTTTATCCTTTGCACAGTAGATTTTGATGTACCTGCTCTATCCGCCATATCTCGCACTGAGGTGTTGGGATTCTGCTTAAAAAGGCGCTTCACCTTCGCCGCTACCTTTGGGTTAGAAAATTCTGGTTTTCTGCCTGAACCATTTTTTCGTGAAACAGGTAGACCCTTCTTATAATTAGAAACAACCATGTTGACAGTTCTTTCTGATGCACCAATTTTTTTTGTTATAGCTGAATATTTTAACCCTGGATTTTGCAGGTATGTGGACAAAATCAGTTCGCGGACTTTTTCTTGCTTGCTAGACATCTTTGTCGTTAGAAGTGCTATCTTCAAGTGTTATACATCATATCAAACGTCACTTTATATGGAATAAATATTTTGTCTTTTTAGACCTATAAGATTATCAGGTAGAGTATAATCTTAAAAAATAAAAGTGCAAGTTTTTTCTGGGACAGTCCTTACATATGTGATTTCGTTTAATTTTATTACAAGTTTTTACTGTTTTTTCGAATAACTCTACATTTTTTGTTCGATTTCCGGAAAGTTATACTTAAAATATTTTCAAAAGAATAGTCTTTCATTTTTAATCTTAAAATGTAAAAAAGAGAAGATTTTTTTATTCTAATTGAAATTTAGTGATTTTTAAAAAAGACCAAAAAAGTCAGTTTTTTGGACTTTGAGCGCTTGTAACTCCATCAAATCTTATCCGATTCAGACAAACAGTATATTGTTAGAAAGTGAATACAAATATCTTTTGAATGCTGAAAAGCGTTTTTCAGTCGAAAAAATATTCATGGAGACATGGCCAAATTAATGAAAAAAGTGCAAAAAAAGGTGTTTTTCGGGGATATCTCGAAAATGATTCTTAAGAAAAAAAAAATTGTTGCCATTTTTGGAATCTACGCCCCAAAATACATAGAAAAAGTCTATGAGAAGACGGATCTCGAGATGAACCCCAAATTTGTAAACAAGTGTAGAATACGTGCGTAAATAAGACCGCACTACATAAATTAATTTATTTCTAATTGATTATAGTTGGCCCATTAAAAAAAAATACGTTTTCGGTAGGAAATTTGATGTAAAACACGATGGTCATATTAAAAATTTGATAGAGGGTGGAAAAAATGACTAAAAATTAATTTAAACATTTAAATTGCTTATAACAATATTAATTTGTCAAAAATTTTTTTAAAAATAATTTTTTTTTTAAATTTCGTTCTCTTAGCCTTAAAATGAAAGTAAAATCAATTTTTGAGTTTTAACAGAACCGGAGTTATGAATTTTTGAAATTGAGTCTCCATGCCAAAAATCACGAAATTCTCAAATTCACTTCATTTTGTAAAAAAAACTTTTTCAAAAAAATCCCCTAACACGTGTATCTTTTTTTTCGATACAGAATCCGTAAAAAAAATGTCAGCCAAATCAAAAATGTGTCGGTCAATTTTCGTCAAAATTCGTTCGGTTTGTAAAAGAACGTCCCATATATATAATACAGCCCCATCGTATCGTATCTTAGTTTAATACTTCTTCTAATAGGGTACCTGAAACGAATACTCTTCCCACCATACAAAGAGATCGACATGATGATTTAAGTTTATAACACACCACGTCACTATGTTGCCATAGCGCATTATTTGCAAACTCTACACTGCATAAATTGATAAGAACTCTTGTTATTGTTATATTGATAGTAGATTGGCTGATTAATCATAGCTGAACAGATTAACTGACTGTTAGATTAAAATATTGATAGAATATTATTTTAAATAGCATGATTGATACTCAATTGGGGCAGTCATACATTTGTATATTATTTAATTCGCTGATAAGTATTTTCATTGCGTTAATTAAGCTTTCAGCTGCAATTTCGTAATCAAAATAAATTTGTAAAATTCATATAAAATGCAATCACATTGTCAACAGAGAACAAAATTACCAATTAACTTGTGTAGCATTTATTGGCGCACAACAAACAACAAATAATGTGACACGCTTTGTGTTTGTGTTTACATAACGTGAATATCCTTTGACAGTTGCGGTATTGACAACAAACTGTCAATAAATCACATGTATGCAAATATCACACCTAAACTGCTACTTAACACCAATGCTAATTAAGCACTGCTACGATTTCGTCAATGCTAATTTGATCATTTTAAGTGTGGTATTGAAAAATTTTAATTGAATCTTATGAAGAAAAAAAATTCCAAATGTTTTTGTTGCAAATTTGTACTTAAAATTCAATTTGTCAAATCCAAGTTATTAAGTTTTATAAATTTATTCTATGAAACGTAGCCCACACATCTTTGAGTTTTATTTTTTGGCGAACCTTTTTGAAATTTGAATTTTAATATGAATACGTTAACTCATATTATAAAATGTTCTTTTATGATATATCACATGGTATTGTAATGCACATACTCTTTTCTGAGAATTGTACCAATTTCATTTTATTGAGAATATACCATTTTTAATATGTTGCTTCGGTTGAGTGGCCAATTATTTAAAATTGCATTGCAATACATTTTATATACATACATAAATAAGAGTATATGTTTCGTATAAAAATTTATAAGAAAACTTTCAGCAGTAAGCAGCAATAAATATTGTTGTAAATTTGTGAACATTCAACGGTTTTTAAGCAGCTTTACCAGGGGAACTTTGCTGTACTTTTGACAACAAATAGTAATAGTTACTCTATGAAAGTTATGCTTATGGTATGTATATAAATGAAAAATCCTTCATATTAATAGCAGCATTTGCGTTCCAGAAAAGCAAAAT
The DNA here is from genome assembly GCA_949775025.1 of Tricholauxania praeusta. NCBI lineage: Eukaryota > Metazoa > Arthropoda > Insecta > Diptera > Lauxaniidae > Tricholauxania > Tricholauxania praeusta. The sequence continues at coordinate 14,228,943 of OX459030.1, forward strand.
TATCCTAAAACAATATGCCGTGGAAATTACTGAATTTGTGACAAAATAAAATATCTCGCGATGTAGCAATTTTTCGGAACGAACTTTGAGTTTGAAAGTAAAAATTTAGTTTATGAAACATATTTTTTATCTATGTGTTCTTCTGTCTGAAAATGGTAATACGAAAACATATCATCAAAAATAATTTTATTGTGATCAACTAAAAAAAAGCTCTGCACTTTTGGCTCAACAGATTGCAATGTGTAATCACGTGCTACATCTTGGCGCTATATTTTAACCAAAGTGGTCTGATACAATATTTTATTTTTTAACGTAAATATTCCATTGCAATAATTTTTATTCATTTTTTCGATTTATCAAAACAAACACTTTTCTCAAAAATAAAACACTAAAGGTAAAGTCATATGAAAATTTGCTCTCTTTTAGGCAATTCCTAACACTGTGGCTTATTATATTTTATTGAGTTTCATTTTGAATTCAGTTTACTCTCACGCTCTCAAAATGGCATGAATTTTCTCTCACTAATTACTTCTCCTTGTATAATTAAACCATGGAAAAAACAAAGCGAAAATACACATAAAACGGTTTGTTGTGCTTGCATGCTTGCGTGCTTGTTTCTATTTGCGCAAACAATTTTTTAAGCAATTTTAAAACTTGAATTTTTAATCGAGTTTTACAGTCAATTGCAGTAACCAATATTCATGTGAAATTTCACAAATCGGTTAATGCTTTATAAACAAACATGACAAAGACAACAAAATGGAACAGTTTAACCTGGTAATTGGTGACATATGTTTCGGCTATTACGACATATATACACATAATCATATGTATATACATAGACTCATCAGACCAATTTTTGGTTAATTTGTTATGCGATTCGAACCCCCGACCATTCCATGAATTATATGTGGACGGCCGCGCAAACTTTAGAGCCACGGAGGTTCTGCTGAACGACATGTACAACATGTACCTCCGTGGCTCAAGTGTTTGAGCGGCCGTCCACATATAATTCATGGAATGGTCGGGGGTTCGAATCGCATTACAAATTAACCAAAAACTGGTCTGATGAGGCTATGTATATACATATGAATATGTGTATATATGTGGTAATAGCCGAAACATACATATGTCACCAATTACTAGGTTAAATTGTTCCATTTTGTTGTTGTTGTCATGTTTGTTTATGAAGCATTAACCGATTTGTGAAATTTCACATGAATATTGGTTACTGCAATTGACTGTAAAACTCGATTAAAAATTCAAATTATTAATAAATATTCAGTCGACTAAAACAAATTAAAAATTTCTGCAATTTTAAAACTTTAATTTGATCTATATAACTAAGAATATCTTTAAAATTTCTATGTGAGATTAAGGCCAAGCATCTAATGAACAAAACTAAGTTAATTTGATCAAAATCATTCTGTTAGTTTTTGCGTGATGCGCGCACATCGACGGACATTCTATCACTTTATGTCTCTACTTATCTTCTGTATGTTAGTTTTCACACAAACCTTAATATCATCAATCGTATGTGAGCAACGCTAGTATTCAAAATACATACCGTCTCACTTAAAGAAAAGAAACAATTTGTATGTTTTTGATATTGATGGAATGTGTTTCATTTGAAAGAACATAATTGACGTGCTTATTGTAAAAACATGACACTATCGAATTAATCGCATTTAATGTCTTCAGAAAATAAGTAAAATTAGACTTTTATAAAATGTCTGGTAGTAAATGTTGTAAGGTGCACTGATATCTTTTCGGTGGGTATTGCTATGGGATTAGTAAACCGAATCAATGCAAAATATCGGTTTTTGAAATAATGTGGCTTATCATGTTTTTACAATAAGCACTTCAATTAGTAATATACTTTTGTCAATTGCCTCATGCTTTAATGATACTGAAGCTCGAATTTCAGAATTATATTGCCACTTGCCTAGCCTATATATTTGTGTTGAAATTTGGCTTAATTTTCTTTAAACTTTTAAAATAACATGGAATTTTCATTCGTAGAAATACTTGTGAGTCATGTGCATGATTATACTAGTGCAACAAAATGTATGAAACAAGTTTTACTATACAAAGGAAAATATGCTAGTTGTTCTTTAAAGGAATTGATTTACTTAAAATATAATCTTTTCCAAGGAAACAAACTAACAAATGCTAGGTTATCAGCATCTGCTAAAAAAAGTTAAAAGTTTTTCATATAGTAAAGTTAGTTTTGCCACACTTCGTATAAGAGTAATTTTTTCTAATATGTTTAATCTAGTGATTAATAAATATTCGGAAGATGTTCACTATCTGCGAAACACACTCGCATATGATGCGATAAGCATTGGGTTGTTCCCGCTCTGCTGCAAAATTTAATTGCATTATTTTCAATCATTCGCAGCTTAGCTGTGTGCGCGAACAATTCGTTCAAGTACAAAGTGTAGATTAAAACTTAATTTATTTGTTCTCAAATATTAACTGAAAATGTTACATATTTATTTTGCTTTTAATCTTATATTATATAATGTGGTTTTTGTGAATAGCGAAGTGTAAGTAAGGACTTTTTTTAAGTGAAAATATCATAAATTTGACAAAAATGTTTATATGGCAAATATGATATCATAGCAAGACTTGATGTGTTAAGAACTTAAAAGCTGGTGATTATGATCAGAAGAATACGGTGCATCAATTGGAATATAAATAACTGTAAAAACATATACATTTATCAAGATTAATTACACAAACAATATTAAATTAATAAATTAACGAAATATATGTATGTACTTCAGTTTTCTAAAACACTTTCAGGGTTATCACATTTTCAATATTATTATTTTTTCACTTGTTCAAACTGACCCCACAATTGATATACTTATACGCATTGATCATAGAAATTCTGAAGACCTTGGAATTGCTTTGCAAATCAATATTCAATATTTACATATTCTAATGACTTTGAAATCTTTATGAGAAGTAAAAAAAAGTAAAGAAAACAGAAGATTGAACAAGTGATGACCTTTTTTTGAACTTTTTCGTTTTTTAGTAACCACCCTGTAATGTAAAAGTTTAAATTAATTTTTACTTTTTACAGCATTTATAATGTTGTTGCAGCTGGTTTCATACGCCCATACTACAAATATAATGTAGCCGTCTCTATCCACAAAGCCGATGGTCCGTGTGAAATAGAAGTTGGAATTCAATCCTCCAAATATAATGTGTCCAAAATAGTCAGTGTAATGCCAATGTCAACCGAAATAATAGAATTTGAAATACCCGAAATAGAAATTTATATTCTTGAATTGACAGTAAAAGGTGTTAATGATAAAACAATTTACAATTCAACAAATTTGTATAATTCACATAACAAACCAATGATATTTATACAGACGGATAAGAAAGTTTATAAACCTGGGGATATAGTAAACTTCCGAGTTCTGTTCTTGGATGAAAAAACACAGCCAGCAATGTTAAATAATTCTATAAAAATTATAATTGCGGTAAGTGCAGAACTAATTATGCTAAAAATATTCTTTTCAAAAATATATGTATTTATTATCATTTTATTTTATTAAAATGCTTAAATTGAAAAAAAAAAAACAAAATAGGATAGTGCTTTCAATCATATCAGAATATGGAAAGATGTTAATCACTTGCATGGTGTTTTTACTGAAAGTTTTCAACTTTCTGAGCAGCCTGTACTGGGTGACTGGAATATTCAAGTTTATATTGATATGTTTCAAACATATCCTACACGAAAAAAATTTGAAGTGAAAAAATATGAGCTGCCGAAATTTGAGGTTTTAGTTTATACACCATTTAGGGTTAGCTTAGCTGATAAAGTAATAAGAGTTACAACATGGGCGAGGTGCGTTTTAAGAACATAAAATATAAAACTTTTTTTTTAAATATATATTTAACTTTTTTTCAGATATCCTTTTGGCAAACCAGTTAAAGGCAAAGCTACAGTATCAATAATAGATAATGGCGGTAGAGTAATTGAAGTAAGTAAAAATCGTTACGTCGAGAGTTAGAAAGTTTAACGTTTTCATTTTAAGTTCGAAATAGCTACCTTCTTGGGTTTTTAACAAGAAAAATTAAAGTAGTTTTGTACTGAATTCGAGTACGGGTCAAACATTTTTCTGGACCACCAGATAGACCTAGGTATTCAAAATAAATAGGCTGGGTAAAATAAATATTAGTCCCTCCTTACAAGGTATAAGGAGTTGCTTAAATTCAGATGTAAGTTCCCACTAAAGGGCGGGGAACATTTAATGGATATTTTTCACCTTTTCATTCCCTTGGGATAAAAGATGAAAAATGATCTTCAGAATGAGAAGATATTAACCTTGAAAACGATTTTTCTCTGTATGACACCCGTCAGCACATTCTGAGCCGTGGCCAACTTTACATTAAAAATTTTATTTACCTTTTAAAATCGAATATTTGGAACAATTTGCTTATCGGATACGGCACAGCACAAGTCATGGACATTGCTGCACAATTTTTATGGAAAACCAAAAAAATTATGTACCAAAATCAAAGACATTTCATCACAAAAATTTTCAAAATATTTATTTTTAAAGATTTTTAATAATTTTTTGACTTTAATTTTGTATCATTAAGTTTTTAATGCTGTTTGTTAAGCTTTTTGCTCGAAAGAATTTTATTCGACATCGATGCTCTTTAAACCAAAATCGCCTTCTAAAGATGTTTTTATTTTATAGAAAAATATGAAGAAAAAGACACTTTACAAAATGTATATTTTCTTACAGAAAACAATTGCCATTTCCAGAATAGGCCATATCGAGTTTGATATATTGGAAGAAGTACCAGTATCTGATTTGTTAAGCGGTAGGTCATTAAAAAAAAAAATAGAAATTCGCGTAGTTTTTCAAGAAGAAGTCACTAGTGAAAAACAAAGCTCCACGTCCTCTATTGTTTTACATAAAAACAATTTCATTATTGAGGCCGTTAACCAAACGAGAAATTATCAAGCAGGAAAACCCATCACCTTAACTATTGCTGTTCAGAAACTAGATGGTTCACCAGTACAGGATGATCAAAACTTTGTCGAAATTCATATTGAAGATAGCGTTTATTTCGGTTTTTTGAATAAAATGGAAATAGCAAGATTTACATTTGTATTGCCAAGCAGTATAACAACGCCTGCAGCTGTTTTTTGCAAATACTTAGATATCAGAAAAGACTTAAAGCCAATTGAGTTTGAGAATCCAAATAAAGAGAAAACACTGCTACATGGAGTTGAGTTGACATTGATCACTAAAGAGTAAGTTTTTGACTTTTATATTTATATATACATAAGTATATGTAACGAATGTTTTTTTTCAAAATCTGTTAAGTCCGCAACTTGGAAAAAATATTCTCATCAAAGTTGATTGGAAAGAACCAATAAATTATTTCATTTACATTGTGACGGCTCGTGGTAAAATTGTCAAAGCAGAGCATATAGAAGTCACTAGTGAAAGCAACTCGTATACACTCGAAATCAACCCAACATTTGAAATGATACCTAAAGCTACCATTTTGGTACAATACATTTACGACAACAATCTACGGTTCGATGAGATAATTGTACATTTTGAACAAGAATTTCAGAATACTGTAAGTTTTTTGAAAATATAATACTGGTGGGGCATTGTCTGCAAAAATGTGAGACGATGGCGCAACGCAGTCAGGTGAAAAGTTTTTCACAAAAAAACTAAAAAATTAAGCAAATTCAGATATCTCAATGCCTGATTTATTTCGATTGGAAAATACTGCCCCATTAATTTAGTTTTTAATATTAATAATATTTTCTATTGTACAGCTAGAAATAACTACAACAAAGCAGGCACGTCCAGGAGATGATATTAAATTTCAGATTTCAACAGATCCAAATTCAGTTGTTGGACTTTTGGCAGTCGATCAACGCGTATTATATATTGATAATGGGAATGACTTTACTAAGGGAGAAATTTTCAGTGAACTGCGTAACTATGATTCTTATACTCCTAGTATGCCTGGTGAAGGTCGTTATCCGGGAAAAACTTCGGGTTTGGTTACTTTAACAAATGCAAATTATCCGTATGAGTGTAAGTGGAGAGAAGCCAATGATTAAAACTTTTTTGATTTATTTAAAATGCAACTACATTGATAGCCCAATAAAGTTCATGGAAGTAGATCGTGTGGTGCCACTAAACTTTTAAGATTCTTCAATATCTTTTAAGTCTTTTAAGATGGACAATATTTTTATAGCAGATCAATCAATTCAGATTAGCATATACATTCGTATGTATATTTTTTTTGTCTGAATTCGGTGATATTACTATTCACAAAACTGATTAAAAATATTTCCACTAGGTTGGAATTTGAAGTACTTATTTCACTGGAAAACGTTTATTTGAGCGGCTAGAGTTCTTGCATTCTGCAACGAAATACAATCTTATTTTTATCACAGGTAAAGTGCCATTGTCTGTGCTTAGTAATGTGTGATTGTAAAGGGATTTTCTGGGTTTCATGTAGCTGGCCAAGACCATGCACAGTCTATGTTATTTGCGTCAGAGCCGCTTTGAGAATTTATATGAAACATGGTCTTAAAATTCTGTAGTAGCTCAGCTGACACTATATTAGCGAATACTTAGGAGTGAGCCTATGCCTTCCATGTGTAGTCTGTCATTTAGCTAGACTTCTTGGGGAAATGCCATTCTGTCGCGTTGCCCTCGATCTATGGAAATCTTAATTCGAGAAAGGTCAGACTAGAGCAACTACATTGGTAAATGAACATAAATACGATATTTGTTACCCCAGTGGCAAATTAATGAAGTACTCTGAATTTTCATGTATGAAAGGCTATACCCTTTGTATTGTATGTTTTACAAATGAAATTGTTACTGTGATATTTTGTTTATTTGCTTGCTGGCTGCCTGCTTTGTATATGGAACTGTAGGTAGTCTGTTTGTTTGCTGCCTGCTTTGTATATGGAGCTGTAGGCAGTCTGTTTGTTGGCTGCCTGCTGTGAATATGGAGCTGTAGGCAGTCCGCTTGCTGGCTGCCTGCTTTGTTTATAGAGTTGTAGGCAGTCCGTTGGTTGGCTGCCTGCATTGTATATGGAATTGAAAGCAGTCTGTCTGTTTGTTGTCAGATTTGTATATGGAGATGTAAGGGGTCTTGCTTGTTGGCTGCATACTTTGTATGTCGAGATGTAGGCAACTCGGTAAACTATACAGGCACTTACTAAGCGATGTTTGAAGGCAATCTGCCTTTCCTTTGCTACGAATTGTATATAGAGATGTAGGCAAGCTGCTTATAAAGCGGCCATCATTTTGTAAAAAGCATTTACAGTTGTGGCTGGGGTTGTGAGCATTACTGCCTACAATGAGTGCAGCTAATCATCGATGTTGTGTATAACATATTTGCCGCTGGGTACAGTAAAAATTGTCATTGATTTTTGGTTTCGTATCTGATATTCTTGTGTTTTTGCTTCTATAATTATGAGGTTTGGTCTCAGTTGTCCTTGCATGAGCTATATATCTATATTCCTCATTCTTTGGAATCTGAATATACTCATTTCTCTTCTCAAATCTTAAATTTTTGAACAGATCCTAAGCGTTTATATGTCCACCTCGGCTTAAATGAAGATAATCTTGTATATGAATTTCAAATAACACCCGTAGAAGAACAAAAAGAAATCCGTTCAGATTTTCCTGAAACTTGGATTTTTGAAAACTTTATAACGTAAGAAATTTAAAAAGATTTCATGCAAAGCAACGTTATCAGTTTTACAAATTTTATTTTAGTACAAACGACAGCAAATTTAATTTCACCAAAAAGATTCCAGATTCTTTAACTTCATGGATCATAACAGGTTTTTCTTTAAACACCGAAACCGGTATTGCGCTGACAAAGAATCCAACAACGATACAAGTGTTTAAGCCCTTCTTTATCTCCATTAACTTGCCATATTCCGTTAAGCAAGGTTTGTTACAAAATCTTAGATTTTAGAAACATTTGATAGCTAAATATATATTTTGTGCCTTAAGGTGAGATTATCTCCATTCCTGTGCTAGTTTTCAACTACATGAATTGCAGAGCTTACGCATATATCTCGATGGATAACTCAGACGAAGAATATGAATTTATCGATTCTACCAATTATGCTGAAGAGCATTCGGTTGATAATGCTATACGCTACAAACGTTTATCAATTTCTTCACATGACGTCGGAAGTGTCTCTTTTATGATACGACCAAAAATAACTGGCATTACTACGATAAAAGTTAGCGCTGTTACTACGCTGGCAGCTGATAGTGTACATCAGAAGTTAAGAGTGGAACCAGAGGGTATTATACAGAATCAAAATCGTGCTATCTTCCTTCACTTGAATGTCAAACAGGAGCACAGAGAATCGATTACAATTGACATACCTGCTAATGCTGTACCTCAATCGGAGCATATAGAACTTTCAGCGATTGGTGATTTAATCGGACTGAGCATTAAAAATATTGATAATTTAGTACTCATACCAATCGGTCAAGGAGAACAGAATATGATAAATTTTATACCAAGCATATTGGTTTTGAAATATTTACAGGTATTTATCTACACTTATCTATATTTATGTGTAAACAGTGCTTTTAATGTTACCGTATTTTAGACAATTAATCGGAATATGCCGAATGTGACAAAAAATGCTATTAACATATTGAAAATTGGCTATCAACGTGAGCTGACATTTAAGCGTTTGGATGGCTCTTTTAGCGCTTATGGTCAATCAGATGGCAGTGGTAGTACTTGGCTTACCGCTTATGTAGTACGATACTTTCAACAAGCTTCCAAATTCATAAGCATCGAGCAGGATATTGTAATCGAGGCATTCGACTTTCTGATTTCAAAGCAAACCACTCATGGCAATTTTGCTGAATTTGGTCACCTCTTTGAATTTCCACACTTAAATGACATTGCGCTCTCCGCTTTTGTACTGTTGGCATTTTTAGAGAATAAGGTGAGTTACATATGGCTGTAGTTTCGGACTGGATGAGGTTTCAGTTTAAAAACTAGTGTAATTTGAATTCCTTCTAAAATTTATTGTTCTGTTTTGATTTTCCTAGAATGATTTTCCAAAGTACAACAGCAACATCCAGAAAGGCGTTAACTTTTTGACAGCAAATATGGACAATACCGAAGACACATACACGTTATCCATAATCGCCTTGGTATTACAAAAAGATAAACATCCATTAGCCGTTGATGTGCTGAGCAGGCTCAAAGCTCTGGCTAAAACTGAAAATGGACTTACTTGGTGGTCTAGTAATGCAAAACGACATAAACGAAGGCATTATACAGTTTCAAGTAGTAGTGATATAGAAATTACTTCATATATTGCATTAGCGATGCTAGAGAAGGAGCCAACCGAAGAAGTGTTGCCCATCATAAAGTGGCTGACAATGCAACGTAATAGAAATGGAGGATTCGTTTCAACTCAGGATACTGTGGTCGGCTTGGAAGCGTTAATCAAATTTGCTGAGAGAACCGAATTCACTCATTCTGGTGCAATGGATATTGATTACATTGGTGTAGGCCATGAGGTCAAAGATAAAGGAACCATTGCAATTAATATGGAAAATTCGATGGTGTTAATGACACACGAGGTAAATACCACACTATATATAAGGCAATTTCTTCTAAGTAAATGAATTTTTTCTTTATCACAGTTGTCAAAGGAAACACGTCAAGTTGAGTTTACAGCTAAGGGCAATAGCTCATCATTGGTGCAGCTTTCTTACAGATACAATACCGTCGATAAAGAGTCCGACTCGAGTTTTACATTAAGAATTTCCATCAAAAAGAATGCGCCTCCAAAGAAACTTATAATTGATATATGCGCCAAGTTTATTCCATCAGCTGTTGAGGGCAATAAGACAAATATGGTTGTTATAGAAGTCACGTTGCCATCTGGCTTTACCACCAGCAGAGAGGAACTGGACAAAATAAGGGACTTTGACACTATTCTTTTTACTGAAACAAAGAAATCCGACTCACTTGCTATTATATATCTACGCAGTCTAGAGGCAGGTCAAGAAAAATGCATTTCAGTCGATGCAACTAGACGACATGACGTTGCTTACCAAAAACCTGCCCCCATAGTAATATATGACTACAATGATAAAGATCGTAAGGCAACCGAATTCTATGAGGTCAGAACGTCTCTATGCGATATATGTGAAGCTGATGAATGTGGAGCAAATTGTAAAAAAAACTAAAATTATTGAAGTTTTTGCTAGTGTCCTTTTATAATCCTAAAGTCATGTGATAATTTAATATAAAAAATTCACAAAACTATAACGCTGTGTAGTTTTTTATAGGATTGATATTTGTTTGACAACAAAACGTGGGTTCCTATAAGGGGTATGAAAAGTAAGGGAACTGCAAGAAAACTTTACATGGGAGGACATCAAAATAAACATTCCACAGAATTTCAACCCAATGAGGACATATGCCGAAGTCTTAAATTTTTGCCGTCTAGTGAAACATGAAGCTTAGTTTTATTATAAGATTTTCAAATGAAATATAAGATATAAATAAGTTTTTATAAATAATAGCCAAATCAATTAAATTTGTGACGTATGCCTGGCTGAATTAAGCAAAATAAAATAATAAAAGATCATGAATTAAATCAAAATTAAAATTATTGGATGACAATAGGTTATAAAGTCATAAAAAGTGTTTTATCTTTTTTCAAAAATACTCGTATGTCAAAGAAATGTAATTTTAACCATTGTAAAAGTTACAATGGATCAACATATCCTATGAACATTTTCCAAAGCTTCCGATTAGCGGTAACCCAAAAGGCGGGAAGCCATACTTTGTGGTCTGACAGACCACTTAATCTATTTGGCAGGTGTAAACTGTCAAATCGCGGAATGGTATATCCAGGAGTGTTATTGTGCGTGGAAAAAATGTATGGTATGTTACCTTTATTTGAAGAAGCGGAAGAAGCATATGACTAAAAGACAGATTTTGTACCATAGTTGTTGAATTTATCTTTTTTATTCATTATTTTATAAATCAAATATTTTTTGACATACGTACACACATACTTCATACGAGTACATATATTATTTAGATTGCTGCCACACATGTATGTATGTATAGCATACAGTTCTTGAGCGCAAGTCGCAAATTGGAGCTTTACATCTCAGGCAATGGAATCGAGATTTCTATTTTTTTTTTTGTCATGTGGGCATGTAGAGGATGCCAACAATTATGGCGGAACAAATTTTTTGTCCTTACGAACTGTTCCGACGTAAGCCAGGTTCTTGGACATCAATTCACTGGCTAATTCAAATGACGGAAAGAAGTTGTCCGCATATATTGTTCGCATTGTTCCAAAGGACTTTTTAACCATATCTATTACCACTCTTTGGCCCTGATATACCTCTCTATGTTCTCTATGTAATATTTACTGGAGTAAGGAGATGTTTTTGTATCAAGACAACATTCGAAACTGCTAGTAATGATGATACACACTCCCACTGCGTCTCTAAAATCGAAAATTAATCGATTTTATTGTTGTGGTCTGACAGAGCACAACGTTCAAAATTTTTTTGAACTATATTTTTGTTCCACGAATCATGGCCTACTATCTTAAAATACATTGCAGTTGACGAGTTTAAAAAAAGTCATGGTACCGTTTGCCGAAATGTTTTCAAAAAAAAGTTATGACACTAAAAGTTTCAAAATGGTCTGACAGACCACAATGCCAATCAGAAGGTTAAGAATTCAAATAAAAATTAATTTAACAAAAATGCTCATATGAATTCCGACCCTAATCGAAATCATTTTTGCAACAACTGTTAGCAATCTTGAAATAACTCAAGCAATGATCGAAATAGCATGATAGTTTCCAACGTTTTCAAAATAATCATCGCAATTCAACTCAAATAAAGCATCATCGATAATCGTAATGGACTACCGAAAACGAAACGTATGAGCTAAGATAAAGACCCAAATCTCAAAATGAATAATGTACTGAACAATTTGGGGAAAGCTCAGTATTTCTCAACAATCAATTTGGTCAGAGGGTTGCTCCAGATTATGGTACGACCCGAGGATAAGAAGAAAACTGCGTTTTCGACTCCATTTGGTCAATTTGAGTTCGTGAGAATGTGTTTCGGCCTTAATAATTCTCCTTCCACTTTCCAGAGACTGAAATCAATATTTAAACAATAAATCAATTAAATTGTGCACATAGACGACATCCTCATTTGTAGCACATCCCTACGAGAACACTTGAAAACTTTTTTCGAAACTTGTAACTTAAGTTACAAATAAACATGTACAGTTTCTTGAAGAAAGAGGCCAAATAATTAGGTTACATTTCAAAATACATTTAACGAACTTCTTATGGTATAGTTCGTGAAAACAATATTATTCAAATGACTCCTGTTTTCCTTATCATCTACAGAATTTTACCTGAACTTATACAAGATTCAGGTTTTAAGCGCCGGACTTTGGAAAATTTCAAACAAAAAACCAGTCCTTATCAGTATGATCCGTAAAAATAGTTGAATGTTTTTCATATAGTAAAGTGACTTTTGCTGAACTTCGAATTATGCTCGTATTGAGATTAAAGTATGTATATTGGAAAAAACTAAATGAGTCATTACATCTATGAAATTCATACACGGATGATGAGATAAGCATTAGGGTTGCTTTCGTTCTATAACTACAGGTAACTGCGTTATTTTCAATCATTCGCAGCTTAGCTGTCCGCGCGAACAGTTCGTTCGAGTACGAAGTGTAGACTAAAACTTAATTGACTTATTTATAAATGTTTATTAAAAATGTTTTATTTTTATTTTGCTATTAATCTTATATTATATAACGTGGTTTTTGTGCATAGCGAAGTGTAAGTAAGGACTTTTTATAACCCTAGAATCAATTGGAGTTACTTCAATACTAACCATTCGTAAATTTAACGAGTTATTTTATTTAAAATAGAAATATTTTAATTCATTTAATTCTTTTACAAAAGAATGTTTAAAACCAAATAAAAAACAAAAAATTAGAAACAAATTTATAAAATTAGATCTTATTGTTTTTCGTAAATGCACTGTATAGAGCAACGTGCAAGGTATTCTCCACAAAGAAATGCAATTTTGAGAAGGACACAAGTAACACGTTGTTCACTTTTGTACAGCAGAGACCACTTGTTGGTCCTCCATGTCTAAGTCCAAAATATCGGCTATCCTTTTTTTTTAGCGGGCGTTGCAATGTTGGCAACTGGAACCGGTTTTCAAACCAAGGTTTTATCAATTATTCGTGAAGATTTTTGATGTATTGCTTTCAGTTCCATTCTTTTGCCTGTTGTGATTGAAAATATTGCAGGCATTGATGCAAGTAATATTTGGCATATCATAAAAAATGGAAATCGGCCATTTAAAAATCGAAAAATAAACTTGCAGTGATACTAACCTTTCGTAAAATTTACTTAGGCTTATCACATATTCAATATTGAATAGAAAATATAAAGGAACACGAATAACTAACATTGCTTATCAAAATTATATATATGGTTTTTTCGTTGTACCTACTTAGTTTTTTTTGTACGAAAACTTATCAACATTATCAGAATTCATTACATTCATGGCATATCAGATCAGCTTCACAAATTCTTCTCTCACTGGTTTAGCAAGCTATGGCAACAATGAATAGCATGAAAATGGAACATTGCGTGCGAAATGAAAAAGAAAAACGCTCTTTGAACACCTCAAGCTCACATCCGCAATGGCACAAGTGTTAGAACGGCTATCGCAAGACAAAAATATAATGCATGGGATAGTCAGGTGTTAAAATCCTAATACAAATATACCAAAAACTGGTCTGATGAGGCTATGTCATGAATCAAACATCTTTGTGATCAATTTGTAAGAGTTCTCAGAGTTATTGATCTTTGAAAAATTACTGAAAAAGTTTATTGTATTAATGTTAAGTTATTGAAGTATATACTTCTATACGTGCGTTTACATGGGGGTAAGCTGGTGAATGCGTTACGGAAATGAACGAACAAAATATGTTACGGAAATGAGTGAATTTGAATATTAAGTGTGGCATACTTTTAGGTTTTATAAAAATTGGGTGTTTACGCATGCATTAAATCTAACTCAAATGCTGCTTCACTCAGGGTGGTAGTGGTTTTTTTCCTGTAATTAATGGGGATTTTAGACATCATTTAGGGTGGCTCCGGAACTTGCATGGACTGGTTTTGAACCATCTTCGGAAATTTTTTTTTTTCTATAATTAATGGGAAAAGGTCGAAAATGGATTTTGGACATCATTTAAGGTGGCTCCGGACCCTGAAAGGACCGTTTTTGGCCCAATTTCGGAAATTTTTTTTTCTATAATTAATGAGGAATGGTCGAAAATGGATTTAGGAAATCACTTAAGGTGGCTCCGGACCCTGGAAAGGACCGTTTTCAACCATTTTGGTCCTTTTCATGTTCCGGAGCCCCTCAAAGTGACATCCAAAAGCAATTATCGACCTTTCATAATCGATTGGAGCAAAAAAAAGTTTTAGGGTGGATCAAATTAAATTTTTTTTTTGTTTCAGTCGATAGATAAAGCTTCAAAATGGCTATTTTCGACATTTCCCTATCGATTGGATCAATATTTCCGAAAATGGGTCAAACATAGTTCCACCCTAAAAATGTTAAGGAAATGGGTCAAAAATGGTCTTTTCCACGGTCCGGACCCACACTAAGTAATGTCCAAAATCCATTTTCGACCTTTCCCCATCGATTGGAAAAAAAAGAAGATTTTCTGTACTACAGTTCAACATAAGTAGCTCAGGCCACTCACTGCTTCATGAATTTGAATCCATGTGATTGTGAGCTTCACACGCATTCACATTCATGAGCGCAGAGCTACTACTACTACAGCTTTCAAAACCCTCAATGAGCTACTCAATGACGTTGTCTGATATATGTATAGATGGAGCTAAAGAAGTATATACTTCAGTTGTATGGTCTAAAGCACACTCGTTCTTTTTAAATATCTTATGTTTTACTTCAAACATCTCAAAACGAAAAAGGCAATTTAATTTTTCTCTCCGATACAACGGGCCTAAAACACCCAAAAACATATCCTGAAAAATTATAAATATATAGAACTTATGTTCCCATAGTTAATGCCAAAGTTGGATTTATTTAAATTTTTAAGCTTATGTGTCTGAAAAGCGAGACCTGAATAAGCAAACTGAAGGTCATTTTCGATTTCAGCAGTTCCAAATTACCAAAGGTCTCTACTGTAATGAAACTCGTTATCTTATGAAGAGTTATCTTTGTTAAAAGATTGCCCGTAGAAAATCTTTTTAGCAACAAATTCGTTATAGATGATTTTTTGAAATAGCTTACTTTATCAGAGATATTTGGTAAAACCAATCTGCTTAACTGGGCCAGCGGAGGTTGTATTGTTGAAGACTCAAATATATTGTTGACAACCCCTAATTTATTTATTCAATTTTGAACGTCTTAGTTTTCTTAACTAAATGAAAGCACTGAAGATTTTCTTAAAACTTTAATTAATCACATTCCAATCAGTAAAGAGGGTTTTTTTTTTTGCTTTGCAAATGGCACAAGATATTCCATTTTTAAAAATACCATTAACTTTGAAAACTTTATAAAAAATTCTAGTTCGACCGAGGCAATCCAGCCCACATACTGCTATAGTAAGTTGGATATCATACGTTTCCATTTCAATTCCTATGGAATAAATTAAAGAAAACCGAAGATTGAAAACAAATAAGTGATGATTTGTTCGAATTATTTCGATTTTTAATGGCCACCCTGTAATGGAAAAATTTAAATATATTTTTGCTTTTTTCAGCATTTATAATGTCGTTGCACCTGGTGTGATACGCCCAAACTCTAAATACAATGTAGCTGTCTCTGTTCACAAAGCCGATGGCCCATGTGAATTGGAAGTTGGAATTCAAAGCTCCGCACATGTTGTGTCCAAAATAGTCAGTTTAATGCCAATGTCGACCAAAACAATAGAGTTCGAAATACCAGATGTAGCAAATTATGGCATTGAATTAACAGTGAAGGGTGTTAATGATAAAACAATTAACAATTCAACACGAATATTTGAAAGACATAACAAACCAATGATATTTATACAGACGGATAAGAAAGTTTATAAACCAGGGGATATAGTAAACTTTCGCGTTCTGTTTCTGGATGAAAAAACACAGCCAACCATGTTAAATAATTCAATAGAAATTATAATATTGGTAAGTGGAGAACTAATTATGTTGAAAGTTCTTTTAAAAATATATTTATTATTATTTTATATTGTTATTATGCCTTAATTGAAAAAAAAAAAAAATTAGGATAATGCTTACAATTATATCAGAAATTGGAAAGATGTTAATCACTTGCATGGTGTTTTTACTGAAAGTTTTCAACTTTCTGACCAGCCTGTACTGGGAGAATGGCTTATTCAAGTAGTTTCTGATGATAGATATTTTGATCATAAAAAATTTGAAGTGAGCAAGTATAAACTGCCGAATTATGTGGTCTTCATTGAAACACCATTGAGGGTAGGATTAGCTGATAAAATAATAGGAGTTACTACTTGGGCAAGGTGCGTTTCAAGACGTGCAATAAATAAAAAAAAGTAACATAAATAATTTTTCTTTTTTACAGATATCCTTTTGGTAAGCCAGTTAAAGGCAAGGCTACAGTGTCAATAATGGATGGTGTTTATGTAATTGAAGTATGTGCATAAGATTATAAGTAATGCTTTGAAAATCGTTATATCTAGAGCTTGAAACTTTTACATTTTCATTAAGTATCTAGCTACTCGGCTTTTTAGCAAGAGATATATGAGTTTTAACTAACTTAATCCGAGTTTGAGGCAAAAATTTTCTGGATCATCGGAAAGAAATAGATATACGAAAAAACTTGGCTTGGTAAAATGATTATTAGTACCGCGTAAGAGAATCTATCCAAAGAACAATCCGAATTGCCATATTTGTCATTGTACTGCATAGAAGGTGTAGTATTAGGTATAGAAAAGTATATATATCCTTGTTCGTGTCACCTCCGTTTGTTTGCGTGTCTTTGCAAAACCTCAAAACGTAATACTGAGAGAATTATTTAAGTTTATGATACCGAATTTGACTCAAACACAAAATATTTTTCGATCTGGCGTTAGACAAAGAAATAGGCGAATCTCGAAAAGATAGCGTGGCACTTCTTTTACAAGTATAAGCTCCAAAACACTACACGGAGAGCTATTCAAGTAATTGTTGCCCGATTCAATTAAGGTACATTTAGTGCAACCAGCCAGGACGTAGTTTGGATATTATTTTCGTCGTCTGCTAAATCTGACAATGCGATGACCTGAATTATCGGAATTTTCTTTAGAAGAGAGTTTTTTATTTGTAGAAAAGTTTATGACTTATTTTATTTATAAAAAAATCAATTGCTTGCTCTAAAGTTTTAATTCAAGACGATTGTTTAGTCCAAGAAACCTTCTATGGTTGTTTTTATTTTATAGAAAAATGGAAAGAAAAATAAACTAAAAAAATGTATATTTTCTTACAGAAAACAATAGCAGTTTCCGGAAAAGGTTATGTCGAATTCGATATATTGGAAGAAGTTCCAGTATCTGATTTGTTAAGCGGTAGCTCATCAACAAAAAAACTTGAAATTCGCGTAGTTTTTGAAGAAGAAGGGACAAGCGAAAAACAAAGTTCCACGTCCTCTATTGTTTTAAATAGAAACAATTTCATTATTGAGTCAGTGAATCAAACGAAAAATTATCAAGCAGGAAAACCCATCACCTTAAATATTGCTGTTCAGAAACTAGATGGTTCACCAGTACAGGATGTCGAAAACTCTGTCGAAATTCACATTGAAGATAACGTTTATTTCAGTTGGTTGAATAAAATGGGAATAGCAAAATTTAGATTTGTATTGCCGAGCAGTATAACAATGCCTGCAGCTATTTTCTGCAAATACTTAGATATCAGAAAAGACTTAAAGCCAATTGAGTTTGAGAATCCAAATAAAGAGAAAGCACTGCTACATGGAGTTGAGTTGACATTGATCACTAAAGAGTAAGTTTTTGACTTTTATATTTATATATACATATATGTAACGAATTTTTTTTTTCAAAATCTGTTAAGTCCACAACTTAGAAAAAATATTCTCATCAAAGTTGATTGGAAAGAACCAATAAATTATTTCATTTACATTGTGACGGCTCGTGGTAAAATTGTCAAAGCAGAGCATATAGAAGTCGCTAGTGAAAGCAACTCGTATACACTCGAAATTAGCCCAACATTTGAAATAATACCTAAAGCTACCATTTTGGTACAATACATATATGATAACAATCTGCGGTTCGAAGAGATAACTGTAGAATTCGCACAAGAATTTCAGAATACTGTAAGTTTTTTTAAAATGTAGTACTTGTGGGGCATTGTTTGCAAAAATGTGGGAAGATGGTGCAACGGAGTCAGGTGAAAAGTTTTTCACAAAAAAAACTAAAAACTTAAGCAAATTCGGATATCTCAATGCCTGATTTCTTTCGATTGGAAAATACTGCCCCATTTATTTAGTTTTTTAATATTAATAACATTTATTATTGTACAGCTCGAAATAACTACAACAAATCAGGCACGTCCAGGAGATGATATTAAATTTCAGATTTCAACAGATCCGAATTCATTTGTTGGACTTTTGGCTGTTGATCAACGCGTATTATATATTGATAAAGGCAATGACTTTACTAAGGAAGACATTTTCAATGGTCTAAATATCTATGAAATTCGTACTCGAAATATGCCTGGTCAAGGTCGCTATCCGGGAAAACTGTCGGGTTTGGTTTCTTTAACAAATGCAAACTATCCATATGAACGTAAGTGAAGAGAAAATATTGTTTCATACTTTTTTCAATTATTTTAAATACTACAACATACACATTTCTATGGTTTTTTTGATCCATGACTTGTTAGTAAGAGCTGTGTCTAGGCCCGTGCTCAAGGGGGGTTTTTGGGGGTTCGAACCCCCCATTGGGAATTTTTGCAAATAGATTTTTATTGACATTTGAATGAAAAGTAAAAAAGTAACAACAAATTTTTTGTTTTAAATGAAATAACTTAAATGCAAATCGTCGGAGCCCGAGTTTTCAATTTTCGACAAGATTTGCGAGCACGAGCGTTTTTTCAATGCACGTCTAAGCATAACTCCGGCATTAATAAAATCAGCTTTAATGAAAATTCATGCACAAATCTATTCGCGCCATGTATTTAAATTTTACATGATAGTTCACGTGACATATGGATAAATGGAGTTCAACTTTGGCGTCAACACATTGCCGGGCAAGACATCAAAAATGCTTCGTGTTATGACAACTTTGCCTGTGACAAGAGCAGCAAATGAACGCTCCTTTTCAGTGCTACGTCGTCTAAAGACATATCTCAGATAAACTATGTCCGAAGATCGGCTGAACGGCTTAGCCTCGCTAAATATACATCGCGATATCGAAATCAATGTGGAAAGAGTTTGATAACTGAAAGTCGAATAATATCATAAACACATGTACACATCGTCGCTTTCGGGTAGAAAAGCTCTAACTCATGTTTTTGTAATTTTACAGAAGAACGAAAAAACTGCATAAAAGCTTCAAAATCCCATATAAGGATCTTTTTTAATGGGGTGTAAATAAGCTATGTTTTGAAATACGACGTCAAAATTTTAAGTTTACGTGTATTAGAGGGTTATCTTTTAGGATCGACAAAAAATTAAATTTTGAAAAAAATGATCTAGGGCCTTTATACCGGGACGAAATTTAGATTCATCCAGACACCGACTCAAAAGTTAGAAGAACCATTCAAAACGATATCTGCTTCATTTTTTTTTTCGTTTCGAGAAAAACCAATGGAGAGCTTTTGTTTCTCCTGAAATTCCTTTTTGGCTAAGAAAACGTGTTTTTTTTTGCTCGTAACTTTTATTCCTTTACAGAATCGATACCCGAATTTTGTCGAAAAACAAAGATTGTGTTCTTGCAAAAAATTTGACGTTAAAAAATTTTAAATTTTAAAAATTGTAAATTTTTTATATGGAAACATTGAATTTTTGGACTAAATATTATCTATAACAGGAAAAATTTTTAAATTTTTCAACGTCAAATTTTTTGCAATAACGCAATTTTTATTTTTCAAGCAAATTCAGGTATCCATAAAAGTTATGAGCAACAAACACGATTTTTTTTCAAAAAAAAATCTTCAGGAGAATCAAAAGTGACCCATTTGTTTTTCTCGGAACGAAAACAAAATGACGCAGATATCGTTTTTAAAGATCCTTCTAACTTTTTAGTCGGTGTCTGGCTGACTTTATTTTGCTTCATACAAATCGACCCGGTCGAATATCTATATTAAAAGCAAACCGTTTTTTGATGTTTTTTATGAACATAATCTAACATGAAATGTCCGGGTTAGAACCCCCCCCCATGGATGATTCCTGCGCACGGGCCTGGCTGTGTCGATTCACCATGATTTTTGTAACATCGTTTCGTACAATTTGTCCTCAGCATTTTAAAAGGTCTTCCTCTGCATCTGGTACTCCGATAATTCCATCATCAAAGCGCTGATGAATGGGTTTCTCTAGGTTGCTGATCATATGGGTGATCTATTGCAAGTGTTAAATCATTATCTCAGTTGAATTAAAAGTAAGGTATTAAGTAAGAAAGAAGTAATGTTGCTGGCTAAATATTTAAAACTGAGAAGGTTCTAATTTATACCGATTCGTGTTTCGCAAATTTTGCATGTAAATGATTTGGTAGATGAGAAGAGTGGAAAGATTTCTCTTCAAGAATGTTAAAAGTTATCTTTTTTCAAATGACATACTTAATTTGGAATTCACCATCAGTGTCTGCATTAAGTGGAGCATTTTCATCCATAACATCGTCGTCTAATATTTCTGTGTCGCTGATTTTGTCAGAATTCGGTGGGACGTAATCAGCACTCACATGTTTCGAAGACCGTATAGCACACACTAGTTCATCTTTGCTATCAGATGCTTCCAAATAAGCGATTGTTTCTTCAATTGTCAAGAATTTCTATTTTGAAATTTTCCCGGTATAAAAAGAAACACACATAATTTCACTGAAATCACTATGATACGTCCATTTGGCTCGAAAAACCACGATAAATTGTAAAAATGCCAAAAATAAAATGCTACGAAATGACGCAACATATCGGTCTACCGCTAAGTAAAGTTACCACTAAACTTTTTATACGTGTGGATCTAACATGTAGTTACCTGTACTTTCACATGAATATATATTTGAAAGCTTGCATCAAAATCATATATTATAAAAATAGAATTATAAAAACTTTTTTTTGAAATATTTTGGTTTTTTCTTTTTGAAAATTTAATAATTTGTAGACCTTCACTTAAACTCACTTGACAGGAAAGTGGGAGGCGCTAGAAACACATACATCAAATTGTTTTTCGCCAACAATCCATAGTTCGATATTTTATCAAAAAAAGGGATCAATGTGAAATAAGTGAGACTGTATGTTTGATTAAAGAAGTGGTAAGTGAAATTATGGGTCAGGCAAAGATGGGTTAAGGCAGCTATCATCTTCTTCTAGTGATTTTATCAATGCCCTCACTACCTAGCGGAAGTGTGTACAAAAGTATCATTATGAATTCCATACACCTTATCCGTGCATGTAATGGGGAAATACTGTATTCACAACTGTGCCCCGTATCAATTAATTCAATTAAATTCCGAAGGTTCTTTTGAGTCTTCTGGGCCGTTTGAGTGTTGATATCGTATTCAGAAATTCATCGAAGACGTTTCTGCGAACCATAAGCAAGAAAGCTTTGTTAAAAAAATCTGGGGAATGCAAGTCCCAGTGTTTGGTGCGGTGTGTAACTTTTGGATGACCATCAATCGCTGTTGTCAAATCAATTTGTTCCGTAAAAATAATACTTCTGTGTATTTGAGTTTCCTGTGGAACACGTGACCTCGACAGGCTTAATATTTACAAATAGTTCGCCATCGCTTCATAAGGGAGTCACATTCTTTTTCAATAGCTTAGAATAGGGGAAAAAATAATTACGTCATTAAGGTTGGGTTAACTCTTACCACTTTGGCTGAGATTTTGTCGCGACCTGGTGCTTTATTTAGTTTGAGTTGACGGATGTCCAGTGTTATCGCTGGAAGAAAAATAAGCGTTTTTAGAGATGTTTGGAAGTGGAGTTACTGTAGGTGCAATTGAAGTGCTCATATTATCTAGGTAGCTACGCAGATTTGGCCATTAGTAGTACATCGATCTTACTCTTGATTCGACGTAAGTGGTTGGTGAAATTTTTCGAGAGTTCGTTTATAGTGCTGTAGATCTCACATTGTTCCCAGCTCTTGCATTGTCTCTGCAACTTTGTTTGAACTATGGCTGTGGAAGTTCTCAAGTTGGGTCTTATTTTTGCAGTTGTCTCCGATAAGTCAGTCGACAGCGGTGCTTTCAAAAACGCAGATCAACCAATTCAAATTGGGATATAAGTATGTACAATGACTGTATTGTCTGAATTCAACGACATTAATATAAAAAAAAAGTCGGTAAAAATATTTTAAGGAAATTTGACTTCCACTGCAAAACGTTTATTTGAGCGGCCAGAGTTCTTGCGTTCTGTTAGTCTGTATTTCTCTGTATTAATATTGAAAAAAAGTGGCCTGGTTTTTGAATGAAAAATAGGTTAAATTTTTCATGTTGCTGACTAAGCGCATGCTTACCATGCAAGGCCCATCCTATTTTATTTTCGATAAAAAAGCTTTGAGAATTGAACTTGAAACTTGGTCTTAAGATTCGGGAGTAGTTAAGCTGCTGCTCTATGAGCGAGTATTTAGCATTAGGCCTATGTGTAGTCTGTCATATCGCATTAAGCACGATGTCGATTTACATAAATCTTAATTCGTGAAAACTCAAACGAAAGCAACTACATTGGTAAATGAGCATTAGTGCCTTATTTTCTTTTGTTTTGGCTTCTGGAGTCATAAAGTTATATTCCTCATTCAACGGAATCTGACTGTACTCATTTTCTTTGTTAGATAAATCTGTAATCTGAAATATTTTAATAGATCCAAAAGAAACATATACTCATGGCACACCTTTTGAAGAAATACCACAAGGACAGATTGAGATTGATGAAAGCCCGAAACAAAGCCGTTCAGATTTTCCTGAAACTTGGATTTTTGAAAATTTTTTAACGTAAGAAATTCGAAAGATTTCATGCAAAGTAACGTAATCAGTTTTACAAATTTTATTTCAGTACAAACGACAGCAAATTTAATTTCACCAAAAAGATTCCAGATTCTTTAACTTCATGGATCATAACAGGTTTTTCTTTAAACACCGAAACCGGTATTGCGCTGACAAAGAATCCAACAACGATACAAGTGTTTAAGCCCTTCTTTATCTCCATTAACTTGCCATATTCCGTTAAGCAAGGTTTGTTACAAAATCTTACATTTTAAAAACATTTGAGCTTTAAATATTTATGTCTTAAGGTGAGATTATCTCCATTCCTGTGCTTATTTTCAACTACATGAATTGTAGAATTAATGTTTTTATCTCGATGGACAACTCAGACGAAGAATATGAATTTATCGATTCTACCAATTATGCTGAAGAGCATACGGTTGATAATGCTATACGCTACAAACGTATTTCAATTTCTTCACATGACGTCGGAAGTGTCTCTTTTATGATACGACCAAAAATAACTGGCGTTGCTACGATAAAAGTTAGCGCTGTTACTTTGCTGGCAGCTGATAGTGTACATCAGAAGTTACGAGTGGAACCAGAGGGTATTACACAGAATCACAATCGTGCTATCTTCCTTCACTTGAATGTCAAACAGGAGCACAGAGAATCGATTACAATTGACATACCTGCTAATGCTGTACCTCAATCGGAGCATATAGAACTTTCAGCGATTGGTGATTTAATCGGACTGAGCATTAAAAATATTGATAATTTAGTACTCATACCAATCGGTCAAGGAGAACAGAATATGATAAATTTTATACCAAGCATATTGGTTTTGAAATATTTACAGGTATTTATCTACACTTATCTATATTTATGTGTAAACAGTGCTTTTAATGTTACCGTATTTTAGACAATTAATCGGAATATGCCGAATGTGACAAAAAATGCTATTAAAATATTGAAAATTGGCTATCAACGTGAGCTGGCATCTAAATATTCGGATGGCTCTTTTAGCGCTTATGATCAGCCAGAAGCCAGCGGTAGTACTTGGCTTACCGCCTTTGTAGTTCAATACTTCCAACAAGCTTCCAAATTCATATATATCGAACATTATATTGTAACCGAGGCATTCGATTTTTTGGTCACACAGCAAACCACTCATGGCAACTTTGCTGAAAATGGTCATCTCTTCCAATTTCCATACTTAAATGACATTGCGCTCTCCGCTTTTGTACTGTTGGCATTTTTAGAGAATAAGGTGAGTTACATTGTGTGTAGTTTCGGACTGGAAGAGTTTTGGTTTATTTTTGTGGGGGTAAAATAGTTTTTTTTTCGTTAATAGTAAAGTATATACAATATGCAGGGCTCAACAGTTTTATATGAATTATATTTCATTTTGCTGGGGTCTATGGGATACCGAAAGTGTGCAGAGCCTTACATTTGCAACGACAAAAATCTTAGATGCAAAAAAAACTTCAAAGGATTGAAATTTTTCGATTTTTTTTTTCAAATAGTTTTTTAAACTCATTTTTTTGAAAAAATAAGTTTTTTGTCTTAATAAAGTGAAATTTCGATAGGAAATTATATTGCGTACAAAAAAATCTCATAATGTGTATATAGTTTTTGAGTTATAATTAAAAAAATTAAAATAAAAACTTTTTCATCCTGAATCTTTAAAATATAAAAAAGAAAGATTTTTGGACCTATGTACACGAAGCAATCGAAATTTTGTAAATTTTTAAAAATACCAAAAAAGCAATTTTTTTTAGGCTTTGATCGCTTGTAACTCCATTAAGTCTTATCCAATTCTCATGAACAGCGAACCATTAGACAGAAGATAAAATTAGTTTTTGAATGTTGTGCAACTGATTTAGGTCGTAAAAAAAAAATATAGCCAAATAAATGAAAAAGTACAGAAAAACGGGTTTTTTGGGGATATCTCGAAACTAATTCCTGAGAAAAAAAAAAAAAAAATTAGTGACATTTTTTAGAATCTACGCCCCAAAATACATAGAAAAATTTCTATGAGAAACCAGATCGCGGGATAAGGCTCAAATTTGAAAACTAGCGTAATTTCTATTCCTTCTAAAATGTATTACCCTGTTTTGATTTTCCTAGAACGATTTTCCCAAATACAACAACAACATCCGGAGAGGCGTAAACTTTTTGATAGCAAGTATGGACAATACCGAAGACATATACACGTTATCCATAATCGCCTTGGTATTACAAAAAGATAAGCATCTATTAGCCAATGAAGTTCTGAGCAGGCTCAAAGCTCTGGCTAAAACTGAAAATGGACTTACTTGGTGGTCTAGTAATGCAAAACGACATAAACGAAGGCATTCTACAGTTTCAAGTAGTAGTGATATAGAAATTACTTCATATATTGCATTAGCGATGCTAGAGAAGGAGCCAACCGAAGAAGTGTTGCCCATCATAAAATGGCTGACAAAGCAACGTAATAGAAATGGAGGATTCATTTCAACTCAGGATACTGTGGTCGGCTTGGAAGCGCTAATCAAATTTGCTGAGAGAACCGAATTCACTCATTCTGGTGCAATGGATATTGAATACATTGGTGTAGGCCATGAGGTCAAAGATAAAGGAACCATTACAATCAATACGGAAAATTCGATGGTGCTAATGACGCATGAGGTAAATAAGACAACATATATTAGCATATCATTGAATTTTTTCTTATTCACAGTTGTCAAAGAAAACACGTCAAGTTGAGTTTATAGCTAAGGGCAATAGCTCATCATTAGTACAACTTTCTTACAGATATAATACCGTTGACAAAGAGCCGGACCCGAGTTTTACATTAAGTATTTCCATCAGACAGAATACGCCTCCAAAGAAACTTATAATTGATATATGCGCCAAGCTTATTCCATCAGCTGTTGAGGGCAATAAGACAAATATGGTTGATATAAAAGTCACGTTGCCATCTGGTTTTACCACCAGCAAAGACGAATTGGACCAATATTGGGGTGGCAATATTTTATTTACAGAAACAGAGAATTCCGACTCAGTTGCATGTATATACCTACGCAGTCTAGAGGCAGATCAAGAAGAATGTATTTCAGTTCATTCAACAAGAAGACATGACGTTGCTTTCCAAAAGCCTGTACCCATCGTAATATATGAGCACGACAACAGAGATCGTAAGGCCATCGAATTTTATCAGGTCAGAACGCACCTATGCGATATATGTGAAGCTGATGAATGTGGAGCTAATTGCAAACGATCTTATAATTATTGAAGTTTTCCTTCTAATACCCTTTTTATAGTTCTAAATTGATTTGATAAGCTTAAATAAAAATTTCATAAATCTATGTTTTCAATAATAATAATAATAAGATGCAGTGTGATTCAAAAGTATTTTGGAAAGTTTTAATTTTGATAAATGGTCGTCGTACTCCTTGGCTAAAGCTCAACAGGATAGGTGTTCCAGCTACTATGAAAACTTTTTTGAGCATTTGTCCATAGTCGTCTATATTTTTCGTTAATGGTTCTCTATATGCGTCCTTAAGGGAATAGCACTCTATGACTTTTTAAGTCGAGATACAACACCGAGAAATAAAAACGAACTTTTGTAAATTTCTGATTTAGAATTCGGCAAAAATAATGATAAAGTTAATAGCAAAATGTAGAAAAAAAAACTTCCAGGATAAAAGGTAAGCTTAATAAAATGATTATTTCAATTCCAGGCCATATTCGCAATACATAATTAGCCGCGAATATTAACTTCATATGTTTGATCAATGTTGCCTTATGCTTTCGAGTCATAATATCTCACAAGCACACTGACGAGATTAAAGCTGTTCTTTGAAACTACTGCTTGAGACAGATATTAAAATATGGTACCAAACTTGATATCGAATCACTATGTTCCTAACTGAACATAGATCACGGAAAGATCCTGACAAAAGACGCTAGAGTAACTGTCAATCAGCGATTTAGTACTCTATCGGTATCAGTACGTAACCACATCCATATTGCGGGCCATAGAATTGTCCAACACTGGCAAGTACACCGAAAAATAGCAAGCCACTCGATCCTTTTTATTGATGTTGAAAGTCTACTAATGAGAAATAATCCAAAAAGCTTTTTCTATGCAACTGTTTTGCTCTAGCCGAATTTGGATATAGTTTTCAGGGAATTTCAGCGACAGAAGCAAATTTACCTTTAGCAAGACTAATTGTTTTTAAAACTTCTTTGTCAGCACATCACTAACTGTTTCCATGTTTTGTTTCAAAGTTATTATTAATATTAATCTAAGACAAAGCTTTACAATCTCATCAGATCATTGGGTTTTTCTAACTAACTTTATTTAACTGACAAGCCGTATCTTGAGATTCTTGGAAAAAACCGCAAAACTGCTTTTTTTACCTCAGCGA
The DNA here is from genome assembly GCA_949775025.1 of Tricholauxania praeusta. NCBI lineage: Eukaryota > Metazoa > Arthropoda > Insecta > Diptera > Lauxaniidae > Tricholauxania > Tricholauxania praeusta. Next base: position 14,256,633 of record OX459030.1, read on the forward strand.
GAAGTTCTCGCCGAGATTGGCATTTTATAAATTAGTCACTGTTACTCAGCGTTGCCATTGTAGCAGTTTTATCTGCAAAATCAAGTTTTTTAGACACGCTGCCAGTTTTATTTTGCAAATCGCACTTTTTTTTTTTAAGAAACGGGGTTCATGTTTCCAATTTCAGATATATTTGAATATGTTGTACCTATATATGTCCTCGGCATAGAAACAAAATATTTGATATTGGTCCGCCCAGCTGTTTTGGAGCCATATGCATTTCAATGTCGAAACCCGAGTCGAACGTGAAATGCCCAATATAATAGTAATTTTTTTCCAAAAGTTATCAGAATTTGAAAATTAAATTTCATAGCTATATACTATATATACTATGGCTCACTAAATTAGATCGATGTATTAAAATTTGACCAGCTAAGTTGCTAAATTTTGTTAAACAAAAGAAAAAAAGTTTTAATGAAAAACTTTAATAGCTTTTTAGGCTTTCGAGATATAAACATATTTGCTATAGGGTAGCATTTTTCTTAGAGTTATGCATTGTCTGTTCATGAAAAAACTCAAGGAGCACAATAAAAGCAAAAAATTCCAATCATCAGTCTTCTCAATGCAACATCATATCGATCGTTGGCTCCTCCCATTCTTATCAAAGGTCGTCACAAGTTTATGGATTCGCAATTCCAATCCAGTGTCGCGTTTCGTAAAAAAAAGAAACAATTGAAAAAAAAAATCTTTTAAATCTTTTTTTTTAAGATCTTCGTCACACTCAAAATCTTGACATGCAAATAAAACAGTCTGAGGAGCGTTTGATTGGGAGCATGTTATCGCTTACACACATAAATAACAGCGAAAAATATAAGGTAGTGTTTATTTTGAACAGTTGCGTCTCAGCTATAAGCGCGATCAGTTCGTTAGATCTTTAGGTATTTATAGAAAGAAGAACTTGTTTCATATCTACATATAACGCTTTCATAAGATATGTCGCGAAGATTTTGTTTCGTGTATATTCTTATAAATTTTGTATTGCTAGTGCGTGGAGAAGGGTAAGTACCAAAATAGTAGATCCGAGTTACTTTGTTCTTATTCAAATGAGGAAACTTACGAAATCTTTCGCAGATCAGTATAATAAGTCATTTGTACTTAAGTGAGCAATTATAAATCTTTCAATTGTGCAATAATACAAAACATACAAAATAATACATTAGTGAAATAATAATATTTTTAAATAACTTTGTACAAGTTAATGCGCGTTTTAAAATACATTCTATTGTGCACTCTGCAAATATGACTTTGTACCTGTATAACATGGGTTTCATTAAATTACTAGCAGATGTCGCGACTTTGTACGCGTAGCCTGTTTTTCTGCGAAGGCAAACAATTTACTTTTTTTTAAATAGAACTACAGTCAATGTTGGATTCTTCTTCACAGATCTAGAGTTCTTGTTGTTTTCTCTTCCATAAATATTCCATTGCATTGCCATGTGAAAGACAAAAACAAAGCACACATAAACTAACACATTCAATTAGCCTAGTACACATTATCACACATGTTGTCCAACATCAATGTTCATGTTCAATAATGTGAACTCTAGGAACAACCGCTTGACACACATGTTGGATTGATTTCAAAAATTGTTGATTTTCCTGCTGGCTTGTCCAACCATACAACCTGTGTGAACCGACTGTCAAGCCAAGTGAACATTTTTCATTTTAAATAGGATTTTATGCAGTTCACTTCGATCTGGACGCTCATAAATTGTTCTGCAATTGATGTTTGATGCACGAAAATGTGAAAGCAAAGCAATATTGTCAATATAGTCATACATGTTGTCAAGCCATTTAGTACAGCATGTGTGTTTTCTATGTGTGAACGTACTGTAATTTTTTTTTTCATTGTTCACAAATTCCGCGTTGCTGCGTTGACAAATTGAGAATGAGAGCGAGTGCGATAGTAAAATTTGAATATTCTCTTCCATTGCATTGCCATATAAAAACAAAACGCACACACACACTAACTTGCCATTAAACGATTTGTTATGCTTACATGCTTCTTTCCATGTGTGAAATTAATTTTTTTAGCACTTTTAAAACTTTAATATTTTGATATTTAACGGGAGTATCGTGATAATTTAAATTCTATGTTGGGACCAAGCGTCTAAGAAAGATGACTAAAAAAATTTGATCAAAATTGATTCAGTAGAATTTGCGTGAATCCCGTTCATCGAAAACGGCTATCATTTTATTTATATAGATTTTTCTGAACTCTAATCCCAGCGGTCCTCAGAAGACATCTTCGATGCTGGATTCCGATGTAGCTTGATATATCTATTATATAAAACTCATTTTTTGTCAGTCTGTCAGTCTGTCTGTCCGTCTGTCCGTTTGTCTGTCCGTCAATCTGTCTCTTATGCACGCTGAAACTATCCAGCCGATTTTGATGAGATTCTTACAGTATGTTAGTATCGATCGGGTGGGTGTCATAGGCTATAAAACTTTTATTTAGGGTGACCCTCATACACAAATATTTTCAAAATAGCGATTTTTCAAAGATAGGAGCACAGGTTGGATGGTAAAAATTTTATTTAGGGTGCATACTTAGGGTGGTCTTTATACAAATATATTTTTAAATATCATTTTCATGAAGAAAAATAAATCGATTCATACCGAATTTACACAACGTATCTCTTATGTTTTCGCTTAGGCTAAAAAACTTTTATTTAGGGTGGCCCTCACACAAAAATATTTTTTAATTACTATAATTTTCTCGAAGCCCGCTTAATCGATTCTTATGAAATTTACACCACATAACTTTCATGTGAAGAGACACAGATAAGATTGTAAAAATTTTATTTAGGGTGCATACATAGGGTGGCTCTCATGCAAAAATATTTTCAAATATCATTTTCACAAAGACAGGTTAGTCGATACACACCGAATTTACACCACGTAGCTCCTATGTTAAGAGACATTGTTAAGGATACAAAAATTTTATTTAGGGTGGCTCTAACACAAAAATATTTTTTAAATATCATTTTCTCAAAGACTGCTTAATCGATTCTCTTGGAATTTACACCACATGGCTTTTATATTTAGAGGTATAGATAAGCTTAAAAAAATTTTATTTAGGGTGCATATTTATGGTGACTCTCATACAAAAATATTTTTAAATATCATTTAAGTCGTTAGTCGATTCACTCCAAATTTACACCACGTAGCTCTTATGTTAAGAGGCATAACTTAGGCTACAAAACTTTTATTCAGGGTGGTCCTCATACAAAAGTATTTTTTTAATAGAATTTTCACGCAGGCCGCACATCGAATCTACACCACGGATGAGGTGAAGCGATGCGCATAGGGTAATGCTAGTTCCTATATATATATTTCGATACTTTGAAATAATTTTTTTGTTTTGTGCTATGTACATTAGACCGTACCGTACCGTACCGTACCGTACCGTACCGAAACTAAAGCATTTTTGCAAGACAATTTCGAAACTTTTTTTTTTTTACCGAAAATATTACATCATCGGCATTTACAGTGCGATCTTAAGGTATTATTTATCAATGTTTTTGCCTCGAGTAGACCAATTTTTTGCTTTAAGAGACACTGACATCAAGGACAGTAAAAAACAAGAAAAAAATTTTTCGAAATTGTCTTGCAAAAATGCTTCATATTTGATGGTGTACGGTGAACTTTTTTTTTGCCTGTAAGGTGATACGGTCTAATGTACATATATAGCAGACTTGTGGACTTTATTCCGTTTGAATTTTCTTTGCACTTGAATTAAAATTGACTTACTTCGATGAAAAAAAAAAATCAAAATTAAGATTTTTTTTGTAAGCTTCAAGACTTAGATCATTTAACGCAGTTATAAATAAATTGTTATATTCACACTGACACTTCACTTCATCTGTTTTTAGTATTTACACTGTCATTGGACCCGGCACTATACGCTCCAACTTCACATATAATGTTGTGGTAGCTGTACACGAAACTGGTGGCCCTTGTGAATTACAAGTGGGAATTTCCAGTTCCACATACAATGCTACGAAATTTGTTAATATTCAACCAATGTCAACAAAAAATGTGGAATTCAAGTTGCCAGAGCTAGAAAAAGATGATTATAACTTGATCGTTAAGGGAATTTCCGGTATTATTATTGAAAATTCAACAAAATTGGAATTTGCCGCATACAAGCCCTTGGTCTTCATACAAACTGATAAGGCTACCTATAAGCCGGGTGATTTGGTACAATTTCGCATTCTATTTTTAGATGAGAATACAAATGCTGCGCACTTGAACAAACCCATAACAATATTGGTGCATGTAAGTACGATAATACATTTGAGTTTAAGAAACTCAACTGTGTACAGAATTGAAACGAATTAAAATTTGTTTAATTTTTCAAATATTTATTTAGGATGGTGCCAACAATCAAATTGAAACCATAAAAGATGTTAATCCAAATCAGGGAGTCTACACGGGAAAATTACAACTTTTCGAACACACAGTGCTGGGTATGTGGAAAATTGAGGTGTTCGCTGTGGATGAACTACTTGAAACAAATATTTTTGAAGTGGCCAAATATGAGTTGCCTAGATTCGAGGTTGTGCTCGATACAATAAAAAATGTTGCTCTAGTGGACGAAGTCATTCGAGTTACTGTGAGGGCAAAGTAATTACTGACGTATGTAGCTTAAAAAGTTCAAATTCTATCTCATTCATTTTCAGATATACTTTTGGTAAATCAGTCAAAGGTAAGGCTACCATCACAATTCAAGATTTCTCAGATTTGCAAATGACACAGAAAACGATAATGATTGATGGCAAAGGGCATGCTGAATTTAGTATATTAAATGAATTGCAGTATGAAGATTGGAAAGTAATTTTACCAACAAAATTACAAGTACATGCTGAGTTTGAAGAAAATCTGACGAACGCTAAGCAAAATGCAACAACAGAGATAACATTGCATGAATACAATAATATTATCGAAGCTATCAATCCACCAAAGACTTATGAACCAGAAAAATTGATCAACTATACTGTAGCTGTAAAGAAAGTTAATGGTTCACCAATACAGGATAAAAACAATACGGTGGTGGTATTAAGTCTAGATGACTTTAAAGTTACGACCCAACTAAATGAAAATGGCATAGCGACTTTTACTTTTAAACTACCAAAAAGTGAAACGTTAGTAGCAGTTTATTGTAAGTACATGGATCACGGAGAAGTTTTGGGTACACTAGAATCCATTAAGACTACGACTCCAGGAGAACTTCAGTTGAAATTGAATGCACTAAAGTAAGATATTTGTCTGAAGAGTAAGTTAATTGAAAATTTTATTTTGAAATCTATGCAGAGCACAAGTTGGGAAAGAATTCACGATTGATGTCATATGGACAGAGCCAATAAATTATTTTATTTATACTGTGACAGCTCGTGGTAATATAATCATCGCAGAATATGTGGAAGTGGATGAAATTGAAAAGTTGTATACCATCAAGTTCCGCCCAACATTTGAAATGATGCCAAAAGTCACGATATTTGTACAGTACATCTATGGCAACAATCTTAAATTTGAGGAAAAAATTATAGATATTGCAAAACAGTTTCAGAATACTGTTAGTTCGTGTTATGTTTGAAGTTATATCAAAGTTAAGAATTTGTTCGTTTTATTTTTCAGCTTGAATTATTTTCAACAGTGCAGGCTAATCCAGGAGACAACATTGAGTTCCACATTTCGACCGAGCCAAATTCATTTGTAGGACTGCTGGGTGTTGACCAAAGTGTATTGTTGTTAAAAACAGGAAACGATTTAAGTAAGGAAGATGTATTAGATAGTTTAAATGAATATGACACGAAAACACCTTGGATGCGTGGCAAAGGCCGTTATCCAGGTAAACTTTCTGGCTTAGTAACGCTGACAAACGCTAATTATCCCTACAGTTGTAAGTGAAAGCTAACAAACTCGAGAGACAAATTAACACCAAAGACAAATGTTTTTATAATCCAAAATACTTAGTTCCTAAAAAAACAACGCGTATATACAGTTTCGGTGGTGGTCCTTGGGATGATGGCGGCGGTGGTGGTGGTGGCGGTGGTGGTGGCGGAGGTGGCGGCGGCGGCGGCGGCGGTGGTGGAGGTGGTAATGGTGATACTGCAAAAGGAGATAGTGGTTCTACGCTTGTAATCGAAGAAGATAATGAAATTCTGCCAATAACACCTGATCGAAAACCAAAAACAATACCAAGAAAGCAATTTCAAGAAACTTGGTTATTCGAAGATTTCGAAAAGTAAGTTACAAATTTTAACTACCAGCCTAATGTAATATGATTTTTCAAGCCAAGCAATAAATTAATTTTCTTAAAATTAGCACCAAACAGGGCTCATTCAATTTCTCCAAAGTGATTCCCGACACAATAACGTCATGGGTTGTAACGGGTTTTTCTTTAAGCCCAAGAACAGGCATTGCTTTGACAGAGAATCCAACAACACTACAAGTATTTAAGCCTTTCTTCATTACTATTGACTTGCCTTTTTCTGTTAAACAAGGTACGTAAAAAAAAATATGATAGTGCATATGGGTTTAGATCAGAAAGTTAGCAAATTTGATTCGAAGAAAGCGTAAAAAATAAAGTTAAAGTTTATTTTTTTTACATATTTTAACATAGTGAGAACAAAGTCATTACGAGAACGTAATCTTTCTTTCATATAAAGTTTTTTTTTAAGTACATATATACATACTTCTTTACACGTGCTTGACATGGGGGTAAGCTGGTGAATGCGTTACGGAAATGAGCGTACAAAATATGTTACGGAAATGAGCGAACAAAATGCGTTACGAAAGGTGAGGCATACTTTTAGGTTACATAAAAATTGAGTATTTGCGCATGCATTTAATCTAACTCAATACTGCTTCACTCAGGGTGGCTCCGGACCCTGGCAAAGACCGTTGGTGACCCAATTTCAGAAAAACTTTTTTCTTTCTTGTAATTAATGGGGAAAGGTCAAAACTGGATCTCGGACATCATTTAGTGTGGCTCCGGACCCTGGAAGAACCGTTTTTGAAAACTTTTTAAAAAAAAAATTTTTTTCTGTAATTATTGGGGAAAGGTCGAAAATGGATTTTGGACATAATTTAGGGTGGCTCCGGACCCTGGAAGGACATTTTTTACCCATTTCCGGAATTTTTTTTTTCTATACGTACTGGGGAAAGGCCGAATGATTTTGGACATCATTTAAGGTGTCTCCGAACCCTGGAAAGGACTGATTTCGATCATTTTCAAGTACCGGAGCCACTCTAAGTGACATCCAAAAGCCATTTTCGACCATTCATAACCGATTGGAGCAACAAAAAAAAAACTTTAGGGTGGATCAAAAAAAAACTTTTTTTGTTCCAATCGATAGAGAAAGCTCGAAAATAACTATTTTCGACATTTTTCTATCAATTAGAACAAAAACAAAAATTATTTTGATCCACCCTAACATTTTGTTTTTGCTCCAATCGATTATGAAAGGTCGAAAATGACTTTTGGATATCACTTAGAGCGGTTCCGGAATTCGGAAAGGTTCGAAATGGTCGAAAACGGTCCTTTCTAGGGTCCGGAACCACTCAACATAATGTCCAAAATTTATTTTCGACTTTTGCCAATTAAATGCAGAAAAAAAAAATTTTCCATACATGGGTCAAACACGGTGCCACCCTAAAAATGTTAAGAAAATGGGTCAAAAGCGGTCTTTTCCACGGTCCGGACCCACTCTAAGTGATGTCCAAAGTCTATTTTCGACCTTTCCCCAGTTCAACATAAGTGGCTCAAGCCATTCACTGCTTCATGAATCTGAATCCATGTGAGTGTGGGCTTCACACGCATTCACATTCATGAGCCCAGAGCTACTACTACTAGCTTTCAAAACCTTAAATGAGCTACTTAACGACGTTCTCTGATATATGTACATATATAAACATACATTCGGTTTTAATTGATCCGGATTAGCGAGATTGTACTGTATATATATTTGCATACATATAGATGGAGCTAAAGAAGTATATACTTCAGTTGTGTGGTCTAAAGCATACTCGTGTTTTTTATACCACTACAACGATTTCCTTACATACTAATGCAATGAATTTTGTTTTTCAATAAGTGAGGTCAAAACTGCCAGTAGCGTGGCGTGTTAGCCATTTTAGCTTTACATTTTTGCCAATTCAATCCATTACAGATTTTCTCTCATAGAAAGTATGAAATCTTCACACATCAATAAAATAAAAACTTAGGTAGACGACAGGATTCAGGATTTTCTGAATGACTTTATAATGTCACCTATTACTTAATCGATTTTTTTGTGTGCTTCTCTTAAGTCATTGTAATGCATCGGTTTAAATACATTTGGTCAGGTAATGTGAACAATTTGCACAATTCTGTCATAGACCCATATATAAATATAGCTACATCAATGTCCGAAACTTAAACTAATTATATTCTGCTTTCTACAAGGCGAAGTAATCTCTATTCCTGTGCTGATTTTCAACTATATGAACAAAACACTTGACACAGAAGTAACAATGGACAATTCTGACAGAGAATATGAATTTACAGAAGCTACCAGCGATGATGAAGACTCTCCAGTAGACAAAACCAAACACATTAAGCGTATTTCTATTCCCTCAAACAGTGGGGGCACTGTGTCGTTCATGATACGCTTGAAAGCTTTTGGTGTAATTTCAATAAAAGTCACCGCACTTACTGCATTAGCAGGCGATAGTGTTCATCAGAGTTTGAAAGTTGAACCAGAAGGCGTTAAACAATATCAAAATCATGCATTTTTTGTTATATTAAGTGACAAGCAGGAGCACCAAGAGACCGTAACAATCGATATACCTGATAACGCGGTGCCACACTCTGAACATGTGGAAATCTCAGCTATTGGTGATGTTCTCGGTCTTAGTATAAAAAATATTGAAAACTTAATACGTTTGCCTATCGGTTATGGTGAACAAAATATGATAAACTTTGTGCCAAGCATAATTGTCCTAAAATATGTGCACGTAAGTTTAAAAATATCTGACGTTTTTTTTTTCTAATTTTAAAGTTTACTCCATAGACCATTAAGCAAAATGTACCGAATGTGACAAGAAATGCGCTTAATATGCTGAGAATAGGTTACCAGCGTGAACTAAGCTACAAGCATGATGACGGCTCTTATAGTGCATATGGCAAATCAGATAAGAGTGGTAGTACTTGGCTAACTGCTTATGTCGTGCGATACTTTCAACAAGCTGCTGAATTCACAAATATTGATCAGGAATATATATCGAAATCCTTAGAGTTTTTGACCTCCAAGCAAACGATACATGGCAACTTTGCCGAATTTGGTTATCTCATTGAGTTTCCACGTTTAAGTGAAATTGCACTCACCGCCTTTGTGCTATTGGCATTTTTAGAAAATAAAGTAAGTCTATTTTATCATATGATCATATTTTTGATGTAATGAGTAAATTGTTTCAAGGAAAACTCCACCAAGTATGAAAGTAATATTCAAAAAGGCATACAATTTATGCTTGAAGATTTTGACAATACTGAAGATTTACAGTCACTGTCCATAACAGCATTGGTACTGCAAAAGACCAAACATCCACTGGCGGATGAAGTATTAACTAGGCTGAAGGCTGCTGCAAAGCATGAAAATGGTTACACCTGGTGGTCAAATAACACAAAAAAGCGAAAGATAGCTGCATTTCGCATAAGCAGCAGCGATATAGAAATTACCTCATACATTCTGTTAGCCATGTTAGAAAAAGAGCCAACAGCAGAAGTGTTGCCTATCATCAAATGGTTGGTAATGCAACGCAACAGCAAAGGAGGATTTATCTCCACCCAGGATACAGTGGTGGGCTTGGAAGCGCTAGTTAAATTTGCAGAAAAAACCGGTCTCAGGCGTACAGGTCAAATGGCAATTGATTTCATTTGTGAGGGTCTTAATGTGCATGATAGTGGAACAATTACAGTTGTGCCACAAAATGCTATGGCTCTAATCATTCATGAGGTACAATCGTGTGGTTCAGACTTTGCATTTTAATTGTTAACTTTTTTTTTTTTCAGTTACCGAAAAAAACTCGTCAAGTGAAGTTCACTGCTAAAGGTAACAGTTCATCACTAGTGCAGCTTTCCTACAATTACTATACCGTCGATAGAGAAGCTGAGCCAAGTTTTCGTTTGAATATCAGTGTTAGAACAGATGGTACACCGAGAAAACTAATTACCGATATATGTGCTGAGTTTGTGCCACCTCTTCATAGTGGTGAGGAACGTAAAACTAATATGGTTGTTATCGAAGTAGCATTACCATCCGGCTTTACGACTACCAAAGAGAAACTTGAAAAATTACGAGACATGAAAACTGTTTTATTTACTGAAACAAAGACATCTGATACAATTGCTATCATCTATTTACATAGTTTGAGGGTCAGTCGCGAAAAATGCATCTCAGTTGAGGCAGCTCGGATACATGAAGTTGCAAAGCAGAAACCTGTTCCTGTTGTTATATATGACTACTATGATAAGAATCGTCGAGCTACTGAGTATTATGAGGTCAAAACATCACTATGCGACATATGTGAAAATAACGATTGTGGAATTGGCTGTAAGAAACAGTCGAATACTTCTTCCGATTCATCGACGTTTGTTTTATCGCAACCAGCATATGAGCGTCACGATGGGGAAGTAGCACTTTGTGATAATTGTCAAGTGCGTTCTACTTCTTCTGGTTCATCATCAACGACATTCTCTGTAAAAAGTCTTAAAAACTTTTTTAAAAAACTGTTTTCTTATTAACGTATATAAAATTTGATTTATAGCTGTAGTTCTGAAGTTAATTTTAAAAAATGTGATATATCTAATTATGACAATTAAAAAATTAAACTGTTATTCAAGAAAAGTTTCCAGCTAAATAATAAGGTTGCCAAATTAACCATAGAAATAATATATAAAAATTAAGATTTTAAAACATATTTTCATTTCATATCTCATAAAAACTACACTGCAAGTTGCACTCTTGGGCCTCTGTGTTCGGCACTAAGCAAGCATTTGACGGTTTGATCAGTGTTGCCGTATCGATTAAGAAATATACAACAGAAATATACATCAGAAATATACATCACATCATAAATAGAAAATGTATCAAAATGGGTAGAATTAAGTAAATAAAGAACAAAAGTTGTAGAAAGAAACAAAAACTTTGGCAATCGCGCTTTTAATGTAAGTATGTATTCAAAAATCGAAATATTAAATTTATGTGCAAACTTCAAAAGAAATTTCAAATTGACAGCAAATTTTTTCGGCAAACTCCAAATTTACCTCTAAACTTGTCAAAACCTACGTGAACTTTACTTCACACAAATCTTTTTCGACCCTCGAAATGTTCTCAGTTCAGACTTGGGCGTAATTAATTACATTGGTTAATTAATAACATATGCTATTGCAAGTAATCGTACCAAATGTAATTGATTACGCCCAAGTCTGAACCGAGAACATTTTCGAGACTTGGGCGTAATCAATTACATTTGGTAATTAATTATAAATTTAATTACAAGTAATATGTAATTAATTACCTTCAATTACAAGTAATTGTAATTGCATATGTAACTAATTACCAAGTAATTGTAATTGAATAGGTAATTAATTACCAAATGTAATTGCTTACGCCAAGTCTGAACTGAGAACATATTTTACAATTACTTGTAATTTTGTAATTGAAATGTTTCAATTACAATTAAATGTTAATGTAATTGAAAGTGTACGTATTTTCAATTACTTGTAATTGTAATTGAAATATTTTCGACGGAAATTACTGTTATTCAAAATATGTAGTTAAAAAGCCAACTAATTGAACGAAATTTGTAATTGATTACTTTTACTTGTAATTTCCAATATTTCAAGTTATCAATTACAAGATATATGAATTATTTTCATATAAATACATGTATATTACTGTTTGTTATACGTTATAAGATGAGCCCACAAACTGAATCTTCTTTGCGATAGCTTGAGGAATTTGAGGTCAACGTCATTGACTCAATGAGTCAGTCATGCGAAAGTTTTTGTTTTACATTCCCAAATAAATCATATGCTATAAATATTTTTTGTGAATTTTATGAAATTTTATCGCTTCAAAAAAATATTGTTTCATATTTTAATAAATGTAATTGCAGAAAAATGAGTAATCAATTACATTTTCATTTCAAATTACTTGCCAACAGTAATGGATTACAATTCTCTAAGGGATTACATTTTCATGGATTACTAGTCCAATTACAAAAGTAATTAGAATTCCATGTAATTGTATTCTTAAATTACATGGAATTGAAATTAATGTAATTGAAAAAACTTCAATCACAATTACTTTTATTTTCTTTTTCAATTACTTGTAATTGTAATTGAAAAAAAATTAATCCAAAAATACCCAAGTCTGTCACAGTTTACGGAGCTTACGCAGTTTTCAAGACAACTTCACATTTAGAGAAATACCCTCAATAAAAGAAAACTTCATATGCTTGCAAATAGACCATAAGTATAAGGTTAGTTACTTCAACAAGTAATATTTCTTCTGAGACGAACAAACATCACAAGAAGCACTGTGATCTACACTGGACACTTGGTCGTAGCAAGTATACTGAAAATAGAATACTCTGTCCACATCAATTTTTTTAAGACGCAGATGCATAATTTCAAACTAGAAAGCATCTCCAAAGACCAAACCTAATCAGAACAAGTTTAAAATCTATAGGGAAATCTTTTTCCAATGAATTGAAATTGATTTTCAGCTTAATAACTTTAATAGAACTGACAGAATATTCCTAGTTATTAGTACATAGTTGGCAATTTAATTTTTTAAAATGGCACAATTAGCACAATCTGAAAGCCACCTTAGCTTAACTTATCATCATATATAATACGGGTAGTTATTCAAACTTGTTTAGAAGCAGATGACTCCAATTATTATCGCGAATGGTAACCACTTGTGAGTACTAACTATTATAATCATTATAATATAATGAATTATACGAGTATTTACATGCCATAAAGAACTTTTGTATTTTATTATAATCTCAAATCTTAATGCACTTTAGTTTTCGCCACGCCTACTTCTCTAGTGTGTTGCAAACGAAGAGAAAACTTCAATATACATTATCATATTTAGAATTGAATCAATAAATGTGACGTCAATATTAATAATGATAAATCTGAATCAAAGCGATGATTTTTTTCAGTTACAGCTCAACTGTGAGCGCGACGAGTTCGTGTAATCTTGAAGTGAATAAAAACTTTAAAAAGAAAACTTGTTTATTTGTACAAGTATGTTGAGGAAGATCAGTTATTTTCTTTGTATCATAAATATTGTGAGCTTTGTATATTGTGAAAGGTGAGCAAATAATGCTATTATTTTTTATTAACTAATTAACTATATAGCTTTAGAATTATTCATAAGTTTAAGACGTTAAATTATATTAAAAAAGTTTGGATTTATTCATATACTTAAAACGTTGCAAATTTGCGTCTTGCGATAATGCATAAAGTTTTTTAATTTATTAAAAATATAATTAATGCAAAAAACAATAGTTAAACAGTTGCAATGCATGTGATTGCCTGACCTCTAAAATGGAAAATCCATAAATCGTTATCACTTTATCAACATGCTAAAATGAGGCTTTGAACTGGCCTTTGACTTTGGTACTACTTGCAATATACATATTTTTCCCCATTAAATGAATTACATTTGTAGTGATAATGTAAAAACAATCACACACGTCTCATACAGAATTTTTTTGTAAAAAAAAAAAAAAACTAATGAAAAATAATTTTCCTGTTCATGTTTTGCGGGCTTTCAGAGTATAGTATATTTAACTAGACAGAATCCGCAAAACAAGAAAAAAAAAGAAAAGAAAATCACTAGTTTTCAGGCCGGAAAGAATTTTTTTTTTCGAAATAAAACGATCATCACGATTTGTAGCATTTGTCTCTTTTTAACTATGAAATTGCTTTAAAATAGATTTAAAACGATACTTTGCCCCGGGCGATAGTTATAATTATTTAAAGTACAACCTCTGGATACATGACAAAATCTGTATAGTATTTTAAGAGCTGTGAATCTTTCCAGGGTTTCCAAGTTGAAAAAATAAGCAATTGCCGGTTTTCTAAGCAAAAGAAATTAAATTTCTACTTTAGTCCGCAATATTAAAAAATGATAAAAAGTGATAAGGTTTTTTTCCTCGTGAATAAAAAAAAAAAAAACGAGTGTGCTTTAGACCACACATTTGAAGTATATGCTTCCTTATATAGAATGTACAAAAGTCGAAAATAAATTTTGAACATCATTTAGAGTGGCTCCGGATCCTGAAAAGGAACGTTTTCGATCATTTTGGTCATTTTCAAATTCCGGAGCCACTCTAAGTGATACCCAAAAGTCATTTTCGACCTTTAATAATCGATTGGAGTAAAAAAAAAATTTTAGGGTGGATTAAAATAAAATTTTTTTTGTTCCATTCGTTAGGGAAATGTTGAAAATAGCCATTTTCAAGCTTTAGTTATGGACCAGAACACAAAAAAAAAATTTATTTTGATCCACCCTAAAATATTTTTTTGCTCCAATCGATTATGAAAGTTCAAAAATGGCTTTTGGATATCACTTAGAGTAGCTCTGGAACTTGAAAAGGACCAAAATGGTTGAAAACGGTCCTTTCCAGGTTCCAAAGCCACCTTAAATGATGTCTAAGATCCATTTTCGACCATTCTCCATAAATTATAGAAAAAAACGAGCCAAAAACGGTCCTTCCAAAGTTCGGTTCCACCCTAAATGATGTCCATAATCCATTTTCAACCTTTCCCCATTAATTATAGAAAAAGAAAAAAATTTTCCGAAAATGGGTCAAAAACCGTCCTTTCCAGGGTCCGGAGCCACCTTAAACTATGTCCAAAATCCATTTTCGACAATTCCCCATTAATTATAGAAAACAAATTTTCCGAAATTGGATCAAAAACGGTCCTTCCAGGGTCCGGAGCCACCCTAAGTGATGTCCGAAATCCCCATTAATTACAGAAAAAAAACCACCACCACCACCCTGAGTGAAGCAGCATTGAGTTAAATTAAATGCATGCCTAAACACCCAATTTTTATAAGACCTAAAAGTATGCCACGCTTTATGTTCAAATTCGCTCATTTCCGTAACATAAATGAAAATTTACTCGTATATAACTACAATGTTCCCAATATCCGTAATATTTTTCATTTTCAAAATTTCAGTGATATCGGAAAGATCAACTGAGATTTGTTTAAATTTTATGTCAGTCAATACTATTAGAAACACAAATTTTGAATACTACCTACTTTATTTATATAATTTGTTTAACTTGTAGCATTTATACTGTCGCTGGACCTGGAACTATACGCTCATTTTCCAAATACAATGTGGCTGTTTCTGTATACAAGGCCGAAACCGAAGGACCATGTAAAATTGAAGTTGGAATTTTGAGTACGAAATACAACACATCAAAAACCATCAATGTTCAACCGATGTCAACGGAAAATGTGGAGTTTGATATACCCGAACTTCAAAGAGACAATTATAAATTAACAGTTAAGGGTGTTTCCGGCATTAAACTTGAAGATTCAACAAATTTGAGCTATGATGAATATGAACCATTGATATTGATGCAAACCGATAAAGCAATTTATAAGCCAGGCGATTTAGTTAGATTTCGTGTTTTGTTCTTAGACGAGTACACACACCCTGCAGAGTTAAGCCAACCCAAAATGATCATAATTAAAGTTGGTATATATTCAGTGAAAAATAATTTACGTTACTCATTTGATTGAACACTTTAGAATAGCGATAATATAAAAATTAAAATATGGACAAATGTTAATCTTACTCAAGGAGTCTACACTGACAGTTTTCAGCTTTCCGAGCAAACTGCGCTGGGTAGATGGACTATTGAGGCATACGTCGATGGTAAATGTCTTAAGAAAAAAATATTTCAAGTCGATAAGTACGAGTTGCCAAAGTTTCAAATTAACATTGAAACAGCAAATAATGTTGCAGTAACAGATAAAGTCATTAAAGTCACAGTGCGGTCAAAGTAAGTTCTGGATTGCAGACTGATTTTTTGTTAAATGTTTTAATTTATTTTCTATAGATATACCTTTGGAAAACCAGTGAAAGGAAAGGCCACCGTCTCTATAAGTAATGCTGCTGATTCCGAAGAATTAGGCATAAAAGTAAATATTAATTTTTACTCAAATCTTTGTTAGCATTCAAATTTTTGATCTATTATTTATAGAAAACAGTTGCAATAAAAGGAAGAGCACAAGTTGAATTTGATATTAATCAAGAGCTGCTGAATGCAAATATGGGCGATGACTGGACATTAGCGACATATAAAATTTCAGCCGATGTTGAAGAAGAACTAACCGAAAATAAGCAAAGCGATACCAAATACATAGTCTTACATAAAAAGAATGCTATGTTAAAAGTTGTTCAACAACCAAAAGTTTTTTATCCTGGTGAACCAATTAGTATTTCTGTTGGTGTCAAAAAAGTTGATGGTTCACCGGTACAGGATAATGAAAATCCCGTGCAGCTGCATGTCAATAATCTCGCTTTTGCTAGCAAGTTGAACGAAAACGGTTTAGCTAATTTTAGGTTTACTTATCCGACATCAGAATTCTTAGAAGTGTACTGTACCTATCAGGATGTTCTCGAGACATTTGATACAATTTCTCCCACAAGTGATGATAATCCACTTCAGTTGATTTTAAGTACAAGAAAGTATGTTTGCAGCACATTTATATTAAACCATTGGTAATGTTTTCCTTCATCGATTTCATGTATAGGCAAAGAGTTGGAAAAGATGTCATAGTCAAAATCAAATGTAAGGAGCCAATCGATCATTTCACTTATACTGTAACAGCAAGAGGTAACATCGTGAAAGCAGCAACTGTAGAGATGCCTCACGGTAACAGTGAATCATATACCTTAAAGTTTAGCCCCACATACGAAATGATACCAAAAGCAACAATTCTCGTACAGTATATTCATGATAATAAACTTCGCTTTAAAGAGGAAAACATAGAATTCGAAAAACAATTCCAAAATAGTGTAAGTTTTCATCACAAGATTGTCAATGTTTTTTCGAGTTTTAACAAGTTTCGTTTATTTTCTTCTGCAGCTTAAAATATCTACAATATCACAGGCAAAACCGGGTGATGATATTCAATTTCAGATTTCAACGGATCCCAATTCGTTTGTTGGACTCTTGGGTGTTGATCAAAGTGTATTGATTTTGAAAGAAGGCAACGATTTAAATAAGGAAGATATATTTAATGGCTTAAGCAAATATGTATCTCATGCTCCTAGTATTGAGAATGCTTATGGAAACCGATATCCGGGAAAAATGTCTGGTTTGTTTGTGCTAACGAATGCCAACTATTCCTTTGGTAAGTGCTTATAAAAGTATAAAACGTAAAAAATAGCTTATTAATCAAAGGTTAAGTGAGTTGAGAAGTTAACATGACAAATCTGAAAAAAAATATCATAAAGTGTGAAGTTAGGTTCGGTAATTTTTGCTGTACCTAATTTTTATACCTTCTTAAAGAAATACAAGAGTAATGCTCTGGAAACAAGCCTCGGTACTGTGCACAGAAAAAACACCAGGCTTGGTAATAAACAGTTTTTAATCCAGAAAACACGGATGTAATATTACTAATGCTATTTCAATATGAACATGTTAAGGTGTTATCTTCGGCCATGCCGAAACTCACATACCCTACACTGCGTTGAAAGTACCTTTTAAATAAATGTTAAAAAGGCGTTGAAGAGGTTGAATAAGTCGAAAAAAATGTGAAATGTTAGAAAGGTTGACAGAGGTTGAAAAATGTTGAAAAAGTCGAAAATATATGCAAAATGTTGAAAAAAGTTGAGAGAGGTTAAAAACTCTAAAAAAGTTGAAACAACTTGAAACAATTCAAAATGGATGAAAAAGTCGAAAAAATAAAGAAACTAATGAAGAAAGTTGAAAAAGTCGAACTAACACATATAGGATATATTGGAAAAAGTTAATGGGTTGAAAAAGTCGAAAGAATAAGGAAAATGTTGAAAAAAATCGAATAGAAATGAAAAATTAGAAATATGCCACGCCCACTTGTCCAATTCCGCCCACTTTTGGTTCAATAATCTATATTCGTGATCGACATCCTCATATTAAATTTCAGCACAATAGCTTGTATGGTTTGCGATATGTGCTGCAGTTAAATTTAAAATTTAGGGCGGTGACACGCCCACTGGTACAATCCAGCCCGGTTTTGATCCAGAAATAGCTTTCCATAAGCAAACCTCTTACACCAAATTTTAGTATGATTGCTCATATATCGATAAATATGCCACTTACCGTATTTTACTTGTATGGGAGGTACCACGCCCACTGGTGCTATTTCAGCAAATTTTGATTCAGATATACTCTATAGCAACTTACATTAAATTTCATAGCAATTGCTGCAATAGTTCACTTAAAACAGAGCTTACAAATGTATGTTTATATGGGCCACGCCTACTGATGCAATCCTGTCAAAATTCATTTATTTTTAAAGCTTATAGTAAATGACATCTATACACCAAATTTTATGAAGATTACTCTCATAGTACACTATCTATAACAATAAACGTCTTTTGCTTATATGGGAGGTGCCACGCCCACTCCTACTATTGAAACAAATTTTTGTAATAAGAGACCTTATAGGAAGTATATCTACCTCATTAAATTTCATAACGATTACGTTGTTAGTGCTCTTTATATAACGTTTATAAATATTGTGGGCGGTGCCACGCCCTTGAGCGAGTTTTTTCAGTAAAGTAGCTGAGATTGTATTGATGACTGCTTTCAGCGGCATCATCCCCAAAATTTTTATGGAAATCGTTTGTGCAAATTCTGAGATTTACGGAATCGCCCATTTTCTCGATTCCGCCAACTTTTATCTCAATTCAAGATATATTTGATATGTATCCCTTTACCAAATTTCATAGCAATATCTTAAATGGCTTACAAGATATGGTAGTTTAAATGATAAAATTTAGGGCTGTGCCACGCCCCTGTACAACCTTTTGGAAACTTGAAACTCAGCCTAATCCTAATTTGGTTCACATGTGCACCAAATCACCAAGTTTCATCAAAATCGCTGCAACTTTTTTCAAAATTGGTATGGGTTAATTTACATAGAGTATGGGCGGTAGGCGTGTCAATAGCAAGATGCCTGCAAGAAGATGTGACCTGTGTGTGAAAGTTTCATTCAATTAGCTTTCTTAGTTTTCCCGTAAACCTGATTTCAGACATCGCTAAATCGACTCAGGTCAAGATCAAGAATATATATACTTTTCCATACCTGCCACGCCCCCTTCTATGTGATACAAACGGAGAGACAAAATGAATTTACCCTCGGTGTAGGGTATAAAAAACACACCCGGCTTTATCTCGATGCGGGAGTGGACGGTTTGTTCCCACACAAAGTACTTTCGCTTCATATGTTTTATCTCATTATCTCTCAAGATGATGGAAAAAGTTTTAAGTAACTTTAACAGCATTATTTTCTTTTGATATTAAGCTATCTTAGGTCGTGAATTCATAGAAATAAAATTGTATAATTTTTAATTAGGACTACATAGGAACCACTTAAGAATTAAACTATATGAGCCCTCCTTTTATTCCGCTGCTCATTCAATTATGGCAAAACAACGTAAGGATTTTGAAGAAAGTTGGATATTCGAAGACCTACAAACGTAAGTAGCTTAAATTTTTATTAGAAGGGAAAGATATAAAAATCAATTTTCATATACCATTCGAAAGTATATGATTATAAGAATTTTTTTATTACATTTCTTCTTAGACTTCAAAGCAGTTGTATGATTGAAATAAACAATAGAATTTCAGTATAAATTTTTCTTTACTCAGCGCAAATGAAACCAGCATTAGTTTTATGAAAAAGATTCCAGACACCTTAACTTCATGGATCATTACTGGTTTCTCTTTGAACTTAAAAACCGGAATTGCTTTGACACAACATCCAAAAGTGATAAAAGTATTTAAGGCGTTCTTTATTTCCGTTTACTTGCCATACGCAGTTAAACAAGGTATATTACAAAATATTGAGCTTTCAAAAAAAATTTTCAAAATTTCTTTTCCCACAGGTGAAATCATTTCTATTCCTGTATTTATATACAATTATATGAATAAAACACTCGATACCGAAATAATAATGTACAACTCTGACCACGAATTTGAATTTATTGAGGCTACTAACGATGTGGAACAGCGCTCAATAGTTGATACAGTACGTTCTAAATGTATTGCTGTTTCTGCAAACAGCATAGGAAGTGTATCCTTTATGATAAGACCAAAAATCATTGGTCCCATAACAATAAAAGTCAACGCATTAACTGCAACAGCTGGTGATGGTGTACAGCAGAG
Source organism: Tricholauxania praeusta (assembly GCA_949775025.1). Classification (NCBI taxonomy): domain Eukaryota; kingdom Metazoa; phylum Arthropoda; class Insecta; order Diptera; family Lauxaniidae; genus Tricholauxania; species Tricholauxania praeusta. Next base: position 14,277,139 of record OX459030.1, read on the forward strand.
CTTAAAGGTGGAACCAGAGGGTTCAACACAGTATGAAAATCGCGCATTCTTTATTAACTTAAGTGATGGACAAAATTATAGTGAAACAATATCTGTAGACATTCCCGAAAATGTTGTACCTAATTCAGAGCATATAGAGTTCTCAGCAATCGGTGATTTGGTAGGTCTGACAATAAAGAATATCGAGAATTTAGTACGCTTGCCACTCGGTTACGGAGAAGAAGATACGCTTAGTTTTGTACCAAGTATTTTAGTGCTCGAGTATTTACAGGTATTTTTTTAAACATTTATATTTATATAGATGGTGTGCTTTTCATTGACAATGTTTCTCAACGTTTTAGACAATTAAGCAGAGTTTTCCAAATGTAACAGAAAATGCACTTCACACTCTGAAACTTGGTTTTCAACGTGAATTAAAGTTCAAACTAAATGATGGCTCTTTTAGCACTTCTGAAAGGTACAGAAGTGGTAGTACTTGGCTTACAGCTTACATAGTAAGAGCTTTTCAACAGGCTTCGAAGTTTATCTTTATCGATCCAGTTCTGATTACGGATGCTCTAGATTTTTTAGCTAAAAAACAGACAACTCATGGAAATTTTGCTGAGTTTGGTCAACTTGTGAATACTTCGTATTCAAGTGATGTGGCATTTTCAGGTTTTGTGCTACTAGCATTTTTGGAGCATAAGGTAAATTATGTAAAATAAATATAAAAATTCTGTATGAGATATTTTGAACTTTTTCTTTACCTATATCTTTCCGATTTGGTTAAAGCTTTGCATGAGTGTACCTTAAAATTGAACTTAAAAAATTTTTTTTTTGTGGTGTATGGGAACAGATAGTATATTGTAAATATTTAACTAAAATAACAGTTCAGTGTAGTGCCTGATAATACCTAAAAATTTTAAAAACAATGCAACAAAAATCAGCTAAAGCTAGTCACACTAGTTTCATCCATCCATTGCCAAATGTAATCATCAGTGACCTTTAAGCCGATGAGGGAGAATTTCTAAGCCTGATAGATTGGCTTTTTGTATAGGCTTGTTACAAAAATAAAGGCACACAATAAAAACTCTTACATAAGGGAAAATATATCAGGCTTAGAAATTTTCACACATCGGCTCAAGGATCACTGATGATTCCATTTATCAATGGGTGAAACTAGTGTGATTAGCCTTAGCCGTTTTTTGATTTATTTTTGTTTTTTTTTTCTGTTCTGTTCGGAACAAAAATCTCAATTTAATAATTTTGTGTCATTTTTGTTTAACGTGAGAACTGGAATTTTTCATCAGAGCTAATTGCAAGTTCAAGTGAACTATTCCAATTGCCCTAACAGAGAGTATATCTACAAGTTAAGTTATAAGGAAAGCAAAGAGGAAAGGCATAAAAACTCATCCATTAAATTGGTAGTAAGACTCTTCATTCGAAATCATCAGAAACATCTTGATCAACATATCTAAATATAATATTAAGTAATTTTCAATTTAACTCGTTCCAAGGAAAACGACTATTCGACAAATTATCGCTCTTATATCGAAAAAGGAGTACGATTTTTGCTTCAAAATCTTGACGCTACAGATGATACACAATCACTTGCTATTATTGCTTTGGTATTACAAGAGCACAATCATCCATTAGCCGATGAAGTTTTGTCGAAACTAATGGCCGTTGCCAATCGTGAAAATGGTTACATTTGGTGGTCAAACGATTCGAAAAATTACAAAAGAGAAGTTCCGAACAGTAGCGATATAGAAATAACTTCATACATCTTACAAGCGATGCTAGAAAAAGGATATTCAGCTGACGTATTGCCTATCATCAAGTGGCTAGTAATGCAACGCAATAGCAATGGAGGATTCGCCTCAACTAGAGATACAGTTGTTGGCTTGCAGGCACTCATCAAATTTGCTAAAATGACCGGTCTCAGTCAGTTGGGTACAATGAATATTGATTACATATGTGAAGGCAATGGAGTTGAAGATAATGGGAAAATTACAATCGATTCGGATAATTATATGGTATTAAACACACATAAGGTAAATTCTACATTACAATTAATTGGATTATACTAAATATTTATTGATTTCAGCTACCAAAAAATACACGCAAGATAAAATTCACTGCAAAGGGGAATACTTCAGCACTTTTGCAGCTTTCTTACCAGTACAACACTTTCAGTAAAAAACCACAGCCGAGCTTTAGTTTAAGCCTGAGCATCAGAGAAGATACGCCACCAAAGAAACTTATTATTGATATATGCGCCGAATTCGTTCCAACCGATATTGACGTTGAGGGAAATACAACAAATTTAGTTGTCATGGAAGTTGAATTACCGTCCGGTTATACTACCAACCGAGAAGAACTTAATGACTTAAGAGATTTCAAAACAATTTTGTTTACAGAAACAAAAAAATTAGACACAATTGCCGTTATATATTTACAGAGCTTAGAAGCTAATTCAACCAAATGTATTTCAATTAATGCGACCAGAACACACGATGTTGCAAATCAAAAATCTGTACCGGTCGTTATTTATGATTACTACGATAGAGAACATGGTACAACTGAATACTACGAGATCAAAACATCGCTGTGTGATATCTGTGAAGGTGATGAATGTGGAGCTGTTTGTAAAAAGAAAAAGGGATCAACCGATTCTCATTCTAATCAATGTTCATCAAGTAATTAAATGATTCAACAATATTTTTTTTGCGCCATTGTGAGCAAAAACATGTTTCGAACTATTATACTTAATAAATAAATAAATAAATATAACATATGTAACATTCTAACCTTAGTACTTTCAAATTTCCATACTTAAACGTGCTCTTATAAATTTTATCTAGAAAAAAAATGGAAAATTCTCGACGTATTTGCTGCTCCTCTTTTTTCGATAATATTCCAGGTAGTGTTGCTCATCCAGAGTTTTCTGTTTTGTGGCATAAACCTAAGTATGATGGTCTCTGTCGCTGTTATAAATGACGACTGGCTTTTCCCGAAGATATGTATGCTTTAGCTTATGAAGGGCGAACTTTTTGGTCGTTGCAGGGTCCAGTTGAATGCAAACTGTTTTGAGCTGAAAGGATGCTGCAAGGAGGTGGCGATCTGAGCCTACGTCAGCGCTCTTCCTAACTCTCACGTCAAGAAAGCTCTTTTTCCATTGTCTCTTTATGCAGAAATGGCTTATCTGGTTTACTGTTCGTTGATCGGGTGAAATCCACGTAGTTTTATGCTTAAACTTGTACTGGAACAATGCCTCTCCAATTATATGACTAGCATTAATGCAAAACTTTGGTTAAATTTCACAATTTTCATTTGTGGTTCCGACGGCATGTCGACTCATAAAATGCTTGAGAATATTGTTGTAAAAAAAAAAAAAAAAAAAAACGATATGTGAAAATTAAAGAAACTCTATAAAATATGATTGATAGTTAATTTCAATAAGATTGAAAAAATTGCCGATATCAAACGTTTGAGAGACCAAATTTTCTTATGACATTGTTTATATTGTCATCGCAATGAAATTTTCGCAAAAAATACCACCAAATAAATGGCCAAAAGTTAATTAACACAAACTACTTATATACTCACAAACAAATTTTTAAGGTCAAATATACATACAAAACTTAATAAGATTTTTGCATATGATTTCATTCATAATACATACATATATTATGATTTCATACATAAACCAAAATACCTACAAACAGATTAGCTACTCACGAGCTGGCATCACTGCCACTTATATTATTTTTATGTTTTTTAATTCTTAATAGTAAACAATTTATCAAGCAAAAAGAAGCAAGTTTTCTCAAAGCGAGCTGTCACTTTACCCTCTCTTTTGCTCTCTCATAGCATTATGTGTAAGCCAACCCCTTCTACAAAAAATCTGTTCTCGAATGGAGCTATTGCAAAATGCTGTAACGATAGTCACAGTCATTTAGCTATTGTTAGCCAGATCACAAGTTGCCCAGAGAAAAACTAGTTTCTTGATTCAAGTCTTCAATTTAATATGTTAGATCATTTTTATATCGCGTTTTGTTTTATTAATATTGTGACATTTGTACACTGCAAAGGGTAAGTATTAACAGAATTATTGCTGAAAAATATGGAAATATTCTATTAAAGCTGATAAAGCGACTGGGTCTTCATCTATTCAACAACATTAAGGAGGTGGTAAACCCATGGATCGGAGTATATTAATATTAATTTTGTCTTACCATTTATAACAATGGGCTATGGCACGCATACAAAAGAACACGTAGGGTATTCACTGTCAATTCGAAAATAAGTCTACGATTTGCATAACTTTTTTTTACGTAGCTTATAATTTACCATAAAGTGTTTTAGCACAAGTCGAGCCATTGTTTCGCTACAATTTTTTTTAAATTTATGAGAAATAAGAGAGTTGATTTACACTCACAGAAAAAAATACTATATTTAATGTAGGAAATCGGTTTTCTATAATTTCTATGCGATGTGTTAATATTATTTTCAAAATTACACATTTTAAACGAGAATTTTTATATAAAAACATATTTGTGCAAGAGCCATCAGGATTTGGAATTATCACAATTTCAATTTAAAATCTGTTGTTTATTTTTGTGTTAAATTTCATATACAATTTAATTTTACATTGACACTGTTCTCTATCTATGTTATGATGTCGTATATGTACAATGTGAGTAACAAAAAAAAGTAATGTCGAATCATAAGAACTGATGCATGAGAAACTTAAAAAAATACCGCTTAAGTGAGTGAATTTACTCTAATAAGTTTGTAAGTTTCTTTATGACGTTGTAAACTACTCATTATGTGTAAATATACACATTTTGTGTAAATATACAAATGTTTTGTAATTATAAACATGTTGTGGAAAATACTTTGAGTTGTTATTGAAACACGTGAGATGTGTATTTAAACTCGTATAGTAAGTAGTATTAATACAAAATAAAATATATAATTTTACTAAAATTAATATAGCGATTCCACACATCGCTGTTTCTATATCTTAGAGTTTATGGAATGATTGTGATTGCTGGGAATATCAACTCAACGAAAAAAGTTTTCGGAACTTAAAATGTTAGAAATCAATTCAAAAAAATTAATTTTAAGTAAAAGTTAGAGATATTTCTTTTTTCAATTTGCACAAAAAAAAAAAATTGTAGAAACCAATATGACATCTCATATATGTACATGTAGGGGATAGGCCCAATGCAATATTGCGATAGTGCGTGTGTGAGGAACTAAAGTTGTTAAAAAATATTCATTGTATGTAGATTAAATGCGATGTAAATGCGTTTCATGATCCAGGTCGATGCTATTTTTGTTTAATAACTTTTAAGCGAAACAAAATTTTCCTATTTATATTTTATTGATTAATTTTACAATATATAAATATATATATATATATTTATATAATAATAATTACTCAATATATAAATATATATATATATGGGATGTTCCATGTCAACCTGGACAGTGGTCTGCCCAAAATTGAGCGCAGCCGAAAAACGATTTTAAAGTGTCAAAATGTTCGTATGCTCAAAAGCTTTCATATGAGAACGGGTGTTTTCGGCGCCTACATTTAGATATCTATGTATAAATTGGCAGTTGGTAAACAGCCATAATCACAATCGCTAAATTTTTTTTCTTTTGTATGAAGGCTGTGAAGAGAGGGAGTGCAGTGTATACTTTTTTTTCAATAGTTGGTGGTGCCACGCCCTTAACGGAAAATGCATAGCCACGGCTAAACTAAAGGACCGATTTAAATAAAATTTGGTTTGGAAATAGACTGAACCACAAGAAAAGTAATTAGAAGCTTTTAAATCTTATATGGGGCGTGGCATCGCCCTTAATAGGAAAAAACACTGTTTCGGCTGAACTGCTTCATCGATTTTGATAAAATTTGGTATGGAGGTAGATTGAATCCTGAGTAAAGATATTCCTTTTGAGTGGACGGTGCCACGTCTCTAATAAGAAAAAACGCTTTCACTGCTAAACTAATGGACCGATTTTGATGAAATTTGGTCAGGATCTAATAGGTCCGTTAATTTAGCTGTGTCAACATATTTTCTATTATGGGAGTGCCATCGTCCTATTTAAAACAAATAAATAGCAGTAAAAACGTTTTTTTCTTATTAGAGGCGTGGCATCGCCCACTCAAAAGAAATATCTTTACTAAGGAGTCAATCTAGCACCATACTAAATGTTATCAAAATCGGTGACGTGGTTCAGCCGAAATAGCGCTTTTTCCTATGAAGGGTGATGCCACGCCCCATTTAAGAACTCAGAGCTTCTAATTAATTTTCTTATGGTTCAGTCTATCTCAAAACCAAATTTTATTAAAATCGGTTTATTAGTTTAGCCGCGGCAACGAATTTTCCGTTAGGGGCGTGGCACCACCTACTATTGAAAAAAAAGTAAACACTGCACTCCCTCTCTCCACAGCTCACCAACTGTCTATTTATACATAGATACCTAAAAGTAGGCGCCGTTTTATGGTCGCCATTTTCTTAAAAAAAAAAATTCGAAAACACCCGTTCTCATATGAAAACTTTTGAGCATACGAACATTTTGACACTTTAAAAAGGTTTTTCGGCTGCGCTCAATTTTGGGCAGACCACTGTCCAGGTTGACATGGAACGTCCCATATATATAATAAATTATCAATATATAAATATATATATGTATGTATAATAATTAATCAATAAAATATTAACAAATCTAAACTGCTAATAACAATCAAACATCAATGAAATTAAAATTCCACTAAAGACGTAGCCGCTATTATTTTTCATATCACCTTCACGCGGCTTAAAAAGTTAAAAGATAAGCAGTCAGATCAACTGATGCCTCTTTCGTAGTTATGTGCTATTGCAAAAATATTATCTTTGTACATTAAAATTCAGTTAGAGTTTTGATAGAATGACTTACTCATTAAACAGCTACTCCATGATGTTCAAGCGATAGTCTCAATCATTTGTAGCTCAACTGTTAGAGCGATCAGATTGATTCAAGTTTTCAATTAAATATGTTAGAGTATTTCTATACGGTATTTTGCTTTATTAATATTGTGACATTTGTGCATTGTGAAGGGTAAGTAATGACAGAGTTATTGTTGAAAAAGATTATCTGAGTTAGAACTTTGTTTTTCATTCTCCAATGCAACTGATGAACCTTCGTCTATTTAGGGGTTGTTCTATTTATAGTTTGTACTTTGTTACAGTCTTGACTTCATACACAGCATATATTAAATGTGTCCTACTATCATGGCATGTTACAAATGTCGCGCGACATTTACGACGTAGCTTGTGAAAACGAGGTTGATCTGAAATTTGCGACTTTTGTGACATTTGTGACATTTACGACAGTTTACGACGTGTGACCGTCGTAAACCTAAAAGTTCTTGTGACATGCCAACACTGCCTACTATTCATAAGAACTAACTAATTCCAAACACTTTGGCTCCCAACAACTTTTTTGTAAAGTTCAAATTTAGAGATATAAATAAATAATCACGTGGCAATTTAAGTGTTTTTGTTTTGTATAATACATCCTAGCACCGACTTTTAAAATTCGTGCTACCAACGCCACGTCTCATCGTCTATTAGAAAAATCCTTGCAGTGATGTGACTAGGAGGAGCTGAAAAGGGAAATAGCCCGGGCTTGGAGGTGGCAGTATAGACGTTGGCATTCATTTCATTTCTATTGATCAGAGCTTCAAAATTTTATTCAAGCTTATCCAAGTGACCTGTTTTTTTTTATTGTTTTTCCTTAAGTTAAGATTTATAATTATTTTATAATTGTTATCATTAATTTCAGCATCTACACTGTAGTTGCACCCGGAACATTACGCTCATATTTCAATTACAATGTAGCCGTAACTGTGTATTCGGTCGAAGGCCCTTGTGAGATTGAAGTTAGCATATCAGGCTCTAAATACAATATATCCAAAATAATCGATATCTTACCAATGTATACAAAAAATGTTGAGTTTGAGATGCCAAAATTGGACGAAGATAATTACAGGTTATCGGTTAAAGGTCTCTCCGGTATAACATTTGAGAATTCAACGAATTTAAATTTTGAATTTTACAATCCATTGGCTTACATTCAGACAGACAAACCGATTTATAAACCAGGAGACTTAGTTCAGTACCGTATAGTGTTTCTAAATCAAAAAACACAACCCGAGCAGTTGAAGAAACCAATGAATATCATAATTAAGGTGAGTAGATACATATATTTGCAGATATATAAATAATCGGATATTACGAATAACAACAGGATGGTAGTGGCAATTCAATACAGGTATTGAAAAATGTTAATCTGACCTATGGTGTCTATACTGACAGTTTTCAACTTTCCGACCATCCAATGCGTGAGTTTTGGCATATTGAAGTGCTTGATGGCGAAACCAAACTCCAGGAAAAGTCTTTTGGAGTAAACAAATATGATTTACCAACATTTGAAGCATTCCTTGACGTACCCGCACAAGTTGCTTTAACAGACGAAGTCATTAGAATAACTGTAAGATCAAAGTAAGTTCTGACAAAGAAGTTTTGAAATTTAATACTGCAGCATAATTTATTGATATATATTTTTAGATATACTTATGGTAAGCCAGTTAGAGGAAAGGCCAGTGTCACAGTTAAATTCTGGTCTACCAGTGCAGTTGATAGTGGGGTTCCGGAAAGAAGGGCAAAAATAAGTGTAAGATTTAAGTTGGTATTTTATTCTAGATTAATTAAATTTATTTATACGTTACACAAAAACTCCGTCTTTAAACTTTTTCTATGTAATCCTACTAATCTGAAATTTGTTGTTAAGAGACTTTAAACAAAATCAATGCAGGAACATAAGTTTCTATTCAATTTACAAAAATTGATTTCTTTAATAGCCTTCCCTTTTCTCCGAATAGAATCTGTCCTAATATGTGTCGAAAGCTTCTCGAATCGAATATTTTTTCAAATCTCAGCTAAAGAGACAAAAAAGAGAAATTCAATTCTTTGAAACGCCTTGACATAGATAACATCTCAAAAGAAAATTCTGTTAAAACTGTTCCAAACCATAAAAACAAAGCGATTTCGTGTACCGTAAACTTGTGTACTATGAGATTTTATCAAGTCATTTAGTTTTTTAGTGCCCTTTAAAAACCGAAACTATAGTTCTTGTGTGTGTTTCAATAACAAATATATTATTTTTTTATTAACAGAAAACATTTCCAATTAATGGCAAAGGACATGTTGAATTTAATATTTGGAGAGATTTGCCCAGACCAGAAATGGTATTCGAATCAGATCATTTCCCAATTACCTATGATGTTTATGCTCATGTCGAAGAAGAGCTAACCGGCAATAAGCAAAATGCACCGAGTTCTCATTTTCGGCTTCATGAGCACAATGCTGCTATTAAAGCAACTAGTTATTCTTTAAAATATACTCCTGGCAAGCTCATTACTTACACAGTGGTTGGCCAAAAATTTGATGGTTCTCCAATACAGGACACTATCAATGAAGTGGAATTGAACATAAAAGAACTCGTATTTTATAGTACGTTTAATGAAAAAGGTATAGCAACTTTTAGATTTGTGCTACCAGATGGTTATTCAGCCAGTATTTATTGTAAATACCTCGGTAGGAAGCAATATGTAGGCTATGTAGATCCCATTGTGGTGAATATAATACCACCGGAAAGATTTCAGTTAAACATAAAAACACAAAGGTAAGCATAAGGAAGTTTTTATAAAGATCTCAATCTTGCAGTGCATTACTTTATTTTAAATATTTTTCAGCCCACAATTGAAGAAAGATTTGTTTATCGAAGTCAAATGGACCGAGCCAATATATTATTTCACTTACATCGTTGTAGGACGTGGCAACATAATCACAGTAGAACGCATAGAAGTGCCAGCTGGCAGCCAATCTTACATCATTAAAATTAAGCCAACACTTGAAATGATACCAGAAGCAAATATTTTCGTGCAGTACATTTATAATGATAACTTTCGCTTTGAAGAGATAACAATAGACTTTGAAGAAGATTTCCAAAATACTGTAAGTTTTTCTCGAACACCGCTTTGCGCTACAAAACAGAAATACGCTTTTTTTTAAAGCTTGATATATCCGCAATAGCAGAGGCAAGCCCAGGAGATGATGTTGAAATTCAGATCACTACAGATCCCAATTCATATGTTGGAGTACTAGGTATTGATCAAAGCATTTTGCTCTACGGAGATAAACATGATTTTAAGCAACATGAGATATTTAGTGACTTACGTGGGTATCGAACAATAACGCCCTATATTCCGGGTTCAGGCCGCTATCCTGGAAAAATATCTGGCTTAGTATCATTGACGAATGCTCATTTTCCGTGGTCTAGTAAGTACTGAATAACTTTTTTTTTTAAGTTTTGTCTCTCTGTCGATCGTTTTTGAAATTACGTGGGTATAATGAAACGAAAGAAGCGGCACTATGTTTTTTAGCCGTACTTTCACTTAGTTTAATTTTTTTCCTTGAAGGACGGGATCCAGAATAGCTACAGCAATAAAGAGAGAGTAGTAGATTATTTTTGCTCCTCGCTATGACAAGGTTTTGGTAGTTGATCAGCACAATGCTAGTAAAAATAGGATATTTTTCCACTATTATATTTCAGGTTTTATGTATCCGATCTCAAAACTGACAGTTTTTGGGCACTTTGCTCTATGAGTACTTTAATTTGATATATCATTTTTTGATGTAGCTATTCTAGATGCCGTCATCTTTTATCATTTAGATAAAACATTTTTGTCTCATTCTATCACAGTTTAGTTTTCTAAACGTTTCACTTCTACCACGTGTGAACTGCACAAATGATATTTTTTCCTTAATATTTGATACTTTTGACTGCTAACAACAATAACAATAAACTTCAATTTTATTAAATAATTTTTCACATTTTTCGATACTTTAAACTTTTATTGAGTTTTAAGTATAATTAAGCTCAAATTTGTCCCATGTGTATTTAGTATAGTAAGATATTTAAATATTTCATCTTATTTTTATAGCAAGAAGCTTTTTGTATTTACCACCTCAAAGCGCTGGCAGTTTTCCTGTACCACGAAAACGATTTCCGGAGACTTGGTTATTTGAGAATTTTAATGTGTAAGTAATTTACTTAAGAGCACACAATAGCTCAAAAAAATTTCTGAAAGTTTTGCTTGTGCTCTCGGGCGGCTCTTAAATACGATCAGTATTAAAGAATATTTTAATATTGCTGCTCCCTTGAACGGTTCAAAATGTAGAGAAAAATATTTTACCGTGAAAAATTGGTAAATATATTAGAAACCATTTTAATTTCCACATAAAAATGTGATAGAAATTTAATATCTGACCTAATTGTTATTAAACACCTCTGTCTTTCCGGAAAAAAAAAAATAATTATTATTATTTATTAGAATAGTATAAAATACCAAACTAACATTAACATTGCGTACTGATTCAGAAAAATAAAAGCTTAAACTGATTGAAAATTTGAATATTCTAGTTATAATGCGAAAGATATTTGATTTTGAAATAAAACATGAAATCTTGCTACAAAAAAAACATTTTAGAACAAATCAAACACAATTCAGTTTTGTCCGGAAAATTCCGGACACTATAACTTCCTGGGTCATTACCGGATTTTCTATGAACTCAAATACTGGCTTTGCACTAACAAAGAATGCAACGAAGATACAAGTCTTCAAGCCGTTTTTTATCAACATCGACTTACCATACTCCGTAAAACAAGGTATGTCATCACTAATAAAACTTGCCCTATGTTTTTATTTATAATATTTCACATTTTTAAAGGTGAGATCATTGCCATTCCTGTATTGGTTTTCAACTATATGAACAGAACAGCTTATACGGAGGTGACGATGGATAACTATGACAATGAATTTGATTTCGTAGAGGCTACCAATGATATCGATGAGCGATCAGTAGATAAAGCAAAGGAATATAAACGCATTTCTGTTTCTTCAAATAGTGCTGGAAGTGTTTCATTTATGATAAAACCGAAAATTGTAGGCATCGTTACACTTAAGGTTACTGCTCTCACCGCATTGGCTGGTGACATTGTACATAAAACTCTAAAAGTGGAATCTGAGGGTGTTACACAATATCAGAATCGTGCCTTCTTTATCAACCTAAATGGTAAACAGGAGAAGAGAGAGACAATAACACTAGATGTTCCTGCGAATGTGGTGCCATTCTCTGAGCGTGTAGAACTCTCAGCAGTCGGTGATATAATAGGTATATCTCTAAAATATATTGAAAACTTAGTACGTTTGCCAGTTGGCTATGGAGAGCAGAATATGATAAATTTTGTGCCAAGCATATTAGCTTTAAAGTATTTGCAGGTAAGAAAGTTTTGGTTATAGTCTTTATAAAAATAAAATTCATTTTATAATTTATTTTCAGTCGATTGATCGGCAAATGCCAAATATAACAAAGACGGCTCGTAAAATTTTAAAAATAGGTTTTCAACGTGAACAAAACTTTCGACATGGAGACGGATCGTATAGTGCTTATGGTAAATCGGATAGAGACGGTGCACTTTATAGTTCTGATGACAACACAGAAATAAGTGGTAGCACTTGGCTTACAGCTTATGTTATCCGATACTTTCAACAGGCTTCTGAATTTATTGATATCGATCAGGAAGTTATTGTGGAATCTCTTAAGTTTTTAGCTTCGAAACAAACTACAAACGGAAACTTTGCTGAGTTTGGCCACCTTTTAGACTTTCCCAACTTAAACGAAGTTAGCCTCTCTGCTTTTGTGCTGTTAACATTTTTGGAAAATAAGGTAAGTTGCAGGAACACATTAAATGTAAATTTTATTGTAAAAGTTTGACGATTTAATTTGAAGTAAGTTCCACGGGTATTTCAAATGACTTAAAGTTTTTGACCTTTAGTTAATTTTAAGCATTAAACATAATGAACGTCATACATCAATAAGACTTTGAAGGTGACTCTTACAAAATTGTATTAGAGAAACTATGGAAAAATGTTAATTTCAACGGTATATGTGTATAGCTTCACGATATCCTTTCTTTTCTAGGATAATGTTTCAAAATACGATAATAACATCAAAAAAGGTATCGATTTCTTGATTAGACGACTTGATGAAACGAATGATATCTACGCGCTGTCTATTACTGCATTAGTATTACAAAAAGCCAACCATCCATTAGCTGACGAAGTGTTGTCTAAACTTAAGTCTATTTCCAAAAATGAAAACGGTTTCACCTGGTGGTCCATTGAAACAAAAAAACAAAAGCGACATTTATCTCATGCTTACAAGAGTACAGATATAGAGATCACTTCATACATTTTACTAGCAATGCTTGAGAAAGGACCTACGGAAAATGTGTTGCCTATCATCAAGTGGTTAACAATGCAACGTAATAGCAATGGAGGTTTTACTTCGACGCAGGACACGGTAGTGGGCTTACAAGCACTTATTAAGTTTGCAGAGAAAACAGGTCTCTCTCGTACTGGTTCAATGGATATTGAATATGTTTGTGAGGGAATTGGCGTTGAAGATAAGGGAACAATAACAATCATACCAGAAAATTTAATGATACTTAACACTCATGAGGTAATTTCGCTCATCTGATTATGTCTGATAATCGTCTTCTAAATTCTTAAGATTTGTATAATTATAGCTACCAAAGAACACACGTAAAGTTGAGTTTACTGCAAAGGGAAATGCCTCATCGCTGGTGCAATTATCATATAGTTACAATACCGTTGACAAGGAGCCCGAACAAAGTTTTCGTTTAGGTGTCACCGTCAGAGAAAATACACCACCAAAACTACTTGTTATCGATATATGTGCTGAGTTTGTTCCAATTGATATCGACAGTGAAGAAAAGAAAACAAATATGATCGTCATTGAAGTCGATTTACCCTCTGGCTATACAATTGGCAGCGAAGATCTCCAAAAGATAAGAGATTTTAGAACGATTTTGTTTACGGAAACGAAAAAATCGGATACAGTAGCTATAATCTATTTGCATAGTTTGGAAGTTGCCGAACATAAATGCATTTCAGTTGCAGCCACCAAAATACATGAAGTTGCAAAACAAAAGCCTGTTCCAGTAGTTATATATGATTATTACGATAAGGAACGTAGAGCAACAGAGTACTATGAAGTGAAATCGTCCCTATGTGAAATATGTAAAGGTCGCAATTGTGTACTGGGTTGTAAAAATAGAAAGAGTATTTCGAGAACTCCAATTGAGTCATCTGCATTTGAGATATAATATATGTTAAACTGAAATTTATGAAACATTTATGTTTTTAATCTCTATACATATAATTTGGTCATAACCTTAATTACTTCAGTTTAAAGTTTGAAACATTTATTATGCACAAAAACAAAACAACAAAATATGTTTCTATTAAGTTATTCTATCAATTATTTAAGTATAAAATATTTGTTTAAAAAAAATAAATTAACAAATTAAGTAATATGAAGTTTTTTTCTTCATCAGAAAATCGAATGCGGCGATATATTTTTACAAAGATTTAGTGAATGGAAGTATTAAACGTTAATTGATTAAAGGCTTCTATCAATTGTAGCTCAACTGTCCGCTTTATTGGAAGTGATGCTTAGTAGAATTGAATTAAACTTGTTTTCTTATTTCAAGTCGATAGTTAAAATGTTGGAAATTTTTTATTCCGCGTAGCGATGGGTAAGTAAACTGGAAATGCTGGTATATTAAATACTTTGGCTTAATCAGTTCATATGACCTTTATTTGTATAAACTTGTACTTTATAAGACACGATAATAGAAAAATACTTTTTTTTTTGTAATTCAAAATATACCGTCATTTCAGCAGGAACATTAGTGAACGTCCATAAATTACGTGAGGTGTTTTTTTGAAAATTCAGACCCCCCTTCCCCTTGGTGAGATTTAATAAGTTCTGGCGGGAAGCCCCCTCTCCCTTCTGTGAGACCTTCCTTATAATTTTTAGATGTAATCTGCTATAATAACGTATACTCTTCGGATTAAAAAGTCGACGTGAGATTTTCGTTGACCCCTTCCCCTCCCCTTTGGTGAGATTTTTCCGAACCCCCTTCCCCCTATTTTGACTCACGTAATTTATGGACGGCTCCTTACGCCGATATTTCAATTACAATGTAGTCGTTACTGTGCATGAGGCTGAAGGGCCATGTCAACTAGTCATATACTACGAGTACAGACAAAAAGAAAGTCATTTTGTCGAAGAATGCCTCATGTATAGTATTACATCGCACGTGTCGGTGGCAACACTGAGAAAATTTAAATTTCCCTATAATTAAATTTACATTTATACATTAGATGTTGTTCAACTACCTTTGAGCGTTCGTTTGTCTAGTTGAATAAATTGAATATCTCAAAGTTATAAGGCGGAAGGCAGATGTTTATTTCATTTATTTGAAGTTTAACTGCAGGTGCAGTCGGAGGTTCTATGCTCAGACTTAGAATTTAACTAGTGATATTTTTTTGTAATATATTCATCAAACATGTTGCGCAATTTTTGCGCAGCATATTTCATTTTAAGTTTTGTAATATTTGCGCAAGGTGAAGGGTAAGTGCCAAAACAGCTAGTGAGATTTTGTTTAACTCAAAAGGGATATTCAAATGGATATTGCTGGATAAGCCCAACTATTGCTCCGACATGAATTTTTGACATAAATCAATACTAAATTCCTAAGTGCAAATAGGAGATAAAAAGCGGAAATCTCCAGCTATGTAATTTAAATGTTAAATACGCGATGTTTTTGAATAAAGTGATGACGTCTTTTGAAAATTAAAATTGAGCTTACGCCATAAATAACTTAACTTGAACTTACATATTTATCAACCTAATCCAAGTCTAAGCGTAAGAGTGTCAAAACATAGTGAAATGAAAAAAAAGAAAAAATATTTCTTTAATAATTTCAAGTTTGTCAAATTCAAGAAGAAAAATGATGAAAATTGTACTATGACGCACAGTGGAGGAACTTTATAGAAATTTAGGAAAACAATTGAAGGAATCGCCATTTCAACTCAGACCTTTCCAAGATCAAAGATAAGAAAATTTAGAAATATGAGCACAAAAAATAACCTACCACGCCTACTTACTATATAGGCAACATTTCAAAAAGTTTCTAAAAATGATAATAAAGCAACGAATTTTAGTACAGATCTCTCTCTGGTTATGAAAAACCAAATTTATAGAAATACGCGTGACAGAATAAACAGATGGTATTAAGCTTCAATACCCAGTATTTAGCTTCAATAATATTCCCAGAGCATTGGCTTAGATGTTTTTTTGCTGCCTTTCGGAATTTATTAGATGTCAACGAAACTGTTGGTAGTGGATACCAAGATATGAACCGTCTCCTTTAGATTAAAGAGTAGCTTTTCTTTTCTTTTATATAACATACAATATACTTAGGTAAGTACTTAGTTTTTTCCAATTTCTTTTGCATGGACAGTTATCACTTATATTTTGTTTCATCAATAATTTTAGTTTTTTATATTAAAGCATTACCCTTTGAAAGTTTTTGAAACTTGTAGCCTTAAGCATAACTGCATTCGGCATTTGTTTCAAGGAACGTAGTTTTTAATATTGCAATTTTGTATAAAACCAATTTAATTGTTTTAATTTGCACTATATACCTTCAATTATAAATTGAACAAAAAGAACCACATACGAGAACTCGTGTAGACATCGTGCAGGAAACTTGGCGATTAAAACACAGTTAAATACAAGTAATAGAAAATGGGAATCCCCATTTAATTAGTATAGCGAATGAAAATATTTAACGTTGCTTGAATGAAAGATTCTATAATTAGAAGCTCAACTGTGTCGTTGAGTGATATAGTTAATAGCATTGAATCAAACGCGTCTTATTATATCAAGTCGGTAATTAAAATGATCGAACTGTTTTGTTACGCGATTTGCTTTGTTAATATTATGATATTTTAAGTGAAGTTGCTGGAAGATCACATACTCTGCCTTAATCAGTAAATATGACACTGTTTGGTATAAACTTGTACTTTATGAGACAAAATGATCGAAAAATATTTTTATTTTAATTTTAAATATAGCGTCTATACCGTCATTGCACCAGGAACGTTACGCCCGTATTCAAATTACAATGTAGCCGTTACTGTGCATGAGGCTGAAGGGCCATGTGAAATCGAAGTAAGCATATCTGCTGGTTCTTTATATAACATATCAAAAACTATTGAAATGCCACCAATGTCTACAAAAACTGTTGAGTTCGAGATACCAAAATTGGAAAGAAATTATTACAGGTTATCAGTTAAAGGTGTCTCCGGTATTACATTTGAGAGCTCAACGGATTTAGGTTTTGCTACCTACGATCCATTGGTCTACATACAGATCGACAAACCAATTTATAAACCAGGAGACTTAGTTCAATTTCGTGTTTTGTTCTTAAATCAGAAAACATATCCTGAGCATTTAAAGAAACCTATGACAATTGTTATTAAGGTGAGCACAAATAATTTTCTATTTGTCATACTGTTCTGATTTTTAAAAATTAACTCAAGGATTAAATCCCATTATATACCATAATAAATAAACTATGTTCTTTAAAATGTCTAAGAAAATAAACTGATGAATTGTTCACTTATACACGCCACTCGATATCAAATAGGATGATGATTACAATACAATACAACAGTGGAAAAATATTAATTCAACACATGGCGTCTACACTGGCAATTACCAACTTTCCGATCATTCTATGCGAAATTGGTGGCGTATTGTAGTAACCGACGGTGAAAAAAATCTTCAGGAAAAATCATTTGGAATAATCAAATATGACTTACCGAATTTTGAAGTGTTTGTTGATGTATCGGAAAACGTTGCTGTAACCGATGAATTCATGACAGTAACTGTAATATCAAAGTAAGTTGTGACTTTAAAAGTTTAGTTAGTAGAATTACATAATAATTGAACTCATCATGTGTTATTTCAGATATACTTTTGGTGAACCGGTAAAAGGCAAGGCAACCATATCAATTGTACATTTCAATGGTTTTTCAGTAAATGTACGTTGGGAGTGTGCTTTCGAAATCATGAATTCAATAAGTGATAAAAACATGACAAATCACTCATAGTTCCTACGAAATTAAGTACTTTCAGTTAACTTACTAATCTTTAATTGTAAACTTACAGAAAACGTTTTCGGTTGATGGAAAAGGACATGTTGAACTCGATATTTCGAAAGATTTACCCAAATCGGAGCAAATTATTAGCGAATATAAACTTAATTATATGATTTATGCTAGCTTAGAAGAAGAACTTACTGGCAAAATACAGAATGCTCCAACAAAAAATTGTAATTTGCACAAGAACGATATTGTCATGACTGCACTCGACCAACATTATAAATATCAACCAGACAAACTAACTGCGTATACCGTGGTTGGGAAAAAATTTAATGGTTCTCCAGTAGAGGATAACATGAATACCGTGGAGCTAATGATCAATGACCTTGTGTTTTACAGCCTGTTCAATAAAAGCGGCTTAGCAACATTTTATTTAACTCTGCCAGAGTTTCAAAATCCGCCTGCAGTTTATTCTAGATATCTTGGAACAAAAACTTCCTTGGGTGATATTTGGACTGAAGTGGTGAGCAATATTGAGCCGGAAAGATTTCAGTTAATCTTGATAACACAAAAGTAAGCTTAATTTAATTTCAAAACTGATTATATATTTAAAAGTAATTTGTAAATTTCTAAAGGCCACAATTAAAGAAGGATATGCTCGTTGAGGTAAAATGGACGGAGCAAATTGCTTATTTTGTCTACATTGTGGTAGCTCGGGGTAACATCGTCAAAGTGGAACGCATAGATGTGCCAACTGACAGTCAATCGTATATCATCAAGATAATACCAATACTTGATATGATACCCAGGGCTAGCATATTCGTTCAGTACATCTTTGAAAACAATCTTCGTTTTGAGGAGCAAACTATAGAGTTCGAAAATGATTTCGAGAATTTTGTTGGTTTATTTATAATACTTTACTACCTTACCTTAGGAACCCGTTCATAATATATATTTGTTTCTAGCTCGAAATATCTGCATCTACTAAGGCGAGCCCAGGGGATGATATTGAATTCCAAATATCAACAGAACCCAATTCATATGTTGGACTTCTAGGTATTGACCAAAAAGTAGTGCTCTATGGATCCAATCACGATTTGGACCAAAACATAATTTTTTATAACTTACGAGGTTATCGAACAAAAACGCCCAATATTCCGGGTTCAGGTCGTTATCCGGGAAAAATATCTGGATTAGTATCGTTGACAAATGCTGATTCTCCATGGACTTGTAAGTGATAAATGATTTTTATAACATAGTAGAGCAACAAAAAAAGCCAGATTGACTGAAATGAAATGTGTCACGGCTCTGCGACTGTAAAATAATTTTTTTATAGTTCAAAAATAAATATTTAGCATTTAGTTGTAGATGCAACGTGGCATCTACCTTTTGGTAACATAAGGTTAAAAGCTTAACTTATTGCAAATATTTTTTTAAACTTTATATGCGACTTAATTGATTTAAGCCTCATTTTTAACAAATAAATCTATGGAATCAAGTTTTGTTACAAAAATATATATGCATATAGGGTCAAATGAAAATCGGAAACTAAAATTTTTATCCGACCTTTTAGTTTTGATTTATTCTTTAGCCATACCTTAATTGAAGTTTCTACTTTTCAATATATTTTTCAAAAAACTTTGAATAAATTTGTTTATAAACGTTTCACAAGGTATCTTCAATATAACATTATTTTCTCAATTTTTTTTTAAGTTATTCTTCAATCAATCCGTGGAATATATCTGCTTTCATATCGAAATTCCCGTCATAGCTTGGGAAAATAAGAGTTGTTTATGAAGGCGCAAAACAGTCCAATTGTAGTTGTATGATACAAGCATACATTCTTAGGAGTGATTGAAGAATTACTAGTAAAAGGAGACGATGTTAATCAAAGATGTTTTGAGAAACATTTTTAAAAATAAATAAATAAATAAACTTAAAAGCAGAACAAGGTGGTTTTAAATATTAACAAGCAGGTTTTAAAGTAACATTTATTTTCATTGATATCAATAAAAAATAAGTTAAGGTGTTATCTTCGGCCAGGCCAAAGCTCACATGCCCTACACTGCACTGAAAGCACCTTTTCAATAAATGTTCAAAAGACGTTGAAGAGGTTGAAAAAAATGTGAAATGTTAGAAAGGTTGACAGAGGTTGAAAAATGTTGAAAAAGTCGAAAATATATACAAAATGTTGATAAAAGTTGAAAGAGGTTGAAAATCTCTAAAAAAGTTGAAAGATGTTGAAAAAGTTTGAAACTATTCAAAATTGATGAAAAAGTCGAAAAAATAAAGACTCTTATGAAAAAAGTTGAAAGAGGTTGAAAAAATCGAACAAATACATATAGGATATATATTACAAAATTAAATTGTTGAACAAGTCGGAAAAATATAGAAAATGTTGAAAAAATCGAATAAAAATGAAAAATTTGAAAAATGCCACGCCCACTTTTCCAATTCCGCCCACTTTTGGTTCAATAAATTATATTTGTGATCGACATCCCCATATTAAATTTTACCTCAATAGCTTGCATAGTTTGCGAGATATGCCGCAGTTAAATTTAAAATTTAGTGTGGTGACACACCCACTGGTACAATCCACTCCGGTTTTGATCACTGTGTCTTCAATATTTTGTGTCAATAACGCTGGGTAATCTATTTTTTGAAATTTACTCATAATTTAATGCAAGTTTTTCTTTTTTTTATGGGGTCACTCTGTGTCTTCGATTTTGGGTAAAAACCAGGTTTTTACTTAGAGTGCTCTTAATTTTACGACTATGATTATAGGCCTATGTATTTATGTATGTATAGCAGAGCGAAACGGTGGCCAGATACAAAACTATGTCTTCAAAATCCTTTGAATATGCAAACCACCGAATTTTTTACGACTTCATCATTTTAATCTTATTACAACCAGTCTTATAGTAACTGGCTTGAGAAAATATGGATTAAATTTTGGCATTAAAAACTTGAAGTTTGAATGCTTTGAAGAAAAAAAAATGTTTGACAGAAATATAATTTTGGAAAATTTGTACCTATGTTCTTCATTTCTATTAATCACAAATTTTAAAACATTTTCTATAATGTAATTAGATCAGTGAATTCATATGCTCTGTAGTACAAAGTAGAGTAAGAAATGTTTTCATTAATTAATTGTATGTATTGTGGTAACTAACACTACGATTTTCTTAGCTGTTGACGGTTTCACTGGCGGTGGTGGTGGCAGTAAAGTTGTTGGTGGTAGAGTCCCTGACGGTCCTATACCTCGAACACGTTTTCTGGAAACTTGGATATTTGATAATTTCAATATGTAAGTTTTTTTTTTTTTTTATTAAACTATTTGAAATTTGAGTCTCGTAAAAAATTTGTTAAAATATTCATTACGTATCAGCTTCAGAGATAAACATGCATCATAATAATTTTTGAAAGTAGCAAAACCTTTAACAGTGTGTATAATGTATAATGTTCATTTCCCACTTGAAAAATTATTTAATCTTTACTCAGTCAGAAAACATTGCGAAATATTGACAATTCCCCATTTTCATGCATAAGACTGGGATTGTCAACTGGGGCATTCAGTTCGCAGACCTCGAAAACTTAAAAATTGTTCTAGGTTGAGAAAGATTAAAAACTTTATTGCCACATACCTAAGTAACGGCTTATTATATGAACTAAATCCATAAAATGCTTTATGCAGCAAATTTGATTGTGGTGTGTTCAGCCCTTAAACTAATTGCGACTCCACATTTTGAGAGCGTTTCAGCCTAAATCTATTTTTAATCGTAAGTTAATTAGTTGATGTTCAATCGTCAATTATGTCAATGCTTAGACAAGAACTACGATGTGATAAATTAATGCTCAGAGAGCTCTAATTCATCACACTAAAAAACCTGTTGATTTGAATAGTATGAAGCTATTTATATATCTGCTTTCTCTTATGATAATCTCGAGATTTTTTTAGTAGAAATATTGCTGTTAACTTGTTCAGGCAAAGAATAACGGGGAATATAAATAGATTGGATGCGTAGAATTTCTTTTCAAAACCATAAAATCTTTTAGATGACATAAATCGTCCCCACCGCAGATTACTCTGGAACATATTCAATATTCTATTGCTTATTTCCGTTCATTTTCTCGTTGGGAGACAATCCCAAGGATTAGAAGTATGATAATTTGACTTATTTGGAAGTTGTATATTTGTTATAAAAATAAAAAGTCATTAAAGATCTAGGAATCATAAAAGTTGGCAACTCTATTTTCGATGTCTTTCTAGCATTAATCTAAAATAATGTTTTCGAAACTTTACAAAAAATTGTAACTTGTAAATAAGGTGTTTAGGAAATACACTAGGTCGAAGCACTTTTGCGCCTTAAATGTGTGTACTCTTCTTAGGTATTTTCGAGCTCCAGTTATGTGGTTTTGAAAAGCCCCATTTCAAAAACTTTGTTGTATGTTTTCTAGTGTTTTTTGACTTCATCGTAGTTTATTTTTAGTGTTGCTCTCTAGAATGTGTTTTTAATTTGCCAGTACGAATTTTTATATCATCATTATTTCTACACATTATAAATAATTAAATAATGACAATATTTTAAAGTAACGTAAAAGAAAGTTTTTTATTGGAATTAAGAACTCAAATAAATCTTATATCATTACCTAAAGAAATTTGTAACGCTGGGAATGATTCCTTTTGTTTTGCAACTCTAATAAACGATATAAATTGCTCATCGAGGTAAAACAGCACACTAATTTCTTAAATTTTCAAAACTTTCTAGAACAAATCAGACGCAATTATGTTTTACCAAAAAGATTCCAGACACTATAACTTCCTGGGTCATAACCGGCTTCTCCTTGAACTCAAATACTGGCTTCGCATTAACAAAGAATCCAACGAAGATACAAGTCTTTAAAGCATTTTTTATTACTATCGACTTACCGTACTCTGTGAAACAAGGTACATAGCCACTAACGAATCCAAGCCATATGTTTTTTGCTATAATACTTTACAATTTTACAGGTGAGATCATTGCCATTCCTGTATTAGTTTTCAACTATATGAACAAAACAGTTTCTGCGGAAGTGACGTTGGATAACTCTGACAATGAATTTGACTTCGTAGAAGCTACCAATGAAATTGAGGAGCGCACTGTAAATAAAACGAAAGATTCTAAACGTATTACTCTTCCATCGAATAGCGCTGGAAAGGTTTTCTTTATGATTAGGCCGAAAACAGTTGGTATAATAACAATTAAAGCAGCAGCAGTCACTGCGTTGGCTGGAGATAGCGTACACCAGAAATTAAAGGTTGAAGCAGAAGGTGTAACACAATATCACAATCGGGCTTTCTTTATCAACTTAAACAATGAACGAGAGCAGCGAGAGACCATAACAATAGATGTTCCCGCTAATGCCGTGCCACATTCTGAGTATGTCGAACTCTCAGCGATCGGCGATTTAATAGGACTTTCAATTTCACATATCAAAAACTTAGTACGATTGCCATTCGGCAATGGGGAACAAAATATGTTAAGCTTTGTGCCAAGCATACTAATTTTAAAGTATCTGAAAGTAACTGAATATTTTGTGTATTTAAGTAACATTTTTCATAAAAGAAAACTTACCATATTTCCAGACCGTTGATCTACAAATGCCGAATGTAACAAAAGCTGCTGAGAGAACATTGAAAGTAGGGTTTCCAACTGAACTACATTTTCGTAATGATGATGGATCCTATAGCGAATATGCTAAAACGGACACAAATGGAATAACCCATGGCAGTACTTGGCTAACTGCTTATGTAGCGCG
Organism: Tricholauxania praeusta; assembly: GCA_949775025.1. Lineage (NCBI taxonomy): Eukaryota > Metazoa > Arthropoda > Insecta > Diptera > Lauxaniidae > Tricholauxania > Tricholauxania praeusta. The sequence continues at coordinate 14,301,083 of OX459030.1, forward strand.
ATCATTTCAACAGGCTTCTGAATTTATTGATATCGATCAGGAAATTATTTCAAAGTCTTTTGAATTTTTAGCAACAAAACAAACAACAAATGGTAACTTTGCTGAGTTTGGCAACCTTTTTGAGTTTCCACACTTAAACGACAGAAGTCTCACTGCTTTTGTGCTGCTAGCGTTTTTGGAAAATACGGTAAACATTTTTAATGTATATTTGTTGTGTCAGAAATCCTTACAGATTTTTAGCATTGAACATTTTTTATCTTAAAAATTTAACGAATATGGAAGTACTACAAAGTCTTAAAGAAAAATGTATTCGTTGTAGGAGATTTCTTCGAAATACGAAACGCACATCAAAAAGGGAATTGCGTTTATAATCAGAAGCCTTGATGAAGCTGATGATATTTACTCGTTGTCTATTACTGCGTTGGTGTTACAAAAAGCCAATCATCCATTGGCAGACAAGTATTTGAATAAACTTAAGTCGTCTGGCAAAAACGAGAATGGTCTAACATGGTGGTCTGCTGATATTCAAACACAGGGAAGTCAAAAATACGCCTTCAAGAGCAGCGATATAGAAATCACTTCTTACATTTTACTTGCAATGCTTGAGAAAGGACCTACGGAAAATGTGCTGCCCATCATCAAATGGTTAACGATGCAGCGTAATAGCAATGGAGGATTTACTTCGACGCAGGACACAGTAGTTGGCTTACAAGCGCTAATTAAATTTGCAGGGAAAACAGGTCTGTCTCACACTGGTTCCATGGATATTGAATATATTTCTGAAGGCAATGGCATTGAAAACAAAGGAACCATAACAATCATACCAGAAAAATTAATGATGCTTAATACCCATGAGGTAATATTGTTCATGCAATTATTGCCAATCGTTTGCTTCTAAATACTAAATATCTTTATAATTACAGTTACCAAAGGGCACACGTAAAGTTGATATTACTGCAAAGGGAAATGCCTCATCTCTGGTGCAATTATCCTATAAATACAACACCATTGACAAGGAGTCTGATCGAAGCTTTCGTTTAAATGTAACCGTTAGAGAAAATGCACCACCAAAACTACTTATTATCGATATATGTGCTGAGTTTGTTCCAATTGATACTGACAGTGAAGGAAAGAAGACAAATATGATAATCATTGAAGTCAATTTACCTTCCGGGTATACCACTGGCAGCGAAGATCTTCAAAAACTACGAGGTTATAAGAACATTGTGGTCACCGAAACACAAAAGTCAGATACAGTTGCCATAGTATATTTGCATAGTCTGGAAGTTGGAAATGAGCACTGCTTTTCAGTAACAGCAACCAAAATACACGAAGTTGCAAAACAAATGCCCGTCCCGGTAGTTTTATATGATTACTTCGATAAAGAACGTAGTGCCACAGAGTACTATGAAATCAAGTCGTCTCTTTGTGAAATATGTGATGGTGACGATTGTGCGATTGGTTGTAGAAAAAATGAACAGATATCTTCAAATGGATCTATTTTTGATTTATAAAAAGCAAATAAATTTAAAATCACTTGTCCAGTTTTTTTTTAAAATATTAATGAATATTAAGTTAATTCTGAAAACATTATTCAAAACAAATAAATAAAATACTACTTAATCAAATATCTGATTTTGGATTTTGAGGGTTTCGGTTCAGTTCATCCTGTTACGTTCGGAATTTATTTTACTACGGATTTAATTTGACAGTTTAACTTAAATAAATAAAAAAAAATTAAATTTCAAAATGAAATGGTTAATCTTCCATAGCCACGTTTAGGACCTTAAGGGGAGGCTAAAATTGTCCCATCTAGCGAACAATTTGTAGGACTGTTCATATAAATGTTTGAAGAGACGTCATTGTAGGGGAAGCTCTACTGAAAACATTGGTGCTTTTAATGAAAGTGTGGTCAAAGAATAAAATATAAATCTACGGTGCTCTCAGTATTTGGCATTGTTTAATAACACTTTTTTGCATATAGTCTTCATCTGTATAAAGTTGAAATCACCAAGAATTGAAGGCTGCCAAGTATGAAATTTTTATTCAGCGTTTAGACTCTGTTCTCAAGCAGTGTATATGTGAATAAACCAAATTAATTAGCTCTTAAAACCCAAAAGTAACTTTTGACAAACCTTTGAAAAAAAATAACTGACTGGTATGTCATTGGGTCGCATTTCTTTGAGAATGGTGTAGAAATGACCGTTTTCATCAGTGATGAATGCTAAAAATGTATGTTAACCAAATTTCGTCAAATTACAATTGCAAATTTCGATCAGCTAAACGGCGGATTCCATGTCATTTTCACGAAAACGATTTCACGAATGGTCATTTTCACGATACGAAAATCTAAACATAAGAGTTTAATTTAGGGAGGAACGTGAAGGCAGCTCCGAGGAAAAAATGGCTTTGCTCCAACACAGAATAAGGACTGTAGTGGCTAGTTACTACACTTACAAAGAGCAAGATCAAATTTTGGACTATTTCCGGATGTTTTCATACAATATTTAATGTTGTACAACAGAAAAATAAACCAACAACTGATAAATGATTTTCGTGAACATAGTCGTTCGTTAAAAAAGTCAACTTTGAATACCAAAAATTTTCTATGAAACTTTTTATATAAGCAACTGTTGTTGAGCGCTCTACTTAACTTGTTTGAAAAAAAAAAAACGCGCCAATGTAACATTTTGACGGAAAGTACATGTTTTCCACTTTTCCAATTTATTTTTCTTATATAGCATTTATGTGAATTGAACGAATTTTCAAAAATTAGATTGAAAAATGGTGAAAGTGGCAAATTTGCAAGCTTTGATAGAACAAAAAAAAATATATATATATCGCCGGATTCCGACAATTCTTCTATATATTAGGTGCGAAGTTTTGCTTAGCTGCAGCTTTTCGCAACTTTTTTTATGAATTTATTTCTATTCCAATATTTGTAGGAACAAATATTTTTATATATTCACATTTTCCAAGTTTTTACATTAATTGTATCAATTGTTAAAGATTACAGTGTGAAAGAAGGTGCATTGGCTTTAGAAAGGAGTTCCCTTAAGAGAAAGGGCCTTTTCATCCCCCTTTCGATAAAATATATAACTTCAAATGGTTTGCAAAAACAGAAGAGATTTGCCTTTACAGTGTTTTTTCTATATTATCTTGAAAACTATTGCACAATTTTTAACATTTTTGAAAGAAACATTGCCAAGTTAGTGGAAATTGTTTATCCATTTTGTATAACATCCCACCTATGTATGTGAGTTAGGCGTGTGCGCTAGCGGATTTTTGTCGTATTCCCAAATTTTTGATGATTTTTGATGATTTTTGAAGACTTCATATACTTCATATACTTCCATTGCAAAATGAAAGAGCCTACGTTATCTGTGTTTCAACCTGTTTGTATACAAAAACTCAATTGATATTTTGTTGTTTGTGGAACGCGGTATAGTTCTTGACTGCTAAGTTGGACCCCTGTTTAAAATATTTGTGCACTCACGTTCTAAGGTAAGCAATAAAAAATTAGTTTAATTTATCGAAGCCTCTACTACACTTAGTAATGCAATACTTGAAGGATATTCATTGTCAAAACGAAAGAAGTTGGAACTTGAGTTCTACGATTATGCTGACTTCTCTTTTTGGTATCATTTGTCTAGTCAATGATTTGCCACAAATCATTTCGGCATGAGTTGAATCCTTGTTGCTATATATTTCTTCAAAATTTATAGAAGAAAGATACTGAATTCTTAAAATATTTTTATTTCAGTATATATCAACTTATCGATAAAAAATTTTAAAATGTAGTCGGTTTGCCGAAAACAATAAGAAATATTATAAAGTTCTGCTCATAAATTTTTCAAAAACTTTGAAATAGTATAAAATGTCGCAATGATTTATGGGCTGATAATTATTATTATAATTATAGTCAACTAGTCATATACTTACTACGAGTATGAACAAAAAGAAACTCGTTTTGGAGAAGAATACCTCATGTATAGTATTACATCGCACGTGTCGGTGGCAACACTGAGAAAATTTAAATTTCCCCACGATTAAATTTACATTTATACATTCAATGTTGTTTAACTACAGTCAGCGAAAAAGCTATATATGCGTGCAATATTTTTATACATTTATCAGGATAAAAAGTTACTGTGGAAGTAACGGTAAAAAGTAAGTATGCAGAAAGCAAGAACAATTTGTAAAAAAGATTTTGCAATGTTGCTGTTGTTATTACTTTGAAAAGAGTACCGTTATCAGCAATTGTTCTATCTCGTCATTTTTTTATCGAAGGAAATTATTATATGTGCATTGTTCGTTAAAGCGATAAGTTTTTAATTTAAACTCATGATTTGGTTTCAAAAAATAAAATTTTTGTTTTTTAAAGGTGAAAGAATAAATAAGAGGCCAAATAATATATTTTTTTATAAATTATAAGAACAAGTTTTATTAGAAAAATATGCCACGCGGGTGCTTACTGAGTGAAACGGAACATGATAAAATTGAAAGATATCATGAAATGGTAGCGAATAATATTGAAATATCTAAAAAAATAAACAGGCATAGAAATACCATAGCAAAACTTTTGGAAGACCCTACTAATTTTTTTGAAATTGAAAGACCTGGTCGAAAGCCACTTGTCTACGGCAGAGCAAAGTGAGAGATTCGTCGCTTAGCTGCTTCAAAAGGCATGAGTGCAGCACAAATAACAGATAAGTTACATCTGAAAGTTTCGGAAAGAAGAGTTCAACAAATTTTAAGTGAAAGCAAATACCTAAAATATGAAAAAAAAAATTGACCAAACCGCTGTTCTTAAGCCTGCATAAGATGGCCAGATTGGAATTTGGTGAAACACACAAATTTTGAGACGTTGAGTGGCAATCAGTTATTTTTTCCGATGAAAGAAAATTCACCTTAGATGACCTTGATGGCTTACAAATGATTTGTAACGTTAAAAGGCTTCCACGCCAGATACGATCAGCACGCAATTTCCAGGGCGGATTGCTTATGTGTTGGGCAGCATTTGTCCAGCGTGGAAAGAATCCAATTAGCTTTGTATCCCATAAAATGAATTCTGAATATTAAGTTGAACTTCTTAATAATGTGCTTATAGAGTTTGCTTCTGAAAATAATGGTTATAACTGGACGTTTCAGCAAGATACTGCACCGAACCACTTTGGAAAATATACTAATCAGTTTTTCGAAGACAGGAAAATAGCAGCTCTGAAGAGGTTTGCAGTCCGATGGAATATTTGTGGGGTATTCTTGCACAAGAAGTTTATAAAAATGGAAGGCAATATCACATGGAAGGCAGCTTAAAAGATCTTAAATGAGCCGTCAAGGACAAATAGGCAAAAATTCTAGGGAATCTTGTCCAGAGACTATTGGACTCCATGCCACTGTGTATGAATACCACTTTGATCAACAAGGGTGCACCCTCAAACTACTAATATAAAGTTAAGCCATTTCTTATATGTTAAACAATGGAAATTAATAAAAGATTTGTTTTCCACATATAATAATTTCCTTCGATAAAAAAATGACGAGATAGAAAACTGGCTGATAAAGGTACTCTATTCATAGTAAATAACAAAAATAGCATTGCAAAATCCTTTCCACAAATCGTTCTTACTTTCTGCATTCTTACTTAATACCGTTATTTCCATAATAACTTTTTCTCCTGATAAATATATAAAAATATTGCAAGCACATACATATAGCTTTTTCGCTGACTGTACCTTTGAACGTTCGTTCGTCTAGTTGAATAAATTGAATATCTCAAATAAAGTTATAAAGCGATAGGCAGATGTTCATTTCATTTACTTGAAGCTTAATTGCAGGTGCAGCCGGTGGTTCTTTTCTCAGACTTCGAATTAAGTCAGTGATATTTTTTCGTAATATATTCATCAAATATGTTGCGCAATTTTTATGCAACATACTTTATTTTAAATTTTGTGATACTTGCGCAAGGTGAAGGGTAAGTGCTAAAACGTGTAGTGAGTGCATGGGTACATTTCGTTATAGATCCTGCTGAATAAGCCAAGCTATTGCTCCGACATGAACTTTTACCATAAGTCAATAATCATTTCTCAATCATTTCAATAATCATTCTTATGTGCGAAAGGAAGACAACAAGTGAAAGTTTGCAGTTAATTTAAATATAAAACACGCGATATTTCTGAAAATAGTGATTACCTCTTTTGAAAATTAAAATAGAACTCTGATATTTACGTCATAGTTAGCTTAACTTGAACTTACATATTCATCAACTTAATTCAAATCTAAAAGTATGTGTTACATGTGTCAGCAAATTAGTGAAATTTAAAAAAAAAAACTTAAAAATATGGACGAAAGTTGAAAAAAGGTTGCAGAAATTATCATTCAACACACAATTTTACACAAACTTACCTTAAGTTAGAAGAAACTAGTTTTATGAAAATGGACATAAGAGGACATCAACTACCACGCCCACCTTTAATGTGAGCGAAATTTTAGAAATGTAAGAAATTCTGACGCAATCTTTTTAATTTGCATTTTTTATTCAAGATGTTTAACTACTTACGTAAACATTTATTCACACTACAGCATTAGCATGCACCGATTCTCATTTTCTTTTAAATCGATAAATTAAATCTATTTTGATATTTGTGTTTGTCATAATATATAAATTAACATTGAATGGGTTAAGTCCATCAATAATCTAGGCTTGCTTCTACACTGAAAAATAAGTTCCAAAGTTCAGAGTAGCATATTTTGCTAGGAATGCTTGTTAGCCAAGTCCTTTATTAAACTCTGATAATCATGTATTCCGGATTAAATGTAATGGAGTTCGTACTTCAAGAAGACTTTCATTATTTCGGAGTCTTAAAATAATTTTGTTAAAGCATTTATTTTTTTCAAAGTCCTCAAAGCCTTCTTTTGTCAGCATTTAGCTTCAATATTGGAACATTACACAGTCCAATATGTTCCTCAATTCAACTCAATTTTACGAAAATACAAATAGTTTTCCTTCAGCATCTGGATAATTGCTGGCTTAATTAGGCAAACCAAATTTGGGTACAGTAAAAGGAAATAACCAGAGGCTGTTAATACTAGTAAAAGTGGAGACCAGTTGATAATAGAAAGATTTATTTATTTGCGTTTGCAGAAGTCTTACTTATGTGCAATAGTCCAATCATACTGGCTATTCATAAAAACTAACTAACACTTTGGCTCCCAACAGCTTTTTTGTAAAGTTCAGTGGAACCAATATATAGCGTTTTAAATGTTTCTCTAGTATGAGAGGTGCCACGTCTCATCCATCATAAAAAAAAGTCCTTGCAGTGGCGTGACTAGGTAGAGCAGAAAAGGGAAGTGGCCCGGGCTTGAAGGCGGCAGAATGGATGTTGGCATTCATTGAAATTTGCAAATACTTAGTATTAAAAATTTTTATTGATCAGAGCTTCAAAATTTTATTCAAGCTTATCCAAGTGACATGTTTTTTTTGTTGTTTTTCCTTAAGTTAAGATTTATAATTATTATACCCTACACCGTGGGTATATTCACATTGTCTCTCCGTTTGTAACACATCGAAGGGGGCGTGGCAGGTATGGAAAAGTATATATATTCTTGATCAGCGTCACCACCTGAGTCGATTTAGCGATGTCCGTCTGTCTGTCTGGGTGTCTGTTGAAATCAGTTTTACGGGAAAACCAAGAAATCTAATTGAATGAAACTATCACACACAGGTCACATCTTCTTGCAGGCATCTTGCTATTGAAAATGGGCAAAATCGGTTGACAGACACGCCTACCGCCCATACTCTATGTATATTTACCCCGGCCAATTTTGAAAAAAGTTTCAGCGATTTTGATGAAACTTGGTGATTTGGTGCACATGTGAACCAAATTAGGATTAGGCTGGGTTTCAAGTTTCCAAAGGGTCGTACAGGGGCGTGGCACAGCCCTAAATTTTATCATTAATACTACCATATCTTGTAAGCCGTTCAAGATATTGCAATTAAATTTGGTAAACGGATACATATAAAATATATCTTGAATTGTGATAAAAGTGGGCGGAATCGAAAAGTGGGCGTGGCACTTTTCAACTGTTAAAAATTTTGATTCCGTATATCTCAAAATTCGCACAAACGATTTCCATAAAAATTTTGAAGATGATGCCGCTGAAAGCAGTCATCAATACAAGCTCAGCTACTGGACCGAAAAAACTCGTTGAAGGGCGTGGCACAGCCCACAAATTTTATAAACGTTATATTTAAAGAACTAACAACGTAATCGTTATAAAATTTAATGAGGCAGATATACTTGCTATAAGGTCTCTTACTACAAAAATTTGGTCCAATAGTACCTGTGGGCGTGGCACCTCCCATATAAGCAAAAAACGTTTATTGTTATAGATAGTGTGCTATGAGAGTAATCTTCATAAAATTTGGTGTATAGATGTTAGTTACTATAAGCTTTAAAAATAAATTAATTTCGACAGGATTGCATCAGTGGGCGTGGCACCTCCCATATTAACATAAATTTAATAGCGCTGTTTTAAGTGAACTATTGCAGCAATTGGTATGAAATTTAACGTACGTATTTCTGTCGCTATAGGGCATATTTGAATCAAAAGTGGCTGAAATAGCATCAGTAGGCGTGGCACCTCCCATACAAATAAAATACGGTAAGTGGCATATTTATCGAAATATGTGAGCAATCATACTAAAATTTGGTGTTAAGGGTTTGATTATGGGTGTGCCACCGCCCAAAATTTTGAATTTTTGTTGCAGCATATATCGCAAACTATACAAGCTATTGAGCTAAAATTTAATATGAGGATGTCGATCGCGAATATAATTTGTTGTTCCAAAAGTGGGCGGAACTGGAGAAGTGGGCGTGGCATATTTCAAAATTTTCATTTCTATTCGATTTTTTCCAACATTTTCTACATTCTTTCGACTTTTTCAACCTTTCAACTTTTTCCAATATATCCTATATGTATTTGTTCGACATTTTCAACCTCTTTCAACTTCCTTCATAAGTTTCTTTATTTTTTCGACTTTTTCATCAACTTTGAATTGTTTAAAAATTTTTCAACCTTTTTCAACTTTTTTAGAGTTTTTCAACCTCTCTCAACTTTTTTCAACATTTTGCATATATTTTCGACATTTTCCAACCTCTGCCAACCTCTTCTAACATTTCACATTTTTTTCGACTTACTCAACCTCTTCAATGTCTTTTCAACATTTATTTAAAAGGTTATTTCAGTGCAGTGTAGGGTATGTGAGTTTCGGCCTGGCCGAAGATAACACCTTAACTTTTTTTTTGTTGTTTCTCTTTAAGTTAAGATTTATAATTATTTTAAAATTGTTATCATTAATTTCAGCATCTACACTGTAGTTGCACCCGGAACATTACGATCATATTTCAATTACAATGTAGCCGTAACTGTGTATTCGGCCGAAGGCCCTTGTGAGATTGAAATTAGCATATCGGGGTCTCAATTCAATGTATCCAAAGTAATCGATATCTTACCAATGTATACAAAAAATGTTGAGTTTGAGATGCCAAAATTGGAAAAAGATAATTACAGGTTATCTGTTAAAGGTCTTTCCGGAATAACATTTGAGAATTCAACGAACTTAAATTTTGAATCATACAATCCATTGGCTTATATTCAGATAGACAAACCGATTTATAAACCAGGAGACTTAGTTCAGTACCGAATAGTGTTTCTAAATCAAAAAACACAACCCGAGCAGTTGAAGAAACCAATGAATATTATAATTAAGGTGAGAAGATACATATATTTTATAATATATACATACCTACAGATACTTAAATACATTTTTCTTACACAAAATCGGATACAACGGATAACGACAGGATGGTAATGGCTATTCAATACAGGTGTTGAAAAATGTTAATATGACCTATGGTGTCTATACTGACAGTTTTCAACTTTCCGACCATCCCATGCGTGAGTTTTGGCATATTGTAGTGAATGATGGCGACACCACACTCCAGGAAAAATCTTTTGCAGTAAACAAATATGATTTACCAACATTTGAAGTATTCCTGGATGTACCCGCAAACGTTGCTTTAACAGACGAAGTCATCAGAATAACTGTACGATCAAAGTAAGTTCTGACAAAGAAGTTTGGAAATTTAATACTGCAGCATAATTAATTGATAAAAATTTTCAGATATACTTATGGTAAGCCCGTTAAAGGAAAGGCCAGTGTCACAGTTCAATTGTTTGGTCCGGAAAGAAATCCAAAAATAAGTGTAAGATTTAGGTCCATATTTTATTCTAGATTTATTAAATTTATTCATACGTTACACAAAAACTCCATCTCAACTTTTTCTAATTTAGATTTTACTAATCTAAAATTTGATGTTCAGGGGCTAAAACCAAAATCAATGTAGAAACATAAGTTTTTATTCAATTTACAAAAATTGATTTCTTTAATAGCCTTCCCTTTTTTTCCGAATAGAATCCGTCCTAAAATAAGCTCTTACCTTAAAAGTGCGTATTAATGGATGATTAAACTTTTGTCAATATCGATGTATTGTATATTATTTAAATTTTGGTTTAGAGAAGAAGTTTGCAAAATGACATGAGCGGCCTCCACAATCAAAAGTGCAAGGTCTAGTCACAGGAGTGAGTAATAGAGCATTTTCAATAATTTTTTTTTGGTATTAATTCAATTTATTTGATAAAAGTGATAATCTGGCATCATTGCATTATGTTTAAGTTTGACTTTTCGAAAGTTTTAAGAAAAACAATTAAAAATAAAAAAAGTTATAGTTGGCTGTGTTGGACCCTGTCTCATACAGAGCGCCTTGCGGTGACCATCACAAGTCCTTGGAAAATCATCTAAAATCAATCGGATTAGCAAAACTAGTTATTGAAATAAATAATCTAGTGCCTGATCGAAGGTTTTTTTTTTTTAAATCAACAAAATGACGGCTTCAGGAAATTTAAATACAGATTTCCGGGAAAATACCAACAGTTAATTGTTCATAAAAAATCGATATTTAAAAAAAAATTATTTCCGTCGATCAGGCACTAGCTTTTTATGTTTTTCAAAAACTGTGTAAATTTCATTGAAATCTATCAAGCGGTTTTCGAGTTACAGTGGTCACCAGTTCCGAAAACATAGTTTTGAGAAAAACGCATTTAAAGTTTTACACTCACATGAATGAGAGAAAGAGCCCTTTGGTTATTGCCGAGTAACTCTAAAAGTAATTGTCGGATTGACTTCAAATTTTCAGCATTTGTTCTTAAGATATTATTCTTTGAGAAATAGCAAAGAAAAAGAATCTATTTCTTGAATTTTCTGACTAAACCGGGCCCCTTAAGTAATTAAATTTAAGTCTAAGATTTTGGTCGCTGAGTCTGAATCTTAAATGAAACGAATGAAAATTCAAATTTTTCTTTTATACGATCACATATTTTTATGTACCAAATTCGAAGAGATATGTCGCTAGTCTTTTCTAAACATTGGGTGATTAATCGATTTTTTTTTCGAATCTCAGCTTAAAAGACAAAGAAGAGAAACTCAATTCCTTTGAAACGCCTTGATATCGATAACAACTCAAAAGGAAGAAGTTCTATTAAAACTGTTCCCAACCGTAAAAACACATCGATTTCGTGTACCGAAGTACAAGTCATTTAGTTGTTTAGTGCCTTTTAAAAACCGAAGCTATAGTTTTCGTGTGTGTTAAAATAACCTATACATTATTTTATTTACTTACAGAAAACATTCCCAATCAATGGAAAGGGACATGTTGAATTTAATATTTGGAGAGATTTGCCCAGACTCAAATCAGATAATTTCCCAATTGTCTATAGTGCGTATGCTCATGTCGAAGAAGAGCTAACTGGCATTGAGAAACATACACCGGATTCTCATTTTCGGCTTCATGAGCACAATGCTGCTATTACAGCCCCTAGTCATTTTTTGTCATATACTCCTGGCAAGCTCATTACTTACACAGTGGTAGGCCAAAAATTTGATGGTTCTCCAATACAGGACACTATCAATGAAGTGGAATTGAACATTAAAGAACTCGTATTTTATAGTACGTTTAATGAAAAAGGTATAGCAACTTTTAAATTTGTGCTACCAGATGGTTATTCAGCCAGTATTTATTGTAAATACCTTGGCAGCAAAAAATATGTTGGCAATGTAGATCCTATTGTTGTGAATGTAATGCCACCACCACCGGAAAGATTTCAGTTAAACATAAAAACACAAAGGTAAGGACAAATAACTTTACTTAATGATCTCAATCTTGCAGTGCATTAATTTATTTTAAATATTTTTCAGCCCACAATTGAAGAAAGATTTGTTTATCGAGGTAAAATGGACCGAGCCAATATATTATTTCACTTACATCGTTGTAGGACGTGGCAACATAATCACAGTAGAACGCATAGAAGTGCCAGCTGGCAGTCAATCGTACATCATTAAAATTAAGCCAACACTTGAAATGATACCAGAAGCAAATATTTTCGTGCAGTACATTTATAATGATAACTTTCGCTTTGAAGAGATAACAAAAGACTTTGAAGAAGATTTCCAAAATACTGTAAGTTTTTCTCGAACACCGCTTTGCGCTACAAAACAGAAATGCGCTTTTTTTACAGCTTGATATATCCGCAATAGCAGAGGCAAGCCCAGGAGATGATGTTGAAATTCAGATCACTACAGATCCCAATTCATATGTTGGAGTACTAGGTATTGATCAAAGCATTTTGCTCTACGGAGATAAGCATGATTTTAAGCAACATGAGATATTTAGTGACTTACGTGGGTATCGAACAATAACGCCCTATATTCCGGGTTCTGGCCGATATCCTGGAAAAATATCTGGCTTAGTATCACTGACGAATGCTCATTTTCCGTGGTCTAGTAAGTACTGAATAACTTTTTTTTTTAAGTTTTGTCTCTCTGTCGATCGTTTTTGAAGTGAAACTTCTTTAGCAGGGATGTGAACTGACATTATGTAGGTATAATGAAACGCAAAATGCGACAGTATGTTTTTAGCCGTACTTTCACATAGTATAATTTTTTCCTTAAAGGTAAGGATTAGTTGACGTGATCTAGAATAACTGCAGCAATAAAGAAAGATTTTGGTAGTTGATCAGCACAATGCTCCTAAAAATAGGAAATCTTTCCACGCTTATATCTCATCTTTTGGTTAACCGATCTCAAAGCTGATAGTTTTTGGGCACTTTGCTCGATGAGTACCTACTTTAATTTGATATACAATTTTTTGATGTAGCTATTCTAGATGCCGTCAACTTTTATCATTTTAATAAAACATTTTCGACTCATTCTATTGCTGTGTAGTTTTTTAAAGATTTAATTTCTACCACGTGTGAGCTGCACACATGATTTTTTTCCTTACTATTTGATACTTTTCGGCTGCCATATACCTGACCATAAACTTCGATTTTATTAAATAATTTTCACATTTTTCAATACTTTTAACTGTTATTGAGTTTTGAGTATAGTTACGCTCAAATTTGTCCCAGGTGTATTTGGTTGTATATATATTTCGTCTTATTTTTATAGCCAGAAGCTATTTCACAGGTTATCCTAAAGGCGCTGGCCCTAATTATGTACCACGAAAACGATTTCCGGAGACTTGGATATTTGACAATTTTAATGTGTAAGTACTTTATTTAAGAACACACAATGCCTCAAAAAATTTTCTGGAAATTTTGCTTGTACTCTCGGGCGGCTCTTATACATGATCAGTATTAAGGGAAAGTTTAATATTGTCGCCCTTTTAAAATACAGAGAAAATATTGTACCTTAAGAAAATTATAGGCATATTAGAAAGCATTTTAATTTCCGCACAAAAATGGGATGGAAATTTAATATATTGCCTAGTTGTTGTTAAACAGTTCTGTCTTTTCGGAAAAATAAAATCTTAAGTTCATTGAAAATTTTAATATTATAGTTCAAATGAGTTAGATATTTGATTTTGGAATAAAACATGAAATCTCCCCACAAAATAATAAAATTTTCTGTGACTTTACTTTTGCAGCTTTGCGAAAAATATTGATTTTTAGAACTTTGTAACAAATTATTATACTAGGTATGATCGCCAATGTCCCAGGTATAAATTTAATCTCTCTGTAGAAACGCTTGACCTTCCTTAACCTTCATCTGCTTCTTGTGTAGAAAACTACACATATGAGAATCTATTTTTGATTTTTTCAAAAACCAACAGTTAAAAGTGTATGACCGACCTTGTCACCAACATTATTTCGCAAACAAAAATGGATTGTTCGCTAAATAAATTTTTTTTTTTGGGATTTTATTCAAAAATTACGTTGGTGGCCCTTGTGTGTAGATTTCTACACATATGTACATTAGACATGTTCAAATAAATGGCATGCTTCAAGAACACTCGAATTTCGAAAATTTATTTATATTCGAGTATATCCTCATTTAAAAAAATTAAAAAAAATATCCAATATCCAATAGCCAGTACATCTACCATGTTAAATTTCATAACGATTGCGTTGTTGGTTCTCTTATTATGACGTTTATAAATATTGTAGGCTGTGCCACGCCCCTCAACGAGTTTTGCCAGTAAAGTGATATAGCTTGGTATGATGACTGTTTTTAGCGGTATTAACTTGAAAATTTTTATGAAAATCTTCAGTGCCGTTTTCGAGTAATATTGAATCAAAATTTTTAATTATTGAAAAATGCCACACCCACTTCTTTAACTCCGCCCACTTTGGTACAATGTAAGATATTTATGATTTTCATCTGTCTACGTTATAAAAATTAAAGTTTAGGGCTGTGCTACGCCCCTGTTAGAGTCTTTAAAAACTTAAACCTAGCTCAATCTTAATTTTATTTACATATGCACCATATCCTTAAGTTTCATCAAAATCGCTGTAGCCGTAATTATATATATATAGGTCATTTTTTTATTAACTGCGCACTTTGTTTTTTTTTTGACGTTTTTGAAAATTTTTTGAAACGAAATATCTCAAAAAGTATAGTAGATAGGATAAAAAATTATTTAATCATATTTGTAAAGAATGAGTATAAAATTATAAAAAAATTTAAAAAATTTAAATAAATTTTTAAAAACACTAAATATTTCAATTAAAAAATTTTTTCTCAAAATATTTGCAACATAACATATTTTTTTGTTTGGATTTTTTTACATGCTATTCCTCAATCAATCCTAAGAATGCATGTGCTTTCATACAATTTTAGCTCGTTTAATAATAGTAGATATTATTAGAAATAATAACAATAACATATGGTTTGTAACAGTCACATTGCTATTTGCTCCATAAATATTGATTTCAGAAAGCACTGACCCCACAAAATTGCACTGTTGAATTAATTTCAAGATTCGTGAGCTTATAATTTTGATTCTGAAAAGTTTTAGTCTTGAGAATTTGATGCCTTGTTAAAATATGTGATTTAATTTTCTAAATGCTGCAATTTTTTCATTCAAAAGTAAGTGTTCAACTAACATAAAATTGCACAATCATTAAAATATTTTAGAACAAATCAAACTCAATTCAGTTTTGTCCGGAAAATTCCGGACACTATAACTTCCTGGGTTATTACCGGATTTTCTATGAACTCAGATACTGGCTTTGCACTAACGAAGAATCCAACGAAGATACAAGTCTTCAAGCCATTTTTTATCAGCATCGACTTACCATACTCCGTAAAACAAGGTATGTCATCACTACCAAAACTTGCCTTATGTTTTTATTTATAAAATTTCTCATTTTTAAAGGTGAGATCATTGCCATTCCTGTATTGATTTTCAACTATATGAACAGAACAGTCTATACGGAGGTGACGATGGATAACTCTGACAATGAATTTGACTTCGTAGAGGCTACAAATGATATCGATGAGCGATCAGTAGATAAAGCAAAGGAATATAAACGCATTTCTCTTGCTGCAAATAGTGCTGGAAGTGTTTCATTTATGATAAAACCGAAAATTGTTGGCATCTTAACACTTAAGGTCACTGCTCTCAACGCATTGGCTGGCGACATCGTACATAAAACTCTAAAAGTGGAATCCGAGGGTGTTACACAATATCAGAATCATGCCTTCTTTATCAACCTAAATGGTAAACAGGAGAAGAGAGAGACAATAACACTAGATGTTCCTGCGAATGTGGTGCCATTTTCTGAGCGTGTAGAACTCTCAGCAGTCGGTGATATAATAGGTATATCTCTAAAATATATTGAAAACTTAGTACGTTTGCCAGTTGGCTATGGAGAGCAGAATATGATAAATTTTGTGCCAAGCATATTAGCTTTAAAGTATTTGCAGGTAAGAAAGTTTCAATTATATTATATATAAAAATAAAATTCATTTAATAATTAATTTTCAGACCGTTGATCGGCAACTGCCAAATGTAACAAAGACGGCTCGTAAAATTTTAAAAATAGGTTTCCAGCGTGAACAAAACTTTCGACATGGAGATGGATCGTATAGTGCTTATGGTAAATCGGATAGAGATGACATAAGAGAATTTACTGGTAGCACTTTGCTTACAGCTTATGTTATCCGATACTTTCAACAGGCTTCTGAGTTTATTGATATCGATCAGGAAGTTATTGCGAAATCTATTAAGTTTTTAGTTTCGAAACAAACTACAAACGGAAACTTTGCTGAGTTTGGTCATCTTTTAGACTTTCCCAACTTAAACGAAATAAGCCTCTCTGCTTTTGTGCTGTTGACATTTTTGGAAAATAAGGTAAGTTGCAGGAACACATAAAATGTAAATTTTATTGTAAAAGTTTGATGATTTAATTGGAAGTACGTTCCACGGGTTTTTCAACGGACCAATAGAAATAACTTAAAGTTTTTGACCTTTAGTTAATTTTAAGCATTAAACATAATGAACGTCATACATCAATAAGACTTTGAAGGTGACTCTTACAAAATTGTATTAGAGAAACTATGGAAAAATGTTAATTTCAACGGTATATGTGTATAGCTTCACGATATCCTTTCTTTTCTAGGATAATGTTTCAAAATACGATAATAACATCAAAAAAGGTATCGATTTCTTGATTAGACGACTTGATGAAACGAATGATATCTACGCGCTGTCTATTACTGCATTAGTATTACAAAAAGCCAACCATCCATTAGCTGACGAAGTGTTGTCTAAACTTAAGTCTATTTCCAAAAATGAAAACGGTTTCACCTGGTGGTCCATTGAAACAAAAAAACAAAAGCGACATTTATCTCATGCTTACAAGAGTACAGATATAGAGATCACTTCATACATTTTACTAGCAATGCTTGAGAAAGGACCTACGGAAAATGTGTTGCCTATCATCAAGTGGTTAACAATGCAACGTAATAGCAATGGAGGTTTTACTTCGACGCAGGACACGGTAGTGGGCTTACAAGCACTTATTAAGTTTGCAGAGAAAACAGGTCTCTCTCGTACTGGTTCAATGGATATTGAATATGTTTGTGAGGGAATTGGCGTTGAAGATAAGGGAACAATAACAATCATACCAGAAAATTTAATGATACTTAACACTCATGAGGTAATTTCGCTCATCTGATTATGTCTGATAATCGTCTTCTAAATTCTTAAGATTTGTATAATTATAGCTACCAAAGAACACACGTAAAGTTGAGTTTACTGCAAAGGGAAATGCCTCATCGCTGGTGCAATTATCATATAGTTACAATACCGTTGACAAGGAGCCCGAACAAAGTTTTCGTTTAGGTGTCACCGTCAGAGAAAATACACCACCAAAACTACTTGTTATCGATATATGTGCTGAGTTTGTTCCAATTGATATCGACAGTGAAGAAAAGAAAACAAATATGATCGTCATTGAAGTCGATTTACCCTCTGGCTATACAATTGGCAGCGAAGATCTCCAAAAGATAAGAGATTTTAGAACGATTTTGTTTACGGAAACGAAAAAATCGGATACAGTAGCTATAATCTATTTGCATAGTTTGGAAGTTGCCGAACATAAATGCATTTCAGTTGCAGCCACCAAAATACATGAAGTTGCAAAACAAAAGCCTGTTCCCGTACTTATATATGATTATTATGATAAGGAACGTAGGGCAACAGAGTACTATGAAGTGAAATCGTCCCTATGTGAAATATGTGAAGGTCGCAATTGTGTACTGGGTTGTAAAAATAGAAAGAGTATTTCGAGAACTCCAATTGAGTCATCTGCATTTGAGATATAATATTTGTCAAACTGAAATTTTGAAACATTTATGTTTTTAATCTCTATACATATAATTTGGTCATAACCTTAATTACTTGAGTTTAAAGTTTGAAACATTTATTATGCACAAAAACAAAACAACAAAATATATTTCTATTAAGTTATTCTATCAATTATTTAAGTAAAAAATTTTTGTTTAAAGAAAATAATATGAAGTTCTTTTCTTTATCAGAAAATCGAATGCGGCAATATATTTTTACAAAGATTTAGTGAATGGAAGTATTAAACGTTAATCGATTAAAGGCTTCTATCAATTGTAGCTCAACTGTCCGCTTTATTGGAAGTGATGCTTAGTAGAATTGAATTAAACTTGTTTTCTTATTTCAAGTCGATAGTTAAAATGTTGGAAATTTTTTATTCCGCGTAGCGATGGGTAAGTAAACTGGAAATGCTGGTATATTAAATACTTTGGCTTAATCAGTTCATATGACCTTTATTTGTATAAATTTGTAAATTTTTTTTTTGTAATTCAAAATATACCGTTATTTCAGCAGTAACACTAGTGAACGTCCATAAATTACGTAAAGAGTTTTTCTGAAAATTCGGACCCCCTTCCCCTTGGTGAGATTTGGTGAGCACTACCTTCTCAAAAACCTAAAATTTGTTTTTGCATTACCTTATAACACACAGATGCAACATAGACTGTTTTTCAAATTCAAATAAAAAACTAACTATGCTACCTCTGTTACTCAAATTTGAATTTTGAAAAGAAAAAACATGCTTGATTCAAAGATTAGATGTCTTTTTTCAAAATTTGCGAAAGTTTTAAAAGGAGAAGAATAGAAATGTTATATTGTACAAAAACAACGAAAGGGTTAAATATCGCACGTCTCGATGGCAACCCTGTGAAAATTTAGTTTTCCCCACAATTAGACTTACATCTATACATTCGATGTTGTTCAACTAACTTTGAACGTTCGTTTGTCAAGTTGAATAAATTTAACATCTCAAAGTTATAAAGAGGTAGGCAGATGCTTATTGCATTTATTTGAAGTTTAACTGCAGGTGCAGTCGGTGGTTCTATGCTCAGACTTCGAATTTAAGTAGTGATATTTTTTTGTAATATATTCATCAAACATGTTGCGTAATTTTTATGCAGCATACTTCATTTTAAATTTTGTGATAATTGCGCAAAGTGAAGGGTAAGTGCCAAAACGGGTCTCAGTTACACCAGATGCAATCTTTCCACCATTTGATTCTGGTCATTTGATTGAAAGGAACTTTTCAGAATATGAACAAGAAATTAACATTCGGTTTATTGCTTCAATACCGGAACATTCCTCACAGCATTGGCTTAGTTGTTTTTTGCCGCCTTCCGGAATTTGTTAGATAACATCTTCCTTGAAGTAGTAAAACTGTGGCTTGTCGATCGTGAATACCAAGATGTGGATCGTTTTCTTTAGATTATAGAGTAAATTTTCTTCATTTTTATATGCAATGTAGGTGTGTGCTCAGTATTTTCGAATTTTTTTTTCCATGAACATTTATCGCTTACATTTTGTTGCATCAATAATTTTACTTTTTATTTTTTGATTTGAGGCGCCACACTCTCAAGCTTTTTGTATATAAGTTTCAAGTATATCTGCATCAGACACTTGTTTCTAGAAATTCAGTAATGTAGTTTTTATTATTGCAATTTGTGAAAAACTTATTGAATTATGTTAATATGTAGTATTTACCTACAATAATAAATAGAACGTTTTAAGATAATAATAATAAAATTCGCATACAAATAGAATGCGACTTAACAGCTAAATATAGTTTAGAGTGCAACGTGGTGCTGACCTTTTTTTAGCTTAGCAAATGAAGGATTTTATAATTTGTTGCTCGACTGTGTGCTTCGTTGAGTTTATTTGAATAAATTGAATAAAACTTGTTATCTTGCTTCAAGACGTTAATTAAAATGCTCGAAGTTTTTTATTCCGCGATTTGTTGTAATAATATTATGTTATTTTAAGTAAACTGAAGGTGCTGGCACATCTTAGCTTTAATTAGTAAATATTACACTTATTGGTATAAACTTGTACTTGACGAGACGAAATGATAGTAAAATGTTTTTATTAAAATTTTAAATAAAGCGTCTATACCGTGATTGCACCAGGAACATTACGCCCATATTTCAATTACACTGTAGCCGTTACTGTGCATGAGGCTGAAGAGCCTTGTGAAATCGAAGTTAGCATATTTAGTTCTGCATATAGCATATCAAAGACTATTGAAATGCCACCAATGTCTACAAAAACTGTTGAGTTTGAGATGCCAAAATTGGAAAGAGGTTATTACAGGTTATCGGTTAAAGGTGTCTCCGGTATAACATTTGAGAATTCAACGGACTTAAGATTTGTTAACTACGATCCTTTGGTCTACATACAGATAGACAAACCAATCTATAAACCAGGAGACTTAGTTCAATTTCGTGTTTTGTTCTTAAATCAGAAAACATATCCTGAACATTTAAAGAAACCTATGACAATTGCTATTAAGGTGAGTACAAATAATTTTCTATGTAACAAAAAGGTGCATAATCAAACTGTTCTGATTGTTAAAGTTTAATTATGTTCTTTAAAAAGTCTAAAAAATAAACTGATAAATTGTTCATTTTCATGCGTCACTTATACACGCCACTCGATAACAAATAGGATGGTGATTACAATACAATACAACAGTGGAAAAATATAAGTTTAACACATGGCGTCTACACTGGCAATTTCCAACTTTCCGATCATTCTATGCGAGATTGGTGGCGAATTGATGTAACCGACGGAAAAAAAAGTCTTCAGGAAAAATCGTTTGGAGTAATCAAATATGATTTACCAAATTTTGAAGTGTTTGTTGATGTATCAGAAAACGTTGCTGTAACCGATGAATTCATGACATTAACTGTAAGAGCAAAGTAGGTTTTGACTTAAAAAGCTTAGTAAGTAGAACTCTATGATTGTCTCATGTGTTTTTCAGATATACTTTTGGTAAACCGGTAAAAGGCAAGGCAACCATATCAATTACACAAGACGATTTTCCAAGTTTAACAACAAGGGTATGTTGGGAGTGTGCTTACAAAATCATAAATTGAATAAGTGATGAAAGCATGACAAATTACCCTTAGATCTTACTAAATTAAGTAACTCACTAATCTTAAGTTGTAAATTTCCCGAAAACGTTTCCGGTTGCTGGAAAAGGACATGTTGAACTCGATATTTGGAAAGATTTACCAAACTTAGAGGAAACTTCATACGGAAAAGTCCGTTATCGGATTGATGCTAGCTTAGAAGACAATCTTACAGGCAAAAAGGAGAATGCTCCAACGAAAATATTTAATTTGCATGAGAATGATATTGTCATGACTGCACTCAACAGACATAATATATATCACATTGACAAAGTAACTGCGTACACAGTGGTTGGTAAAAAATTTAATGGTTCTCCAGTAGAGGATGACATGAATGCCGTGGAGCTGGAGATCAGAGGTTTTAAGTTTTACAGTCTGTTCAATAAAAATGGCTTAGCAACATTTCACTTTGTGCTGCCAGATCTTATATATCCGTCTATTGTTTATTCTAGTTATCTTGGAACTAGAACTAACTTGGGTAAAATTTCGCCTAAGGTGGTGAGCAATCTTGAGCCAGAAAGATTTCAGTTAATCTTGATAACACAAAAGTAAGCTAAATTTAATTTCAAAACTGATTATATATTTAAAAGTAATTTGTAAATTTCTTAAGGCCACGATTAAAGAAAGATATCCTCATTGAGGTTAAATGGACTGAGCCAATTACTTATTTTGTCTACATTGTGGTAGCTCGTGGTAACATCGTCAAAGTGGAACGCGTAGAAGTGCCAAATGACAGTCAATCGTATATCATCAATATAATACCAACATTTGATATGATACCCGAGGCTAGCATATTCGTTCAGTACATCTTTGACAACAATCTTCGTTTTGAGGAGCAAACTATAGAATTCGAAAATGAATTCGAGAATACTGTTGGTTTATTTATAATACCTTACCATAGAAACCTGTACATAATACACATATATATATTTATAGCTAGAAATATCTGCATCTGCTGAGGCAAGCCCAGGGGATGATATTGAATTCCAAATATCAACAGATCCCAATTCATATGTTGGACTTCTAGGTATTGACCAAAGCATACTACTCTATGGAACCGATCACGATTTGGATCAAAACAAAGTATTTAATGGCTTACGTGGGTATCAAACACGAACGCCTGAAATTTCGGGTTCAGGACGTTATCCGGGAAAGATATCTGGATTAGTATCTTTGACAAATGCTCATTTTCCATGGTATTGTAAGTGATAAATGATTTTTATAACATAGTTGAACAAAAAAATAACTGACAGATATAAAATTTCTGACGGCTTTGCGACTATAAAAGATATTGTTCATAGTTCAAGACTAAATATATTGCATTTAGTTTTAGATGAACGTGGCACATTTTCAAATTACAATATAATTACATAGTAGCACGAGGTGAAATTCTTATCCAATTTCGAATATTCAGTCGTGAAAGGCAGTCGTACGCCTCAATTGTGTTTATTCAAACTATGTTTCGTCGCTTATTTATTTGGACAGCGTATATTCGTCGCCGCTTTACCGCCACCGCTCTAATTCTGGGCATTGCATTTAGACCAGTGACAGTGCTGTCGTTTCGAAAAAAATTTATGTGCTCAATTTAATATTTTTGGGCGGCACTTTGTGAAAATGGGTAGTACTACACTAATATAGTTGTACTTACACCTACTCATACTAAGATAGTAAGAAAGTATTAATGAAAGTTAACAGTATTTGTTGAAATTCATTTATTATAGTATGCATTTATTGCATGAAGCTAATTGAAGGACAGATTCTTTATCTGTGTTGGTACCATCTTCGGTTAAATTGGCGGCTTCTGCTTTCGACTTTGTTAGAAACCTATAATAAAAAAATAAATCATTTTCCTATCAAGTTATACCTTGGTAAATTTGTGGCAAAAGAAAAAAATACATTAAATATGTATATTTAAATACGCGCACAAGAAAAATTAATACAAGCGAAATTAGTCGCGTTCTAAAGGTATGAATCTTTCATGAATCATAAATTATGATCGTTCATAGTGCAATTGTAAGGGTTGATGCGATGCTAAAATTATTCTCCTTTCTTATACATTTTTGAGCGCCTAATGTCAAAAGTAGTAAACCAAAATATTGAGCGATGATTTTGACACTTCAAGAATTAAATATTTCAGTTTCACGGATGAGTTTAATAACTTGCATGCCATTATAATTGAAGCATGAGAGATCAAAGAATGGTGGGGTAGTTCAAATTGCGGATTGGTTGGAACAAATTTTGGGTAGTACACATTGAGGGTTGGGTACTAGAGTAGTACGCGTGGCTGAAGGGTAGTACAAAAGCACTATTGTAGTACAAACGACAGCACTGACCAGTGATCGGCAAAGAGCGAAAATCAAATTTTTCCTTGCGCTCAAAAAAAAAGGAAATCAAAAGCTCTCTCACCACTGAGAGAAATTCTGGTATGTTTTAATTTGTTTGCATACAACAACTACAATTTTCATATTGCGTTCGAAGTTCTTTGTTTATAGCTCTTTGAATCTATTTCTTACCGAGTGGATAGGAACAAATTATCTAAAGAAAATTCATTCAAAATTTATAAAGTGAAGCTATAAAAAAATTCAGTTTTTATGAAAAATTATGATATTTTTTTTTTTTTTTGTTAATTGAATATGTGGCAAGGAAGTCCAGTTTTCATGAAAAATAATCTAAAAATCATTTCCCCTTTCACTAAATAACTGCAGAACCTCTTTGCTTACATTTAAAAAAAAATTTCATATTCAAAAAGATATTCAAATGATAACGAAATTATGTAACTGAATTTTCGTTTTCTATAAATTAAATTTGTTTCAGACTTTTTCTTATTTTCACTAATTGAGTCGCTAGAAATTTGCTCATGCTCAAAAAACCGTTTTTTCGAATCATAAAATTTCCCTCTCATTATCCTGTTTGCTATAAAAATCTACATGAACAGACAAGAAATGTCTTTCTATTTTCCCTTTATGTATTTCCCCTAAAACGCGCATGTAAATCAAACATTGCGGTTGACCAAAAAAATTTTCTGCGAAAAAATAAGGTTTTTCCCATTTCACGTTAAGCATTTTTCGCAGTGCACTAAATAAAATGCGCAGCGCGAACATACTCATTCAACGTTTCAATTCAAACTGGAGTGTTGAATTAGTTAAGCAAGAGCGAATGCTTATGCTCTTCGCTTGGCCACGGCCAGATGAGCTGCCGGTCACTGATTTAGACTGAAACGTAACAGTGTTGTTGTTTATATTTCACTTAGCTTACTGTGTGCGAATATACCATAACAAAAAAAACAAAATCAACAAAAATCGGTCACTAATTGAATTCAACACTAATCTTTGAGCCGATGCAGTGAAAATTTGTAAGGAACCCAGGAAAACTATGGAGCATAGTAAGACGAAATTTCTTCTCTTTTTTGTTGTATGCTTATTTGCCATTATTTTTAAGTCTCAGAGCCGACTTTAGGGGCGCCAAAATCATGCTTTTGCACGTGTCCTCGCGCTTTAAAAAGGATTCTTGCGCCACATTTTTATTTTTTTAAATTGCGCTTAAACTTTTTGGGCTGTTTTTATAGCGACGTAGCCGCAAACGCCAGAGTTAGGACACTGGCGGCATGCTAAGAACTGCAAGTCTGGGAAAATTAACGCCTAAACGTTATATATATTAAGATAAAGAAATTGATGTTTCAAGAAAACAAATACTCCTCAAATACTCCAAAATTGATTTCATAAATATTACTTTGGAAAGTTGATTGGCTTTAAGTTACGTTTCAGAAAATATGTATCTCTCTCAATCAAAAGTTCTTGAAAAGTTTTCTACAATGTAATTATATCACTGAATTTATATGCTCTGCAGTGCCAAGTAGAGTAAGAAATGTTATCATGAATTAGTTTTATGTTTTCTGATAACCAAATCTACGATTTTCATAGCTAGAAAAGTTGGAATTGGTTCAGGTAGCCGTAGATCTGGCGATCCTGTACCTCGAACACGTTTCCCGGAGACTTGGATATTTGATAATTTCTATATGTAAGTTTTTTTTGTTTTTATTAAAATATTTGAAATTTGACTATTTGTTTGAGAGGAAAAATTAAAAAAATTTTGCATTTAGGAGCCCTATAGTTCTAAATAAATCGCTGTACTAGTGATAAAAATGATCCATGAAATCTTAAATCGAAAAATAGATTAAATATTTAATATATATGTAAAATACATTCAATTAATATTCATCTTCTCTACACTTGTAAGTGTGGTGAATTCAATTTTTGAATGGTAGCAAAACCATTTACGGCACGTTTAACAATAATCAATTAAGCCCCTCTTCTTCCACAATCTGATGCATTCCATTTAAAAAAATATTTTGTTTTTACTTAATCAGAAAACATTGCTAAATAGATGACACTTCCCCAAGTTCAAACATTAGACTGGGAATGCCAACTAGTTCATCGTATTCGTAGACTCAGAAAATTCAAAAAAATTTTCGGTCTTAAGAAAAATTATGAAGTGACTTGTAACATACCTAAAAAATGGCTTACTACTTATATGAACTAAAGCATGGTGCGTTGAGCCCTAAAATTAATTGTCGTTCCATATTTTGAGTGCGTTTCAGCCAAAATCTATTTTTAAACATAACAAAATTAGTTGATTTCCAATCGGACATCTAGAACAAGCCATTTATGTGAACAGGTCTAATAAACGTAGGTGTTATGGAAATAAAAAATCATTAAAAATCCAGGATGCAGAAAAGTTGGCTACTTGCGATGTATTTTTAGCATTGCTCTAAAATAGTGTTTGAGAAACCTCAAAGCACAAAATGTCATTTGTAAATATGGTGTTTTCGAAATAATATGAGTGTGCATATTTTGGCATTTTTGAGCTCAAGTGACATGGTTTTCAAAAGATCTCTTTTAAACAATTTTTTGCAACTTTTCCAATATTTTTGAGTACGGAATGATTATTTTTAGTATAATATTTTCATTATATTATCGAAAACGTGATTAAGAATTATATAATTAGAATGTTGTATACTAACAAAATAATTTTTTTTTTTTATATAGCAGAGAGCAAAAAAATAATTTTTATATCATTACATAAACAAATGTATATCATTACGAATGTTTCTTTTGTTTTGCAACTCAAATAAATTATCTTAATTGCTCTTCGAGGTAAAACAGCACACTAATTTCTTAAATTTTCAAAACTTTCTAGAACAAATCAGTCGCAATTATGTTTTACCAAAAAGATTCCAGACACTATAACTTCCTGGGTCATAAGCGGCTTCTCCATGAACTCAAATACTGGCTTTGCATTAACAAAGAATCCAACGAAGATAAAAGTCTTCAAACCATTTTTTATCACCATCAACTTACCGTACTCCATAAAGCAAGGTACATAGCCACTAACAAAACCAATCCATATGTTTTCTGCTATAATATTTTACAATTTTACAGGTGAGATCATTGCCATTCCTGTATTAGTTTTCAACTATATGAACAAAACAGTTCCTACGGAAGTGACGTTGGATAATTCTGATAATGAATTTGACTTCGTAAAAGCTACCAATGAAATTGAGGAGCGCACTGTAAATAAAACGAAATATTCTAAGCGTATTTCTCTTCCATCGAAAAGTGCTGGAAAGGTTTTCTTTATGATTAGGCCGAAAACAGTTGGTATAACAACAATTAAAGCAGCAGCTGTCACTGCGTTGGCTGGAGATAGCGTACACCAGAAATTAAAGGTTGAAGCAGAAGGTGTACCACAATATCACAATCGGGCTTTCTTTATCAACTTAAACAATGAACGAGAGCAGAGAGAGACCATAACAATAGATGTTCCTGCCAATGCCGTGCCACAATCTGAGTATGTCGAACTCTCAGCGATCGGCGATTTAATAGGACTGCCAATCTCACATATCAAAAACTTAATACACTTGCCAATCGGGTACGGGGAACAAAATATGATAAACTTTGTGCTGAGCTTACTAATTTTAAAGTATCTGAAAGTAAATGAGTATTTTGTATAAATGAGTAACATTTTTCATTAAAGAAAACTTATTTCCAGACCACTGATCTACAAATGCCGAATGTAACAAAAACTGCTGAGAAAACATTGAAAATAGGTTTTGCAACTGAACTACGTTTTCGTAATGATGATGGATCCTATAGCGAATATGTTAAATCAGACACAAATGGAATAACCCATGGCAGTACTTGGCTAACTGCTTATGTAGCACGATCATTTCAACAGGCTTCTGAATTTATTGATATCGATCAGGAAATTATTGCAAAGTCTTTTGAATTTTTAGCAACAAAACAAACAACAAATGGTAACTTTGCT
This sequence comes from Tricholauxania praeusta, assembly GCA_949775025.1. Lineage (NCBI taxonomy): Eukaryota > Metazoa > Arthropoda > Insecta > Diptera > Lauxaniidae > Tricholauxania > Tricholauxania praeusta. Next base: position 14,328,783 of record OX459030.1, read on the forward strand.
GAGTTTGGCGACCTTTTAGAGTTTCCACACTTAAACGACAAAAGTCGCACAGCTTTTGTGCTGCTAGCGTTTTTGGAAGATACGGTAGATGATTTTTAGTGTATATTTAGTTGTGAAGATATTTTATCTTTATAATTTAAAAAAATATTTAAGATATTTTGCTTAACAAGAATTTATTCTTTATAGAAGATTTCTTCAAATTACGAAAAGCTCATCAACAAGGGAATTGAATTTTTAATCAGAAACCTTGATGAAAGGGATGATATTTACTCGCGGTCTATTACCGCGTTGGTGTTACAAAAAACAAATCATTCATCGGCAGACAAGTATTTGATTAAACTTATGTCCTCTGCCAAAAACGAGAATGGTCTAACATGGTGGTCTGCTGATATTCAAACACAGAGAAGTCAAAAATACGCCTTCAAGAGCAGCGATATAGAAATCACTTCCTACATTTTACTAGCAATGCTTGAGAAAGGACCTACGGAAAATGTGCTGCCCATCATCAAATGGTTAACGATGCAGCGTAATAGCAATGGTGGATTTACTTCGACGCAGGACACAGTAGTTGGCTTACAAGCGCTAATTAAATTTGCATGGAAAACCGGTCTGTCTCATACTGGTTCAATGGATATTGAATATATTTCTGAAGGCAATGGCATTGAAAACAAAGGAACCATAACAATCATACCAGAAAAGTTAATGATGCTTAATACCCATGAGGTAATATTGCTCATGCAATTATGGCTAATCATTTTCTGCTAAATACTAAATATCTTTATAATTACAGTTACCAATGCGTACACGTAAAGTTGCTATTACTGCAAAGGGAAATGCCTCATCTCTGGTGCAATTATCCTATAAATACAACACCATTGACAAGGAGTCTGATCAAAGCTTTCGTTTAAATGTAACCGTTAGAGAAAATACGCCACCAAAACAACTTATTATCGATATATGTGCTGAGTTTGTTCCAATTAATACTGAGAGTGAAGGAAAGAAAACAAATATGATCGTTATTGAAGTCAATTTACCTTCCGGGTATACCACTGGCAGCGAAGATCTTCAAACGATAAGAGATTTTAAGACCATTTTGTTTACCGAAACAAAAAAGTCAGATACAGTTGCCATAATATATTTACATAGTCTGGAAGTTGGAAATGAGCACTGCTTTTCAGTAACAGCAACCAAAATACACGAAGTTGCAAAACAAAGGCCCGTCCCGGTAGTTTTATATGATTACGACTACGATAAAAAACGTAGTGCCACACAGTACTATGAAATCAAGTCGTCTCTTTGTGAAATATGTGATGGTGACGATTGTGCGGTTGGTTGTAGAAATAGTGAACCGATATCTTCAGATGGATCTATTTTTGATTTATAAAACAAGTTATGCAGATATATCTAAAGTCAACTGTCTAGTTTTTTAATAAATAAAATACTATTTAATCAAATACCTGAATTTGGATTTTAAGGGTTTCAGTTCTCTTCGTTATCTTACGTTCTGAATTTATTTTACTAATTAATTTGACAGTTTAACTTAAATTAAATTAAACAAGTTAAGGTGTTATCTTCGGCCAGGCCGAAACTCACATACCCTACACTGCACTAAAAGTACCTTTTCAACAAATGTCAGAAAAGACGTTGAAGAGGTTGAATAAGTCGCAAAAAATGTGAAATGTTAGAAAGGTTGACAGAGGTTGAAAAATGTTAAAAAAGTCGTAAATATATGCAAAATGTTGAAAAAAGTTGAGAGAGGTTGAAAAACTCAAAAAAAATTAAAGAGGTTGAAACTATTCAAAATTGATGAAAAAGTCGAAAAAATAAAGAAACTTATGAAGAGAGTTAAATGAGGTTGAATAAGTTGAACAAATACATATAGGATATATTGGAAGAAATTAAAGGGTTGAAAAAGTCGAAAGAATATAGAAAATGTTGAAATAATCGAATTGAAATGAAAAATTAGAAATATGCCACGACCACTTCTCTAATTCCACCCACTTTTGGTTCAATAAATTATATTCGTGATCGACATCCTCACATTAAATTTTAGCACAATAGCTTGTATAGTTTGCGATATATGCTGCAGTTAATTTTAAAATTAAGGGTGGTGACACACCCACTGGTACAATCCAGCCCAATTTTGATCCAGAAATAGCTTTTCATAAGCAAACCCCTTACACCAAATTTTAGTATGATTGCTCACATATCTCTACAAATATTTTATTTGTATGGGAGGTGCCACGCCCACTGGTAAGATTTCAGCCACTTTTGATTCAGGTATACTCTATAGAAACTGAACCACTTACATTAAATTTCATAGGAATTCAACTCAATAGTTCACTAAAAACAGCGCTTACAAATTTATGTTAATATGGGAGGTGCCACGCCCACTAACACAATCCTGTCAAAATTTATTTATTTTTAAAGCTTATAGCAACTGACATCTACACACCAAATTTTATGAAGAGAACTCTCATAGCACACTATCTATAACAACAAACTTTTTTTGCTTATATAGGAGATGCCACGCCCACAGCTACTATTAGAAAAAATGTTTGTAATAAGAGACCTTATAGCAAGTATACCTACCTCATTAAATTTCATAACGATTACGTTATTAGTTCTCTAAATATAACGTTTATAAATATTTTGGGTGGTGCCACGCCCTTCAACGAGTTTTTTCAGTAAAGTGGCTGAAATTGTATTGATGACTGCTTTCAGAGGCAACATCTCCAAAATTTTTATGAAAATCGTTTGTGCAATTTTGAGATATACGGAATCAAAATTTTTAACAGTTGAACAGTGCCACGGCCACTTTTTCAATTCCGCCCACTTTCATAACAATTCAAGACATATTTGATATGTATCCATTTACCAAATTTCATCGCAATATCTTGAACGGTTTACAAGATATGGTAGTATAAAGGATACAATTTAGGGCTGTTCCACGCCCCTGTTCGATCCTTTGGAAGCTTGAAACCCAGCTTAATCCTAATTTGGCTTACATGTGCACCAAGTCACCAAGTTTCATCAAAATCGCTTCAACTTTTTCCAAAATTGGTTTGGGTTAATATACATAGAGCATGGGCGGTAGGCGTGTCCGTTAACCGATTTCGCCCATTTTCAATAGCAAGATGCCTGCAAGAAGGTGTGATCTGTGTGTGAAAGTTTCATTCAATTAGCTTTCTTGTTTTTCCCGTAAACCTGACAGACAGACAGACAGACAGAGAGACAGAGAGACAGAGAGACAGAGAGACAGAGAGACAGAGAGACAGACAGACAGACAGACAGACAGACAGACAGACAGACAGACAGACAGACAGACAGACAGACAGACAGACAGACAGACAGACAGACAGACAGACAGACAGACAGACAGACAGACAGACAGACAGACAGACAGACAGACAGACAGACAGATAGACAGACAGACAGACAGACAGACAACTCAGGTGGTGACGCTGATCAAGAATATATGTACTTTTCCATACCTGCCACGCCCCCTTCTATGTGTTACAAACGGGAGAACAAAGTGAATATACCCTCGGTGTAGGGTATAAAAACAGTAAAAAGAGTTAAGTATAATTAAAATGGGGCTGGGTACCTTGAAAGTTTTCAAAAGTTTAAAAAAAATATTTATAAAGAAGTATATGTTTTTTGTCCGAATTTAATTATTTGGTTTTGCCAATTTTTAAGTTTAACTTATAACGTTAACTATTCTCTATTTTGTCCGCAGAAATAAGAAATATTATAAATTTCATCTCATTAATTTTTCAAAAACATTGAAATAGCATGAAATGTCGCAATGATTTATGGGCTGATAATCAACTAGTCATATACTACGAGTACGAGCAAAAAGAAACTCGTTTTGGCGAAGAATGCCTAATGTGTAGTATTATATCGCACATATCGTTGGCATCACTGAGAAAATTAAATTTTCCCCACAATTAAATTTACATTTATACATTCGATGTTGTTCAACTAACTTTGAACGTTCGTTTGTCAAGTTGAATAAATTTAACATCTCAAAGTTATAAAGAGGTAGGCAGATGCTTATTGCATTTATTTGAAGTTTAACTGCAGCTGCAGTCAGAGGTTCTATTTTCAGACTTCGAATTAAACTAGTGATATTTTTTTGTAATATATTCATCAAATATGTTACGTTCTTTTTATACAGCATACTTTATTTTAAATTTTGTGATAATTGCGCAAGGTGAAGGGTAAGTGCTAAAACGTGTAGTGAAAGTTTTTTGCTTCAAGCAAGATTTTATTTGTTGTTTTTGTTTTTAGTTTTTATTTGCTTTGACAATTTTCATTGAAATCCTAAAAAATGTATGTGAATTTCCTGATTTTGAAGAAGTTGAAGACGAAGAAATAGAATTAAATGCAAATACAGAAGGATTGGAACTCTTGTTAGTTTATGTAACTCACTTAAGGTGTATAGCTCATACTTCACAATTGGCAGTTTAAGACACAATAATGATGAATGTTAATGTCAATGTTACTAAGCGTAGAGATTTTTCTAAGAAGCCTAGAGCGCCTATTGAAGCATCTTTGGTAAAAAGAGTAGGCTTAAAAAAAGCAAAGCTTGACTATGCAATTCGATAGAATTCCACTTTTGATATGCTCTAACGCTTATTAGTTTACAAAACTTTATACATATGTAACTTTTCATGATTTTTTACTTTGCAATTTTAACTATGTCAATTTTAGAAATGTCAATTTCAACTATGTCTCCATCTGAATTTTAATTGTTCCACCTTGAATATAAAATCAAGATAGTCTTAACTTCAAGCAAAATCATGGTTGAAGAGCGTGCTCATATACGTATAGAGTCAGAAACGGTATCAAAAACTTGTATAGAACTTACAACTGAAAATATTATCGACGCAAGTGTAGTAGTATCTTATTCCGAAGATAAAAGAGCAGACATGCTAGAAGAGCTGTTAAAGAACAAGGAAAACAATTCAACATCAAAAAATTCGAAATTTATCAGACTTATCCTATGGTTTCTAAGGAAAAGAATTAAAGAATTCTGGGAACAAAAAAAAAATGATGCACCTCTGTTTTGCAAAGCTGCTCAGGTCATATTAGCTGTTCCAGCAATTCAAATCAATGTCGAGAAGCTTTTTCTGCGAATGAGTTTGTTTTAGCTTCGCAAAGAGTGTATATTTATGAAAAATGACTGGAGAACATTCTACTTGTGCGTTTAAGTAAACATTTTTCCAAAAATAAATAAAATAACATTCTAAATGCTCTCTTCTAAGTGCTCTTTGATTGTTGTTTGTCTGCTTCTCGCAATTTTGATGTTTTTCGTTTATTTTTTTGTATTTTAAATGTTAATGTTTCGTTTGTTAATATTTAGAATTAATGCGGGAAAGCAGCATAATATCATAATCATAAAATTTAAGTAAGCGCAAAAAACAATGAAAAATTGATATAAATACATATATATAAAAATTCAATTTTAGATCATTAAAGACACCCTGAAAAAGTTGGAAAATAATCAACGAAGTCTCGGCAATATTAATATATGTAGTTGTCTTATTTACATTATATTAAATCTTGACCAAAAGAGCCGTTTTTCTTTCTATATACAAATTGAAGCAACTTAGTCTTACACATAAAACTAACTGAATTATTTTAATGTGCAATATTTACAAACAAACAATAACAACTAAAACATTTAATAATAATAATAAAAAAATTTGCACTTTATATCGCAACTTGGCGATTGAAACACCGCTATATAAAGTTTAGAGAAGAACGTAGAGATCCCCCTTTGCTTAACTTAGCAAATGAAAGTATTTTACCTTAATTGAGTAAAATATTCTATAATTTGTAGCTCAGTTATGTGCTTCGATGAATGCAATAGTTGATAGCATTGAATCAAACTTGTTTTCTTATTTCAAGTCGTTAATTAAAATGCTCGAAATGTTTTAGTCTGCAATTTGCTTTGTTAATATTATGAAATTTTAAGTTAACCCTCATTAGATCAAAAATTTATGAAATTAATTAGCTCTTAGTGTCAAAAATGACACCGCTCCTCAATTGTCGAAGACGAATAGTTTACCTGTGCTCTTTCAAATAAAACTTAGGATTTAGTTTATTGGTGCAAGTTTTTATTATAAAATTAAGTATTAGTAGTATAGCTAATTTTGCTCCTGAACAGCCTGGCAGCGATTTTCTTGCTTGATTATGGGAACTCATGCGTCTCCACTCCCTTCAGAAATAAACGGCGGCGGTATTGCTTTTTACGAATGTTCATTTCTGGATCTATTTAGTAAATATATCAAAGTGAATGGTCCAATACAAAACTCGATGTAGCAACTGGCTCCACCTTCTTATTCAAAAGATAAGGTGGAAGAAACGTAGCGTTTCTGCGGACAGTGCCAGTTATATTACTCATATTAAGAACTTTCGCCAAGTCGTAGGATCTAAAGAAATTATCACATGTGACATTAAGTCTCTGTAGGTCTTTCACCAAGTCAAGAACAACTCATTTGCCTTGGTTGACTTCTGGCTTGCAATTAGGCGTACGACCGGTACATATTTGTAAATTCGATGCATAATATGAGCGACTACAGCATGCTGTCACTGTGTTATGCCATATTTATCTGGCTTTGTTGGAATGTATTGCAAGAATGGGCAACGACCGCTACCTTTGTTCATCAAAGGTTACATACTCTCCAATATTGTACATAATTCTCAAATTACTGTTCCATTTATGGAATACAGCTTTTATTGGAGCCAATTTCATTGCACAGCTCACCCAATTATTCTCCATTTGATCTGTAAGTACTGGCTAAAAGCAGTTACCCTAAGAAAACTTGAAGAAAGACTCCAGCCAACAAGTAAAGTATCCATTTGAATTATGGAACTTATTTCTTAGTTCATTTTGATCAATGCTCATTCAATCGTTTTCGTTGACACGTATTCCTTCCACGTTGGTCATTGGAAGAACAATGGCTTCAATGGGTTTGTTATACATTGAAAGCTGATAAAACGTCACTGCAGGGAGTGAGTGCAAATGAAGTCGGTTCAGGTTTGCTCCTTATTATACTGGCTAAACCTATATGCCCAGCTGTATTTGGGTGGTCGGAGTATTGAACTTTGTTGTCCTTTGACCAAAGACAAGCCTCTGGTTGAATTCAACATCTACTCTAATATCTACCGGCAAGTCGACTGCAGATTCTTCTTCCTTATTCTCGTTTGTCGTGTCCTTCGTTTTGTTCCGGAGCATAATCTCCATCAGCGTCAGAACACAAATCTTCTTTGGCACTGTTTCACAAATCATTTACTGTCATCTCAATTTTACTTTAATACGGTTCGCCGACATTGTTTGAAATAACAAAACACTGAAATTTAAAAATATTCAAAAATTTTAACAGGTGTCTTATTTGACACCACAGAGCCATTATGCAAAATTTCTTGTGAAGCAAATACCAATCACAACAAAAGTTTATTTTTAAGCGTAGATTAATCTTTGAAACAAAAAAATTAAAGTCAAGAAATTTTGGATCGATCATAACGATATTAAAAAAGTTATACAGTTTCAAAGTTCAAAATGGTGTCAATTTTAACACCAATGCTAATGAGGGTTAACTGAAAGTGTTTGGCACATCACGTACTCTGCCTTAATCAGTAAATATGACACTTATTGGTATAAACTTGTATTTTATGAGACGAAATGATCGAAAAATATTTTTATTTTAATTTTAAATAAAGCGTCTATTCCGTCATTGCACCAGCAACATTACGCCCGTATTCGAATTACACTGTAACCGTTACTGTGCATGAGGCTGAAGGGCCATGTGAAATCGAAGTAAGCATATCTGCTGGTTCTTTATATAACACATCAAAAACTATTGAAATGCCACCAATGTCTTCTAAAACTGTTGAGTTCGAGATGCCAAAATTGGAAAGAAACTATTACAGGTTATCAGTTAAAGGTGTCTCCGGTATTATATTTGAGAGTTCAACAGAATTAGGTTTTGCTACCTACAATCCATTGGTCTACATACAGATAGACAAACCAATTTACAAACCAGGAGACTTAGTTCAATTTCGTGTGTTGTTTTTAAATCAGAAAACATATCCTGAGCATTTAAAAAAACCTATGACAATTGTTATTAAGGTGAGTACAAATAATTTTCTATAAGACAAAAAGGTGCATACTCATACTGTTCTGCTTTTTAAAGTTTAACTTTGTTCTATAAAGTTAGTTAAAGTTTAACTTTTGTCTATAAAAAGTCTAAAAAATAAACTGATATATTGTTCATTTTCATGCGTCACTTATACACGCCACTCAATAACAAATAGGATGGTGATTACAATACAATACAACAGTGGAAAAATATAAGTTTAACACATGGTGTCTATACTGGCAACTTTCAACTTTCCGATCATTCTATGCAAGATTGGTGGCATATTGTAGTAACCGACGGAGAAAAAAATCTTCAGGAAAAATCATTTGGAGTAATCAAATATGTCTTACCGAATTTTGAAGTGTTTGTTGATGTATCAGAAAACGTTGTTGTAACCGATGAATTCATGGCAGTAACTGTTAGAGCTAAGTAGGTTTTGACTTAAAAAGTTTAGTTAGTTGAATTACATAATAATTGTATGTGTGTTTTCAGATATAGTTTTGGTAAACCGGTAAAAGGCAAGGCTACCATATCTATTGTACATTACGCAGGTTTTTCAGCAAATGTATGTTGGGAGTGTGCTTTCGAAAGCATGAATTGAATAAGTGATAAAAACATGACAAATCACTCATAAATCCTACCAAATTAAGTTATTTCAGTTAACTTACTAATCTTTAATTGTAAATTTGCAGAAAACGTTTCCGGTTGATGGAAAAGGACATATTGAACTCGATATTTGGAAAGATTTACCCAAATCAGAGCAAATTGCTAGCGAATATAGACTTAATTATATGATTTATGCTAGCTTAGAAGAAGAACTTACTGGCAAAATACAGAATGCTCCAACAAAAAATTTTAAACTGCACAAGAATGATATTGTCATGACTCCGCTCAACCAACATAATAAATATGAACCTGACGAACTGACTGTGTACACCGTGGTTGGCACAAAATTTAATGGTTCTCCAGTAGAGGATAACATCAATGCCGTGGAGCTGAAGATCCATGACTTTGTGTCTTACAGCCTGTTCAATAAAGATGGCTTGGCAAAATTTTATTTTGCGCTGCCAGAGTTTCAAATTCCGCCTCCAGTTTATTCTAGATATCTTGGAACTGAAACTTTTTTAGGTGATATTTCGCCTAAAGTGGTGAGCAATTTTGAGCCGGAAAGATTTCAGTTAATCTTGATAACACAAAAGTAAGCTAAATTTAATTTCAAAACTGATTATATATTTAAAAGTAATTTGTAAATTTCTTAAGGCCACGATTAAAGAAAGATATCGTCATTGAGGTTAAATGGTTTGAGCCAATTACTTATTTTGTCTACATTGTGGTAGCTCGTGGTAACATCGCCAAAGTGGAACGCGTAGAAGTACCAAATGACAGTCAATCGTATATCATCAAGATAAAACCAACACTTGATATGGTACCCGCTGCTAGTATATTTGTTCAGTACATCTTAGACAACAATCTTCGTTTTGAGGAGCAAACTATAGAATTCGAAAATGAATTCGAGAATACTGTTGGTTTATTTACTTACTACCTTACCTTAAAAACCTGTACATTATATATATATATTTATAGCTCGAAATATCTGCATCTGCTGAGGCAAGCCCAGGGGATGATATTGAATTCCAAATATCAACAGATCCCAATTCATATGTTGGACTTCTAGGTATTGACAAAAGCATACTGCTCTATGGAACCGATCACGATTTGGATCAAAATTTAATTTTTAATGACTTACGTGGGTATCGAACACAAACGCCCTATCTTCCGAATTCATTTCGTTATCCGGGAAAGATATCTGGATTAGTATCGCTGACAAATGCTTATTCTCCATGGCGTAAGTTATAAATTATTTTAATAACATAGTAGAATAACAAAAAAAAACCAAAGTGACAAAAATAAAATATGTCACGCCTTTGCGACTATAAAATAAATTTTAGATGCATTTAGTTTAAGATGCAATGTGGCACGTTTTCGAATTTCAATATTGTAAACTAAGGTTAAAGTCTTATCTCATTGCAAATGCGATTAAATTGATTTCAGTCCCATTTTTAACAGACTTTGATAAGATTAAAACTATGGCATCAAATTAAGTTACAGAAATATATATCGGTCATGCTTTTAATAACTGCAAACTTTGTTTTTTCACGGTTTTGAACATTTTTTGAAACGAAATATCTCAAAAACTGTAGTAGATAGGATACAAATAATTGAATTATATTTGTTAAGAAAGACTATAACTTTATAAAAAAATTTAAATAAATTTGTTCAAACACTAATTTTTGAATTAAAAAACTTTTTCTCAAAATATTTTCAATATAACATCATCCGTTTTTTTTATTTTTTTATGTGTTTATTCCTCAATCAATCTTAAGATGTAGTTGCTTTCACATCGAAATTCCCGCCATAACTTTGGAAACTTCGAATTTTTTACTGATGATGCGCCCCATGTTTTTTCGACATAAAATTCAACATAATTTTTTGTTTTTGTATTCAATCAATTCTAAGAATGTGTCTGCATTCGAATCGACATTCCCGCCATAACTTTGGAAAATATAAGTTTTTATAAGGGCGCGCATCAGTCTAATTGTATGAATTGTATGCTTTTTCCATTTTATGCGCGTCATCAGTAAAGCATTCGTAGTTTCCAAAGTTATGGCGGGAATTTCTATATGAAAACAAATACAACTTAGGATAGATTGAGGAATAACATACAAAAAAATAAAAACGGCGGGTTGCACTCCGGGAGTGCCGACAGAAGTGAAAATAAATCGTTTAATGGCAAGTTAGTGTGTTAGTTGGTATGTGTGCGTTTTCTTTTTATATGGCAATGCAATGGAAGACAAAAACGGAATATGTATTCAAATTTTACTCTCGCTCTCATTCTCAATTTGTCAACGCAACAACCCGGAATTTGAAGGAAACAAACATGTAAGCATAACAATCGTCGAATGAGAATGGAATGTGTCAGTTAGTGTGTCTGCTTTGCTTTTTGTCTTCCACTTGGAATATTTATTTAAGAGAAACAATAGAACATTCAAATTTTACTATCGCTCTCATTCATGACGGGGAATCCCGATGACGGTCGGTGTCGCGAGTTTATACTTTTTTCCTCAGCCGCACAACGTGCCATAAGAAGTTTTCACTTCAATAAAAAAAAAACCGGATGATGTTATATTGAAAATATTTTGAAAAAAAAATTTATAATTAAAAAAATTAGTGTTTTAACAAAATTATTTAAATTTTTTTAACTTTTTTTATGAAGTCTTAGTCTTTCTTAACAAATATGAGTAACTGAATTTTTATCCTATCAAAGTACTATAGTTTTTGAGATATTTCGTTTCTAAAACGTCAAAAAAACAAAGTGTGCAGAAAAAAGAATAACCGATATGCAAATGTAGGTCAAATATAAATCGAAAACTAAAATTTTTACCCGACCTTTTAGTTTTGATTTATTCCTTAGCCACACTTTAATTGTATGCTTATTCTACTTTTCAATTTATTTTTCAAAAAACTTTGAATAAATTTATTTAAAAATGTTTCTCATGATATCTTTAATATAACATTCTTTCTCTCAATTTTTTTTTAAGTTATTCTTGAATCAATCCGTAGAATGTAGTATATATTTCATATCGAAATTCCCGTCATAACTTGGGAAAATAAGAGTTGTTTATGACGGCGCAAATCAGTCCAATTGTATTTGTATGATACAAGTATACATTCTTAGGATTGATTGAAGAATTACTAATAAAAAAAGACGATGTTAATCAAAGAAGTTTTGAGAAATATTTAAAAAAAAAATAAATAGATTATTATTTTAAAGTTTTTTGATTTATTTTTATAATATTAAAGCATTTCCAAACAAAAATGATTATGTAAAAATATAAATGAAAAAAAAAACTAAGTTTTGGTTCAAAAATTAACAAAATTAAAGTAATCCATCCAAAATTTTGAAATTACGTGTCTATAAAATACTTTGATAGTTTTTGGACCAAAAATGAAAATTTTAGTTTTTCTTTCAATTTTCTTCATTTTTTACACAAATTTCGGAAAATGAAAATTTTACAACTCAGGTAGCAACCCATGAAGAAGGAAATTTTCGAAGAATTCGGGAATATGAGGTTATTTTGATCATGTGCAATGAAGGTATATGTGTAATGACACATTTTTTAACTGCACCCCGAAACTTAAAACTTAAAAGCTCTGAATGTACATACAGTTACTCACAAAAATGAGTGTACACCTTGATTTGGAAGAAATAATGACTATTTTTAAAAAAAATCAAAAATTTATTATTCATGGGAACAGAAACATATGAATTTTGCTTTAGTTATACTTACTAACAATGCATTGAAATTATTTAAAAAAAATTTCTAATTTCTTTAAAAATTGCCATTATTTCTTTCAAATCAAGGTGTATAATCATTTTTGTGAGTAAAAGTATGTAACTGTATGTATCGTAGAGCGGTGGCCAGATACATCAAAATGCACACTTTCGAATTTTTTACAACGTCTTCATTTCAATCTCATTGCAACCAGTCTTTGGCCTGAATAAATATAAATTAAATTTTTTCATTGAAAATTCGAAGTTTGAGCGCATTGATGAAAAAAAAGTGTTAGACAGAAATATAATTTTGGAAAATATGTACATATGTACATGTTCTTTATTTCTGTCAATCACAAATTTTAGAAAAATATTCTAAAATGTAATTAGATCAGTTCATACTCTCTTATAATAATAGAATTTAGCTATTACAGCTGTTAGCCTTCTTAGCTATAGCACCATTGATATTGGATAGCGGTATCATTCGCGGTAAAATTTTTGTTGGTGGTGGTGGTGGTGACCCACCTGTACCACGAACACGTTTTCCGGAGACTTGGATATTTGATAATTTCAACATGTAAGTTTTAACGTTTTTATTAAAATATTTGAAATTTGAGTATTTGTTTGAGAGGAAAAATGAAAGAAATGTTGCATTTGGGAGCTCTGTAGTTCTAAATAAATCGCTGTACTAGCGATTTTGTACTTAATGAAAATTAGCTACGAAATCTTAATTCGAAAAATAGATTAATTACTTAACATATATATAAAATACATTCAAAAAGTATTCAGCTTCTATGCACTTTTTTTCATAGCAAAACCTTTAACAGTGTGTATAATGTTTATCAAATTGTACAGAGAGTTCTAATTCATCACACTAAAAACCCTGCTGACTTGAATGGTATGAAGCAATTTATATATCTGCTTTCTCATATGATAATCTCAATATTTTTTTAGTAGAAATATTTCTGTTAACTTTTTCAGGCAAATAATTACCGGGTACATAAATAAATTGGAAGCGTATTTTCTTTTCAAAACCATAAAATATTTTACATGACATAAATCGTCCCCACCACAAATTACTCTGGAACAAATTCTATTGCTTGCCATTTCCCTTACTTCACTTAGAGTTTCACCACTTGTTTCCGTTAATTTTTTCATTGGCAGACAATCCCAAGGATTAGAAGTGTGATAATTTGACTTATTTGGAAGTTTTATATATGTTATAAAAATAAAAAGTCATTAAAAATCCAGAAAGCAAAAAAGTTGGCAACTCTACTTGCAATGTTTTTCTAGCATTAATCTAAAATAATGTTTGCAAAACTTCAAAGCACAAAATGTCATCCATATAAATAAAATGATAGTCGTTTTCGATGAACGCGATTCACGCAAAATCTACCGCATCAATTTTGATCAAATTTTTTAGTTATCTTTCTTAGACGCTTGGTCTCAATATAGAATTAAAGTTATTACGATATTCCTGTTAAATATCAAAATATTAAAAATTTAAAATTGCTAAGAAAATTAATTTCACACATAAGAAGCATGTAAGCTTAACAAATCGTTTAATGGCAACCCAGTAGGTAAGGGCAGGAGCTAACAGTACTTCTAGAAGGCCTTCCACCTTCCTTTCAAACGTACTTTCTTTCTTATATGAAATGTCCCAAGAAAACAGGCCTTCCTACGCAGGCTTTCTAAGACCGCTTACCGTAGTAGGAGTCTCAGAAGTACTTGGAAAAAATTAAATTTTAACATCGTAAAGACTCTAAATATTAATTACTTTTTTTTTTATCCGCGTCATCTCACTTGCGTTGATATTTTTTTAATGATTTTTTTTTTTGGTGATGTTTCTTAATTTACAATTTGACAAAGAATACACAAAACTCTACATCCTTAACATAATATGAAAAAACAGAAGACTAGCCTGGCAATATGCACACCTCTCCTTATTTCTAACCATTTGTCTACTTTTCAAAAGTCGCGGGCATCTGCTAGTTTGTAAATAAGGTGTTTTGGAAATGCCATAGTCAGCATATTTTGCGCTTTAAATGTGTGTGCATTTCTTAGGTATTTTCGAGCTCTAGTGACATGGTTTTCAAAAGATCTCTTTTAAACAATTTTTTGCAACTTTTCAATATTTCAGACTACGGAATGATTTATTTTTTAGTATAATATTTTCATTATATTATCGAAAACGTGATTAAGAATTATATAATTAGAATGTTGTGTCCTAACAAAATAATTTTTTTTTCTATATAGCAGAGAGCAAAAAAATAATTTTTATATCATTACATAAACAAATGTATATCATTACGAATGTTTCTTTTGTTTTGCAACTCAAATAAATTATCTAAATTGCTCTTCGAGGTAAAACAGCACACTAATTTCTTAAATTTTCAAAACTTTCTAGAACAAATCAGTCGCAATTATGTTTTACCAAAAAGATTCCAGACACTATAACTTCCTGGGTCATAACCGGCTTCTCCATGAACTCAAATACAGGCTTTGCATTAACAAAGAATCCAACGAAGATACAAGTCTTCAAACCATTTTTTATCACCATCGACTTACCGTACTCCATAAAGCAAGGTACATAGCCACTAACATACCCAAGCCATATGTTTTTTGCTATAATACTTTACAATTTTAAAGGTGAGATCATTGCCATTCCTGTATTAGTTTTCAACTATATGAACAAAACAGTTTCTGCGGAAGTGACGTTGGATAACTCTGATAATGAATTTGACTTCGTAGAAGCTACCAATGAAATTGAGGAGCGCACTGTAAATAAAACGAAAGATCATAAACGTATTTATCTTCCATCGAAAAGTGCTGGAAAGGTTTTCTTTATGATTAGGCCGAAAACAGTTGGTATAACAACAATTAAAGCAGCAGCTGTCACTGCGTTGGCTGGAGATAGCGTACACCAGAAATTAAAGGTTGAAGCAGAAGGTGTACCACAATATCACAATCGGGCTTTCTTTATCAACTTAAACAATGAACGAGAGCAGAGAGAGACCATAACAATAGATGTTCCTGCCAATGCCGTGCCACAATCTGAGCATGTCGAACTCTCAGCGATCGGCGATTTAATAGGACTTTCAATCACACATATCAAAAACTTAGTACGATTGCCAATCGGGTACGGGGAACAAAATATGATAAACTTTGTGCTAAGCTTACTAATTTTAAAGTATCTGAAAGTATATGAATATTTTATATAAATGAGTAACATTTTTCATTAAAGAAAACTTATTTCCAGACCATTGATCTACAAATGCCGAATGTAACAAAAACTGCTGAGAAAACATTGAAAATAGGTTTTCCAACTGATCTACGTTTTCGTAATGATGATGGATCCTATAGCGAATATGTTAAATCAGACACAAATGGAATAACCCATGGCAGTACTTGGCTAACTGCTTATGTAGCACGATCATTTCAACAGGCTTCTGAATTTATTGATATCGATCAGGAAATAATTGCAAAGTCTTTTGAATTTTTAGCAACAAAACAAACAACAAATGGTAACTTTGCTGAGTTTGGCGACCTTTTAGAGTTTCCACACTTAAACGACAAAAGTCGCACAGCTTTTGTGCTGCTAGCGTTTTTGGAAGATACGGTAGATGATTTTTAGTGTATATTTAGTTGTGAAGATATTTTATCTTTATAATTTAAAAAAATATTTAAGATGTTTTGCTTAACAAGAATTTATTCTTTATAGAAGATTTCTTCAAATTACGAAAAGCTCATCAACAAGGGAATTGAATTTTTAATCAGAACCACCTTTAATGTTGAGGATGATATTTACTCGCGGTCTATTACCGCGTTGGTGTTACAAAAAACAAATCATTCATCGGCAGACAAGTATTTGAATAAACTTATGTCCTCTGCCAAAAACGAGAATGGTCTAACATGGTGGTCTGCTGATATTCAAAGACAAAAACGGCAATACTACGCCTTCAAGAGCAGCGATATAGAAATCACTTCCTACATTTTACTAGCAATGCTTGAGAAAGGACCGACGGAAAACGTGCTGCCCATCATCAAATGGTTAACGATGCAGCGTAATAGCAATGGAGGATTTACTTCGACGCAGGACACAGTAGTTGGTTTACAAGCGCTTATTAAATTTGCAGGGAAAACCGGTCTGTCTCATACTGGTTCAATGGATATTGAATATATTTCTGAAGGCAATGGCATTGAAAACAAAGGAACCATAACAATCATACCAGAAAAGTTAATGATGCTTAATACCCATGAGGTAATATTGCTCATGCAATTATGGCTAATCATTTTCTGCTAAATACTAAATATCTTTATAATTACAGTTACTAATGGGTACACGTAAAGTTGCTATTACTGCAAAGGGAAATGCCTCATCTCTGGTGCAATTATCCTATAAATTCAACACCATTGACAAGGAGTCCGATCAAAGCTTTCGTTTAGGTGTAACCGTTAGAGAAAATACACCACCAAAACAACTTATTATCGATATATGGTATGTGCTGAGTTTGTTCCAATTAATACTGAGAGTGAAGGAAAGAAAACAAATATGATCGCCATTGAAGTCAATTTACCTTCCGGGTATACCACTGGCAGCGAAGATCT
The DNA here is from genome assembly GCA_949775025.1 of Tricholauxania praeusta. Taxonomy (NCBI): domain Eukaryota; kingdom Metazoa; phylum Arthropoda; class Insecta; order Diptera; family Lauxaniidae; genus Tricholauxania; species Tricholauxania praeusta. Next base: position 14,345,874 of record OX459030.1, read on the forward strand.
TCAAAAACTACGAGGCTATAAGAACATTGTGGTCACCGAAACACAAAAGTCAGATACAGTTGCCATAGTATATTTGCATAGTCTGGAAGTTGGAAATGAGCACTGCTTTTCAGTAACAGCAACCAAATTACACGAAGTTGCAAAACAAAGGCCCGTCCCGGTAGTTTTATATGATTACGACTACGATAAAAAACGTAGTGCCACAAAGTACTATGAAATCAAGTCGTCACTTTGTGAAATATGTGATGCTGACGATTGTGCGGTTGGTTGTAGAAAAAAAGAACAGATATCTTCAAATGAATCTGCTTTTGATTCATTAAACAAGCTAAGGAAATATATATTTCAATCCACATATTTTTAATTTGACAATAAAAATCAATGAGGTACTTCTGAAAAAATTATCAAAACAAAAAATACATATAAACAATACACTTTTCTGTCGAAATACAAATAATACTACTTTACCCTAGAACGTTATACTTCGTCGAATCGACGACGCGCTCTCACTCTTTGTTCATTAACTTTGTTTGTACCACATATTATGCTTTAATTTTTTTAACAATGTTAATCTATGTCGAGAGCTTGTCGTAAACGGACGTTTGTCGCGTAAACAGCAACCAATCGTAAAACTCAGCGGTACAGCGTCGTCGAAACGAGAAGCTGTCCTTTTAAGTCCTGCTCAAAATAAGCTTAATGATGGATTTTTCTTTTTTCTTATATTTTTTAATATGTAATATTGAAAGACTGTAAGTGTACCAAGTCAAATTTGATTTTGTTTTCTTCAATTTCGTACTATGAAAAAGTTCCCTTAAAAAAAATAACTAAAACACGTTAGTAAAAATATTATTGATTTTAAGCCAAAAAAAAATTATTTTTAAGTTTTATTCTTTTGTTTGTCTCTGAATAAATGAGTTAAGTGAAAATGATTTTTGTGAATTGTTAATTTGAAAAGCTTACCCGTAGTAATTTTTTGAAAAAAAAGTTCGTCGATTCGTCGAAGTATAACGTTAACGTATATAAAATAATTAAAACGTTCCAGAGTTAATCAAACATCTGATTTTGAATCTTAGGGGTTTCAGATCGCTTCATCCTTTTACGTTCTGAATTTATTTACAACGGATTTAATTTGACAGTTTAACTTTAAATATATAAAGAAGAACTACAAAATCATTCAAATGATAGGTGGGACTAACGGGCAATCCATTTCATGGATTTGAGAGTGAAGCGCTGTCATTTATTAGCTAATGTACGTGTCATTCAAGTTTCTTACAAAAATGGTGAATCTTCCATAGCTACGCTTAGCACTTTAAGTGGAGATTGTGATCGACATAATTGTCCCATCGATTGCGCTGTTTGTATGTTTAAAGGAACTGCAGCAATTATGAATGCACCTTGGGACATGTGTATCAATGTAGGGCAGGCTCCATGGAAAACATCGGTGCTGTTAATGAAAGTGTGGTCAAAGAGCAAAATATTAATTCCACGGTGCCCTCAGCATTTGTCATTATTCAAAAATACATTATGGTGTATAGACTTTGACCATGACAAACCATAATGCCCGCAAAGAGTAACTGCTTGGTGTCTCATCGGATCGCATTTCTTTGAGAATGGTGTAGAAGTGACCGTTATCATCAGTGCTGAGTGCTAGAACTGCATGTTCATGCTGTATGCTCTTTGGTAGCACTATATTTAGAGGTAAAGTTTATGACTGAGGTAGTACTGGTTTCAAGATAAAGATAATAAAAAAGCGATTCGCACATAACCAAAAACGGAGGTGTTCTTCATGGCCATCTATAGAAGAACAGCAGTTAGCGAAACCTGCCAACATTTTTTAATGCGACTAATTATAAAATGCTCTGGAATAAAATCACTTTTTATTAGATTTCGTTTGATTTAAAAATCTTATGAAAAATCTCTGAATTTGCATAGTTAGTTAGTGCATATTTTCAAATTTAAATAAAAACGTCACTTATCCTACGGAAAATAAAAGATTTCAAATAATTTTTTTCTAAAAGATTAACTGTTTTCTAATTTATTCGCAGAAATAAGAAACATTATAAGTATCAGCTCATTAATTTTTCAAAAATTTTGAAAAAGCATGAAATGTCGAAATGATTTGAGGTAGATAATCAACTAGCTAGTCATATACAACGAGTACCAACAAAAAGAAACTCATTTTGACACAGAATTACCCATGTCTAGTATTACATCGCACGTATTGGTGGCATCACTCGGAAAATTTTATTTTTCCCCACAATTAAATTTGCAATTATACATTCGATGTTGTTAAGCTATCTTTGAACGTTAATTTGACTAGTTGAATATATGTAATATCTCAAAGTTATAAAGCGCTAGGCAGATATTTATTTTGTTCATTTGAAGTTTAACTGCAGGTGCAGTCGGTGGTTCTATGCTCAGACTTAGAATTTAACTAGTGATATTTTTTTGTAATATATTCATCAAACATGTTGCGTATTTTTTATGCAGCATACTTCATTTTAAATTTTGTGATAATTGCGCAAGGTGAAGGGTAAGTGCCAATACTGGTAGTGACATTTTGCTTAACTCAAAAGGGATAATGCTGGATAAACTAAGCTATTGCTCCGACATGAATTTTCTCCATAAATCGATAATAAATTCTTACGTGTAAAAAGAAGATAACAAGTGGAACTCTGCTGCTATGTTATTTAAACATAAAATACGCGATATTTCTGAAAAAAGTGATGACGTCTTTTGAAAATTAAAATAGAACTTTGATACTTGCGTCATAGTGGACTTAACTTGAGCTTACACACTGTGCACACTTCATCAACCTAAGTCAATTCAAAAAGTATGTGCAACGTGTGTCAAAAAATAGTGAAATGAGAAAAAAATATTTCCTTAAAAGTTTTCAAGAAAGTTAGTCAAGTTGGTCAAATTCTAGAAGAAAAATGTTGAAAATTGTACTACGATGCAGAGTGGAGCGACTTTGTAGAAATTGAGGAAAACAATTGAAGGAATAGCCGTGGAATTTCCAATTTCAACACAGGCCTTTCCAAGATCAAAGATAAGAACATTTAGAAATATGGGCACAAAAAATAAACATACCACGCCCACTTCCTATATCGGTAAAGTTTCAAAAATCTTCTAAAAATGATAATAAAGCAACGAATTATTGTACAAAACTCTCTTTGGTTATGAAAAGCCATATTTCTAAAAATACGCGTAACAGGTCAACTGCAACAATTTTTTGTATTTTTGAAGATAAGTAAATCAAATTTCCAAAGATTGTTGACCTGTTACGCCCACTTTTTTTTGTGGATGAAATATTAAAAAAGCTAAAGAAATTATCCTTAACTCAAAAATAAACTAAGTTTATAAAGATAAACTACCAATTTGATAAAAGCGAAATTTTAAGAAACTTTTTAAAATTAACATAGAGAAAATTGTTGGCACAATGTTTTCAATTTGAGTTTTTCATTAAACGTTATTTACTACACATCGTGTATGTTTCATGTTTTCGAGTTTAAGTTTAAGGCTTTTTGTATTCTTTTTAACAAAGACCATATATTATTCAAATGATTTGGTTCGGTCAAATTGAATTTATATGGACAAAATGTGTATTAAAATCAGCGTAACTCGAAAACATAAAAATGTGGATAGTGGCTTTTTTTCTTCATAGACGATATTTTAAAACGTTTTTACACAAGAAATATTTTGCATCATAATGCACTGAAAGATATATTTTCTTTGACTCCTTTCGAAAACTCTTTATGCAGAGACCTGAAGACATGACGAGGTTGTGTATGACATTTTAAGTCGATGAATCAATTCTTCTTTGATATCCAAAGTGTGTGGCAGATGGCTTTTCAAAAAAATCTTCACGAAGTATTATCATCATTCAGCATCTATATTTATGCCACTTCCCTATACTGTTTCGTATCTTGATTCATCTGCCAAGTTTCAAAGGTTTTACTATGGGAAATATGCAATAATATAATATAATTTTATTCTGACGTTTAATGGAGTCATGCCTTCTGGTTTGGTTTTCATTAGCTCCAAATTATTTATTTCGGACTTGCTTATAAAACAGACAGCTAGCTATTGACGAAGTCTCAGTTACAGTACATAGTTGCAATTTTTCCGCCAATCATAGTTACCATCAATTATTATTCTATTACGTATGAATGCTGATGACGTATTCGTGTCATTTGATTAAAAGAACGTTTTCGGAATATGGACTAAGAATAAACAGTTGGTATTTTACCGAAACAGCAATGGTTTAGGTATTTTTTGTCGCCTTTCGTAAATTGTTGGATATCAACGAAACCATTACATCTTTCTTGAAGAAGTAGAAATGTGTCCTGTTGGTCGTGGATATAGGCTATTGACTATGTATTTGAATAAGGAACTAATTCGTTAAAGGTATTTTATTGTCTTATTTGTTGAATTGAACCCTTAAAAAGATATAGCCGAAAGTGCGATTAAATTTAGGCTTGGACTTTTGAGAACGGTGCAAATTTGCCAACTACTAAGATATGAATCGCCTTTTTTTTAGAATATTGAGTAGTTTTTGTTTTTTTTATTTGATAATACATACAATATAAATATTTATGTACGTAGTTTTTTGCAATTTTTTTTTACTATTTATCACGTATATTTTGTTTCATCAGTTTTATATATATTTATATATAATTTTAGTTTTTATTATTTGGATTGAAATTATTTTAATGTGCAGTATTTACCTACAATTATAAATTTAAAAATTAATAATTATATAAAAAGAACAACATAAGAGAACTTGGCGATTGAAACACAAATTATAGAAGATGGGAATAACCTTTTATTTAGTTTAGCAATTGAAATTATTTAACGTTACTTGAGTGAAAGATTCTGTAATTCATTACTCAACTACGTGCTTCGTTGAATGTAATAGTTAAAATAATTGAATAAAACTTGTTTTCTTATTTCAAGTCGTTAATTAAAATGCTGGAAATGTTTTATTCCGCGATTTGTTTTATTAGTATTATGATATTTTAAGTAAACTGAAAGTGCTGGCACATCATATGCTTTGCCTTAATCAGTAAATATGACTTTAATTGGTATAAACCTGTTACTTCATGAGGCAAAATGGTCGTAAAATATTTGCATTTATATTTTAAATATAGCGTTTATACCGTCATTGCACCAGGAACAATACGCCCATATTTCAATTACACTGTAGCTGTTACTGTGCATGAGGGTGAAGAGCCATGTAAAATCGAAGTAAGCATATCTGGTTCTTCATATAACATATCAAAGACTATTGAAATGCCACCAATGTCTACAAAAACTGTTGAGTTCGAGATGCCAAAATTGGAAGAAGATAATTACAGGTTATCGGTCAAAGGTGTCTCCGGTTTTATATTTGAGAATTCAACGGATCTAAATTTTTATGACTACAATCCATTGGTCTACATACAGATAGACAAACCAATCTATAAGCCAGGAGACTTGGTTCAATTTCGTGTTTTGTTCTTAAATCAGAAAACATATCCTGAGCATTTAAAGAAACCTATGACAATTGCTATTAAGGTGAGTACAAATAATTTTCAATTTGTCATACTGTTCTGATTTTTAAAGATTAACTCAAGGATTAAATCCCATTATATACCATAACAAATAAACTATGTTCTTTAAAATGTCTAAGAAAATAAACTGATGAATTGTTCACTTATACACGCCACTCGATAACAAATAGGATAGTGATTTCAATATAATACAACAGTGGAAAAATATTAGTTTGACACATGGCGTCTATACCGGCAGTTTCCAACTTTCTAACCATTCTATGCGAGATTGGTGGCATATTCAAGTATACGATTACGATAGAACCCATTTTACAATAAAATCATTTGGAGTAATCAAATATGACTTACCAAATTTTGAAGTGTTTGTTGATGTATCAGAAAATGTTGCTGTAACCGATGAATTCATGACAGTAACTGTAAGAGCAAAGTAGGTTTTGACTTAAAAAGTTTAGTAAGTAGAACTCTATGATTGTCTCATGTGTTTTTCAGATATACTTTTGGTAAACCGGTAAGAGGCAAGGCAACCATATCAATTACACAAGACGATTTTTCAAGTTTAACAACAAGGGTATGTTGGGAGTGTGCTTACAAAATCATAAATTGAATAAGTGACAAATTACCCTTAGATCTTACTAAATTAAGTAACTCACTAATCTTAAGTTGTAAATTTCCAGAAAACGTTTCCGGTTGATGGAAAAGGACATGTTGAACTCGATATTTGGAAAGATTTACCAAACTCAAATCTAATTTCAAATGGAAAAGTCCATTATCGGATTGATGCTAGCTTAGAAGAAGAACTTACTGGCAAAATACAGAATGCTCCAAAAAAAAATTTTAATTTGCACAAGAATGATATTGTCATGACTGCACTCAACAGACATAATATATATCACATTGACAAAGTAACTGCGTACACAGTGGTTGGTAAAAAATTTAATGGTTCACCAGTAGAGGATAACATGAATGTCGTGGAACTAACGATCAAAGATTTTAAGTTTTACAGCCAGTTCAATAAAAGTGGCTTAGCAACATTTAATTTGGTGCTGCCAGATTTTATATATCCGACTGCTGTTTATTCTAGTTATCTTGGAACTGAGGCTAACTTGGGTGAAATTACGCCTAAGGTGGTGAGCAGTCTTGAGCCGACCAGATTTGAGTTAAACTTGATAACACAAAAGTAAGCACAATTTAATTTCGAAACTGATGATATATTTTATTTAAATTGCTATTTCTTAAGGCCACAATTAAAGAAGGATATGCTCATTGAGGTTAAATGGACTGAGCAAATTGCTTATTTTGTCTACATTGTGGTAGCTCGTGCTAACATCGTCAAAGTGGAACGCATAGATGTGCCAACTGACAGTCAATCGTATATCATCAAGATAAAAACAACACTTGATATGATACCCGCTGCTAGTATATTCGTTCAGTACATCTTTGACAACAATCTTCGTTTTGAGGAGCAAACTATAGAATTCGAAAATGAATTCGAGAATACTGTTGGTTTATTTACTTACTACCTTACCTTAAAAACCTGTACATTATATATATATATTTATAGCTAGAAATATCTGCATCTGCTGAGGCAAGCCCAGGGGATGATATTGAATTCCAAATATCAACAAATCCCAATTCATATGTTGGACTTCTAGGTATTGACCAAAGCATACTACTTTATGGAACCGATCACGATTTGGATCAAAACAAAGTTTTTAATGGCTTAAGCTGGTATCGAACAAGTTCACCTCACATTCCGGGATCAGGTCGTTATCCCGGAAGAATATCTGGATTAGGATCACTGACAAATGCTCATTTTCCATGGTCTTGTAAGTGATAAGTGATTTTTATAACATAGTAAGACAAAAAAATAACTGACAGATATAAAATTTCTGACGGCTTTGCGACTATAAAAGATGTTGTTTATAGTAAAAAATTTATATTGTGTGTTTAGATTTAGATGAACGTGGCACATTTACGAACTATACGAGGTGAAGATCTAATCCTATTTCGTATATTTTTTTAACTTTAACTATGACAACATTAAAACAATTAAGTAACAATAGGGTGAAATGAAAATGAAAATTAAAATTTGTACCCGACCTCTCATTTTTGATATTCTTGAGCCACTTTCATTGTATTTTCTACGTTTCAATTTATTTCCGAAATTCAAATGCTGCGTCTTTAGACTGAAACGTAACGGTGTTGTCGTTTATATTTCACTTAGCTTACTGTGTGCGAATATACCATAAAAAAACAAAATCAACAAAAATCGGTCACTAATTGAATTCAACACTAATCTTTGAGCCGAAGCAGTGAAGATTTGTAAGGAACCCAGGGAAACTATGGAGCATAGTAAGGCGATATCGCTTCTGTTGTATGCTTATTTGCCATTATTTTTGCACAAATTGCTTAAATCACAGAGTTGAGAGCAAAATGAGCCGACTTTAGGGGCGCCAAAATCATGCTTTTGCACGTGTCCTCGCGCTGTAAGAAGAATTCACGCGCTGTTTGAGCTGTTTTTATAGCATCTCAGTCGTTAACGCCAGAGTTAGCACACTGGCGGCGTGATATGTAAACTAAAGATTTCGTTATGTTAGAATCTCGAATAAGTGGATAAAGGTTCAAAAATAAATAAAACGATACTATCGAAAAAAAGCCTAAAAACAATCAAAAAGCTGAGAAGTCGAAAAAAGCTGAAATTGGTTGAAATATTCCAAGAAAATGAATAATGTTAAAATGTCGACAAAAAGTATTAAAAAGTTGAGAATGTCAAACAAAAAAGATTAAAATCGCGAGACAAAATAAAACAGTCGAATAAACTGAAAACAACCAAAAAAGCCGAAGAATTTCAACAAGGCTGAAAATAGTTGAAAAGTTGATTAAAGTTTGAAAAAAAGTTGAAACATTTGTAAGTAATTTAATAAGATGAACACAAATTGATCCAGGTTGAAAAATCGAGAAAAGTTGATGAAGTTGAAAAAATTTAAAAACTCCGAAAAACTTTGAATATTCGAAACAAGTTGAAGGAATCGAAAGATGTTGCTTTTGTCGAAAATGGAGTTCGAAAGGTTCAAAACGTTGAATGCCTTAGCTTTGTCGTTAGCGTTATATTTTCGAAAATTCACTTCAGTATAGATCATCTTTCATACGCGCCGGTAGATCTCTCATATATTATAGACAGTTGCTGCCGTTCACGTAAAATTGGATTTGCTTATGTGATTCTGAGGCATATCGGAAGCTCTTAAAAATGGGTTTTATGTCTATGTGTTCTTATATAAACAGGCGAAGACAAAACAATTCCATCCCCTTGTGACTGCCATAGCACAACATAATGGATTGATTTATTTTTTTGCTGGAAAAATTGTGAAGAGGGGCAGTGCCGAATGAAATTATTTTTCCAAAAGTAGGTGGTGATACGCCTCTAACAGGGAAATATATTTCTGTGGCTAAGCTAATAGACCGATTTTAATGAAATTTAGCACGGAGATATATTGAAACCTGAGGAAGGGCATTAAGAACTCAGTGTTCCTTATGCGAGCTTCTCACTGCTTTCTAAAGAAAAAAAGACTTTAAATCAATTTTTCAGTGCTCTCAAAATTGAAAATTTCAATTCAGATACAAATTTACTTCTTCATTTCAACCTCCTTACAACCAGTCATATAGTGACTTGCTTGAGAAATTATGGATTAGATTTTTGCATTACAAATTCAAAGTTTGAGAGCATTTAAAAATAAAAATGTTTCATGTTAGATATATATAAATATTTGTTTGGAAAGTTGATAAGCTTTAAGTTACGCTTCAGAAAATAGGTACGAACTTTATCTCTGTCAGTAGATTAAGAAATGTTTTCACGAATTAATTGCGTGTTTTCTGATAACGAAATATACGATTTTCGTAGCTAAAAGTTATGGAGCTAGTTCCGCTGGCTCTGGCAGTGGCGATCCTGTACCACGAACACGTTTTCCGGAGACTTGGATATTTGATAATTTCTATATGTAAGTTTTTTCGTTTTTATTAAAATATTTGAAATTTGAGTTTGTGTTTGAGAGGAAAAATTTAAGAAATGTTGCTCTGTGGTTCTAAATAAGTCGCTGTACAAGCGATTTAGTACTTAATAAAAATTAGCCATGAAATCTTAACTCGAAAAATAGATTAAAAATTTAATAAATATTTAAAAAACATTCAATAAATAGTCATCTTCTCTGCACTCTTAAGTGAGGTGAATACAATTTTTGAATAGTAAAAAAACCATAACGCTAATCAATTAAGCCCTTCTTCTTCTATAATCTGATGCATTCCGTTTGAAAAATTATTTTGTTTTTACTTAATCAGAAAACATTGCGAAACATATGACACTTTCCCAAGTTCAAACATAAAAAGATTGGGAATGCCAACAAGTTCATCGTAACCGTTATCCATGGAAATAGGTAAAATTTTCATACATTTCAAAAAATTATATAAAAAAATACTCCTAGGGTTACTACCAGAGCTGCAAAATTTTCATTTTTCAAAGTTTGCTAAAAAATGAAGAAGTTTTAACTTTTTTCTTACTTATAATATTTACTTTATAATATTTAAAAACTTTTTATAATTTTTCTTATGTACACATAAGGAAGCATCGATAAAAAATTGACCGCTATTTTTTAAGCCTATAAATAAGGAACAAATTAATGGTCTCTGCACGACTAGAGCTTTGGTGTTTTTTGTGGAACAGCTCAAATCCTTTGTTATTTTCCCTAAATTCACCTTCATTCATTTATTTTTTTAAAGGAAATTCATGTAATGACGTGACAATTTAAGTGCCTTAAGTATAATGTAGTGTGAAAACATGAAAGGATTTGAGCTGTTACGCAAGAAACACCAAAGCTCTACTCGCGCATAGAGTGCATGCATTTGGTCCTTCTTTATAGGCTTAAAAAACATCAGAAATTTATTTTTCGATACTGCCTAATGTGTACATAAATATAATTGAAAAAATGTTTAAAAAAAGGATTATATGGGCCAAAATTCTTTTTAATGCCTAAAATGACATGAGTTTTAAAAAAAAAAAAACATAATTAGTAATTTTTTTAGTTTTTAGTACTAAGTCAGAATCATTATAATGTATTCTATAGTATACTCATATCTGCAGTGAACTTTTGTTGATAATTATGTGATTTATGACAATTTATAATGGAAGTTGTCGAAAAAAACAGTCAACTGCGTTACTCAACTAAAACTTGTTATTTTCTTTTTAGGAATGCTCAATTAAGCAAACTTGTTTGGCACTTTCAAACAATAGAGCTAATATTATTCTCTCATTAAGGCAAACTTCAGAAATAATCAGTTTAGCGAAGTATTTTTAAAAAATTAGATCACTGCGTTACCAAAATCTTTGACAAAAATCTTAAAATTTTTCAAAAAAAACCCTTAAAACATTGTATATTAATACCCAACTTGCGAGAGAAGCTTAGGCTAATGGTGAACTTCAAGTCATATTGAGTCAAGGTATTTTTAATAATTTGAAACTTAATAAAACTCTAATTTCATATAAGAACTGGGGAAAAAAGTAACGCAGTGGTTGTGTTAGCAACACGGTAGTTGCTCATTCACTGTACTTTGTACTTTTTTAAAGAAAATCTAACAGATAATTATTCTTAACAAAAGATGGCCTTAATGCAATATAGAATTACAAAAATAAATTCAATTTAACATTTCTGACAAACATTAAATTATTTTTTTTTAAATATGGGTAGCGAAAGATTCAACATCTTAAAAATTACTGAAGAGTTCTGACAAATAAAAATTTTTCCGTTAAATAAACAAACCCATGTACTGGTATCTCTGTTACAATTATGTAATTTACCTAGAAAAGTACACTCAAATCCACTGCGTTACCAAAAAATTAACTGCGTTACTCTGTATAGTAACGCAATGTAGCAGTAATGCAGTTGTTAAAATATAACTATTTCACCAACTTTAGTACACGAAATAATTCAGCAAATTTTTATCACAATTCTCAATATATACCTAAATATCTGTGTTTGGGAATAATAATAATGCAAATATAGTCATTACTTACATTTCTCCACCGGTAACTCAGCTGAGTTTCTGGTGAATTATTCGGCTATCTATTTTCCCCCCGCGCGGTGGTCACGCTTCGATCGTAAGTAACAATAAAACAATCGAAATTAGATGTACAGAATATCAATTGTTTTATTTTAAAGTTGAGTATCCATAGTAACTCAGTGTAGCTAAGACATTATTCATTATTGGGGACACAGTGTAAAATGTATTGTATTTAATTCAACATTTTAGAAAAATGGTATATATTGGGGCTGTAACAAAGCTTAAGACTTTTAACATTTATTGTGATATTCAGCTAAGGCGTCATCTAGTAAAAATTTTAAAATACAGTCCTTTATAACATGAGACTTATACTCCAGGACAGAAATATTTTATATGAAAAGCATCTGCGTTACTAAGAAAGTCAACTGAGTTACCGTATTTTTCGAAAGAATACATAAATTTGTTATAATCATGTGCCTTAGATTATGAATTAATTGTATTATAATTGCGAATGAGTGTATTTTTTAATAAATTGCCTGGTTTTTTTTAATGAAAAGTGAAATTAATATAAAGAGACCTAATTAAGGCAATAAAAAAAATGTTGGACCATATGTAAAAAAAAATCAAATTTTCTTCATTTTTTTGACAGATTCCGAAAATTAAAATTTCTCAGCTCTGGCAGCAACCCTCGATTTTTTTTAGAAATCAGGAAGTACTTAAATATTAATAAATTTTCGAAATTCGAGTGTTCCCGAAAAATTCTAGCGCATGCCATTTATTTGAAAAGGTCTAATATACATACATAGGTGTTACAAAAATAAAAAATCATTAGAAATTCAGGATGCAGAAAAGTTGGCAACTATACTTTCGAAGTTTTTCTAGCATTAATCTAAAATAATGTTTGCGAAACCTCAAAGCACAAAATGTCACTTGTAAATAAGGTGTTTTCAAAATACCATAGTTTGCAGTGCTTTTGCAGATAAAATGAGTGTGCATTTCTTGGCATTTTTGAGCTCAAGTGACATGGTTTTGAAACGATCTCTTTTAAACAATTTTTTCAACTTTAACAATATTTTTGACTACGGAATGATTTATTTTTAGTATTATATTTTCATTATATTATCGAAAACGTGATTAAGAATTAAATTATTAGAATGTTATACCCTAACAAAATGATTCTTTTTTCCTATATAGCAGAGAGCAAAAAAATAATTTTTACATCATTACATAATGAAATGTGTATCGTTAAGAATGTTTTCTTTTGTTTTTGCAACTCAAATAAATTATCTAAATTGCACTTCGAAGTAAAAACAGCACAATAATCTCTTAAATTTTCAAACCTTTCTAGAACAAATCAGACGCAATTATGTTTTACCAAAAAAATTCCAGACACTATAACTTCCTGGGTCATAACCGGCTTCTCCATGAACTCAAATACTGGCTTTGCATTAACGAAGAATCCAACGAAGATACAAGTCTTCAAACCATTTTTTATCACCATCGACTTACCGTACTCCGTAAAGCAAGGTACATAGCCACTAACATACCCAAGCCATATGTTTTTTGCTATAATACTTTACAATTTTACAGGTGAGATCATTGCCATTCCTGTATTAGTTTTCAACTATATGAACAAAACAATTTCTACGAAAGTGACGTTGGATAACTCTGATAATGAATTTGACTTCGTAGAAGCTACCAATGAAATTGAGGAGCGCACTGTTAATAAAACGAAAGATCATAAACGTATTTCTCTTCCATCGAATAGCGCTGGAAAGGTTTTCTTTATGATTAGGCCGAAAAAAGTTGGTATAACAACAATTAAAGCAGCAGCTGTCACTGCGTTGGCTGGAGATAGCGTACACCAGAAATTAAAGGTTGAAGCAGAAGGTGTAACACAATATCACAATCGGGCTTTCTTTATCAACTTAAACAATGAACGAGAGCAGAGAGAGACGATAACAATAGATGTTCCTGCTAATGCCGTGCCAAACTCTGAGTATGTCGAACTCTCAGCGATCGGCGATTTAATAGGACTTTCAATTTCACATATCAAAAACTTAGTACGATTGCCATTCGGCAATGGGGAACAAAATATGTTAAGCTTTGTGCCAAGCATACTAATTTTAAAGTATCTGAAAGTAACTGAATATTTTATATATTTAAGTAACATTTTTCATTAAAGAAACTTATTTCCAGACCATTGATCTACAAATGCCGAATGTAACAAAAGCTGCTGAGAGAACATTGAAAGTAGGGTTTCCGACTGAACTACATTTTCGTAATGATGATGGATCCTATAGCGAATATGCAAAATCGGACACAAATGGAATAACCCATGGCAGTACTTGGCTAACTGCTTATGTAGCGCGATCATTTCAACAGGCTTCTGAATTTATTGATATCGATAAGGAAATTATTTCAAAGTCTTTTGAATTCTTAGCGTCAAAACAAACAACAAATGGTAACTTTGCTGAGTTTGGCAACCTTTTTGAGTTTCCACACTTAAACGACAGAAGTCTCACAGCTTTTGTGCTGCTAGCGTTTTTGGAAAATACGGTAAACATTTTAAATGTATATTTGTTGTGTCAGAAATCCTTACAGATTTTTAGCATTGAACATTTTTTATCTTAAAAATTTAACGAATATGGAAGTACTACAAAGTCTTAAAGAAAAATGTATTCGTTGTAGGAGATTTCTTCGAAATACGAAACGCACATCAAAAAGGGAATTGCGTTTATAATCAGAAGCCTTGATGAAGCTGATGATATTTACTCGTTGTCTATTACTGCGTTGGTGTTACAAAAAGCCAATCATCCATTGGCAGACAAGTATTTGAATAAACTTAAGTCGTCTGGCAAAAACGAGAATGGTCTAACATGGTGGTCTGCTGATATTCAAACACAGGGAAGTCAAAAATACGCCTTCAAGAGCAGCGATATAGAAATCACTTCTTACATTTTACTTGCAATGCTTGAGAAAGGACCTACGGAAAATGTGCTGCCCATCATCAAATGGTTAACGATGCAGCGTAATAGCAATGGAGGATTTACTTCGACGCAGGACACAGTAGTTGGCTTACAAGCGCTAATTAAATTTGCAGGGAAAACAGGTCTGTCTCACACTGGTTCCATGGATATTGAATATATTTCTGAAGGCAATGGCATTGAAAACAAAGGAACCATAACAATCATACCAGAAAAATTAATGATGCTTAATACCCATGAGGTAATATTGTTCATGCAATTATGGCCAATCGTTTGCTTCTAAACACTAAAGATCTTTATAATTACAGTTACCCAAGGGCACACGTAAAGTTGATATTACTGCAAAGGGAAATGCCTCATCTCTGGTGCAATTATCCTATAAATACAACACCATTGACAAGGAGTCTGATCGAAGCTTTCGTTTAAATGTAACCGTTAGAGAAAATGCACCACCAAAACTACTTATTATCGATATATGTGCTGAGTTTGTTCCAATTGATACTGACAGTGAAGGAAAGAAGACAAATATGATAATCATTGAAGTCAATTTACCTTCCGGGTATACCACTGGCAGCGAAGATCTTCAAAAACTACGAGGTTATAAGAACATTGTGGTCACCGAAACACAAAAGTCAGATACAGTTGCTATAATATATTTACATAGTCTGGAAGTTGGAAATGAGCACTGCTTTTCAGTAACAGCAACCAAAATACACGAAGTTGCAAAACAAAGGCCCGTCCCGGTAGTTTTATATGATTACTTCGATAAAGAACGTAGTGCCACAGAGTACTATGAAATCAAGTCGTCACTTTGTGAAATATGTGATGGTGACGATTGTGCGGTTGGTTGTGGAAAAAGTGATTCTTCAAATGAATCTACTTTTGATTTATAACACACGTTAAGCAAATATATATTTCAAGGCACATATTTTTAATATAATAATAATAATCAATGAGTTACTTCTGAAAAAATGTATTCCAAAATAAAAATATAAACTTGGGTACTAACAATTTACTTTGACAATTTAGCTTAGAAAAAATATATTAAAAAAACTAAAATATCATTCAAACGAAAGATTGAACCAGCGGGTACTTCACTTTGTGGTTTGGATGGTGCAGCATTGTCATTGTGGCGAGATGGCATTTGTTTAGATATTTCAGATTATGGATCATATACTCAGCTATAAAAATATGTACACAAAATATTTAATTTTTAATGTTGAAATTTCAGATTTGGTCAATATCCAAGTGTAACTTGAAAAATCATTTGCAACTTAGATAAGAATTTCAAAATATTTCTTTTTTATATATTTATTTTTTACTGAGCTTCCTGTTGAGTAAATTTTGTGCAAAATACTATTTGTTCAGAAGACCATTTCACATTTTATGTTAAAAATTTGATATTTATGAGGATCAAAAATAAGTTTCAAGCTTTATAAAAATTATTTAAATTAATGATCGATCAACGAACTGATTTTTCAATATCTATTACCTACGTAAATATCTATTAAATATCTATAAAATGAAGTTTTAAGTCTCTTAGATTTAATATTTTATCCACTTAAATGAGATGTTGAATTAACCTTGAAAATTAAGGATGAGTTGTTCAACAGTTTTGTTTAAACTTGAATAACTCTGAAACTAATGGACCGATTTGAATGAGAGATAGGTAATTTCTATTGCTTACGAGTTGAGGAAGAAAATGAAAAACGTTAAAGTACTGAAAACTGCCGCCCGATGGCGCTATAAGCAATTTGAATAGTTTTAACTACTTCAAATAAAAACTCGCGGGCTCAAAATTCATTGTAGCCATATGGTGTAGTGGACTTTTTTGTTTCAAATTTGACAAACTTTCAGAAAAAAAGAGTTTCCGGACCACTTAAAAATTTAATCCGCCTTAATATACATACATATGTACATAATATTTAATTTTTCAAAAATTTTGAAAAATTTATGAATTGTCAAATGATTTGTGTCAACTGGTCAAATACCACAAACAAAAAAAAAATCAGCAAAATCAGAGACCTCAAAGTCAAACATCGTATGTTTTGGTGAAGAATGCCCCATATGTACTCGTATGTAGTAATATATCACATGTATCAGTGACATTACTGGGAACTTTTTTTTTCTAGCAATTTAATCTGAACACATTCCATATTGTTGAACGTTCGTTTGTCTAGTTGAATAAATTTAATGTCTCGAATAAAGTTGATAAGCGGCCAGTACATTTTTATTTCATTTATTTGAAGTTTAACTGCAGGTGCAATCGGATGCTATATTTTCATGTTTAGAATTTAACAAGTGATAGTTTTTTTGTATTATATTCATCAAATATGTTGAATAATTTTCATATTGTATATATTATTTTAAATTTTGTGATACTTGCACAAGGTGAAGGGTAAGTGTCAAAACGTGTAATGCACTGTAACATTTTACTTATTTGAAAAAAGATTTTCAAATAGATAATGCTAGATAATCTAAGCTATTACTTCGACTTGGACATGAATATTTTTTTAAAAAAGTGAAAAAATTAAAGTAATATTCCGATAACTAAGCAATAATCTCTCAAAAATCCGTGCTGAAACGTCATAGTTAATTCAACTTGAAGTTATTGTGCACAGTGCAGCAACCGATCTACATCAATATATACATAAAAATGTATGTGTGTTGAGTGAAATGTTATAAAAGGTTTTTTTTTTATGAAATAAGCTATTTCAGTACTTTGTCGGATTCAAGAAACTATTTTCGAAAAAATTTTATTATATGATATTTTTAAAAAACGGAAGTTATTTTACATTGTGCCGCAAAAAAAAAAAACAAAATTCGCAGAAAATATTTTTGATTTTACAAAAATAATAAATGCAATTCCACTGTGCCGTTTTTTTTTTTTTTTTTTTGTTCTCAATGCAACATTTAAATTTTATTAAAAAATATGATAAGAAATAATGGGTGATTTTTTTGCTTTATGTTTTTTCAATGTAAATTTTTTGACAGCTAACACTTAACCCGTAACATGTGTTTGCACCAAAAATGCTCAGTAAGGTTTGCCATTTTACTATAAATAGACTAAAAACGAGCAGTTTTTACAAGTTATTGAATTTTATTATCAAACTTCGTGCTCTGTGAGAAATGTGTTTTTCCAATTTTTATCGAAAATCTGTCTTCAGCAACGAAGTTTATTTTTGGCTCGGAATTGCCAAATTTGTTCTGAAGAGCTGCCCGAGGCAGTTCAAGAGCTTTCAATGCACCCTGAAAATGCACTGTTTGGTGCGGTTTGTGTGCCGGCGGCATCATTGGATCGTACTTTTTCAAAAATTATGAAAATTGCAAAGTTACAGTCAATCGACCAAGGTAACGTGCTATAATAACCAATTTTTTTTTGCCCGAAATGGAAG
Organism: Tricholauxania praeusta; assembly: GCA_949775025.1. NCBI lineage: Eukaryota > Metazoa > Arthropoda > Insecta > Diptera > Lauxaniidae > Tricholauxania > Tricholauxania praeusta. Next base: position 14,363,853 of record OX459030.1, read on the forward strand.
AACTTGGTTGACATGTGGTTTCAACAAGACGGTGCCACATGCTACATGGCACGAGATACCTTGGACCTATTGAGAGGTGTGTTTGTGAGCAATCAATCTTAGGTTTTGGAGCAGGCAATTGACCGCCAAGATCATGCGATTTGACCCCACTAGACTTCTTTTTTTTTTGGGCTACGTGAAGTTTTTCGTGTACAGTAATAACTCAGCTACAATTACAGCCCTGGAAGGCAACATTACAGCTGCCATTGGTGAGATACCGGCCGAAATGCTAGAAAAAGTGTGCCGAAATTGAAGCTTATGGATGGACCACCTTTCGCATGATGCAACACTTACATAAAATAATCTTTAAAAAGTAAATGGCAGTAATTGGTGTATTGCTCTAAATAAATATTTTATTCACTTTTGCAAATATTTTGTACTTTTTTTAATTTTTAAAAACCAAACGCTAAAAAATCAACGTTATATCTACAATTAAAAAATATGATAAGAAATATATCGACAAAATCGAAAAGTATGTACTTTTAATCAGTCTATTAATGCAAACTTGATTGTTAAAAGTTTCAATTGACAAACAAAAAGTTTTAAAAACTCTATATAGTACATTTCGATAGGGTTTTTTTTTTTTTTTTTTGTACAGAATTTAAGTCTGGCGTTTTATTTGCTCTGCTATGTATAGTTTTAGAGATATTCTTATCAAACAATGTCTAACATCTGAAACTTTGATGGCTATAAAAAATAAAAATTATGTAAGAGAGGTATACACAGTGCGGCAATTTTCCACTTCTGCAAAAAACTCAAAGTACTCCCCTACCGCACCTACACACTGTCGACAGCTGCTTTAAAGTTTTGATGATATCTGCATCTGGAGGAAAAAAAAAGCAAGTCCTTGAGCACGAATTTCAGTTTTGGGAATAGAAAGCGGTCACATGGTGCAAAATTAAGCGACCATGGTGAGTGATCAAGCATGTAGACATGATATTTCACTGGGGTGTCAAAATTGGATTTTGAGCAGGTGCGCTGTACATACTTTCGGGATTTTTATATTCTAGCCACAGAAGTCGAATTCTTGCAACCGAACTCCATAGAACTTCAAGGTAAAAATACTGCTTTTAGTGTTTTTGGTCACTTGGAAGAAACTCGTTATATACCAAGCCCTTGCTATCGTAAAGCATTGCTTTTGACGTGTTTTTTGGGTTTTCGGATCTCCGACTTTGGATGATTTTCAAACAGCACTTTGGCGAAAAGGTTTATGTCATTCGAAAATTCATGCTCGGCTCAAGCACTGATTGTTATAAAAATTGAATTCAAAGTTAATCTATAAATGTGTTTCATAACTCTACAAAAATCACCCTTTGCAATAGTATCTGACATTCATTTCATTTGTTAGCTGTAAAAAAAAAATTTTCAAGTAACCCTCATGTGAATTGATTTATAGTAGATATTGCATAGTACAGTTACATGCCAGAAAATACTTAATTGCTGCAGTAATATTGAGAATAATTTTAAATTATTTTACCGAGATGCTTTTATTTTTGTAATTCCCATTTCAATTGCAAATCTTAAACGTTTTTATCTAACCGGTTTATTGCAAAGTCATGATATCGGATATTTACATACAACGCTCTTGAGCTTAACTGGTGCTGTGCAACGCCGGTAATGTTTTTGCAATTCACACAAATCAGAGACACAAGCTATCTAGTTAGTTTCCTTTGTTAGCTTTATGTGTTATTGAGAGCGTGCGAAAAAGTGTACGTTTTAGATGCAAAACTGGTTTTGATGAGCATTTTAAAATATTAATATTCTCCATATTTCTTTTATACAAAATGTTTCCGAAAGCAAGGGTGATATACTCGTAGAATATATTAATTTTCATTATAAAAAATATTACGATGTTTAATCGAAAGAGTTTTACAATTAAGGCTATATTAAATATATACATTCAAAAACGCTGAATGACTTTGAATTTATAAAAACTACACTTATATCGTTTTAAAGTAACAAAACTAAGTGAATTTTTTTGCATTGAAGTGAAACCTTTAGAAAACTAAACTGCGATAGAATGAAACGAAAATGTTTTATTAAAATAAAGTTGACGGAAATTGTCCGCTTTGAGACCGATTTACCAAAAGCTGAGATAAAAGCGTGGAAAGATTTTTTTTTTTTTTTAATTTTTTCAAGCATTGCACTGATTAACTACTACCCAGTGATGGCATTTTCGGCACATTTGTACTTTTTTCGGTACATTTGCGTCCGGAAAAATCGTTGTTAGTACATGCCGACATTCGGTACATTTGGAGTATTTTCAGTACATTTGCCGAATTTTCAGTTCACTTAAACAATTTATAATTTATCAAATTAAATTTTGGTGAAATTTGAAACCTGAAGTTATGGTTTGATGACTTTTTTGTTTCATTTTTTTTTTTAATAAAAAAGTGCTAAAATTTTGTAAATTTTTGGGATTTTTAATGTTCATGACGAATAAGTTCAAAACAAAAATTTAACCTTTAATTTTTCCCTATTTTCAGTATTTATACCATCGTTGCACCAGGTACATTGCACCCATATTTCAAGTACAATGTAGCCGTTTCTCTGCACAGGGCAGAAGGTCCATGTGTACTTGAAGTTGGAATCACTAGCTCTAGATATAATACATCAAAAATAATCAATATGCTACCAATGTCAATAGAAAATGTTGAATTTGAAATGATGAATCTCGAAAGTGACGATTATAAATTAACCATCAAGGGTATTTCTGGCATTACTATTGAAAACTCAACGAATTTGAATTTTGCAGCCTATGATCCATTAGTATTCATTCAGACGGACAAGCCAATTTATGGACCAGGTGAATTGCTTCAATTTCGTATTATATTTTTAGATGAATACGCACATCCTGAGGAATTGAAGAAAACAATGTTTATTGTTATATCGGTATAATTTTTTATACATATATTTTATAGAATTTTCTACTTAACGTACTATTTTTCGATTATCTAGGATGATGCCTATAATCCTATTAAAATATGGAGAAATATCAGTCTAACTCATGGTGTCTACACTGGAAATTTTGAAATCTCCGATAATCCTATTGATAAGATTTGGCATATTGAGGTGTCTGATGGCGCAAAGAGACTTCAGTTAAAGGACTTTAGAATCAACAAGTATGAATTACCAAAATTTGATGTATTGGTTGATGTACCAACTCGAGTTGCTTTGACAGATGAAGTGGTTACAATTACTGTAAGATCAAAGTAAGTTCTAATTATGAAAGCATACAAATTGTATGGACTGAATGTTCTATAAATAAATATTTATTTAGATATACTTTTGGCAAACCAGTTAAAGGCAAGGCTTACTTCATTATTGAGACTTCACATGCAGGAAAAGACTTCACAATAAAGGTAAGTTTATGGTATATAAAAGCATTAGTACTCCCCAAGTTTCTTATAAGAAAGTTCAAATACAAGTCTTGCTAGAAACATTCTTTTATTTTTATGTACTAACATACTTTTTGCGCGGAACTTATTTCTAAACATATGTATTTAAATGAGAAAATTAATCTAGCTTATTAATTTTGCAGAAAACAATTGCAATTGATGGAAAGGGATACCTTGAATTAGATATTTGGAAAGACTTACCTCGATCAGAGTTGATCAATTCATCTGATAGCATATCCTATTATGTTTATGTTACCGTTGAAGAAGCACTAACTGGAAATAAGCAAAAGTCTCCGAGAATATATTTTGTTCTGTATCAGAAGAATATTGTAATATTTCCTCCCGATGAACCCAAAAAATTTCAACCGGGAAAACTAATTAGATATATGATAACTGCGAAAAAATTCGATGGCTCTCCAATACAAGATAATGAAAATCCCGTAGAGCTAAGGGTTAATGACTTTACATATTACAGCATGTTCAATGACAATGGCATAGCAGTTTTTAATTTTGTGCTGCCAGAACCAGTTAAAGCATTCATTTATTATAAATATGGTAATATGACTAATCCGTATCCATATACATTAACAGCCGATTCAGAGGATTTACCACCAGGAAGGTTTCAGTTGAACATAAAAACCGAAAAGTGAGCACATACTAAAATATATCTTACTAAATGTATAATATGAATTTATTTATTTAGTCCGCAATTGAAAAAAGATTTGTTGATTGAGGTAAAATGGTCCGAGTCTATCACTTATTTTAATTATATTGTGACTGCACGTGGTAATATAGTTAGAGCAGAACGCATAGAAGTGCCAAATGATACCAAGTCGTATACAATTAAAATGCTACCAACACTTGAAATGATACCTGAAGCTAAGATCCTTGTGCAGTATATATATAATGATAATCTTCGCTTTGAGGAAGAAACTATTAAGATTGAAAAGGATTTCCAAAATACTGTAAGCTTGTTGGATAACAATCAAATGAATTAATTGCATTATTGTAGTGAAATATTGATTATTTCTTCTATCGTAGCTTAAAATTTCAACCATAGCACAAGCAAGTCCAGGAGACGATATTGAATTCAAGATTTCAACAGATCCCAATTCATATGTTGGACTTTTGGGTGTGGATCAAAGCGTTATGCTTTTGGGAAAAGACTATGATTTCAAAAAGGATGATATTTTTCACGGCTTAGAAAACTATAAAACTGTAACTCCTAGAATACCAGGAGAAGGTCGTTATCCAGGAAAAATATCTGGATTAGTTACTTTGACAAATGCACACTTTCCGTTCTTTTGTAAGTACATACTAAGATCATGTGATATAAGTTACGATTCTTAGGTTTCGCTAGCAACAACTTATTTATTTTTTTACTATATCATATTTACTTAAAAAATTAAATATATATATAATTAAATAGATCCGTTTACCTACTTGGCCGTAGGACCAGCTGACACAATATCTTTTCCACGTACAAGATTTCCGCAGACATGGATTTTCGAGAATTTTAATATGTAAGTATTAAGGAATATATGTAAAATTGAAACAAATAAAATAATATAATACCATAAATTAATGCCGTGTGAATGAGAAAAGTTTGTACAATTCACTTTCGAGAAACTCGTCCTAAAGTCAAACTAAACTGTACTAAAATCCCCTAAGTTGATGAAACTAAATACTTGAGATTATCTTTTCTACACCTATGCTTTTCCCCAGAACGAAAATTTCTGAAAAATTTCGAAAATTAATTAAACAGATTAAAAAAAAAAGTTATCCCTAAGAATTTTTTCTATTACGTATTGTCAAACATCGAATTTTTCTATTTAATAGAACAAATCAGACTGAATTCAGTTATGTTAAGAAGATTCCAGACACTATAACTTCATGGGTCATAACCGGATTCTCAATGAATGCAAAGACTGGAATTGCTTTAACGAAGGATCCTACGAAGGTACAAGTATTTAAACCATTTTTTATCAGCATCAACTTGCCATACTCTGTGAAACAAGGTATTGTATATAATATGATATGATTTCAGCCATATGTTCTACGAACTAATTGACTTCGCAGGTGAGGTCATTTCTATTTCGGTGCTAATTTTCAACTATATGAATGACACTATCGACGCTGAAGTAATAATGGAAAACTCTGATGAAGAATATGAGTTTGTCGAAGCTACCAACGAAATAGAAGAACGTCCTATTGACGAAAAGAAACGTATAAAACGCAGCACACTCTCTTCAAATAGTGTTGGAAGTGTCTCTTTTATGATAAAACCAAAAACAATTGGCTTAACAACAATTAAGGTAACCGCTCTGACAGCACTGGCTGGCGATATTGTGCATCGGCAGCTTAAAGTCGAACCAGAAGGGGTTACACAGTTTAAAAATAGCGCTTTCTTTATCAACTTGAACAATAAAAACAAGCTTGTGGATACAATAATGGTGGATGTTCCCACTGACGCTGTTCCATACTCCGAGCGTGTAGAATTATCGGCTATAGGCGATTTGGTAGGTCTTTCTATAAAATTTATTGAAAACTTAGTACGCTTGCCTATCGGAACCGGAGAGCAGAATATGATACATTTTGTGCCAAGTATATTAGTTCTCAGATATCTTAAGGTATATATATAGATATGATTTCGTGCTTTAAATACTATTGGTTTTTCATTTATAATTTTCAGGTTACTGACCAAAAAATGCCAAATGTGACAAAAACTGCTTTGAATATACTGAAAATTGGTTTTCAACGCGAACTAAATTTTCGACATGATGACGGATCGTACAGCAGTTATGGCAGAGCTGACATAAGTGATGGCAATTCAGAAACACCAGGAAGCACTTGGCTTACTGCTTATGTAGTTAAGTCCTTCCAACAGGCTTCGGAATTCATTGACATTCATCAACCAATAATTTTGCAGTCTTTAGAGTTTTTAGCCTCCAAACAAACGACAAATGGTAATTTTGCAGAGTATGGTTATCTTTTAGAGTTTACGCACCTAAATGCTGCAAGTTTAACAGCTTTTGTGTTGCTGGCATTTTTGGAAATACCCGTAAGTAAAGAAAAGCATTGAAACATTTACCTAAACTACAAAAGAAACAATAGAAGTGAGTACAAGCTTTTACGGTGTGATCTTAACGATGTTTTGTTATGTGAATCGACGAATGCAGAGAAAGTTGAAAAAGCTCGAACAAAATGAAATAAGTTGAAATTTATTCCAGTATCGATTTTCTTGTTTTTTTCTAACGCGCGAATAGAGATGTTTATAAAGGAAGATCCAATACGAGGTCCCTTTTCCAAGTGGGTTGTTTTGACAGCTGTCATGTGTCAAATGGCTTGTCCATATGACGTTTGTGTTCGGTATTCAATACAAAACTCAATTATGAATAAGCTCGTGTTATTCATGAAATACCGGCCGATATGCTCGAAAAAGTTGTCGAAAATTGGACCTACAGAATGGACCTTTTTAAGAACTAGTCGTGAATAACATTTGAACGAAATAATTTTTTAACATTGAGTTGTAGGAACCGAACTATCAGTCCGAATAAAGAATGTATTTATGCATTTTATTTAGAAAACAAAGTAGAAAGCTCTTATTGGATCTCCCTTTATAGCGAAAATTACAAAATTGCCGGTCTAATTACAATATTCGTTATCAAAAATCGGGTTTAACATTTTTAGAAAACTAAGATCTTAGAAAAAAACTAATGTCGGAAACTTATTTTCAGGAATACTCCTTTAAATATGACACACATATCAAAAAAGGCATATCATTCTTAATTAATGACATTGATGATACAGATGATATATATGCGCTTTCAATTACCTCATTGGTATTACAAAAAGTTAGGCATCCATTTGCTGACAAAGTGTTGACCAAACTGAAAACTTTTGCGAAAAATGAAAACGGTTTCACATGGTGGTCGAGCGATTCAAAGAAACACAAATCACGTACTTTCAGAAGTAGTGACATAGAAATCACTTCGTACGCCTTACAAGCAATACTGGCGAACGGAAGTGCAGAAGAAGTGTTGCCCATAATTAAATGGTTAACAATGCAGCGTAATAGCAATGGAGGATTCGCTTCGACTCAGGATACAGTTGTTGGTTTGGAAGCCCTTATTAGATTTGCTTGGAAAACTGGACTCGCTCGTGCAGGCGCAATGTCAATTGATTATGTTTCTGAAGGCATTGGAGTTGATGACAAAGGAACCATAATGATAACGCCAGAAAGTCTAATGGTATTAAATACTCACGAGGTACATTATATTACACGCATATTTTACTGAGCATCTGCACTTATAATTTATTATTTCTTTACATACTAAAGCTACCAAAGAATACACGCAAAGTTTCATTTACTGCAAAAGGTAATAGCTCATCACTGGTGCAATTATCTTATAGTTACAATACCATTGATAAAGGACCGGAGCAGGACTTTCGTTTAAATATTACAGTCCAACCAAATACACCACCAAAGTTACTTTTAATCGACATATGTGCGCAGTTTGTGCCAAGTGATGTTGACAGTGAAGAAATTAAAACCAATATGATTGTCATTGAGGTCGCATTGCCTTCTGGTTACACCAGCGACAGAGAAAAACTTGAAAAAATAAGAGATTTTAGAACCATACTGTTTACGGAAACTAAAAAATCAGATACAATAGCTATAGTCTACTTGCAAAGTTTAGAGGTTGGCAATGAGAAATGCATTTCAGTTGAAGCAACAAAGGAATACGAGGTTGCCAAACAGAAAGCTGTTCCAGTTGTATTATATGATTACCATAATAAGGAGCGCAGTGCAACTGAGTACTATGAGATTAAAACTTCTTTATGTGATATATGTGAAGGTGACGATTGTGTGGCTGATTGCAAAAAAGGTAAAGAGATAGCAGAGTTCCCATCCGAAGGAATTAAAGTCAATAAGAACCAGAAAAAAGAGTCAGCGCATAGATGCAATAAATAACTGTGCAGCCACTTCCTATAATAACGTGACAGAGCTTGCTGGACCTGGATTTTTAATAAAAAAAAAAAATATGTATTTTAAGTTGTTTAAATGCTCCATAAAACAATACAAAAGTATAGATTTATTAACTTAACAATAAGACTTAGTCTTTTACAGTATATATACAAATTAATCATATATATTTTTGGTAAAAATTCGATAGCAATAATGTTAAAAAATATGTAAACTTTTGTTGTTAAAAATAGTTCGAGAGTAAAATAAATAAAGGATAGGAATAGAAAAGCCAAACAGAAAGTTAAGGAAAAATTCAAAAAATAGTTGGAAATACCCGTTTTGAAATTGGTTATGAATTCCAAAAGTCTAATGGTGCAAATGAAAAATAAACTTTTGCCATCACCAGAGGTAGTCCCGTGTCGTAAAAGTGCCCGATTCTGGTCTATTTACGTTTTTAACATCTTTTCAACGATTGTTACAAGCAAAAAAATGGAAAACGGAGCAAAATTGAGCACCGCGGCCCAAAAAGATTTACAAAAATACGAAACCTTCGAAATTTTTTTTTTATACAACGTAATCAAATATATTTCCCAAACTACATAACGCCTATTGACAATAGAAAACGAATTTCTTATGCATAATAATAATGAATCAACGTAATAAAAAATTCATTAAAATATAATAATAATAATAAGCAATTAATACAAAATATTTGGTTTGGAGATAGATTGAGTCCTAAAAGCGGGTCTCAAAAACTCAATAATCTTTAAGTATTTCAGATTTTGCTGGCTAGTAATCATGCAGTTTTCACTCTAATACTTATCATAAGACTGTTTAGTTGGTGACTTGTGCAACTTCCATTTTCGTCTTTCGATTTTGAAGCAAAATTTCGTTGGCATCTTGAAATTGTTCAGGGCCACCAAGTTTTAGATTTCGGCAGAGACAATTGTCTGTATACAATTGAAAATTTTGTAGCAAACGCTGTTGGTAAACCAAGCTTCACAGTCATTTATAAGAACTGGCTTCACATTCGGTTCAAAGACTTTGAATTACGTTGTTGTTGACAGAAATGAAATTTGCCAGATACATACTAAAGTGAGAAAAAGTAATTTTTGAATAGCATGGATTATTTACAGCTTCAATGCGAGATTCATGTATCTTGAAACAACTGTTTTCCCTTGTTAAATGGATGAATTTTCCTTTTGAAAAAATATCATGCCGTACTATAAAAACAAGATTGATGACAACCAAGCCGTCAAGCCGAATTAAACACTGATCTTATGTGTTCCCAATATATCCCCAATGTCATTGCGGTCGATGCCACTGAAGTCGATAGAGATTAAATATAACGAGACTAGCCACTCACTTCTTATTTGATCCATAATAATCCTTATACATCAGAAGAAAATAAAAACATGGAAATCTACAACTAAGATTTAAAGATTTATCTTTCAAAAGTGTTGTGCATTATTAAAAGAATAAGTAAAAGTATCATGAAATTACGGATAATAAAAAGTAAAATTATCAAAAGGCACTTTTAATTACAAAACAAACATTTAACATATTCAACAAGTACAAACATATGTAAGTCCTACACAAACCCCTATCCTTAGTCTGGAGATAAGGCACACAAGAAGATAGTAGGTCAAGCTATAGGGCCAGTCTTCTTTTCTAAAGAGTTTGCTTATGAATGATATGAATATCGATTGCAAGATTTTCTTAATATCTGCAACTACTGCCATTTGTTGTGCCCAAGATCAAACGTGGACCTCCAACTTAAACCAAAGCGATGATTAAGTAAAAACAGGTATATTTACCAATGAACCATAATTTGAAATGGTTTCTCTAAAAGTTGAATATTAAGGACTGTGTGAAAATATGTTTGAATCGTTGTGGTATGGGAAATAGTCGAAGTTTGATAGAATGTTGATAAAGTCGAAAAATGATGAGTAATATTTTGGAAACTGTTGATAGCGTCGAAAAATATCGAAAATATTGTTCAAAAATATTGTTGAAAAATTTAACAAAATCTTTAAAAATTCAACGATGGCGTCACAGTCAATTAACTACAAATTTGTATTTTCTTTCATCAGTAAAGACGTCGAACAGTATCACTTGTATACAGTCACAAGTATCGAAAAACTTGAAAAAGTCGGTTGATATCAAAAAAGCGAATAACAATGAAAACTTTTTCAAGATAGAAATTAATTGAAATTATTAAAGTCTATGAAGTTTTTGATATTTCTTAAATAAAAACATATGTAACAAAAAAGAAACAAGTGTGTACATTTCGCTATATGTCGATAAGTGTTGAAAAGTTAGAAGATTTCACAGGAATATAAAATTTATTCTATACCCTATAGTAAAAAAATATTCACACATAGAAATTGCGAATTTTTCTTAAAACTTAAAATACCTCAATTGCAGTATTTATACCATCGTTGCACCAGGTACATTACACTCGCATTTCAAGTACAATGTCGCCGTTTCAGTGCATAGGTCAGAAGGTCCATGTGTATTTGAATTTAGAATCACTAGTTCCAGATATAATACATCAAAAATAATCAAAAATATCAATATTGAAAAAAACAATGTTTATTGTTATATTGGTATGTTTTTTTATACATATATTTTCTACTTAACGTACTATATTTCGATTATCTAGGATGATGCCTATAATCCTATTAAAATATGGAGAAATGTCAGTCTAACTCATGGTGTCTACACTGGAAATTTTCAAATTTCTGATACTCCTATTGATAAGACTTGGCATATTGAGGTGTCTGATGGTCCGAAAAGACTTCAATTAAAAGATTTTAGAATCAACAAGTATGAATTGCCAAAATTTGATGTATTGGTTGATGTACCAACTCGAGTTGCTTTGACAGATGAAGTAGTTACAATTGCTGTAAGATCAAAGTAAATTCTAAACATTAAAGCATAAAAATTGTAGTAATAAATAAATATTTATTTAGATATACTTTTGGTAAGCCATTTAATGGGAAGGCTTATTTCACTATTGAGACTTCACATAAAGTAGAAGTTTTTATAACAAAGGTAAGCCCTACTGTCTATCAGTTGTTTGGTCAAGTTCTTTCCATAACTGATGCAACTTTTTGAAACATTTAGTTCCACTGAGCAGCTGCGTTAGATGAAATTCGAGAGCAATTTTAACAGATATGAACTTATCTAATGTTAAATTTTTAATGAAAGCTGTTGTACTAAAAAATACCCTATGAATGATATACCTTTTATTTGAGTATAGAAACTTATTTTTCACTCCATTTAAGAAAAAAAAATTTATCAAAAGTTTCTAATGGTTTTTGAAGTTCCCGGTCGCGATTTTTAATATTTTATCATTTTTAGGCATCACACTTAACACAGAATACTTTGACATAAGACACATTCATGGAAAACTTTAGTTCAAAATCAGACAATGTCCTTTATGCCGACTAAGCGCGGACTAAAGGTAGTGCCGAAAAACACTCCTATATGCAACAAATTGTTAGAAATGAAATATTGTTGGTCATAAGTCCTAACGCATAAGGGTTGAAGTGCCATATTGCAAACAGTTCCTTGACCATTTCCGTGGAAAATAAAATCGAACGATAATGATCCAACACACAATATAAAAAACCATTAAAGTCAAATTAAGCCCAAGAAATATTGTGCCAAATCTCACGAAAAAAAATTGCCAAAAAAAATCCGAAGTTTCCTTTTTTATCAAAATAAAGCCACAAATGAATTTAGGAATAAAATAAGGAATGCAATTTTATCTGTATGGTATATTTAAAAAATAATGCAATTAAATGGAAGCACTTACCGATGTGCACTTTGATTTCTACAAAAAATTGCCCCACGCAAAACATAGCAGCACTGAAAAGTTCCAGCCCAAGACGCAGAATTAAAAAAAGTCCGAAGACGTGATTAAAAAATCTCCAGAACGTTTCAAATGAAATCAAAAGGCGGACATAGACACTAGGGTGTTAATTTTGAAAATTTTCTAGAAGGTATTTTTATGTTTTTTGACTTGAGGCTTAATTACAACTGTCCCAATATTTGAGCATCCTAGCTCAAATCTGTAAGCGTCATGGACAGAGTTTATGTCCGATTTTGTTAAAATTTTACAAAAAAACCGACTTACTTAAACGTAAAATAAAGCCTGCCTTAGGTGCCAACATGTAGCTTTTTAGGTATTTTAGTTTTATGGGAGATGCCACCCACAGTTGTCAAACCACGTCCACATTTGTTGTGTGGCTGAAAATGCATACAAAATACAACCCAAGGGGAGTTAATTTTTTTCAAATTTGCTCTCCTATACGCCTATATTATAAAATCGAGTTTGAAGAAAATTCTCCCGAAAATTTCAGCTTCCTAGATCAAACCTGCGAATGGCGCAATCAGTTTGTTTACCATTACTGTTCATATAAAGTATTACGTATGTATATATATATATATAATTTATTTCAACTTAAAACAAAAACAAAATGAGATTAACATTGTTGTCTATATTGGGGATTCCCAATGATGTTTGAACTTAACGCTGATAACGAAGAAACCGCAAATATTTGTTGCTTAATATAAATTATATGGAATTTCAGCTGATCGGAGAAGAGAATGAGATTAAACGTAAATTCCAGAAGACTTCAGAAGATGAAGCATCAAAATTATCTAAAATTATTTAAATAAAAAGGTTCCTTTGCAGCACTTGCTAAGCATTTGCGACTCAATTGCGGAAGAAACTAATTGCGTATACGAGTACTACATATATTGTAGAGAAAAAGTGTTTTTTAAGTTACTAATTGTAGAAATAATGTTGCGAAACTTGTGTTTCATTTTTCTTATAACAAACTCGATACTGAATGTACGTGGGGAAGGGTAAGTTTTGTGTTGAAATCTGGACTTAACTATTCAATGGTCGAAGTTCGCAAAAGTGAAATGAATCATGGGAAGAAGAACAAATTGTCAACTGGATTGAAAATATTTTAAAATATATATATTTTTTTAATCGCTGTTTTAACTTTACAGTCTCTATTCAATTGTTGGACCTGGTATTATACGTTCAAATTACAAATATAATGTTGCGGTATCATTGCATCAAGCTGCTGTTCCTTGCAGAATTGAAGTGGGCATTTCAAGCTTAACCTATAGTGTAACCAAAACTATTGATATCGAACCAATGTCAACCGAAAATGTACAATTCGATGTGCCCAAATTAGAAGATGGAACTTATAAATTAACTGCTAAAGGAGTTTACGGTATAAACTTTGAGAATTCAACAACTTTGGATCTTGCCGATTACAAACCAACAGTTTTCATACAAACTGATAAGGCTACCTATAAGCCAGGTGATTTAGTGCAATTTCGTGTGCTTCTCTTGGATCAAAATACACGTCCCGCAGTTGTGGAAACACCAATAACAATTTTAATATTTGTGAGTATTTATTTGTATTATAGTGGTAAATTCGATTTTTTTATAAATTCAAATGAATATCAAATATGAAATCTTTGATTTCCTTTTTTTTAAATTTTGACGAAACAATGATGGCATTTGGGTTCTGTGGAAATGTACTGAATCCAGACTTGGAATGTACTTTTAAGAGGGCGAAGGTACTTTTTGAAGTATATACTTCTATACGCGCGTTGACATGGTGGTAAGCTGGTGAATGCGTTACGGAAATGAGCGAACAATATATGTTTTTGGCCAATTTTCGGAAAATTTTTTTTTCTTTCTATAATTAATGGGGAATGGTGGAAAATGGATTTTGGAAATCATTTAAGGTGGCTCCGGACCCTGGAAAGGACCGTTTTCCATCATTTTGGTTCTTTTCAAGTTCCGGAGCCACTCTAAGTCATATCCAAAAGCCATTTTCGAACTTTCATAATCGATTGGAGCAAAAAAAAAAATATAGGGTGGATCGAAATAAATTTTTTTTTTTGTTCCAGTCGATGGATAAAGCTTGAAAATGCCTATTTTCGATATTTCCCTATCAATTGGAATAAAAATATATGTATATTAGGGTGATTCAAATTTTTTTTTTTTGGTTTTTTTTAAGGTGCTGTTGCTTAAAAAGTAAGTTTATGATATGAAGAAAAAGTTCACGAAATTTCAGCTCTGTACCTCAATTTTATAAGGTGGCGCCGGAGCCTGTTAGTTTTACATGTAAATTGTATGGAAAAATTATTTTTTACAAAAAAGGTATCTAAATGAATAGGTGATTAGTGTTGTTGACCTGAAAAGGGTCGTTTTTCGACGTAATTTTTTACGCTGAATCCGAATCTGGCCTCAGAATTGACCCATCATGTCGGAATCCTGAAATATTTGAGGTTAATTACCTGAAACATGATGTTTTTTGTCTATTTTCGAGGTCATGTATAGGATTCAAAGAAAGTTGATCAGCTTATTTTTAACAAAAGCATCATTTAGTACCATCCTTGCCCTTTAAAATGAGCTTTCAAGTGGTGATTTGTGATGTTTCCTTGCAAAGTTATAGCCATTTTAAAGTGACATGAATTGGATCCCCTACAAAGGGTTGCAACCCAACAATATTAACCAACGGGTTTCAAATTCATGTCACCTTGAAATGGCTGCAACTTTGCAAGGAAACATCACAGATCACCACTTGAAAGCTCATTTTAAAGGGCAAGGATGATACTAAATGATGCTTTTGTTAAAAATAAGCTGATCAACTTTCTTTGAATCCTATACATGACCTCGAAAGTAGACAAAAAACATCATGTTTCAGGTAATTAAACTCAAATATTTCAGAATTCCGACATGATGGGTCAGTTCTGAGGCCAGATTCGGATTCAGCGTAAAAAATTACGTCGAAAAACGACCCTTTTCAGGTCAACAACACTAATCACCTATTCATTTAGATACCTTTTTTGTAAAAAATAATTTTTCCATACAATTTACATGTAAAACTAACAGGCTCCGGCGCCACCTTATAAAATTAAGTTACAGAGCTGAAATTTCGTGAACTTTTTCTTCATATCATAAACTTACTTTTTAAGCAACAGCACCTTAAAAAAAACTAAAAAAAAAAAATTTGAATCACCCTAATGTATATACATATATTGTATGTATATACAAATGTAGTTAAAGAAGTATATACTTTAGTTGTGTGGTCTAAAGCAAACTTTTTATTTTTTTTTGTCATGGACACCAAAATTCGCGAAAGTTTACGATAAAAAAAGGTTTCGATATTTCAAAAAATCATATTTTTGGAGAAGATTGATATATGGGAAATATTTCATTAGCTAATGTGAATGGATGTGAATCGTCTGCATTTTGAAGTCTCCCATGTGAGTATGAGAATTTCACTGGTTGTAAGAATGTAACGCGTTTGTATAAAATTTATCATAAATGAAGCAGCGAGCGTGATATCTAGGAAGGTCCTGAACTTGTGTGAAGGTCCTGAACTTGTGCAACTGCTTTTTATAGTGTAGCTTGCGCTAGCATCGCAAATCAGATCCTTAATCAATGTAATCCAATAAATCGGTATCAATACAATGCTTGAAAAAACCATTTGAGTCAATTTATATAACATATAAAATTAACTAGAATTTAATCAAATATGTACCCCATTATTATCATATTATAATTATTAAAAAAAAACAGGATGGCGCAAGCAATCGCATTAAACAATTTTCGAAAGTTAAGCTCACTAAAGGTGTCTACACTGGCAACCTACAACTTTCTGAACAGCCTGTACTAGGAATTTGGAAAATTGAAGTTAATACAGAAGCTGAAGAAACACTTGAAATGAAATCTTTTGAAGTTGCGAAATATGTTTTGCCAAAATTTGAGGTAACCATTGATGTGCCGCAGAATGTTGCTATTTCAGATGGCATCATTAAACTGACCGTGAGATCAAAGTGAGTGTCCGCACAAGACTTTTATACGTCAATATTAATTTGTTTTTTGTTTTAGATATACATTTGGAAAATCGGTCAAAGGCAAAGCAACCATTTCAGTGTGGTACGAAGCACCAAATAATTTGTATAATAATAGCCCTTTGGCACAAAAAACTATTGAAGTCAATGGCAAGGGACATGTTGAATTTGATTTACAAAAAGATTTTCCTCATGAACAAGTTATAATTTCGCGACCAAAGCTACGTATATTGGCTGTTGTGGATGAGGAATTGACGGGCAATAAGCAAAATGCAACAAAAGCAGTTACTTTGCGTCAGCATAAGACTTTAATAAAGGCAATTAATGCACCTAAAAAATTTCGTACTGGAGCAAGAATTATCTATAGTGTTGTTGTGCAAAATCTTGATGGCTCACCGGTGCAGGACACTATCAATTCTGTAAAGTTAAATATTGATACATTAGAATTTGTAGCAGTGTTAGATGGAAATGGCATGGCAACATTCAATTTCACATTACCCAAATTAGAAATAACAGATGTATACTGCACATATCAAGATCACCGTGAAAAACTGTCTCAAATATCGCACATTGGGGACAACAATTCAGGTATACTCCAGCTGATTTTGGGTACAAGCAAGTGAGTATCAATCTTTTACACATTAAACTTTGAAACTACTAACTAAATATCAACTCTCATAGTCCAAAACTTGGTCAGGAATTATCGATTGAAATCAAATCAACGGAATCCTTGAAATACTTTGTTTATACCATCACAGCACGTGGCAACATACTCAAAGCAGAACATGTCGAAGTGCCCAATGATCTCAAATCATACACTATTAAAATTGTGCCCACTTTTGAGATGATACCAAAAGCTACTATTTTTGTGCAATACATTCACGATAAAAACTTACGCTTTGAAGAGAAAAGCATTGAATTCGAGAAGGAATATGAAAACTCTGTATGTCTGTAGCTTATTACTTACAAAAATGTGAATGGCTAAAGTTTTTCTTTTTACAGCTTGAACTATCGACAACCAAACAGGCAAAACCGGGCGACAATGTAGAAGTTAAAATTTCAACGCAACCAAACTCTTTTGTTGGTTTATTGGGTGTTGACCAAAGTGTTTTGCTTTTGAAACTTGGTAATGACCTAAATGAAAATGAAATTTTTAGTAGCCTCAGCAATTATGAAACTAAAACGCCAACAATGCGTGGAAGTGGTCGATATCCAGGAAAGGAATCTGGCTTAGTGACATTGACGAATGCTAACTACCCATACAGTAAGTTGAAACTATCAAATATCAAATGATAATGACATCAAATATCATTCTCAATGCATATCATAATGACGAAGCACATCCTTAAAAGCACCTTCTTTTATCTAAGAAACATCTATACCAAATTTAAATCTTCTACCTTTTAGTAATTCTTTATGATAAACAATTACTTATATAGATATTCCGGTGGTGATGAGACGTATACATCATACGATGCCTTATTATTTTAGAAATGGTGGCGGTGGATGGGGTGCACGTTCCGGTGGAGGTGGTTACGGCATGTGGGGACATGGCGGTGGTGGTGGAGGTGGCGGTGGAGGTGGAGGTGGCGGAGGCGGTGGTGGTGGCGGTGGAGGTGGTGACGGCATGTGGGGTGGTGGTGCGGACTCCTATGAAATAGAAGAGCAAGTAATAGATGAAATATCATCACAAAAAATTTCGGGAAAAAAACCAAAATCACTTCAGAAGCCTACAGTACGTAAAGAATTTCAAGAAAGTTGGATTTTTGCAGATTTTAATGAGTAAGGACATTCAATTGTTTTGTTGTGTTTGAAAAAATTTAACATAGATGTTTCTCCAGTATTGTTGGAAATGAGTTTAGTTTTCAAAAAAAGATTCCAGACACGATAACATCATAGGTTATTACCGGTTTCTCTGTAAATCCGGAATCAGGTATTGCTCTAACAAAAAATCCAACTAAAATACAAGTGTTTCAACCGTTCTTTATCTCAATCAATCTGCCATATTCTGTCAAGCGAGGTTTGTTTCAGTATTTCGCTAAAGTTTCTTATATTCTGATTTACATATTTACTTCATACAGCTGAAGTCATATCAATTCCTGTGCTAATTTTCAACTATATGAGTAAAACACTCGATGCCGAAGTGATTATGGATAATACTGAAAACGAATATGAGTTCACTGAAGCAACTAACGAAATTGAAGAACGTTCCATCGATGAGGTAAAGCGCGTCAAGCGCATTTCTATACCATCCAATAGTGGCAAAAGCGTCTCATTTATGATACGACCCAAATATGTGGGTATAACTACGCTTAAGATTACGGCATTGTCTGCACTGGCTGGGGACAGCATTGAACAAAAGCTGAATGTAGAACCTGAAGGTGTTACGCAGTATCAAAATCGTGCCTATTTTATTAATTTAGTCGATGGCGTGAATTATGAGGATGCAGTTGATGTGGATATACCCAGCAATGCAGTATACAATTCGGAGTTTATTGAATTTTCGGCAATTGGTGATTTGATTGGTGTTACCATTAAAAATATCGACAAATTAGTGCGTATGCCTGTAGGCTGTGGGGAGCAGAATATGATAAATTTTGTGCCAAATATTTTGGTTCTCAAATATCTTCAGGTGCGTATAGTGATGATGAATGGTGGATCAAACATAAACTTATTTTGATTGAAGACATGACTGATAAAAATGATAAGGCTTGTTCCTCTGAATTTTAATTTTGTGTCAACTCACATTCATGCACTCACGTCTTCAATGCGTTAAGTAAAAGAGAGCGTAAATTCTAAGAAGTATTACAGAGCATGGATCTATAATGTTCCCAAGTCTTTTGTTCAGTAAATTGTTCACTAAATCTAAATTTTGATATATATTTGATTCACCTTCATATACATAAAAATATGTACTTACTTGTTAACATGAAGCGCTTAACAAAAATTGGCAAAGTTCATTTGGAAAAAAGACCCAAAACAGTTTTCGATTGTTCAGTTTTTAGAGAAAGTACAGCTCCGTATTACATCCTGATGAAATAAACCGTCATTATAAGTTTTGTGGTTACCTCATTACCTGTTATGATTTCAAACAGTGATTTTCTGAGTAAAAATATTTGTCCTGAGTGGGCAGTGCCACACCTCTAATAGGAAAAAACTTTTCATTGCTAAGCTAATGGGGTCTCAACCCTGTAAAAAGCAAAGAGTTTTTTTCACTACAGTAAACTATATTTAGACGAGTCAATTATGTAGGTTTATTATGTTAATTTATGTCTTGGTATGACGTATCTATTTTAAATGGGACGGTGACACGCCCTCAATTGAAAATATTTTTACACAACTTAATTAAGGGACCGATTAGATCCAAACCAAATTTCATCAAAATCGGTCCATTTATCAGTGAAAACGTTTTTTCTTATTAGAGGCGTGGCACCGCCCGCTCAAAAAAAATATTTTTACTCAGGCTTCATTCTGGCTCCATACCAAATTTCATCAAAATCGAAGCAGCTGTTCAGCCGAGACAGCGTTTTTTTCCTATTAAGGGTGGTGCCACGCCCTATTTAAGAATTCAGAGCTTCCAATTACCTCTCTTATGGTTCAGTCTACCTCCAAACCAAATTTTATTAAAATCGGTCAGTTATTTTCCCGATATTTCCCAATTCGCAATATTAATTTAAAAAACGGGACTCTAGACCATTTTAAAATTGCTGCATCTCGGGTTCCTTGACGAATTTTTCGACTCTATGGATCCCATTTTGAAGCACTGAAGAAGACGATAAAATTGAGTTTAAATAGAAGCGATTTCATCAAAATATGACTTCTTGGCGTCACTTTCAAAAAGAGATGTTTTTCTGTTTCGATGATTCTGAGAAATGAGATGGCAAACGATGTTTCAAACGCGGGAGTATTCAAAACTTTTTTTATCAAAAATTTAAATAAATACCAAAAAACTGAGACCTATAAAGTTGAGTTTGGAGCAAAAGTTCTCGAAATACAGATATTCGAATATATGGCAAACGTCAATTTTTTGAGTTTTAAAAATTCATATCATTGCACCAGCGGCATTTGAAGGGCCAAAAATTTGGAGATCGAAGTTGTAAATGATGTACTTCAATATCCCACAAAATCAGAGAATCCACTGCGGTCGGTTCTCACGAAAAGTAATGTAACTGCTCATGTGTTTAAAGTCAGTCGAACGGCTTTCGCTTCAATTGTTCGCCACAAGAAAATGTACGTTCTGGGACCTTTGAAGCCTCTTGGAATCAGTGACATGAAATGGGGCATTCGTGCTACATTCTGGTTTGAGTAGACGTCGAAATAGGTATGGTATAACAAACCGAATTTCATGCTGTATTGGCGGTAGGGTTTGTGGATATTTTATAACAACTATTTTAGGTTTTCTCACTCCCATTATTATTGATCTTCTGAAAGTTTTTGAAAAGAATACTGGCACATAGTCACAAAAATAACATTGAATTTCTCAAAAACTTTTAAAATTCCACCAGCATAAAGAATTTTTGTTAGGTTCTTCGCATAACAAAAAAACACCGGATCTAAAATGTATTGTTTATTATAGATCCAGTTTCAAAACTGTAGTTTTTCAAAAGCTTATACTATATTTTATGATTTCAACAAATAGGCGGTTAATCAAAGTATGCCAGCTGTTGAACAGAATGCACTTAAGTTCCTTGAAATCGGATATCAACGTGAATTGAGCTACAAACATCATGATGGCTCGTACAGTGCCTTTGGTATGTCAGATGCTCGGGGAAGCACATGGTTAACAGCCTATGTGGCGCGTTCCTTCCAGCAAGCAAAAAAATACAGTGATATCGACACAAAACTTATTGCAATGGCCTTAGATTTCCTATGCACACAGCAGTCAAAAGATGGCAGTTTTCAAGAACTTGGTCGTCTCGTTGATTTTTCACATCAAAATATATATGCACTTTCAGCATTTGTTATGTTAGCATTCCAGGAAGATAAGGTAAATTTACATATTATGCTTCAAAAAACTTATATTTTTACTATATACTTTTGTAGGAAAATTTTGTTAAATATGAAAATACAATACAAAATGGCTTAAAATACTTAAGCGAAAATATGCATGAAACTAAAGATACCTATTCGCTATCCATAGCTGCACTGGTGCTACAACAAGCTAAAGATCCTAAAGCTAATGAGCTTTTAAACAATCTGCTCGCTATTGCCAATAATGAGAATGATCACAGATGGTGGTCTAAAGTGGCGAATAAATCAGAAATAAAATCTGCTAAATATGCAAGTAGTAACGATGTTGAAATTACTTCATACATTCTATTGGCAGTGCTAGAAAGTGACTCTAAGGATGATGTATTGCCGATCATCAAATGGCTAGTGAAACAACGTAATAGCAATGGTGGTTTCGCATCAACTCAAGATACAGTTGTTGGCTTGCAGGCTTTATCCAAATTTGCTGAGAAAACAGGTCTCAGCGGTAAGGGTCAAATGGAAATTGAGTTTACAACGGAGGGTCTTGAAGCTAATGATAATGGTAGTATTAGCGTCAGTCCCGAGAGCTCATTGGTTTTGATGACACATGTGGTAAGGATAGATAAAATTGAAAACATTTCTTGATCAAGCTACTATATGTCTTTTATATCTACCTTTTTCAGCTTCCTAAAAGTACACGTAAAGTAAAGTTCGTGGCCAAAGGCAATGGCGCATCGATGGTGCAGCTAGCGTTTCGGTATAATATTGCTGAGAAAGGGCAAATGCCAAGTTTTAATTTAAACACCACCATACGTCCTGACTTGCCGCCGCAGTTGTTACATCTGGATATATGTGCCGAGTTTGTGCCACTCAGCGATGACAGTTCAGTCCAAGAATCAAACATGGCCGTTATGGAAATTGCATTGCCATCGGGTTTTACAGCTGATATTGAACATATAGAAAAAATCAAGGAAGTCGACACTGTGATGCGTACAGATATAACAAAGTCGGATACAATGATTATTTTGTACTTTGATTATCTAGCGGCCGGGCATGTAGTTTGCGTTCCCATTAAAGCAACACGTACGCATGCCGTTGCCAAACAAAAACCTGCTGCGGTAGTCATTTATGATTACTATGATACCGAACGTAGAGCGACGGAATATTACTTGGTGAAAACATCACTTTGTGACATTTGTGAGGATGATGAGTGCGGCGCTGATTGTGTGAAGGAGTAGAACCTATGGTCGTGTTCCGCATAAGATATTTTGACTTAATTAGTTTTTATTCTCAATTATGTAAAAGAAAAAATAAAGTTTGGTTTATTAATTGAAATTGACTTAATTTTGACATTGGCATTTATTAGATAAAAACATATAGTCCGGGAGGTAGCGAAACATTTTTTATAACCATTTCCGCCCTCTTAAGTTTTTTTAACAATTTTTCTAGCGTCAATCGCTAGAGTCATGCGGGAACTGGTTATGAGTAGTCTACGAAAAAACGTCGCTCAATAACTCGGAGAGTAAGCCATAAGTAAACTAATATGTTTATAGAGGAAACAAAACCACATCGATTTCATGCCTGAAAAATCTCTATACGACAAGTGTTGACCCACCACAAATTAAGAAAGTTATTACAAGAATTAAGAAAATAAATTTTGTTATTCTTTTTCCAATACGGTCACAGGAGCGGGGAAATTATTATGGTATGCGAAAGTCAATATTTGTGACACCATTATATGAGAAAATGTTGAAAATTAACTTAAGTCATCATCAGCGGTGGCCCTAGACCTCGGATGGTACCATTTTGGGGCAATTTTCGAAAAAAAAATTTGCATGTAGCGATGAGGAAAGGTCAAAAATGGATTTTTAACCAAATTTTGGATTCCCTTGGACCATGGATGGGACCGTTTTAGACAAATTTCCAGAAATTTTTTGTCATAATCGATGGTGTTGAAAATGGATTTTTAACATAATCTGGAACGGCCGCGGGAGAGGCTGTTTTGGACCCATAATTTTGCAACAATCAATAAGTGAAGGTTGAAAATGGATTATAAATATTATTTCAAACGATCCTGGATTCCAGAAGGGACCGTTTCGGAACCATTTCCAAAAAAAACAAAATGTTTCGATCAATCGCTGCGGAATGGTAAATTTCTCTGTGACACACCTACATACATATATTCAAGGTCAAAGGTAACAAAAAACACTTTTTCGCTATTTTTTGTTTTTCCTATTAACCGGACACAAATTCAATATGTACTTAAGTATCAGATAGTATAGGATTGAACGTTAGTTCAACAGTTTCAAAATAGACAAGGTCAAAGGTTATAAAACGGCTACTCACACGTAAAAATTTTTCATAACTAAATTTTTTACAAAACACTGAATAAGCAAACAAAAAATCGATTTTTTTGCTCAATAGCCGTGTTTTATTCGCTTTGGTTAAACCAAAATCTCATACAAATGTCTGAACCAGCTCAATTTCTAGTTCAATTGATTCAACTTTTTTTGTCTGTGCTAAAGTTTGAAGCAGCATAGACACAAACCTAAAATAATCAAAAATATATGGCAACTTTGCACCCAGCCAGTGCTAGGCCCAAATATTAAAATAGAAACACATAGTAAAAGTAAAAACAGTGATGAAACAACAGAAAACGAAAAGAAAACTTTGGTATTAGCGTCTGCGACACTACAAAATCAGTTTGAAATCATTTGATAGCAAGAATTTAAAAAAAAAAAAATTATGTATTGATACGTGAGGCCCCTTACCGTGCTAGGCCCCGTTCAACCACACGACCATAAAGCCGGCTCTGATTTTAAAATAGAATTTCTATCTAACACTGCCATGCCACCTATTGGTCAAATGTTGAATTATAAATGGTTAAACTTATGCGTTTTATTCACTTTTAGGTTTTACCAAAGCGAATAAAACACGGCTAATATTCGAAATATTCCTAACTCTTAAGGCTACTAAGCTGACAAAATGATATTTTCACAAAAATATAATGGAATATAATGGAAAGCTATGAAACGTCGGCAATATAATTATATATTTTTGAAAAAAATTTGAACAAAAAAAAAAATGTTTTAAAAAATAAAGATTATACCAGAACCAAAAAAGCTTAATAATAATATTTAAAAAATAAATGGAAACATTTATATGGAAAATATTATGGGCGTGGATTTTGCTTACACGAGATATAGACAAAATTGTCCAGTTAACCATTAAATTCCATGTAATTCCTATGGATAACTAAAAACTTCAATGAGCCACCAGTAAATATTAATAATATTATGAGCTCCCGTTTAACCAAAACTTTCTGTCATGTGACTGTAACTACTAAACTCGTTTGAAGAAAAAAAAAAAAAAAAAATTAATCACCCCAATTTTCACACATAAAAAAATTAATTCGTTAGACAAACCCACTGGTAAAAGCGTAAGACAGGTAACGCACTAAGTATGGAATTTATAATCATTTCATCAATAGTTTTATTTCAACAAAATGATGATTAAGTAAATGACGTTTAATTTCACAGAAATTGTTATTTGTTTTTTATTTCAGTTGAACGTTTGATAATATTATTCTTACGTTAATTGAAGTTGTAAGATTTCATTATAATTTTAAACTGGAATTTCCATTTCGTTAAATAATTTGGAAAAGACTTATCAGCTGTTAAAAACAAAGTTTTGCGATTTTGTGTGGGCAATTTTTATTTTAAGAAATAACTGGTTCTATATATATAGACTTAAGTTGCGGTGATGCATGTGATTTCTATGGTTCCATTTAATTTTTTGTGGGTTTATTCCAGTTAAAATGTAAGCTCTGCTTAATCTGCAACGTGAATAAAAAATACATTTTTAGGCGATAATATGACTTAACTTGGGTTTTGTATTGTAGAACATGTCGTAAGACTTGTTTTTTTGGACTCGGCAGTAGCTAATTTCACCTTCTTTGACAACTCATATAGAGTAAGATTTATAGCGAAAAGCACACACACTACTCAGAGCAACGACGCACAGTTATTCCAAAGCCAGTCATGGTTTTTCGTATGGGTATTCCAGGAAATCCTTATAATCAGACTAAACTTTTTTTATAAGAAAAAAACAACTTTTTTATTGAAAATGTTTATAAAAATTATGCAGTGAGTCGCAACCAATTGATTGGGCACCAATGAACCTCAGCATTAGTTACAAACAAACTGAGATGATATGAGAATAATACATTGTCTTATAAACTTCTCTTGGAAATTCCCAGCTTCGAACATATGACTCTTCAGGTGATAGCGTATAAGCCGCATTTGATAACATACATATAAATAATTCTAATTGTGAGAAGCTCACAGCTGATAAAATTAATTCATTCTCTCTTAATTCTGAATATTAAAAAGTTGACTCGGTAATTTTTCGATCATTCGAGGCTCAGTTGTGTGTTGCATTTAGTTCATTTAGGTGCTTTAATATCAATAAGGTAATCATATTTAACTTAAAGTGTGATAACAATGGAACGAAATTTAAGTTTCGTTATTTGTTTCATACAATTGCTGATATTTGTGCAGGGAAATAGGTAAGTATTGTGATAATTATTTACAAAAAAAAAAATCCGTAAGAACTTGGTAACATTTGTACAACAGAAAGGGTAAAAAATTTTCGACTTTCATAGATTTTCTTTTGAAACATTTTGTGCAATTAAATATGAACGCATTATCAAGTTCTTAAGCAAGGAAATGATAAGCCTTTTCTGCAAAAATATTATAGTGATGGAGGTACAGGCACTTCAGAATTAATTAATAACTGTGCAAACCACATACAAAATTAAATATAAGTTGAAAATATTATTGCTCTATATTTGAAACACATACCAGATGTCAAAAAAGATGATTTGCTTAATAAAATTTATAAATAAATTATATATAAATTAGTTTTCAAGCTATTTCAAAAGTATCGGATGGCATCCAAGAAAATCAATAAAGTTTTTAAGAATCTTTAAAGTTTACAAAAGCTTAATGGTATCAATTGATATCCTTGAACTCGATAAAATGTGCGAAGTATGGAAAGTATGGAATAGTAATTAAAACACCGATAAAGTGGATAAGATATGAAAAGATATCAATCAAAATAACGTCGAACAAGTTAATAATAATCAGAGTTTGTCGAAATACATTGAAAAGCCAAAGTGCATCGTAAAACCCTACTTAAATCGTGCAACGACGAACAGATTGATTAGAGTTGAATTGAATCGAAAAGCATTGAAAAAGTCAGAAATACTTGGAATGCTTCAAAAAAAAAATACAATTTCCGATAATGATAATTATCAAAACAGTAAATTGATACAAGTAGTATCGATATACATCAAAAAGTCAATCAAAAATGTAAAGTTAATAGTTAAATAAGTCGGAAAACATCGAAAATTATTTAATGGTATCGTGATCCATTTATGGAATTGTACTTTTATGATGCCGAATATACTTTTTTGAACACGAACATGTAAACTTTACTTAAAATTACTAAAGTTCTACACAATTTAAGCTTTTTACTAAAAAAAAATATCAGCAAAGTTTAGGTGTACAAATATGAAACCGGTAATGACATCTAGCGGTCGATAGCCGTATATGTATGAGCTTCCGAACCACACCAAATGTCTTAATTGTTCATTCTGTCATCTGTCAACAATATTCAGTTCACAATTTGTCAAGTTTCATACAACAACGCATTTTTTCCACTCGTAAAGATGTCGAATTTTGTGCCTGAAAACTCTCATTTGCGGGAAGCATTGATTTTCTGTTTCCATTTGAAGAAAAATGCTTCTGAATCGCATCGAATGCTTGTTGAAGCTTACGGCGAGCATGCTCTTGGTCGTACACAGTGCAATGAGTGGTTCAATAAATTTAAAAGTGGTGATTTTGATGTGATAAATGAGGAGCGCGGCCGGCCACCGAAAAAATTTGAAGACACCGAATTGCAAACATTATTGGACGAAGATGATGGTCAAACGCAACAACAGCTCGCTGAACAACTTAATGTGACACAACAAACCGTTTCCTTGCGTTTGAAGGCCATGGGAAAGATTTTAAAGGTCGGTAGATGGCTGCCACATGAACTGACCGACAGGCAGCAAGAAAACTGAAAAACCACTTGTGAATTGCTGCTCGCCAGGCAAAACAGAAAAGGTTTTCTCCATCGAATCATCACTGGGGATGAAAAGTGGATTTATTTCAACAATCCCAAACGAAAAAAAATCATATTTGAGCCCCGGCCAACGACCCAAATCAACGCCAAGACCAAATTGCTTCGGCCGAAAGACAACGCTGTGTATTTTCTGGGATCAGCGTGGTGTTATTTGGTATGAGCTACTAAAACCAGGTGAAACAGTTACTGGTGCACGTTACCATCAACAATTGATCGCTTTGAACCGTGCTATACGTCAGATGAGGCCCGAATTTCAAGTTCGCCATGACAAAATTGTATTCCAAGATGACAACGCATCGCCACATCGAGCAGCGGTCAATAAAAACTTGGTAAAATCGTACAACTGGGAGCCCCTGCCCCACCCGCAGTACTCACCGGACCTGGCGCCATCCGATTACTATTTGTTTTTATCGATGGGACACGCACTCAACGATTTGCATTTCAATTCTTACGAGGAAGTGCAAAAATGGCTCGATGAATGGATAGCCTCAAAAAACGAAGAATTTTTTTGGCGAGGAATCCATAAATTGCCTGAAAGATGGAAAAGATGTGTAGCTAGCGAGGGGAATTACTTTGAAGATTAAATTTGGAACTATTTTCGCAAAATGAACGTGTTTTTTTGAATAAAAAATTACCGGTTTCATATTTGTACACCAGTACTCCTGGCATATTTTCCGGTAAACTTACTAGAAAATATTGGTATTTGAAAATATAAGTATTTTCTCAAACTTAGCATAAAACGTAAAGCTAGCGGCGCTCTTGCCGCTCAGACCTTATATAAGTACTAATATTTTTAAAAACTTATAGCCTATTTTCAGTTGTTGGACCTGGAATTATACGTTCAAATTACAAATATAATGTTGCTGTTACTTTACATCAAGCCGAAGGTCCGTGTAAGATTGAAGTTGGAATAAAAGGTTCAAAACTAAGTCTGACAAAAACTGTTGACATACAACCAATGTCCATTGCAAATGTACAATTTGATGTGCCAAATCTGGAGGAAGAAACATACAAGCTTGTAGCCAAAGGAGTAGCTGGCATAACTTTTGAAGATTCAATAACTTTAAATCTAGCAGATTATCAACCAGCTGCTTTTATACAAACTGATAAGGCCACCTATAAACCAGGCGATTTGGTGCAGTTTCGTGTGTTAATTTTAGATCAAAACTTACGTCCTGCAGAAATAATAAAGCCACTAAAAATCTCTATACTAGTAAGCATACAACTTAAGCATAGCATAATATAAAAAGTTAAATAATTTAATTTTATTAACAGGATGGCGCCGACAATCGTATTAAACAATATCTAGATGTCAAAGCAGTGCAAAGTATTTTCACCGAAAGACTGCAACTTTCGGAACAACCTGTGCTGGGTCTTTGGAAAATTGAAGTCAATCTTGGCGAAGAAACTCTTGAGACGAAAATTTTTGAAGTCGCCAAGTATGTGCTGCCAAAATTTGAAGTAACAATTAATGCGCCACAGAATGTTGCAATTTCAGATGGTGTCATCAAAATAACCGTGAGATCAAAGTAAGTTTTATCTAACAATTTAATGGAGACAACGGCCACAGAAAAAACAATGCTCAGAGGACAGTTGCCTGAAAAAATTCCACAAAAATGTGGGTGTTACTAAAGAACGTTTTAAAGATTAAGTCACGATAGATGAAAGATTTAGCCAGATTTATGCAAAGCTTGGGCTTATCGCGCTTTTGAACTTCACAACAGACCAATAAGACCCTTGAGTATTATTGCTATTTTTTGAGAAACTGTCACCTAGACCTAGATGGAAGTGGCACTCAATTAAAGAACAAACTCATTTAGGTCTAACTTAACATATAAGGGGTGATCCAATACGAGGTCCCTTTTCCAAATGGGTTGTTTTGACAGCTGTCATGTGTCAAATGGCTTGTCCATATGACCTTTGGGTTCAGTATTCAATACGACACTCAATCATGAATAAAATCGTGTTATTCAAGGATTACCGGCCGATATGCACGAAAGAGTTGTCAAAAATTGGATCCACAGAATGTACAATTTAAGAACTAGTCGTGGGAAACATTTGCACAAAATAATTTTTAAACATTGAGTTGTAGGAACCGAACTATCATTCCAAATAAAGATTTGCATCAAAACCATCGAAATTTCCCTTATTTTATTTGCAATTTTGAATTTTTGGTTGATCTTACTTTCTGGTCAATTGTGCTTTGAGTGACTGCTTACATGTATCCTAACACAGTATAAACTTAACAAAATTTTAGATATACCTTTGGAAAAGCGATGAAGGGCAAAGCAACTATCTCTATATGGCCTGAAAGTAGTGCAAATAAATACAGTGATATCCCAATGGCGCAAAAAACTTTTGCAGTCGATGGCAAAGGACATATTGAGTTATATTTACAAAAAGACTTAAGTTTTGATGAAAAAACCACTTCCAATACAGATTTGCATATAGTCGCTGTAGTTGAAGAAGAACTAACAGGTAATAAACAAAATTCAACAGCTAAAATTAGCTTACACGAGTTCAAGGAAACCATTGAAGCCATAAATCCACCCAAAACTATACGTTACGGGGCACAAATTTCATATATTATTGCTGTGCGCAATCTCGATGGTTCACCGGTACAGGATAATAAGTATCCTCTTATGCTATCATTCGGAGGAAATGATTTTCAAGGCGAACTAGATAAAAATGGCATTGCTACTTTTAACTTCACGGTTTCAAGTTTAAGAACAATGTTGGTTACTTGCACATATAAAGGACAATTGAATGGCTTACCGAATGTAGAACTCGATATCAATCCGGGCATAATACAGTTGGCATTCAATACAAGCAAGTAAGATGCTTAGAAAATGACTCTTTCACTGAATTAAAAACAAAACATTTTTTTTTTGCAGACCACGCCTGGGTGAACAACTATCCATGAACGTAACATCAACTGAACCTTTGAACTACTTCGTATATACTATAACAGCTCGTGGTAACATAATAAAAGCAGAGCATATCAAGGTGCCCGATGGTCTTCACTCACACACAATTATTATTACGCCCACATTTGAGATGATACCTAAAGCCACAATTTTAGTGCAATATGTTTACGAAAGAAATCTGCGCTTCGAAGAGAAGACCATTGAGTTCATGAAAAAATTTGAAAATTCGGTGAGTCAAATTGAAATAAGCAGATATACCTTTACTCTCTATATATTTGATAGCTTGAACTATCATCGACTACACAAGTGAAACCCGGGGAAGATGTTAGAATTGAAGTATCAACAGATCCAAATTCTTTTGTTGGTTTGTTAGGTGTTGATCAAAGTGTATTACTTTTGAAAGCTGGTAATGATCTGAATGAAAATGACATTTATAGCAGTCTTAGTAATTATGATACCAAAACACCTTCAATACCTGGTAGTGGACGATATCCAGGAAGAGAGTCCGGCTTAGTAACATTGACTAATGCCAATTATCCATATAATCGTAAGTAATGTTATATATAATTTAACAATTTTAGTGTTTCGTACTACAAAATTTGTCAGATTAGAAGTCATTTTCACTAATACGGTGTTTTCTGGCAATTCCAACTTAAAATGTTAGCAAAAAGTACTGTCACCGTTGTGCTTTAAATTTAAATAGTAATAGCTCACACTATTAGCATAAAAGATCACACAATCAATTTGACCGATACCATAGGTTAGTTCGTTCAAATTCAACTGGTAATATTCATCAATTTTATCGAAAGATGTCTCTCTGTGGATTCAAAACTTTCGACCTTCATCAAATTGATATCATTCGATCCTTTTCGAACTTCGTTTGTTTTTCGATGTTTTCGGTACTTTGTGACCTTTATATACTTTTCGCTTTTTATCGACTTTTTTTATGATTTTCGATACTTTTCAACTCCTTCTATGTGTTCCAATAATATTCGAAACTTTTTGATTTCTCTCAAAGCTTTTTATAATTTTCGATAATTTTTGATATTCTTCGAATTTTAAAAATTGTTCGATTCTTTTCTACTCCTTCTATGTGTTCAAATAATATTCGAAACTTTTCGATTTCTCTCAAATCTTTTTATATTTTTCGATAGTATTCGATATTCTTCGAATTTTAAAATTTTTCGATACTTTTAATATTTTTCACCTCTCATAATGTTTTTCGATATCATTCGACATTTTTAAACTATTTTCGACGGATTCGATATTTTTTGAGTTCTTAAGCTTTATCGATGTCATTCCATGTTTTTCGACCTCAACGTTTTTGATACTATATCATACTTCTCAATATTTTTCAAAATTCATCGATATTTAACGCTCTTTGATATTTTGATATCTTTCGTATTTTATCGACTTTTCTGATGGTTTCAATAATTTTCGACCTTATATTCTTCGATACTTATGAAGTTTTTAGTACTTGTAGATTTTTTCGATCTCTTTTGATACTTTTTGTTTCTCATCGAACTTTTTAATCTATTAAAATTCTTCGTAATACTTTTGGATTATCATGCCAACAAAAATTATCTCACAACTCAGGTCCAACAATTAGAAAGCGTGTATATTCAAGTGGTGGTGGTGGAGGCGGAGGGGGAGGCGGCGGTGGTGGTGGCGGTGGAGGAGGCGGCGGCGGTGGTGGAGGTGGCGGTGGAGGAGGCGGCGGTGGTGGTGGAGGGGGTGAATGGCATGATGTAGAAGAGGAACAAAAGGACAATAGATCATCGCAGAAAATATTTGGAAAAAAATCAAAAGCAATACAGAAGCCAACAGTACGCAAAGAATTTCCAGAAACATGGATATTCACAGACTTCAACAAGTAAGTGTCTCTGATAGAATATGAACATAAAATGAAGCTAACTTTTTCTGACTATTCACCTAGCACTGAACAAAACGGATTTAGTTTTATGAAGAAAATTCCAGACACTATTACATCGTGGGTCATTACTGGTTTTTCTTTAAATTCAAAAACTGGTATTGCACTCACACAAAATCCAACTATAGTACAAGTATTTCAACCTTTTTTCATATCCACCAATTTACCGTATGCTGTAAAGCGAGGTGAGTTAAAAAAAAAATTTTTTTTTTCATTTTCCTTAAATTCTGTTCTTCAGGTGAAGTTATCTCCATTCCTGTACAAATTTTCAACTATATGTCGAAGACGCTCGATGCCGAAGTGATATTGGATAATACGGACAGGGAATATGATTTTACTGAAGCCACTAATGAAATAGAAGAACGTATCATTGATGAAGTTAAGCGTGTAAAACGTATTTCTGTTCCGTCAAATAGTGGAAAAAGTGTCTCGTTTATGATACGACCCAAACATATTGGTATGACTACACTGAAAATTACGGCACTCTCACCACTAGCTGGAGATAGCATCGAACAAAAGCTTAAAGTGGAACCAGAGGGTATAACACAATATCAGAATCGTGCTTATTTCATTAATTTAGTCGACGGCATCAATCTGACAGAGACAATAAGTTTAGATATACCCACCAATGCTGTATACAATTCAGAGTTTATTGAATTCTCGGCGATTGGTGATTTAATTGGTGTTGCCATTAAAAATATTGATAAATTAGTACGCATGCCTTTTGGTTGTGGGGAACAGAATATGATAAATTTTGTGCCAAATATTTTGGTGCTAAATTATCTAGAGGTAGTTGTTAGAAAAATCCTCCATCTATTGTAATAATAATTAAGCTTTCTTTTACCCACAGGCGGCTAGTCAAAGCATGCCAGCTGTTGAGCAGAAAGCTCAGAAGTTCATGGAAATCGGTTATCAACGTGAATTGGGCTATAAGCATTCGGATGGTTCATACAGCGCCTTCGGCTTATCAGATAAACAAGGAAGCACTTGGCTGACAGCCTATGTTGCGCGTTCATTTAAACAGGCAAAACGGCATATAGATATTGAAGCGAATCTGATAACCCAGGCCATGAACTTTTTGGTCTCAAAACAAACAAGCAGTGGTTGCTTTCAGGAGTTCGGGAAGCTTGTTGATTTTTCACATCAAAATTTATTTGCGCTATCAGCGTTTGTATTGCTGGCATTTTTGGAGAGTAGGGTAAGTTGATTTTTAACCTAGAAATGCATCCACATGCTTTTGAGACGAAATCGTTTTCAGGAAAACTTATCGAATTACGAAAACACAATTGAAAATGGCTTAGACTGCTTATACGAAAATATGAACAGATCAAATGATACCTATTCGCTTGCGATCGCAGCATTAGTGCTACAAAAAGCAAAGGATCCAAATGCCAACGAGTTGCTAGACAGATTGAGGGCTATAGCACAAAACGAAAACGGTCTGAGATGGTGGACTAAAATGGCAAGCAGTAAATTTAAAAGGCAATCTACACAATTTTCAAGTGGTAGTGATGTTGAAATTACCTCATATATTTTGTTGGCAATGCTTGAAAGCGGCTCTAAGGAAGATACATTACCGATCATAAAGTGGCTTACAAAACAGCGTAATAGCAATGGAGGGTTTGGTTCAACCCAGGATACAGTCGTCGGCTTACAAGCTCTCACTAAATTTTCCGAGACTACCGGGCTCAGTGGCAAAAGTGAAATTGATATTCAGTTTACGACAGAGGCACTTGAAGCAGTTGACAAAGGGATAATAAGTATTAGGCCAGAAAACTCTATGGTGCAAATGACACAAGTGGTATGTCTGAGTTCTTAAAAATTTGTATTTATTAAAATGTTCGTTTGTTTTTAGCTTTCCAAGAGAACACGTGAGTTGAATTTTATTGCCAGTGGCAAAGGTGCATCATTAGTTCAATTAGCGTATCAGTATAATATCGTTGAAAAGTTGCAAAAGCCAAGTTTCAATTTAAATACCACAATACTGCCAGACTTGTCGCCACAACAAATTTATTTGAATATTTGTGCGGAGTTCGTGCCGCCCAGTGATGAGAGTGAGCTTCAAGAATCAAATATGGCTGTCATGGAAATTTCACTTCCATCAGGTTATACTGCTGATATGGAACAATTGGATAAAATCAAGGAAATCGATACTGTAATGCGCACCGAAACAAAAAATTCCGATACAGTGATTATTTTATATTTTGATTATCTTAAAGCTGGAAATATGCTATGCATTTCTGCTAAAGCAACCAGAACTTATGCTGTGGCTAAACAAAAACCAGCGCCGGTAATTATATATGATTATTATGATACCGAACGTAGAGCTACAGATTATTACTTGGTCAAAACCTCACTATGTGATATTTGTGAAGGTGATGAATGTGGAACTGATTGTTCAAGCGTGTCCCGAGCAAGTAATATAAAGAAATCTTTTTTTGGTAGATTTTTTTCTTGGATACTCAATTTTAAATAAATAAATTTGTAATTTTTGTAAATTTTTAAAGACTTTGAATTTTTCTTTTGATCGATTAAGCATCTGGCCGCATTTTAAGTATTTTTCGGTACATTTTCAGTACGTTTCGAAGATTTCTAAGAATTATCATTTATTTTACCGCGAAATATGCCTGAAGTAAACTTTGCTGACCTTTTTGTTATATAACAATATTTTAGTAATTATAAGTAACTTTTTCATGTTCATGTCGAAATATTACATTAGGCATCAAAAAAGTACATTTGGAAGCTCCGTGGCCAGAATCAAACGACACATTAAGGGTATTCGTCTAAACGCCTAAGCTCGAAAAGCATGCAAAGCTCGAAAGTTTTCGAGATTTTAAAGAAAATACGTCATCATATATTTACCTACTAACTAACATCTCTCTACTTCAAAATGCACTATTACCCCAAAAAAAAAAAATGAAAAATTTATTGGTGTAAAGTTTTATGTACGAGTTAAAAATGCAGTTCATTGATAATTCTTTTTCAAATACAGTTTTAGCTAAACTGGGTTATTTGCCTTCATCATAAAGAACCACATTCCGAATTTCGTTCGAAAAGCTTTCTGTGCAAAAAAAAAAAACCTGCGGCGAAATTGATAATTCCCAAATGATTTTTTTTTTAAACTGAAGGAATTTTATTTATTAAATATCCCAAAGGGATAAAAGCTATAGGCTTTGCGCATTTTGGCACTGGAAGCTTTACGATGCAAATTTGGAATACCGTTCTTTATATTTATTCCTTTGCTTTCGTTGGCTTCGTCGGTTTTTTTTTATAAGCTTTATTTCATATAGTGAAAATTATGTATAAAACTTACCAAAGGTTAAACATTTTTGATCAATTTCATGTATAAATATTATATCTTTGCACTCGCGATTGTCTTTATTCGAAAAACATTAGATTTAAATTCACAATTGAAATTTATTTCACCAAAACCGAGACGACAAAACCTTTGCACTCGCTTAACAACAGCACTTGACGAATTAAATAAATGACTGCCAAGTGTTGTAATTTCTTGCGGTCGAGGGTTGCCGTTTCCGTTAATTTTAAGCAACATT
This sequence comes from Tricholauxania praeusta, assembly GCA_949775025.1. Classification (NCBI taxonomy): domain Eukaryota; kingdom Metazoa; phylum Arthropoda; class Insecta; order Diptera; family Lauxaniidae; genus Tricholauxania; species Tricholauxania praeusta. The sequence goes on from OX459030.1 coordinate 14,399,729, forward strand.
TTTTTTTTGATAACTGATTTTTGGCAGTTTTTGAAATTTTATTGACATGATCATATTTTTGGCTATATAAATTAAATTTTAAATAACAATCACAATTTGAGTGTAATCAAATCCCTAGTTACTTGAACGGTATTAGTTTTATATATGTATGAGGCGCCCAGTTGCAAAACTGGCCAAGTCCCTTTTTCATACTTTTGGGAAACCTACAAAAAACGTTTATCTTCATCTATGTTCATTGAAAAATTAAAACGTATTTCCCACATAAATAGCTTACAAAATTTCTTACTCAAAGCAAGTCAGATCATTCTTTACGAGTTTCATTTGCCTATGCTTTTGAGAAAACAATTTTGGACTTGGCAGGGTTATGATACCAATGTACTGGACTTGGCCGGTTTTGACATAGTAATCAACAAATTTTGTTTAAAAAAAAAGCTGACTTGGCTGGTTTTGAATCCAAGACGTTGGACCGGTTTTGAAAGCAAGTTCATGGACTTGGCCGGTTTTGAAATCTGTGCACCATAAATAAATTTAAAAAGTGTAATATTTTTTTCAAACAATTGTTTTTTTTAATCTAAAAACATAGAAGAAAGATAAAGTATGGTCTAGGAGGTTTTGATATATGGGAATATCTCAAAATTTATTTTTTTTGGACTTGGCCGGTTTTGCAACTGGACGCCACATATGTAGATACATATGTATATCTTTAAGAATATGCACCCTAAATGCTTAAAACGTCTGCTTTCGACCCGAAAATCAGACGCGATAAATGGTCAATTTTTTTATACATGTTTGTAATACTTATTGCAATTTTTAAATGCAACAATAACTAAGTGGTACTGGTTGTTTCTCATGTTTGTTATGATAAACTCCTAATAATCGCAATCTCCCTAAGGCCTTGGTCACGCAAAGCGAGAAGCGGTAGCGTCACAGCGACAAGCGGTAGAGCTGCAACAAAAAAAATTAAAACATGTGAAACAATATTGAAGCGACCACTCTAAAATGTTTTTACCACTCAGTAAGTGTGTGGCCGCTTCACCGCTCTACCGCTTGTCGCTCATTGCGCCTCACTTAAATTATAATTTGTAACTTAAAATTCAATTTCATGTCAATAACATTTCAAAAACTGTCAAAATTCAGTTATCAAAAAAAAAAAAAATAAATTTTGCTTAAAATTAACGGAAACGGCAAAATCTCGACCACGAAAAGTTACAACACTTGGCAGTTATTTAATTCGTTAAGGGTTGTTGAATATGTGTTGAAAATTTTGAACAAAAATACTTCAAATTAAAAATTGAATATTAGTTCAAGAGGTGGCTATAGAAAAGATAAGATTAAGGACTGAAATTTTTAGAATAAATTTGTAATACATACATATGTACATATACACAACAAAATTAACTAACAAGAGTTTCATTATACAAAGCTTTCCTTGAATAAGATTTCAAGAACAAAGTCACAAAAAAACATGGCCTTCAGCTCCTATAGTGAATTTACAGTTTTTGGGTTTCGATTCGTTTTTGTAAAAAAATATTCGAAAAAAAGAAATTGGACCGGGAAAGCGAAGTTTGCCCAAGATTATGCATCTTTTTACAGCTTTGTATTTACGAACAAAGTTTAATGGCCACAATTTAGTTATTACTTTTTTGCAAGAGGTGGCGCTTTAAGGAATATGATGTTTTAGCAAAGTCATCAACCACATAATCGCTCTCTTTCTATTCTTCATAAAAGCTTTTGTTTATTATTTGCAAAATGGCGATAGCGGAATGAATTGCAGAAATTATGATTGAATTTGGCCAGAGCATAAGTGCATAATTAAATAAATGCACTTTATGACGAATGCTGCACGAATCGTCCTGTATATTGAAATAAGCAATGAATGCAACAATAACTCACCCATCTCCAAGAAATCTCGTCAAAGATGTGACTCCAAAAGTGGAGATATGCCGCAAATTTGTTCTGGCTAACACTTTTCTAGCTCTTCACTTTCACTATTATCACTTTTTTCACGTTATTCACTTATTTTAATAATTATTTCACTCTTTATTTAACACTTTATTTTCTTATTTTTCAAGTAACCGGCGGAAGACCGTATTTATTACGACTTAAGTAAATAGAAGACGAATGACTTTTAGTTAGTGGGTTGCCATCGTCTTAAAAAAAAACCCGATTCATACTATTTTTAAGTACACACATATATAATTTGTACAAAGTTGTTTAGAGTAAACCCACGAAATAAGTATGTGGAGTTGATTTGTTTTTAATACAAAATTACATTTCTGTATAAGAATTTGCTTGAAGTTCAATTATCATTTAATTATTGATATTATTTTTATTAATTAGTATCTACTCAAAAAAAAAAAAACAGAAATTTTCAAAACAAAGATTTATATACATAAAAACATAGTATGTATTGAAAATATTTGAATTTCATTGCAATATAAAAATGTTAGGATTACGTATGAAAGACAAATGTGGAATGAATGCAATTGGAAACAAACTGATTGTGCCGTTTGCAGGTTCAATCTAGGAAACTAAAATTTTTGTGCGAATTTTCTTCAAATCTGATTCTATAATATAAGCATATAGGCCCGCAATTTTATTTTAAAATAAAACCTTTGCTGCTGTATTTTGTCCACATTTTGAGACACACGAAAAATGTGGACGTTATTTGACGTTAAAACGCTATACCTTAGCACGTAAGGCATACTTTTTCTACGTTTTAGTAAGCCGGTTTGAGTTACAAAGCACAACGCGTAGAAAGCCAAATAGCGAAAATGACTCAAAAATTTGAGTAACTTTCAACTTTTTCTACGCTTTCTCACGTCATCAGCTCTAGCTATTAGTAAACAAACTTTTCAACTCATGAAACACATGTTTTATTGTTCACAAATTTGACAGTTGTTCTCATTAAAACTTTGACTCAAAGAAGCGTGGTACGTAACTCCAAAAATAGGACGCGTAGAAAGCCATAATGGGACGTCCATAAATTACGTGAGGTGTTTTTTAGAAAATTCAGACCCACTCCTCCCCTTGGTGAGATTTGGTGAGTTCTGCCGGGACTCCCCCTCTCCCTTCTGTGAGACTTTCCTTATAATTTTTAGATTTAATCTGCTATAATAATGTACACACTCTGCATTAAAAAGTCGACGTTAGATTTTCGTTGACTCTCCCTCCCTCTTGGTGAGATTTTGCCGGACCCCATCCCCACTATTTTGACTCAGATAATTTATGGACGGCCCCTAACGACAAAATGGAATTTCCAATTCAAATTTTTATTTTTTTAATACATACATATGTATGTATGTATGTATTTATGTATGTATGTATGTATATGACATGTATGTATATTGATGCCGCTCATATTTTCACAAAAAATTAATATACAATTGAAAGCTGTGCGTTGCCGACCTACCGCTCTAAAAAAAGTTTTTACCGCTCAGTATGTGTGTGACCGCTTCAATAGAGTTTCATATTGTAGCGAAATTTGGTTTATGCTAGAAAACTCTTGAAATAAATACCAACGAAAGAAAACTAAACGATACTAGCTAGCATAAACATACTAGCACCATCCAGCGGCAAAATAATAAACTGAACAGACGCTGCAGTACACTATAAATAAAAAGTCAACAACCGAGAGAAATTATCGCCGTCGTACAACGTACAACGCCATCTAACATCTAGCATAATAGCTAGCTCAACGTCAGTGCGCCATGCGCACCATTCACCATTGTGGTGAATTGTGGATAGTAGTAGAATGCACGCTACAAAGTAGCACTGGTGGGTTGTAGAAAATGGTAGAATATACGCCACTTAGAAGGTACTGGATTATTCGAGAGAGTGATGACTGCAGTATAAAAAGGGTTGTCATCTGAGCTGAGCACACAGTAGAATTAAACCAGCGAAGCAGTAAGCAATAAAGTGAATACAGTGTGATCCGTAGTAGAACAAAACAGTTTTCTATACAGTGTTAAATTAATATTAGAATTTGAACGTTAATAAAATAAACCATTTTATAACTAAATAAGTTTGTGTGTTTTTAATTGTTACACAATCCAGTGATCGAACTCAGAAAAGTGTGAGAGATCGAAATTATCGTCAAAGAGACAGAAATTTCGTAACAATTGGTGTCAGAAGTGGGATTGTGTAAAAAGAATTAACAATCAATTAAAAAAAAAAAAAAAAAAAAAAATAAAAATGGTTAAGTTTGAAGATCTGAAAGTGGATCAACTGAAGAAGGAGTTGCAGCAGCTGAATCTGCAATCTACTGGCGGAAAGGTGGAGTTGCAGAAACGCTTACGGCAGGCTCTTGAGGCTCAAGGTGTAAACCTGGAAGAGCATGAATTTTATAGTGATGTATCAGAATCAGCAGCGAAAGTGGAAGAAACTTCTGGACCAGCAGCAAGTGGTGAAGTTGTAGATATGTCAAAGTTCGAGAAAATGTTAATGGCGATGACGCAGGCAATGAGTCAAAATGCACTACAGATGAATAGCAATATCCAGGCCGTTCGAGAAGAAATTGGTCAGAACGCGCTGCAGATCCAGACGGTTCGGGAGGAAATCGGTCAGAGCTTAAGTCAAAATGCACTGCAAATGGACCAGAAGTTAAATCAGAACGCGCTGCAGATCCAGACGGTTCGGGAGGAAATCGATCAGAGCTTAAGTCGGAACGCGCTGCAGATCCAGGCGGTTCGGGAAGAAATTGATCAGAGCTTAAGTCAGAATGCGACGCAGATCCACGAAGCTGTTCGAACGGAGGTTGCCAAAATGGTAAATGGCTTCGACGCAAAAATGACTGAGTTACAAGTTGACGTTGAATCATTCAAGGAAAAAGTTCAAAATAATCTTGAAAAAGTACAAAATAATCTTGAAAAAGTTCAAAATAATTTTGAGGACGTTAATAAAAGGATTCAACAGTTGGAAATAAGTGAACCAACCACTCAAGTTATAAGAGAAATCAGCGCAGAGAGGCTTAAGGCACCCTCATTCGATGGAACAACGCCATTTAGTGTTTTCAAGCTCCAGTTCGAAACAACATCTGGTCACAATCGTTGGGATAACGAAAGCGCAGTTGCAGCGCTAATTGTGGCATTAAAAGGCGCAGCTGCAGAAGTATTGCAAACAGTTCCAGTGGGGGAGCAGAAAAATTACAAGGCGGTCATGGATGCCTTACAGCGAAAATATGGCAGTGACCACATGAAGCAGATTCACCGATTGGAGTTGAAAAGTCGTATCCAAAAATCTGGTGAGTCCTTGCAGGAGTATGCTGCGGATATTGAGCGATTGGCACACCTTTCCTATCCTGACGAGTTAAGTGTCGTAGCAGAAAAATTCAAAATAGAGGCGTTTATTGACGGCATACGTGACTCAGAAACAAAACGCGAGACAATGAGGAGCCCGAAGACGACATTTAATGAAACAGTAACGGTTGCCCTCACGCAGGAGACGATTGCGTTAACATGCCGCCCATCACTGAAAACTCGTCGGATGGAGGTGGAGGCTGAAAAGAAAAATTCATCGTTCGCCAGCGGTAGCTTCAGCGGAAAATGCTACAATTGTGGTAAGCAGGGACACATGGCACGTGACTGCAAATCACGTCGTAAACGATCTGCATCACGTTCACCAAAAAGAAGAATTGGAAATAGGGTGAACGATGGCGAAAATGTTAGCGAGCAGCAGTCGTTAAACTAAAGAGAGTCAGTACAGCGGGGCGTGAGCTGACTCTTACAGATGATTGCCCCATAGTCTTGGTTTCGAAGCTCTGCCGAAATTCCAACAGCCTTACCATCGGTGGAAAAATCAACGGAAGACCATGTGAGCTTACTTTGGATACAGGCGCATCGCATTCAATTGTGAGGAAAGACTTATTTGATAGACGACGAGTAACGCCATTAAATGGGATCCAATTGAGAACAGCGACAGGAGAAATTGCGCAAATAGTAGGAAAAGTTACAGCGAGTATTCTTATCGGCAACAAAACTGTGGAACATGATTTTATTGTTGCAAACATCACCGATGAGGTTATCATTGGCGTGGACTTCATGATTCGACACGGGTTCACTTTGGATCTTAAAAAAAAAACGTTAAGGTATGCCAATGTAGAGTTACCTTTAGACATTGGCTGTGGACAAAAATTAACAATTGCAAGAGTCTACATAAGTGAGCGCTGTCGAATCGAACCCAACACCGAAGAAATTATTTGGGCCACAACAAATGAAGACTGTGGGACAAGCCATCTGTGGGTAGTGGAAGCAGATAAGAAAAATTTTAAGAAAGACCTGATTATTGGAAAGACCCTAGTAAACACAAGAATAGACAGAAAAATACCGGTGCGAATTTTGAATCCAACAAATAAGCCGAAATGGATGCAAAAAGGTGAACTTATAGCGCAATGTGAGAAAGTTACGGCTGTGATAAATTGTGAAAATAACCAGCAGAACACACAAGGCCCAACTTTAACGAAATCGTCGGCCATGGAAGTATTGACGAAAGAATGGACGAAGGAGTTGTCTGCCCAGAACAAAAATAAAGCAAAAAGGTTTCTGCAAAAACATTGGCGGATATTTGCGTCCAAAGGAGAAAATAATGGCCGAACATCAGTTGTCAAACATCGTATTGATACAGGTGATTTTCAGCCGATTCGTCAACCTCCAAGGAGGCTAGCACTCGCTAAGAGAGAAGAAGTGACGGGCCTTATAGAAGATATGGCGCGAGAAAATGTCATTGCACCATCAGAAAGCCCATGGAGTTCACCGGTCGTACTTGTGAAGAAAAAGGATGGAAGTATGCGATTCTGTGTGGATTACAGAAAACTGAATAACGTCACCAAAAAAGACAGCTACCCGTTACCCAGAATCGATGATACACTGGATACTTTATCTGGAGCAACATGGTTTTCCACCCTGGACTTACAAAGTGGATATTGGCAGGTGGAAATAGATGAAAAAGACAAAGAGAAAACTGCCTTTAGTATTGGGAATGGTCTATGGCAGTTCAACGTCATGCCGTTTGGTCTTTGTAACGCTCCAGCTACGTTTGAACGGTTAATGGAACGAGTTCTCAAAGGACTACATTGGAAGACTTGTCTAGTGTATCTCGATGACATAATCATCATGGGTAAAGATTTTGATGACCACTTGAAAAATCTGGAGGAAGTGTTTGAGCGCTTGGAGGCAGCTGGACTAAAATTAAGTGCGAAAAAGTGCTCACTTTTCCAGCGTGAAGTCAAATATCTGGGGCACAAGGTTACGTCAGAAGGAATACACACAGATGAAGATAAAATAAAAGCTGTGAAAAATTGGCCACGTCCATCTAATCTTCATGAGTTGCGAAGTTTTCTGGGTCTATGCACTTATTACAGACGCTTTGTTCCTGGTTTCGCAAATGTTGCAGGCAGTCTACATGAGCTGACACAGAAAAATCGAAAATTTGAATGGAGTGGGGCACAGGAAACTGCATTCCAAAAGCTGAAAGAATTACTGTCTACAGCGCCAATACTCGCGTACCCAATACCCGGCAAAGAATTTGTATTGGACACCGATGCGAGTGGCCATGGTATTGGAGGAGTTTTGTCCCAAATCATCAATGGCCAAGAAAAAGTCGTCGCATATTTCAGCAAAATTCTGTCGAAACCTGAGAGGAATTATTGCGTAACTCGGAGAGAGTTACTGGCAGTAATGGAATGCGTGAAACACTTCCATAAGTACTTATATGGACAGCACTTTCTCCTGAGGACAGACCATGCGGCATTAAGGTGGCTACTTCAATTCAAGGATCCTGAAGGTCAAATCGCACGGTGGATAGAACGCTTGCAGAGCTATGATTTCACCATAGAGCATCGCAAAGGAAGCCAGCATGGAAATGCGGATGCACTTTCCCGTCGTCCATGTAAAATTGAATGCGGTCATTGTTCGCGAACAGAAAATAAAGCTGGAACAATTGATGTGCGCCTTTTGAACGTTTTGCCTGAAGAAAAGTGGACAAAAGAGGAGGTAAAACGGGACCAGCGCAATGATACAGATTTGGCAATTATAATTAAGTTTAAGGAGCTGGGTAGGAAACCGGCGTGGCAAGAAATTTCAAATGAAAGCCAAATCTGTAAAGCATACTGGGCGCAATGGCAAAGCTTGGAGTTGCATGATGGTTGTCTCTACCGAATCTGGGAAAGCGAGGATGGTAAAACTCGCTCAAAACTGCTGGTTATTCCAAAGGCCAAATTTAAGGAAATAATCGAGGATTATCACAATGGATCGAGTGGTGGACATCTGGGCATAACGAAAACCACAGAGAAAATAAAGAAACGGTTTTATTGGGTAGGATGCCAAGAATCAGTTGCTGACTGGATCCGCCGTTGTGACCAATGTGCAATTGCTAAAGGACCAAGGCAACGCACTCGGGGAAAAATGCATCAGTATAACGTTGGAGCTCCCTTTGAGAGGATAGCCATGGATATAGCGGGACCTTTTCCAATCAGCAATGCAGGAAATAAATACATCCTTGTGGTAATTGATTATTTCAGTAAGTGGCCAGAAGTATATCCCATTCCCAATCAAGAAGCAAAAACAGTGGCAGACATTTTCATCAAAAATTGGATTTGCCGATATGGAGCTCCACTTGAGTTGCATTCCGACCAAGGACGAAATTTTGAGTCGACACTTTTTAAGGAGGTTTGTGACATGCTTGGAATACAGAAGACACGCACCACAGCTTTGCATCCTCAGTCCGATGGCATGGTCGAAAGGTTCAACCGTACTCTAGAGGAACATTTAAAAAAGGTTGTCGATAAAGGGCAAAAAGATTGGGATGAGCATCTACCAATGTTTCTGATGGCTTATCGGTCGGCAATACACGATACCACTACAGTTACGCCAGCAAAAGCCATTTTTGGTACGGACTTAAGGCTTCCAGCAGATTTGAAGTACGGAGTAAGCGTTGTCCCAGAAACGACCCATGCTGACGATTACATGTCGCGGAAAAGAGAAGAATTAGCAGATATACACCAGCTTATTAGAAGACGTACTCAATTGGCTAGCGACAAGATGAAAGCTCGGTATGACCTGCGAGCAAATACTGAAGGGTTCAAAGAAGGTCAACTAGTGCTGCTACATAACCCACAACGAAAACGAGGCTTGTCTCCTAAATTACAGACTCATTGGGAGGGACCTTACCGGATCGTCACAAGGATTAATGATGTTGTGTATCGAATCCAAAAATACCCCGGGAACAAAAGTAAACTAAAGGTAGTCCACATCGAAAGGCTGGCACCTTATACTAGGGACGGAGAGACTCTTGTTCGGGACGAACAAGTTTAAGCGGAGGGCAGTGTAGCGAAATTTGGTTTATGCTAGAAAACTCTTGAAATAAATACCAACGAAAGAAAACTAAACGATACTAGCTAGCATAAACATACTAGCACCATCCAGCGGCAAAATAATAAACTGAACAGACGCTGCAGTACACTATAAATAAAAAGTCAACAACCGAGAGAAATTATCGCCGTCGTACAACGTACAACGCCATCTAACATCTAGCATAATAGCTAGCTCAACGTCAGTGCGCCATGCGCACCATTCACCATTGTGGTGAATTGTGGATAGTAGTAGAATGCACGCTACAAAGTAGCACTGGTGGGTTGTAGAAAATGGTAGAATATACGCCACTTAGAAGGTACTGGATTATTCGAGAGAGTGATGACTGCAGTATAAAAAGGGTTGTCATCTGAGCTGAGCACACAGTAGAATTAAACCAGCGAAGCAGTAAGCAATAAAGTGAATACAGTGTGATCCGTAGTAGAACAAAACAGTTTTCTATACAGTGTTAAATTAATATTAGAATTTGAACGTTAATAAAATAAACCATTTTATAACTAAATAAGTTTGTGTGTTTTTAATTGTTACACAATCCAGTGATCGAACTCAGAAAAGTGTGAGAGATCGAAATTATCGTCAAAGAGACAGAAATTTCGTAACAATATGTTTTAATTTTTTTTGTTGCCATTCTGCCGCTTGTCTCTCATTGCATGGCCGTAGCCTCACTTAAATTATAATTTGTAACTTAAAATTCAATTTCATGTCAATAAAATTTCAAAAACTGCCAAAATTCAATTATCAAAAAAAAAAATGTTTATTAAAATAAACGGAAACGGCAACCCTCGACCGCGAAAACTTACAACACTTCGCAGTCATTCAATTCGTCAAATGCTGTTGTTAGGCGAGTGCAAGTATTTTGTCGTGCCGTTTTTGGTGAAATAAACTTAAATTGTGAATTAACTTTAATTTTTTTCGAATAAAGACAATCGCGAGTGCAAAGATATAATATTTATACATGAAATTGATCAAAAATGTTTAACCTTTGGTAAGTTTTATACATAATTTTCACTATATGAAATAAAGCTTATAAAAAAAAAACCGACGAAGGCAACGAAAGCAAAGGAATAAATATAAAGAACGGTATCCAAAAATTGCATCGTAAAGCTTATTGTGCCAAAATGCGCAAAGCGCCACCAACGGTTTTGGTTTTATCCCTTTGGGATATTTAATAAATAAAATTCCTTCAATTTAAAAAAAAATTCCTTTGGGAATTATCAACTTTGCAGGTATACCTACTTTTTTAACGAAGACTGTGCTGCGAAAACTGTACTTTAAAAAGTTTAACAATAACTGAAAAGTATTAACAGTGATCAGTATGTTATCTCGTACATGAATCTTTTCAGTACACCAGCCACTTTACTTCAGTTGTTTGACATTGCAGCGCCTGTGCATAGGCAATAAGTTTTACACTTTTGTTTGGCATAATAGTGCTTCGTTTTGAAGTAAAGAGATTTTAGCCAGTAAGTGAACAAATGATGAGGCTTTGACGTATTTTCTTCAAGTTTTCTGATACAAAAAATTCGAGTTATAGCGTTTTCGACTTATGGATGACTTCGACTGAAGCGAATTTTGAAAGGAAAGGTTTGGCTTGTAGAGAATTTAAGATTTATTCCCACTTATTTTGGGTTAAAGAGGTGAAATAAATCCTAGCTATAGAGGCATTAAACATTAGTGTATATTGCAGTAGGACCAAACTATTTCTGATAATTTTTCAATCGACAGCAATAATGTAACTTCGCTAAAGCTCAAACGAAAACACGTGTTAACGTCAGCCATAAATTCCTTCATCATTTCATAGAATTGGTTTATTGTATAAGTAGGCTTCTACATTGATTTCTAAGAAAAAATGATGTAAATTGTCGGTATCTTATTTTTCTTCGAGCTATAGAGGTAATTCGTTTCAAATAATCGAGTTATAAAGGTTGTGAAATCAAATTTTGCTATGTTGGAGATGCGGAGGTCAAATTTATTTTTTCGAGTTATAGAGGAAAACATGTATTGAATTTACTTCTAGGGGCTCACTAATTATTTCGACTTATAGAGGGGTCGAATTTCGATCAATGAAGGTTTTAGGGCTTGAAGAGAAGGGAACACAACATTTTTTCGAGTTTGGGAGGTTTTCGACTTACGAGGTTCGACTTATAGAGGTTCCACTGTATTTGATTCTTGTCACGGAGTACATACGCATTTTCGGGTGTAGTCGTTCCCGTGTATCTTAGCGTCTGACCTGTTCCACATGCTTTTTTAAAAGATGGGAAGTGTTAAGTTAAGATTAAATTGTTTTCTCTTTTAATATCTCCCTCAAATGTTTTTCTGAAAACAATCTTTTTAAATAAAAAAAAAATATTATAAAAAGACTTATAATATTTCATAAAAATAATAAAACACAATTTTGATTAAATTAAGGAGCAATTTTTTGATGATAAAGAACAGAAACTCTTAGGTTTCCGTGAAAACTATTATATAACCTGATTTACCTACCTGAACTTAAGAGTCCCACCCCGAAATCTTAAACTATCTTTCCTAGCATTTTAAAAACTAAGAAACATTCCGAAACTTGTGTCCTGCTTATGCATTGACAAAACTAACTATCAAAGGATGATACACCTTTGCAATAAGTCAACCGATTCAATTTAAATTTTTAAACAAAATAGCTTAGGAATATTTGTATAAACAACATATGTTCAAAATTTATTTAGGTTACGCTTTGAATTTCTCTTTTGGAAAATAATAAAAAAAAAAATCATTAAATTCTTCAAAATTTGCTGTTTAAATTAAAAACCAATATTGCGGTTTATTTTTGGTTAGCGCGCAAAACTTAAGCAACTCGTGAACAAGATGACAACATACTTTCAGTACCCACCACAGGAAGCACAACAAGAGCTAAGTTGCATAGCCAGAGCTATTGTTGCACGCGGTAAAGGCATCCTAGCTGCTGATGAATCTGCCTCAACAATGGGAAAACATCTGACTAAGATTGGTGTAGAAAACACTGAAGAAAACCGACGTCAATACCGTCAGTTGCTTTTCAGCGTTGATCCAAAAATAGCTGAGCAAGTTTCCGGTATCATACTTTTTCATGAGACCTTATACCAGAAGGACGATAAGGGTACACCATTTATTGATTTGATCCGGCAACGCGGCATTATAGCAGGCATCAAAGTAGATAAGGGCGTCGTACCACTGATGGGCTCCGAAGAAGAAACTACCACACAGGGCTTGGATGACTTAGAGAGTCGCTGTGAGCAATACAAAAAAGATGGTTGTGATTTTGCCAAATGGCGTTGTGTCTTAAAAATTGGTAAGAATACACCATCATTTCAAGCCATTCAGGAGAATGCTAATGTATTGGCACGTTATGCTTCCATCTGTCAATCACAGCGTATTGTACCCATTGTTGAGCCAGAAGTTTTGGTTGATGGTGATCATGATTTAGATCGTGCGCAAAAAGTTACCGAAACTGTACTGGCTGCGGTGTACAAAGCGCTAAATGATCATCACGTCTATTTAGAGGGTACATTGTTGAAGCCAAATATGGTGACGCCAGGTCAAGAGTGTACGAAAAAGTATACTCCCGAAGAAGTTGCTCGCGCTACAGTTGAAGCTTTACGTAGAACAGTACCAGCAGCTGTACCCGGTATAACTTTTCTGTCAGGTGGTCAATCAGAAGAAGGTGCCTCTGTGCATTTGAATGCTATCAACAAGGCGCCATTATATAAACCGTGGGCATTGACGTTTTCCTACGGTCGTGCCTTGCAAGCGTCCGTACTTCAAGCATGGGCTGGCAAGGCAGAAAATATATGTACTGCACAGCAGGAGTTGATGAAACGTGCCAAAGCCAATGGACTGGCTGCTCAGGGTAAATACGAAGCCGGCTCAATACCAACATTTGCTGGCGATACAAGTCTTTTTGTTGCACAGCACAAATATTAGGTAACTTGCAGGTATATGAGGTCTAAAATTTTCAGTTAATAATATGGTTCAATTATTGCAAAACAAAGTTTTAAGTGCATTTTTATTAACAATCCAACTATATTTGATACAATTTGATATTTAATAAAGTTATTTGAGAACAGAATACTCAAATTTATACCATTGGCAAGTGTCATTGAATGCCCTTGACAAATACTACCAAAATGCGACTTCACTTATCCGATACGAGTCATTTTTGACTTCTATTTATGACCAAAAAGTGATTACAAGTAATGACTGAGAAAAAAAAACAAAAAAAAATTCCAAAAATCACATTCCGATCTACCCAATGATCTAAAACTAATTGCACAGGAAAACAGTAACAATATTATCACTTTTTGATCTACGTAATGATTCAAATATGACCATAGAACTTATTCTTGAAAATTTATTTTGAATTGTGTACTGTTTTGTAGTTCATAATAACTTTACTAGAAGTAGATAATATATAAATATTTTTACAATAAGTAAAATTATGCATATAGGGCTGATGGTGATGAAAAGCACGGCAAGGACACGCGAAGGAACGTGAATGCGAAAAAATTTAAGTCATATGTCTCGCAAATGATTAGAAATATGTCTCAAAAAAGACTCGCAAATGCTTAGAAATATGACTAAAATATGACTCGAAAAAGACTCGCATATGCTTAGAAATGTGACTTAAATATGACTCGAAAAAGACTCGCAAATGATTAGAAATTTGACTCGAAAATGAGTTGAAACTTATCAGAAAAACGGGTTATAAGCGACTTTTCAAGAAGAGTCGCGAATAGGGTACTATTTTCTCCCGACAAAAGTATCATTTATGATCAGAAAATGAGCGCATTTATGATCATTTTAATCAGACAGAGAACTCGAAAAAGACTCAAATGTGATCGGAAATTTCATAAAATGCTGGCTGGGATCAAAAATACAAAACCAAAACCCTATTGTAACTTTTGTATAGTATTTGTTGAGTAAAGTTGTCATAACAACAAAAAAATAAACAAAAATAATTGTGTAGCAAAAATTGTAAACATTTACAAAAAATACTAAAAATACCACAAATCCTGAATACCGCTATTATATTATTCTTCAATGTGATTTTGATAATTTGCTTATACATTACACCTTCGCTTACTACATCATGCATGTTTTCGACATCTAAGTATATTGTATGAAATCAATGATTAGGAATGGTAATGCATTTTCCCAAAAACCGCTGGGAAGGGGAATGGTAGATGAAGAAATTTTGTGTTGATATTCTTTGAAAGCGCTACCTCTTGGATCAGATCTAGCTATTGAATTACGTAAATGGGACAAAGCATTATAAATATATTAAAAATGGTTTGGAGAATCAATTGGCAAAAATTTGGAATATTCTGAGAAGAGGACTGTAATGCAAGACAAACTTTCACAAAAATGGGTAGAAATAATTTTGACCGACAATAAATAAAAAGTGGGTGAATTTCGATTGGAGGATGTAACTGCTCCTCCTAAAATGCTTGCTTAATAAAACGAGCTATTTTTTTCAACTTAATGCATAAGAATTTCAGAATTGGATGTGGTTCGAAGAAGCATTGCAAAATAGACTTTGATATGAGGGCGTAATACCTCCTATGCAAGCAAAGGCTTCAAAACGACGTATGTACTGAGTTATTAATTTAATCGCTATACACATTATATATATAAGTAAGTGTTGTCAAATCACGAAAAATGTTGGTGAACCCAGCAAGCACTAGACAGAGTGTGGGCCTATTTGTAGGCCAACCATTTTTCTTTTCTACGAAGGGATTCATTTCTTGTCAGCTTCAAAAAATTTAACTTCCCAACGATTGTGGCAAACAAGAAATTTCTGAAAAAACTTACGTTGTATTAAACAAGACGTCCTTGCTCGAAGGCAAAAATTTAATATAATTTTTGCTTCAAGTAGATTTTCTTGGGCGACTTTGCCTTATCATTAAATAAGTACTTAACTTGATTTATTAAAATTTTTTTATTGGGACTTTAGCTCATTCTCTAAATAATAAACCGTTCAAAATTTTGCATTGAAAACTTTTCTTCATGCAATTTCGCCAATAACTTAAGTTCATATTTTCATAGCACAAAAATTATGTGTTTCACTATTAATAATTTTTTGTATCACTTTCATTTATAGCACCTTTATTATACTGCTATTATCTCACTTCAAATGTTGCCAATGCTACATATATATTCTCAACTTTGCCCGGTCACACTATTTATTAGTCAAAGTTCACATGTAACACACAATCCAAACGACGATAGCCATGTTGAACGTTTGCTTCCTAATGAGTTTCTCAATTCCAGTCAGATGCAATCTCAGCGGACACACGTTGCACATAATGGGGAGAAAATTTGTAATGCTTTGTCCGGAGTCAGGATTTCACATTATGCAGGATTAGTTGTTGTTTACATTTGTGCAAACGTGTGCACAGCAGCAGCAGTTCAGCAGCTTTAAAAGGCGCGAAAATTAAGTTTCAAGACCTTTTAAGCTCATTACGAAATGCGAGTATCCTGTCTGCTGCGGAAAGTAAACATGTGTCGTCGGATGTGACACTAAATAATTTGTAAGCTGTTAGTGTGTTATCCTGACAGTTAAACATTTTGTGTTTTGTAGTGCTGTAGTGTGTGTGTGTAGGTTAGCAAAAAGTGAGTTTTAATTGTGTAATTGCTATGTAATTAGAAATGTCTATTTATGTAGAGATTTTCTTTTGAAAAAGTACTATAACACGAAGTTGCTAAATGTGAAAAATTTTCTAAAAATAAGCTGGGAAATTTATTCTGCTTTTTATTTTAAACTCCTTTTTTATTTTATTTAAAACCACACATTTTCAAAAATATGCATTCATACACAAAATATTGCAATTTACTACCAAATTCGAGTTCGTTAGGCTGCCAAAAAAGAGCTGTACGCGCCTCACTTGAATTGAATTGGCCGCTGTATGAGCATAAATAATTCACATGCCATGCAATTAATTACATGTCCTGATATGCATGCAATGGTCCTTGTTATTTTAAGTGGGACATTCATATTCAAGGTTGGCAGTATTTCAATAGTGCTTTAACAGTGAAGTGAATTAATTGCTGCTTAATATGAAACGTGATCATTGGAGCATGTATGTGTGCCGCACTTGCGTCACGTGTGAGCAGAGTGAGCAGGATTCATTTAATTTAATATGTTTGCAAGTAATTAAAATTGAGTTAAGTTATATTCATTTCAAATTGTTTAATAAAGGAATTAAGGAGCTCCGTTTCCAAAAGCAAAAAAATATTTCGTTTTTTATAGACCAAAATACATAATTTAAAGCAATTTTTTTAATTTGACAAAGTAAAAACGCAAATTATATTTATTCCAAATAGGTCAGAGTTTATTTTTATTTGGTAGTTCTACAAACAAGGAAAAAATAATAAAAAAGAGCAAAGTAAATTTCTGTTCCAAATTAAAAAAGGGCGAAATAGCAGCAACAGGCGTGACACCTCGCATACAAGTAAAATACCTTGAATTAACGAGGGAAGTACACTTTTAAAGTGGAATAAAAGTCGAAGTAAAACACTTTTATTTTTTTCTGTTACTTTAAGGAATAGCCCTTTGGTAGCACTATATTGATTGGTAAAGTTGATGCCAGACATAATACTGGTTCCAAGATACAGGCAATTAAAGAGTCATTCGAACGGGACAAAAAACGGAAGTGTTTTTCACGGTCATCTATAGAAAAGCAGAAGTCAGCGAAACCTGGCAACATTTTTCAACGCGACTAATTTTAAAATGTTATGGAATAATGTAGCCTTTGAATAGGTTGCGATTGATTGGAAAATCTTATTTTTTTTTTCTTAAAGTGCATAATAATTCATTCGAACGGGACATATTTTTTCATTTTGGTTAACTTGGGCAATTTTTCAAAATGACTTTAATATTTATATAAATAATAATATTTAAGATATATACAGTAATCAAAAAAAAAAAACAAATTTAATGTTTATGTTTATCATTAATTAGTGAGACCAATTTTAACAAAGAAAAGAGGAAAGAGTAGATGTTTTTCTTAAAAGAATATAAAACTTGTCTTTTTGCTGTTAAAACGTTTTTGTCTCGTTAGGGGCGTGGCACCGCCTACTATTGAAAAAAAAGTATACATGTCCCTCCTTCTCTTCGCAACCTTTCCAACAAAAAAAAATTATGCGATTATGTTGTGTAATGGCAGTTAATAACTGGCTTAACCGTTTTCAACTGCCTTTTATACTTACGTTTGCGAACATGACTAACTTCAAACAGCTCCTAAAATTTAAAATCTTAATTGTTTTGCACTCACTTTTTTTTTTAATTATGTACATGAAACTCTGTTTGTGCAAAAATTTTGACACACTTGCTGCTGTTATCAATTTCGAAATGAGAACATATGATGTTTTTCTATGTTATTTGTGACTTTAGAACATGAACTTAAGAAAATTTTACAGTTGATAGAAATTGGTTTGATGTTTTTGCATTGTTTTTCGCTAATTGACGTTGGAAGAGAGATTTTTCGGAAAGACTATCATCACCTCTCTTACACACTTAAATATTTAAGGCAAAATACTATTCAATATTACAAAAAATGGGCATTTATGCAAGTTTGCAGTTGGTTTGCTCAATGTGTTAAATGAATTCTGGTGTAAATTGTTTATATTAACAAAATCTGAATATTTTCCTTAGATGATATCAGATAGTAACGCTTTTATTATAACTTTTAATTTTTCTGTCACAGTTGGACTTTTGGTGGAAATGCCCATGTTTAGCAAACTATGTGAGCGATCATACTAAAAGTTTATGCAAGAATGTTGCTTAAAAAAAGCAATTTCTTGATCGAAATCGAACTGTATTGTATGGATCGGTTTGTCACCTCCATAAATTTTAACGACATATTACAAAAGATCTCGCAAGTTATACATGCTATTGTGATAAATTTTGGTATGCGGAAGCTAATCAGAATTATTAAGAAAGAAGGCGGAATTTGTCAAAATGGGCATGGGATTTTTCGACTTTTTATATGGATTGACTTTTTTTATCCCGTTCAACTTTTTTTAACATTTTACCATATTTTGTCGACTTTTTCAACTATTTCAACATTTTTCATCATCTTTCAAATTTTCTTAAACATTTTCTTTTTTTTTCGACTTTTTCAATATTTGTCAACTTCTTTCAGCTGTTTCAACCTTTCCCTATTTTTGTAACATTTTCCATATTTTTTTACTGTTTCAACCTGCTTCAACCTCTCCAAATTTTTTCGATTTATGTGATTTTTTCAACCACTTTCAATCTTATTTAATATTTTTCTCATTTATCTCTCTAATAATACGGTAAGCTTAAGAACATAGTTTTAGAAATGAGAGTGTAACTGCAAATAATATTAAGCACAAGTAAAATAGCTACACCGGAGAATGAATGAATAAATGAAATGTAATGAAATATGTTAAAATAACATTAAATATTATTTTTTTTTTTCGAAAACTTTAAAATGCTCAAACGATTTATAAACTTCAAAAGCGTCTGTTAAAATTATATGCTTCAGAAGTTTGTTCCAAAACTGTTTTACTTTTCGCATCTTCTTCAAACTTTTCTGAAACATTCAATGTCTCTTACCGAAAATCTTTTTTAGCGAAAGTGCTTTTAGCACATTAAAAATACATTTATTAGTTTACTAACTTTGCATACTTTACAGCGTTACTTGCAAATTCAAGTGCACCGATACACACTCATAAGCTCACATGCTTTAGTGAACCAATTAGGAATATCTTTTTTGAATTACAACTCGGGCAAAATATTTTCAAAAAGCTTTTAAAGTAAAGCGGCCAGAATCAAATTCGCTTAGGTAATTTCTTTGCTTATGATTTGAGAAAATCAAAAATAGAAACAACTACGATAATAGCAAGCTTATTCCTCCGCTAAGCCTCCGTCGCTGTCACTACAAAGTAAAATAAAAACAAAATGAAACCAGATCATACAGCACGCTCTCTCTCACGCTTGATCGCAAAGCACGCGCTTCCCCCGCTGTCACTACAAAGTAAAATAACAACTTGATAGTGACGTCATCTTTATAGCATTTTAGATTTCTATACTAATCAGTAAAAATTAGTATTTTGTGAATTTTTTAATAAAACATTATACACTCAAAGCTTTTATATTTAGAAGAAAAAAATATTAAATAAAAATTTCTGCTCGCGGAGCTCGAACGTTGCAATTTTCCCTAATGTAATATCAGCAAGAGTTCAACTTAAATTTTGAGAGAGAAAAATTGGAATGTTTTAGAAAAAAAATTTTTAATATTGATTTTAGATTGCGTATAGTACCTCAATGCAGCTTAGTATTAAAACACTGGGTGGATTTACTGATTTTAATGACGGTTTTTGAGCTGCGTGAGCAGGTGCGTTATTTTGATGAAAAAAATTGTATCTTCTGTAAATCGGTCTTTTTTTCACAAACATTTTTAATTCAATTGACCCAAAAGGTTACAATAATAATCTGAGCTTATTATTTTACCACTTTGGAGGTAATTCAGGAACGAGATTCCACTTGGATATGAAAAAACTGTTGCTAGCATCTACTTTGTCGATTTCTGAATACGCACGCACTTTGATGCCAAAGAGCCAGGTTCACACCACTCCTTAGCCTCTTGTTTTGATTCAGGATCATGGTGATAGAACTAAATCTTATCTGTAGTGATGAAACAATGCACAAAATCCATTTTATCCTTTCTCAAATGATTCAATTCAGCGATGGGCAACAAAAGAAAAATGAACACTTTATCGTTGACTCATTGTAAATTGTAGGTTTCGGTGGTGTTTGCTATTTCAGAATAGTAAGTATGTAACTTTCTTACTATTTAACGAGGGTACGAATGTCATTTATAGGACACAAGGGACTAAAAGCAAAATAATGTTTTGCTGAGCTTTGTGGTTCAAAAATTTCAAGAACCTCATGCGTGGAAAACCTTTGCTGTGAATTAAGTAAGAAAACGGATGATCTTTCATAGAAATTTAATCTCAGTACTACAAAATCTTAGCTCCTTAGCAATGAAAAATTAAATAGCGATATCTTTGCTTTTTGTAGTTAATAATATAACTATAATTTTTGCAGCGCTCATTCCTATAATGCAGATACTGCTTTCGAGCATAAATTTTCCAAAGCTCTATCCTTGATGTTGCTTAATACGCTATTAAATGGTC
The DNA here is from genome assembly GCA_949775025.1 of Tricholauxania praeusta. Taxonomy (NCBI): domain Eukaryota; kingdom Metazoa; phylum Arthropoda; class Insecta; order Diptera; family Lauxaniidae; genus Tricholauxania; species Tricholauxania praeusta. The sequence goes on from OX459030.1 coordinate 14,420,266, forward strand.
TCAAGACCTTCGCGTCCTAATGTGATTTTAAAAGTTTTCAACTTAATAGGACATTCAGTATTAAGAGCGCGAGGTTGCTTTTTGGCTCACTACAAAAACCATACTTTCACATGACTTCATTTCCAATTGGGATTGTGTTACTAAACATATGACTACAAATAAAATAACACACATACACGCGTCAACAAACTGAAACTTACACACACACACATACACACTCATTTATTATATATTCTTATATTAATGCATACATAATTCATGTAAAACTTAATGAAGAAAATTTCACACAAAAAAAAAAAAAAAAACAGAGAAAATTCTCTTCCCTCCATTTTACTTTCACAGAATTTTACATTTTGTGCCTTTGCAGCTTCCTACTTGCCGCCACTCTGATTTCCTCTTCCGTTTCCGGAGTTATTGCCTTTGCCGTTTGCTTGCTGACGACTGACATTAAATATGGCGCAAATAATTAAAGCAACACTAATAAGCTCTGACGTTGTAAGGCACTATTACTACTACTGCCACTGTTAGTGTTGCACATTGTAGCGAGCGCGTAATATTCGCTAGTGACATACGATGTGTGTTGTATTTTTGGTCGCCTTAACTTTTGCAATGCAGTTGTGTTGAACATTGTGAGTGTTATATAACGTACACGTATGTACTCGTACATTTTTGAAATGACTTGAAGGCTTAAGATGCTAATTTAAGCACTAAAATGGTTTTAGCACATATGTTCAGATGTGTATTTACATAAATAAATGGCTGTAAGTGTTCATTTGTCGTACGCTGTGGAACGAGAGCGAATTTTGAGAAATCCAGAAGTAAGAGTTTTAGTTCTCTAAAAGCAAGTAAATTTTGTTGCTAAAATTAATATGGAACTATTGAATTATATGTAAATCAAAATATGATGTTCTTAAAAAGTTCTATCTTTATTTTTTGTAAGAGAACGGCTTATTTTCACCATTTATTAAGAGTTTTGTTGGCTTATAATTAACATGAATGAACTTGTATCATTCAAAAAGGCGTAGTTTTCATGGCTCAGACATCCGGCTACAATTTTTCAATCGAAGAAAATGAATAGAATTGAATACTAACTGGTTAAGTGATATCTATTTTATCAGCGTTAAAAGTGAAGTTATGTAATGCTGCAAGACAATTGGTAAAATTTTTTATGAAATTTCTGTACTTTAAGGAATTAACTCATTATGGTCTATTGGGTGAATTTTTACCCAAAACAAGAGTGCATTTTAAAAAATCATACCAAGTGAAAGGTAAAAGCTATTGCGGTTTTTTTTGGGTAGAGGAAGGATTAGTCTGAAATGACTATTTTTATTTTTCTGAACTTCTTTGATTAACCTGTATTTTTGTGAGGTACAATTTGGGTAATACATAATTTCCAAAATTTTGGTAGAAAACCGATCCAGGAAAATTCGAAGACTTAAAGAAAAAGCGCGAAACAAATTCAAAGGTCCTATGTGGCATGCTATAATAAAAGGTTGGACGGTAATTTTTTATTTTTTTTTGTCTCATAGAGGGCTATTGGACAAAAATTTACCAAAGCCATATCTCCGGTGTGTCATGTTATGTTTTCATCAACAACTTTTTTCTATTGATCTCCCGCCCTTCTGGTACCAGTCTTTAAAGGGTTAAAAAAATATGTGATATAAAAATCAAAATATCAAAAATCTTAGTTGGAATGATCGAATAGAATTTACCAATATAGCGGAGTGAGCGGCAACAGTATGAGGTGGCAAAGTTGAAATTCAAAAAGAGCACTTCGAAATCTATAAAATAACTGATTTTCAAAACTACCGGAAAACTACTATGGAATTTGAGAGGTTCGGGATTTTTTGATTTTGAACAAAAACTGATTGAACTTACATTGATAGAGGTGGTGAGAAACTATTCAAAACTTTTTATTGCGACTAAGAAATCAGATGTTACTATTTTGTATAAATATAAGATAAATCATCATTTAAGCATTTTTAGAGGCTGATTTCCCATGAAAATATTAATGATATTTTCGAAAAAGTTATGTATGCGAATCTGATGAGCATGCAATTTTGGCGCTCCGTCGGGAAAAACTTAGCCTTATTACTAAGGACAATAAAAATTCAATTCAGCAAGTCATGCATCGGGAAATTTTTTGATTAAAGAGTACTGAAGGTATATGAATGAAAATATTTGAAGATGATGGTTCCAAAATTTACAAGAAAACTATTCAAAAACAGTTTGTAAATGATTGATTTATGCGCTGATAAGAAGAAAGCGATACGTATGAGTATCGTAATTGATATTCAAAAAATATAACAACAATTTTTTTAAAATACTTTTTGTCTAGAATTTACCGCAGCACCCAGAAACACATATGTACATAGTATATATAGTTTTTTAATGATAATTGCAAACATTATATTGTTGCGCACATCTTTAAAGTCAAAAACACCAAAATCTGGGCGTCGAATCACATTCCGTCTCTTTGGTGGAGTCCATTTTCAAAACATTGAAAACAGATTTTTCTCCATCAGCGAGCTTAAAAGATATCTTAAATTGCTTTGCTTTATAAATTTAACCAACAGACCAATGTCATAGACTATACACGCCCTATAGTTAATTTAATTTACGTAAAGCTTAACGATAATTTATCATGTTGGCAGTTTTTGAAGTTATCATAGCTACATTTTAGCTTCAAGAGTTCGTATGAAGAGAGGACATTTTAAAATGATATTACAAAATGATGTGGGTTTTGACGTTGCTAGCTCACTCAGCCCATAATAATATCATTTTCTGGATATTGCTTTTTTCTTATTTCTTCACTTTAAATAATATCATTTTAATTCTAAAAGTTTCTTATTATTAATGTTACACAAAACCTCTTATACAGTTGACAGTATAACATATAACAATGGAACATATTAGCACGGATCTTATGACCATTGCATACTAACGAGTAATTGACTCTTCGCGCGTGAAATGTAATTGCTTTTTAAGCGTCTTATATCCTTTCATAATTCCAGTTAATAAATATCATCATAAATTATATTCTTTTTGGTCATTTTTTATGCGACATGATTACAATAATTCATGAACTGCTGCAATAAACTGTCAGTTTCTGCATGCAAAAAAAAAAAAACATATATATCTGTATATTAGGGTGTCTATTATATCACAAATTGTGAATTTTTGGTGATAACTGCGAATCGAAGCAAACATTCAAGCCAAGTATTTCAAAATATCTAAACTAAAAAAATTATTTAATTAAGCAAAAACTCTATCATTAATATTATAAATTAATAAAAAAAAAACATTTCTTATTAAAAAAAAAAAATTTTTTCATGCTGACCTTTTCGATTAATGAAATTTGGAGTATAACGTATACCCTTTTAAATATAAACAGCTTTTTGTAGTTTCCCTTTGATTCTTCTCAGTTAACTGCGCCAAGTATATCTATATTTTTATTTATTGTTTTTTCTTATGCCAACAATCTCCATGTTTCTTCTGTCAGGTTCTTCATTATATTGTGGCAAATTTATGCGTTCGAACGCTGCAGTCAGTTAGTTCCCTAACCAATGCTGGCCACCGTTGAACGATTGAAAAAGTTGTGGTGGGAAATTACAGAAATTGCATGATATAAAAAATTTTAGCGCCAGAGGCCAGCGTTTTAAATACAAGTGCACTGTAAAAAAAGAAAATTTTTTATTTATATGAAACTTAAGTTTACAGCATTTAAATACCAAGCTTTGGGGATTGTGGCAGTATCGTAGATGGTACGAGTACATTATGGGAAAAATGTTTTAATAAAAATAAGTCATTGGGAATCATCCCCTTCACCAATTGATGTTTAATTAACCACAACAGGTCATTTGTGATTAACATTTTCAAAATACAACCCATTACGCAACGCTTAGCGGATACAACAGTGCAGTACCTAGGCGCGCACTTTCTACGTTCAAAAATTTGCAAGACTCATTGCCAACCTATGTTTAGTTCCTAATATTCTGAAAGCTAAGCTTTCACATATAGCAGAGTTCGGAAATATTCATTCATGATCGCTCGCGAATATGAACGTGCACATTTAAATTTTTGCTGAATCTATCATATTCATGTAACTATGATAAGATGCAAACATTTCCAATCGATCGCACACATGAATTGTTGGAAATTTTTTTTTTCATCTATCGTATACGAATGTATGTATCCGTTTCTTTTCACTAGCCTATCATGAAAGAGTAGAAGCCAAAAATTTTTCAATCTATCATTTATATTAGACAACATTAATGATAGATTCATATACACATATTTCTTGTCGCTCACAGATTGTATCAAAAAAGCTTGTGATAATCACGTGGAACATTTTAGAAAAATTTTAAACATATGGGGAAAGGTCGAAAATTGCTTTTGGACATAATTTAGAGTGGCTCCGGACCATGAAATGACCGTTTTTGACCCATTGTCGGAATTTTTTTCTTCTGTAATTAATGGGGAAAGGTCGAAAATGGATTTTGGACATCACTAAGGGTGGGTCCGGACCTTCAACGTCCATTTTCGACATTTCCCCATTAATTACAGAAAAAAAAATGTTTCCGAAAATGGGTCAAAAACGGTCTTTTCCAGGATATGGAGCTACTCCAAATTATGTATGTCAAAAAAACATTTTCGAACTTTTCCCATATTTTTAAAAACTTCTCAAAATGTTCTACGTGAGTATCACAAACTTTTTTGATACAATTTGTGAGCGTCAGAAAATTTGTACATGTTGAATCTATCATTTATGATAGATATCATAATTATGACAGATATGAAAAATTGTTGGCTTGCATTCTATCATTTAGCTACTCGTTGTTGAAAAAAAAAAACAAATACTCACATACGATTGCGGTGCAATATAGAACGAGTTTCAAGATTGCATTCATGAGAATGGGCGAATGAAAAAAATTTTAAGAAAATTCATGCATGAATAAAATCATGAATACGACATTTTGAGTGCTCAAACATGAATATTTCCGAACTCTGACATATAAATAGTAAGCCTGATTAAAAAAATATTAACAAATACGTTTTTCCAAAAAATATAAAAACATTTTAGAATTGAAAAATTTTCATAAAAAAAATTATTTTTAAAAGCATAGCACTTTTTTTCATAAAAAACCTATAGAACTCTCTGATTATAATTCCTTATTTACACATGAAATTCAAGTACTGAATTTTCAAAAAAAAAAAACGTTCGAAGAAAAAATTTCGAAAACTACCACTTTTACACCTCTGTATTTTGGAAACTAATAATTTTTGAGCAAAATCCTCCCGGAATTAAGTCGATCTCTACTAGAACTACAAATAACTTAAATTCGAACAAGATCAAAGCATAACAAAATTAAGCTTGGTACGCTTGGCGAATCTTACCCCATATATAAGTATCGAAATTTCACGAAAAAAAATCGAAAATTCGAAAATATGACCTATATAAAAGTCAGTCACGGCTGGAGTAAAAGGCCTACAATTTTTGAACGCATGAAATCAAAATTCAAGTCTCTTCGACAATTTGTCTTGATTTACTCAAAATAAAAACCTCACTGCTCTAAAAAAACACCATACAAATTTATTTTAAGGAAACGTTATCTTTGCTCAATCTAGAAAAGTAATACTTCATTTATTACAAAAAAGTATTTTTATATTTTCTCTAAGTGTACTATGTGATGTTGCGGTGTCTATGCAATGCAAAAAAAAAAAATGCCAATGCGCGGAAGTAGTCGGAGCGTTAAGTGTCCCTTTTTATTGGTTTCAATTGTTTTTGGATCGTTGTGCACTGGACACATGTTGAAGTACTTTTTTTTTCACTGCTCTTTTTGTTGCAAGAATGATTGGTCTATTCAAAATTTGTTGTCTTGTGCGGAAGTGTTGTGGAATTCTTTTGTGTTTGGAATAAATTGCGTTTTGAAAGAGCATAAATTAAATTGTTGCTGGCTAAAATTTTTTTTTATGCCAGAAAAAAATGTTTAGAAATATTTTTGTTTGCTTATTCAGTCGCATTGGTTTTAATTTGTTGCTGCTATGGATCAATTGATGCATCTGCCTTAAATGGATGTTTTAGTACTGGAATATATCAGAGCTTTAAATTTTGGATTAAGTTTTTATTACTTGCGTTGATAATTGGCAATTCTGTTGAGAAGTTTTGTATTGCAAATCTTTCTTTATATAGTACCTATAGTTTTATAAGTTTTTCACCAAAAAAGTAAATTTAAAAAATCGAAAATCTTTGAGAATTGAAAAAAGCTGAAAAATCCAAAAATTCAAAATAAACTAAAAAATTTCAAAAATTACAAAAATTTTTTAGATTTTCGACTTTTGACATATTAGAAAACTTAAAAAAATCGAAAAACTTTAAAAATTGAAAAAAAGCTCTAGAATACCAAATTTCACAAATAAAAAATAAATAAAAAAAAGTTTTTAAATTCTTAAAATTTTCAAAAATTTCAAAAGTTGAAAAAATTAAAAAACTTTAAAAAATTAAAGAAACTGAAGAATCCAAATATCAAAAAAAAAAAATATGAAAACCTCAAAAATTGCAAAATTTTTCGACAAAAAAAGTAAACTTAAAAAAAAAAAACGAAAATCTTTGAGAATTAAAAAAAGCTGAAGAATCCGAAAATCAAAAAAAAAAAATTAATTTTTTAAAAATTAATTTTCATTAGATAATTTTGTATGTTTTTAAAATTAATTACAATTTCATAGAATTAAATAAATAGTTTTATCTTTAACACTTAAAGCAACTTAATGAAGAATGTCCAGTCTGTATGTTACTTTGTAACCTCAATTTAAAGTGGTCCCAGAGCCGCAAGCAAGTATTGCGGCGCAGTTGATGCTTCTGTATAATCACATGTGTCTTCCTAAAGAAGTAATGATTAACACCTTAACAATTGCTTCTATGTAATTATCTTATTATCTTATCTAGATTTCTAGTTGCTTAGAATTGAAAAAAAAATACTTAATTTGAGTTCCAGTTAGTTGGAATGTTACTGGCGGCATCCTAAGCAATTGAAATAATTACGCAGGCAATGAAATAAAGAAAGAACTAGTAGGCTTATTTAAGAAAAAACTAATCTTAGATATCTGAAGTAGAAAATATCAACTTTCAATACGAAAGTTTTAGTTCTTGTAAGAACTTTCCATATAACTACATTTCTTCTCGATTGTGAAGTACAAAGCTGTGGAGTAAAGAATATTTCTTGGTTCCAATTCCAAGGATATGTAGTCCAAAGAGTAGTATAAATTTTAAATTGAATAACTTGTATTTCTTTTCAAGAAATTAAAATTCGGAAGCGACTTACCAAATCAATTCCGCGTTTCGAAATGTTCGATTGATTACTAACCTCTGCCTAAAAATTATTAAGTCCCCAGCTTCGTTTTGATGGCAAAAATTCTACTGAGTGTCAATAAATTATCACATCAGTTCATTTGCTATTGGTGAAGAAAGCTAGCATCCTATTTGATATAGAGTTACCCTAGCAAATTGGAATAAATCTAATCACACGACTTGGAAACTTCAATTTGTGACTTAAAATTGCTACGACTACCTTACACAGTCCATCACACTTACCAGCGGCAATATTCATTCAATTGTCTGTAATTTTCTTGCTCATCATATTTCTTACATGTCGCATTACATAGAAGTTACTTTTATGCACAAGTAGTTAACTTTATTTTACTCTAAACTTCAGGCAGATGCAAGTGATTTGCAATTATTTTGCAGTTCTTATATGAACCACCTATTTTATATACCACTGCGTATGCCAGAGTGTACCGTGATATAGCAATTTTCTTAAAGTATTTTGAAAAAAAAATCCACTGTAGCAAAATTTGTCTTTTTTCTTACTGCAACATATGCATTTTATTCTTTTGCTAAAAATATAACTTAATGTTTTTCTTGTATCCTTTTTCTTCCTGCGATGTAAAGAACCTTCACATAACTCTTCTACAAGGCCACGGTCACTACCCAAGTAGCATTTTTGGCAGAGGAAACTTCTAATGCGCATTTACAGGACTTCCACTGCTCTTTTAGGTGTATACAGCTGTAAAAGCGCTGTAATTGCGCATTTAAAGCTTTCTCTGCAAAAAGTGCTACTAAGGCAGTGCTTCGATTTCCTTTCCTTTTTATGTTCTAGCCTGCATTTCCACTATGACTTGAACGGCTATGTTTCCTACTACTGTGGCGGTTTAACGGCAGTGCTTGTCGGCAGACAGTTTTGTTAGTGATTGCATAATGTAAGAAAATTTTGTTCCCAATTCAGGATAAAGATTTTGTGCAGCAATCAATGGAAAAAGGTTCAACTTAATTTCACCTCTTCATTCAAATTCCAAATTCAATCATTCTCCATTTTTTGGACACATTGTTCGTAAGTAAAGTTTTTCATTTTTTTTCTTGGTTATCATTGAAAATTTTTTCAAAGTTCTTAAAAACTTTTTCGCCTATACTTTCGAACAATTTTTTTGTAGTGACTTTGCCTGAAACTATTAGATTCTAGCAATGATATGTTAGAGTACACTCTAATTAATGCATAATTTCATGTTCTCCAGTAATTTACGAAACAACTGCAAACGCAACAGAGAAAAATACCAATCCCCAACTGTTTGCATCTTTTTCGAAACGTGCTACCAACTTATTGCGATAAAAAGATACGTCATGCTGTTTTAAAGAACCCAACGTATGAAGAGAAGACAACGACAATGATGATGACGTCGCAGAAGTGCTATGCAAGGCCAATGTCTTGCTTGAAGATGCAACGAGCGTGTAAAGATATAAAAACAGGATGTTAAAGGATTCGCAAAATGTTGCAAGAGAATAAGACAGCAATTGCGCTACGAAAAGAATTATTTAGTATAGCTCTTTAAGTTGTCTCTTTTTCTTTTTCAATTAAGTGGACATTAATTTGAGACAAGTTCAAGTGGCAGAAAGCAACATTTGCAGAATTTATACTTTTTTATACTGGCGAGTAATTGACTTTGACAGGGGTTCTTAAATTGCACTTTTTTGTGTTAGTATGAATTGGAATGATGACTCAGCTAGAATTGCTGCAAGAAGTGCTTCGCTTTGCTTCAACAATGTGAAAAATAACTGGAAACATGCTGCTTGTTGGCTTTTGATATTTAGTGCCGAAAATTGTAGCAGGTTTTAGATAATTCTTTATTAGTAGCTGATTAATAAAATTACGTCAGGTACGGCCAAGAATTCAAGAATAACATTGTCCTACAAAAAATTACACCCATTAGTTAATGAAAGTAGTAGTTGTAGATAAATGCATGAAAGATAAAAATAGGCATTGAATTCAGATTCAGCGACCCAAAACCTAACACAGTGTTTATGTGAATAGAAGCTTCGTCACTTTAAAATCTTCATTTAATCTTAAGTACTTGGGTGCCTTTTTTAAGATGAAAACCAGGGAAAAACACGAAACTTCGTAAGCTTAGTTCGAAAAAGTCATTTAAGTTTATGTGGTTTTATAACATCCCTACAAATGAATGAAAACTTTCGCATTGCTATCTAGCACTGAATTTTTTTCCTTACCCAGCGGCAAATATGTTATAAGCATCATCAATGAATAGTCATAAACATTATAGGTAGTAATGCTCACAACTCCAGCCACAACTGTAAGTTTTTACGAAGTGATGGCCGTTTTGTAGGCAGCTTGCCTACATCTCTATATACACTCTATATACAATGTGTGACAAACGAAAGGCAGATTGCCTTGAAACATCGCTTACTAAGTGCTTGTATAGTTTAGTGAGTTGCCTATATCTCCACATATAGAGCAAGTAGCCAACAGGCAAAACCGCTTACATATCCATATACAAAGTAAGCAGACTGCCTACAGCTTCATATTCAAAGCATCAAGTAGACTGCCTACAGCTCCATATACAAAACAGACAGCCAGCAAGCAAATAAACAAAACATCACAGTAACAATTTTATTTGTGACAACATACAACACAAAGGATATACATGAAACATCATGGATTTGCCGCTGGGTAATTAATAATGTTCTTTAATAGACTGTCTTACTTATAATAATTAAAAAATAATAAAATAAATAAAACTTTTCAATTTACTTGGCTACATCTGAAAAAAAAAAACACGTTCACATGAAGCGTGCAGTCAAAGGAACAGAGACAACAGGAGACAGCAATGACAGCACGACAGAGATAAGACACACGTTCCGACATAAAGTTGAGCAAAAAAAAAAAAAAAAATAACCAACTGATTGAAAGTGAATTTTTATTTCACCCTTTCAACTGCATTTTTACCGATGCCAGAAGTCATTCATTAAATGCAACGTAAGTTGAAATTTTTTCAGTTTATGAGGAAGAGTGTAGTTATTTGATACTTCATATATTTAAGTGAGTATGTATCAGTTTGTGGGATACTGAATATTTCATGCTTAATAAGCAGCAAATTCCTTAATTTATATAGACTTGCAATATGAATCGAAATATACATAAATGTATGTAAATTTTAAAATTTTTTGTTGTAAAAAAAATACTGAAATTATTTTCTATAGTAAAATTATTTGGAAAAATTTAGCGACAAAAAAAAAAGTTTTGACTTTTTATATTAGCGGGAAATTTGATATCTTAACAAAAACAAATTAATTGATTTTTTCAAATACCCTAAGTATCAAAAATTCAATGACAAAACCCAATTGTAACTTTTGTATAATATTTGTACATTTGTTGAGTAAAGTTGTCATAACAACAAAACAATAATTACTAAACAAAAAAGCATTTTAGAGCCCTCAGAATGTGTAGCAAAAATTGTAAACACTTACAAAAAATACTAAAGATACCACAGATCGTGAATACCGCTATTATCTTCTGAAATAACTCAAAAATCGGAGTTGATTGAATGGTAGTATGGAAAATTGTTGTTGTAATTGTTGTTATATTTTTGTTGTTGTATCGATGTTGTTGTTGACTGTGTCACTGTAGCCTTAGTTGTCAACATATATATACATACATATACATATGTAAAAAAATTTATTAATTAATTGAAATGAATTGAGCTTTCCTCTTGTGCTAAAAACTGATTTTTATAAAAGCTATATATTTGCAACTTCCAACTTGCAGCTATGTATATCTTCGAAACTAGATCCGTCCGACCCTTTTTTTTCCATTTTTATTTTTTATTTTTATAGCGTTACCTTCCAAAAAAATTATAAAAAATTGGTGGATTTGTATTAAAGTAAACTTAAGCCATCTATTATATAAAACTCATTTTTTGTCTGTCTCTTATGCACGCGCAAACTATCCAGCCGATTTTGATGAAATTTTTACAGTATGTTAGTATCGATCGGGCGGGTGTCATAGGCTATAAAACTTTTATTTAGGGTGGCCCTCATACACAAATATCTTTAAAATAGCGATTTCTCAAAGACAGGCAAATCGATTCTCATGAAATTTACACAGTATGGCTTTTATGTTAAGGGGCACAGATTGAATGGCAAAAATTTTATTTAGGGTGCATACTTAGGGTGGCCCTCAAACAAATATATTTTTAAATATCATTTTCACGAAGACAGGTAAATGGATTCACACCGAATTTACACCAAGTAGCTCTTATATTAAGAGTCATATCTAAGGCTTCAACACTTTTATTTAGGGTGGTCCTTATACAACAATTTTTTTTATATCATTTTCTCAAAGACCGCAAAATCGATTCTCATGGAATTTACACCATATGGCTTTTATATAAAGAGGCACAGATAAGATCGTAAAAGTTTTATTTGAAGTTCAAACTAAGAGTGGGCCTCATACAACATTTTTTTAAATATCATTTTCACGATAACGGGTCAAACGATTCACACCGAATTTACACCACGTATCTCTTATTTTAAGAGGCATAGCTAAGGATACAAAACTTTTATTTAGGGTGACCCTCAAAAATATTTCTTAAATATCATTTTCTCGAAGAGCGCCAAATTGATTCTCATGGAATTTACACCACATGGCTTCTGTGTTAAGAGGCACAGATAAAAAGGCACAGGTCAAAAAAATTTATTCAGGGTGCATACTTAGGGTGACCCTCATACAAAAATATTTTTAAATATTATTTTCACGAAGACAGGTTAGTCGATTCTCATGAAATTTACATCACGTGGTTTTTATATTAAGAGGCACTGCTTAGGTTGTAAAAATTTTATTTTGGGTGCATACTAAAGGTGGTCCTCATACAAAAGTATTTTTTAAATAGAATTGTCACGCAGACCGCACATCGAATCTACACCACGGTTGAGGTGAGGCGATGCGCACAGGGTAATGCTAGTAATAAATAAAATTAGAAATTTTCAAGTTTGCTAGATATCGTTTTTTCAATACTTGATACTTTTAAAACAGAAGGCTCATTCCTATCTTTGTAAGTACGTAGCTCTAATCAGTTGTTCGTCTCACACGCAAACACTAAAGAATCGCGTAATTTCTCGTTGGTCCTTTTAGTCAATGAACAGCATCACAACCTGTTATTTTAGCCTTTGGTGCAATGTATTTGAGTCCAATAAGGAAGATGAAACACTAAATTGTAAGTGTCCGGTCAGTGGACGTGGTGCGCGTAGAATGTGAACAAAATAATTACTATGTAAGCAGCAGCAGCAGCAGTCGCATGAGAAGAGGTAAAAATAGTCAAAGATAAAGAGTAGCAGTTTGGCAACTACGTGCGCTCCGTTCACTTGTGTAAAAGGCTCACTTGAATTGCAAGCTTTGGTGCAGATGTTTTCCTTAATCCGGTTTATTTGAAGCAAAAGTGCAGTAGTTGCTGCGGACATTCTAGAGGCGTCATCATAATTTTGCATGTTTTCTCAATCAATATTATTGAGATGCAATTTTGAAGCGGATGTATCTTGTTCGCCGAGAACATTAAGATTTCTAATCTATTTGTAAGCATTATATGTAGGAAGAGAAATAAACGTGTTATTGGAGTTTAAAAAAAAAAAAAACAATAAATAAAAGGGATGTGATTATGGAGAATTTTGTTTATGTTCTTAAATGAATAAAGACTTAAGAATAGTCACACAAAGTTAAAACTGAAAATCGTTAAAAAATATCACAAAATTTGGCATTTTTGAGTTTAATTAAGTTTATCTGTATCCTCCGATTTATCAAAGAACGTTGAATGTTTCATCTTGAAAAACTAAAATTGTGCTTAGACTTTTTCAAAGGATATCTGAGTTTGTTTGTGAAGACATGACACCTGAGAATTTATTTATTTTTTCAGTAAAATCCTAAGATCTTTTTGGTTCTCTTTTCCATTCACTTTGGGAGATATTTTTTTTTTTTTTTTTGAGTAAACTTAAATATATTATATACATATATATATAATATATATATTTTTGATGATTTCTTGATTTTATTTTGAGCGTTTATTTCATTTCCTTTCAAAATTTCAAAACAAAAATCATAAGATGAAGATTTTTACCCAAATTTTTAACTGCGCTTCTTGAAGTGCATTCCAAAAATAAAAGATTAACAATTTATTGTCATTATTACTGAAGAGTTACAAGATGTTTTCTTTTTCAACACAAGCGCTTTTCTGCATTCGAACAAACATACCCCACTACCGTCTTGGCCTTCACCTTTTTGGTGCCTACCACATTGCTTTCAAAAGCCAGTGAACCAACGGTGTACGTCTTGTCAATTAATCAATCAACGAAATGATTTATGTTAGGAACGCGGAAACACTATTGCAGTCGATGTTACTGACAGCAAAAACAACAACAACTGCAACTCCAAATGCAAATCATGACACAATAGCAGCACTATGGCAATGGCAATTCTTTTGACGCGTGTCGCCGCTACCAATGCCTCTGACTTAGACATTGTTGACGCTGACGGAACCCACACATTCATCAGTGTCATCATCAATCGATAAATGACCAACATATCGGAACAACTCACAAGAAGAATGATCGAACGAACGAACGGACAAGTGCACAACGTACAGTGTGCACTGCTAGCAAGGCGTTATAATCCTAACGCATTATAGCAGTGCACAGTGTTTGATTTCTTTTAAAAAATCAAAAGATTTATGTCAGAGTTAATGATTTTTATAAAAGAACCTCATGCACATAGAAGTATAATTAAATGGTGTATAAGGATATGAAAATCTGCAATGTCATTAAAAAAACCTGTGGCACCTGCTATAAAAAGAAACCCTTTGTTTCATCAAAGTAAAGGCATTAAAACTATGTTAGAATCAAATTTGAACCAAATAATTGCGATTGGTGTTTTTTCTTAACAGACTTGGACTCCTTAAGGCGTTATATCTCCTTTATGATCTAAAAAACAAGACTGTTTGAATAATTTTTTTTTAAAGGACATTTGATATTAAAGGTTTACAAATAATACAACATTGGATTAAGCGACTCTTGAAGAAAAGAAAAAAATTTGTTATTGATAATTTTTTTACAAAATGGCGGCTTTTTCAAAAAGGACTTCCGCCGTGAGCAGTAGAAGTCTCGTCCAACACCACCCACAAAAAAAAAATTTTTTTTTTTCTTTATCTACCTGAGTTTTTCTATTGAAGTACATATGATTATATTTTTAGAATTTTTTTTCGCGAAATGGCGAATGTTTTAACAAAAAGTGTTTTCGACGAAAAAAATCGACTTAAATTATTTCTAACTTTTTTTCTTGGTAACTAATCGCTATAATCGAGCGTACTTCAGCAGATAATCAAACAATGAAGCTGCTGTTAAAATTTCAAGTTAATCGGATGTAAACTTTTTGAGTTCTACTGCTTGCCGATTTTGAAAACATGGTTTCGAGAAAAACGCGTTTGAAGTTTCAAAATGCTATACATCGTCATCAAAGCCTTGGAAAAAAATTGATTTAAAAAAATTTTGAGTTTAAATCGGTGCTTGGGTGTTATAGATTTTGATTCTAGGATTATTTTGGCATGATTTAAGCCAGTAAAAAAAATGAATCAATAAAAAAAAAATAGGGAGACATAACCCCTTAAAGATTTTATATATCGCAACACTTTCTTCAAATTAAACTTAATTTACAACGGATTTTTTGGAAAAAAAAGTACCATACTGGACAGCATTATTTTTATTATGAGTTCTAAACGAATTTTGGCTACAAGACTTTGTCAATGGACTTAGATTTCTTAGGGTTTCGATGTATAGTGACATTTTTTTCGATTTTTGAGGGGCGCAGAACAAAAAAAAAATCTAGTTATAAAAAACATTTTTTTTTTTTGGAATTTTCCAAACAGATTTGCTTGAGAGAGCCAGCTTTGCTTGTAAAGTTTAATTTTTCAATAACTTTGTTTAAAAAACAAAATATGGAGTCGGTTTTTTTTGATCAAATGGCACCATTCTTTCCACATTTTGATAAAAATTAGTATGATCATTTAATTTTTGTAAATAACACGTATTCTCAGCTCAAACTGAGCTATGTGAACTAGCATAAGTTAAATTTATATTATTAATAAAAATTACTTTTCAAATTCCAACATTAATTTCTGAAGAAAAATCGGTCGTATCGCGGTACACATTTTACTGAAGATTTTTATATACTTTTTTGTTCTTTTTTTAACGAAGATTTTTTTTTTAATTTTATTTTTTGTGGCTTACACTCTTGTTAGAAAATTTGCTTACACAAAAAGAAAAAAAAAAATGGTCCACGAATAAATCTTTCAAAAATTTTTGTCCTTATGTTTTTGGCTAATCGCTGAGTGTACATAAAAAAAAAAACAACAAGTAAAGAAGCGCGCCACAAATTCAAAAAGTCAATTGCAGTGGATAACAACAAAACAACAACAACAATGACGACAACAACTAGCAATGATAAAGAAAGTAACAGCAACAACAACAACTAGAACAACAACAGCAACAGCAAAAACTTCAATTGGCACTCATCGTGTAGTTCATTGGGCACCATGCGCCGCCTAGTCATGTTGTAGTACATAGCATAGCGAACACAATGTATTCGTTGCCCATACACCACCATATACCATACACAGTTGGTCACTTCACTGTTCACTGTTCACTAAATAAGTCATAAGCGTGCGCCCCATACGGCGTGTCTATGCGACTTCCGGCACTGGAAGCGATTCTTCTTTTCTTTCTACAGCAGCTACTGCTGCGCTGCTTGTGTTCGACTTTATTGTTGTTGTTGTGCTTTGAGTTAGAATTTTTTCCCAATTTGGTTTTCAAGTTGGCTTTTTGTTGTTGTTGTTGTTTTTTTTTTCTTGCTGCTGGCTGGTGAACTATGGAATATGAAGTAGCAAAACAATAACCGGAAGATGCTTCATTAAAATAATAAAAAAAAATATCCATTCTTTTTTTTTATCATTGTCCGTATCTACATTTGAAAGGAAATTGCCTGAAGTTGAGAAATTGTCATTGAGCATTAGTTAGCCTTTTTATTATTTAAATTGAAGTTGGTCAATTTTTGGTTGATGGTCAAGGTATCCATAAAGTTGAGCACAACAATTGATTATGAATTCCGAAAATGTAGTGAATCGAACAAGTGTCACAAAGCATAACGCTAAGATTCTCTTTTTGGTGGAATATTTAATTGTGTCATTGACATATGGCGTATAATATTATCAGCAGAGCCTTGAAATTAACTCTAGAAATTATTTTTTTTCTCTTAAAGTCAGAGAGGAACATGTTTTAAAATCTTGAAGGACTTTTAGCTTTTGAAATAAGAATAATATTGGAATATAAAAATGTCTTCTGGAACTTTTTTGAGATTGTCCCTTTTGAAAAAAAATTATTTTGTACTGATGAAAGTTTGAACATTTTTTTTGAACCTATCGAAAGAGAAACTCTCGAAATCTATTTTAATCATCCAAAACACAAAAAGGCTTATGTAAGGGGCCGTCCATAAATTACGTGAGTCAAAAGGGAGGGAGGGGGTCCAACAACATCTCACCATATCTCACAAAGGGGGAGGGAGTTTCAACGAAAATCTCACGTCGACTTTTTAATGCAGAGAGTATACATTATTATAGCAGATTACATCTAAAATTATGAGGAAAGTCTCACGGAAGGAAGGGGGGGGGGGGGGGGGTGGTTCCGAATCTTCAAAAAAAAACACCTCACGTATTTTATAGACGTCCCCTAAGGTTTACTTTTGGAAATATATTTTCTAACACCAAGCTTTAGAATAAGTTCGAGCATAGTTTTGAGGAGAGGATTCTTGGAAAATTCTTTCCTGAAACAATCGATAGGCCATTTTTTGTGTTTTTTTCACAAGGATTCTCAAGGAGTATCGAAACTGTAGTTGCCTTTAATGCTAAAATATTTTTTCCTATGTTTAGGACATTTAACCTCCAATTTCCGAATCTTTACTCCGAATTCCACCACTTACCGCTTATGGCCTTCTCTGAAGACCTGCAAAGTTTTGATAATCTAAGACAGTCACTGCATTTCGATACAATTGTACTTCATTTAGTACATTTGTATGGGGAAAAATATGGGTCAGTACATCGGCAAATTTTTAGTACATTCGGTACAATGAACGAATTTTCAGTAAATTTTCGGTATACTTAGACAATTTCTAATAATAACCTTTTTTCGGTCTAAGTAGGTTTTAGAAAATTTATGTAAGTCTTAGAAAATTTTTGTAAGTTTTATTAAGTTTTGGTGAACTATTAAAAAACAAAAATTTATTAAATTTTTAAGTAAATGCTGTTGAATGATATTGTTTCTGTTTCAGCGCTGTCAATTCCAAATATATCACTTTTATAAGCTTTTAATTTTCCATTACCCAAAAGCCTTAATATCCTTTAAGGTCATGACAATAGATAAAATTAAGCCTCATATAGGTAGGTACTAAAATATCCGCATACGATTGTACCAACAAAAGTACACTATCATACATACATATGTATGTATGAGTATGTGTTCATATATGAATATAGAAAATGGCAATAATTATTTGCAAGTTTGCTGCACTACTTGATGTTAAAATTGTGCAAGGGCTTCAATTCTCCAGTGGACATATAATTGCATTAAAATGCTTTACTACATTAAAGTGCGGAGAAAGTTACACCACCGAGGCGGACTTAATGAATAATTATTGTATTGCATTCATTGTTTTCGCTGTAAATGTGTGCGGATATGCAAATACATATACGAGTATGTGCACACACTTACATTTGTGCCAAAATACAAGCATTTGCATAGGCACCAAATAACATTACACAATTGAGTGCAGATATGCAAACGCAGCAGCAACAGCAGCAGCACATTTGGGATTAATTTATTAATTAGGAGTTAAGAATTTTGAAGAATTGAAACTATGTACATAATGAGGATAGCTATTTAATTTGCGAAGAATAGATAGATTTAATTTTGGCATTAATGTTATGAGGCGGTTTGTTTTAGAGTAGGCATTCAGCATAAATTTCTTTAATTGCATTACAAAAAAAAAACAAAATAAATTCTAATGAAAAATAAAAAATTTAAGACCATAGTCAGAAATCTTAATTTTGAAAGGTTGTCCTGGATGTTCTTGCTTTGATTTAATAAAATTTATTTTGATTACTTTTCATTACTTCTCCACCATTTTAAAATTGTGACATACAGGGAGACGTTGTCCAATAATATTAATTTAATAAGCCAAAGTGCTTAAAAAAGCGTGCAAATACTTTTAGCAAAAAAAAAAAAATATATATATAAAACAAAAGAAGGAACTTGGCACGTATCAGTATTGCCATTTGATAAATAAAGTCAAATACATTTATCTTCCATCAGATCCAATCCTAATCCGAATTAATCTTTAAAAAAAAAAAAAAAATTATTTTATCTTTTTTTTTAAATTTTCTTAAACTTTAAGCTTAGGAAACATGAGTAAAAATTATAAATAGTGGAAGAGTTTATGCATTGCATTCGTAATTATATTTTTTTATGTCTTAAACAACATCGATGAATAGTTATACTCATTTTAGGCAGTAATGCTCACAACTCCAGTCACAACTTTGAATTCTTTTTACAAAGGGATTGCCACTTTGTAGGCAGTTTGCCTACATCTCTATATACACTCTATATACACTCTATATACACTCTATATACAATAGGTAACATACGAAAGGCAGATTGCCTTAAAACATCGCTTACTAAGTGGCTGTATAGTTTAGTGAGTTGCCTTCATTTTCACATACAAAGCATGCAGCCAACAGGCAAGACCCCTTACATCTCTATATACAAAGCAGGCAGCCAGCAAGCAAACTCCTTACAGCTCCATATACAAAGTAGGCAACCAGCAAGCAAATAAACAAAATATCACAGTAACAATTCCATTTGTGAAACATACAGAAAGGGTATAGCTTTACATACATGAAAAATCAGAGTACTTAATCGATTTGCCGCTGGGAAATATTGAAAATAACTATTTTAAATTTAAAGAATATATACTGAAGATTCTCTTCTAACTTCTTCTCTTCTAAATTTTGCCTAAACAAAGTCCCTAAGAAATGGATTTTCTTTTAAAACCACGAAGATTAGATAGTTCATAAAAATAAAAGCAAACAGCAACTAGAGCATAGGTGGGCAATGTAAGAAAAATGAGCCAATTTTAGCTCATTACAGCAAACACGTCGTTTTTCTTAATAATGTGTTGGAATTTTGTTATTGTTTTTGTTGCATCATTAAGAAAAAATCCAAAACTAGTGAAAAAACAACAATGCACACATTGAGGACAGCTTCTCTCGTTTCGTCTGATCACTGTGCTTTTATTTCTCCACTCATGTTGATCTTGCTTGATGATTCGCATTAGATTTTGGTTTATTGCAGTTTTTGTTTTTTGTTATCGTGATCGACTTTATGCTGGGACTTTTTTTCTGTTCTTGTAGTTGTTGTTTTTGTTGGTTTTGTTGTTAGTAGCTCCTGCTTCCAAAATTTCACCCACCTATGAACTAAAGCACAGCAGCAGCATCAAGAATACAATAAATACTTTTTCCGTGAAACCAGAGCATTAAACCACTTGATTTCTTCTCAAAAAACTTTTTAATAACGTACATACCAATGTTTTATTTTACAATAACCCACTGTCATCACGAAAATATGTTTATTTAAAAACAATTTTAAGTAACATCCTTTAACAGTACGTGAGAAATTCTTCGTAATTCAGTTTTCCATTTTTTATTAGCAATTGCGGTGAAAAAACAAACATAAAAATAAAATCAAATATTAAATCAAAAACTTTAAATTATACAACCCCGCAGGAATAAAAAAAAAAACACTGTAAATGTAAATAATCCAAGGATGAAGGGAGCACAACAACGAAGGATGTGAAATTTTACAGGCAAAACTCTGAAAAGCCAGCAGCGCAAAATTGTACAGAGAGTAGAAGATGACGGTACTAACGTCCGTTTGTCCAGCCAGTTCAGTACGGTCATTGGCGGTCAATATGAGTAGCACCATATCCTACTGCAGTCAATCATTGCAAGCAACGTGAATGCACCACAATGAGATGCTGATGCTAGCGCAGTTAGTAAATTCATTGGATGTTGTATGAAGGAGAACGGGTGTGAGGAAATAAATAACTGAGTTGTATTGAATTCGAGATGAGAAATGAGAGTAAGAAAAGAGAAAGTGAGTCTCAAAAAAATTAACATGCGCATTAGCACTTTAATTCATAGTCTTTTTAAAGAACATCGCCAAAAACATAGAATATGGAGCAGCGTGTCAGGTCAAAAGTTGAAAACGAAACCGTAAAGATGTTCGCATTGTGTGCGTTGTCTCGTCTTTGGGTACAACACGTTCGTTTGTGTCCCTCACATATCAGAGGATTTATTGAGGTAGGTCGTAATGTTAAGCGGTTAAAAATGCATGCGTTGCCGAAATACTAAACAGTCATGTGTTGGCATCTTTTGATAGCTGACACAGTTGTCTTTCATTATAATGGGTTTATTTAATAATTTATTTCGTTCTTAAAAATATTTCGCTTCGATTAAGGTATAAGGATATTTTTACGCTATTTCAAGAAATAGCATCTTCTATTTTAGAAATAAGTAAAGGCTTCATATTGAAATTTTTCATTTGTGGTGCCATAAGAACTCAAAACGATTTTGAAACAATAGTTTTTTTTTTATCAAAAAATCAAATCATCTAGTGTTGGCTTGCTTAGAAAATCATTTTCTTAAAATACTTTCAAAAACAATGGTCATGAGTTGTTATATCCGGTGAAAGTGTAGGTCAGTTGAAAGCAGCAAGTTTGATTCCATCTCAAAAGCGCCATACTCGCACAGGCAATTTATACTGCGCCTCCTTTTTATTGAAACAACATCTGAGTATTATACAAGATAATTGTTTTAAGAAATATTCGTTTATATTCTATTATTACTCACCATTTACGGTGACATCTTTCTAGTTTTAGAAAGAATATAATTTGGTTACCCTCTCCGTGGTAGCACTTGACTAAACTTTTGATATTGTTGAAAGCAATTTCTTTTTAATTGTGTGTTGTATTTTAACGGAGCGACGGGACTCCATACAGGTCTTTGGCCGGGCATGGTCATTAGCGAGTGCCTTCAATTCTCTTTAATATTTTCCCGGTTCACGTTACTCCTGTTACCTTGAGAGTCTTAATCCAACGTTTACTCAATACGTTTCCATTTGGATGAAAATGACATTTTGTCGATTTCGGAAGAGCTATAAATTTAATATGGTTCTAGGCTATCAAATTTTCAGAAATTGGAGGCCACAAATATCGCTTAACACTTATAAATAATGAAACAGAGCAATGTTGGCTAACCAGCTGTAGAGAAGAACAGGCTACCCCCCTCCACTCAAAGACTTTGAGATTCATTGTTGTTATAAGAAGCGCAGATTACCAGTTGTTACGAGCTAAGCGAAAATTGTCATTGAATTATATTTTTTAGAATTTTGTAACCAACTGAGGCAGGGGCGTCGCAACAAAATATTTCATGGGGGGGGGGGGGGGGGGGTCGGAAACTCAAAAAAATGATTGATAAATTTTCTGAATTGTTGGGTCACTTGTAAACGAAGATAACTCTTTAACCGTCACAAAGCGCTAAATGACCTTTCATAAGAAGCTGCTGAGCCTTGCACTGTCATTATTAAATTGACCAGTCGATAAACTTGATCTAGAAGGTGTTTCGTTGTGTGGGATGATATTCGAAGTTGGTCAGCGATTTCGGGACAGCACGTTGGTTTGTTGCCAGGCATGTTTTTCAATACTTGTAGTTGAGAACGGAGCTTGGTCAGTTCAAAATCATCTGAGAAAATGTCCAGTTTTGATTCCGAAATTTCTTCAGTGGGTACATTTTCTTTGTATGCATCAAGTAGTATATTTTCTAAAGAAATAAAAAAAATCTAAAAAAAATTACAAATGAATTATCTTCATTATCAGTGCGGCAGTATTTATAAAAAAAAGATTATATACAGATATTTCGCTAATCTCTTGCGCTGTCGTGAATATTTTTGACTTTTTCATATTTGAGTTTGGAATTTGCTAATGAAGGTTTTCACTGAATTTCAAAAAGCCCTAAGTCCATCTTTTGTTCTTAGATTTATTGAGTATGCAGGTGATATTATTGACAACCCGTAAAAATTTCAAGTTGATAATACTCTAGAAAAATTCAAAATATTTACCTAAAAATATTTTCAGTACTTTGGCTGTGTTTAGTAAATGATCAATAAATATTTTCAGGTTTCAACATGAATATTTTCTGTTGCTTTTTCAATTAATATTTGATTCAAAATGATTGATATTCATTTCATCATCATTAATTTTGATTATTATTTATCATTTTGATTATTTATTATACGAAT
Organism: Tricholauxania praeusta; assembly: GCA_949775025.1. Classification (NCBI taxonomy): domain Eukaryota; kingdom Metazoa; phylum Arthropoda; class Insecta; order Diptera; family Lauxaniidae; genus Tricholauxania; species Tricholauxania praeusta. The sequence goes on from OX459030.1 coordinate 14,443,052, forward strand.
CATTATTATTATTGTACAATTTTTTATCAAATCAAAAAATATACCAAAGAAACATCGAGTAGATCGTAATATGAAAAGTAGTACATTTTTGATCGAATCTTCTTTCCAATTCGTTTGAGAGAAAGTCCAACATTTCAAAGTAGTTTTTCCGAAATCGATCTCTTGATAATAATCTTTCTTCAGGAGTGGGACAATCGGTTTGTTCTAAGCGTCAAGGGATTTCTCTGGTTCTGAGCTCAGAAGAACATTCAAGTTCAAACTTAGCAGCTTCATTCATCGTCTCTTTAAAAATTCGTTCAAATTCTGTATCGGAACGGAGTCTTTGAATTGTTTGGACCAAAAGTCTTACTGGCTCTTCATCTTGGATTTTGAAGAGCTTGAGAAAGTTGCTGGCAAGGACCGAAAATTTCAATACTCAGATGTGTCAAACTTATTCAGTTTTTGTAAATATCCTCGAACTGATAATTTTTGTTTCTGGCATGATGGCTCCTGGTTCGTCAACGATTGCTTTCAGTGTTTCCTTCATTCTAGGAAACTGCTGCTTGAATCGGACTAATGAGGCTTATATATTCTGTTCATGTACTCTTTCTCAAATGTTCATTCAGTCACATTTCGATAGACTCAAGATATGAGATAATCACATTAATAAAAAGACTTGCTGATTCCTAAAAGTGTTGATCGAATTATGATATAACTTATTTCCGAGCAAGGGGGAAAAATGAATACACTGCCCTCCTGCCAAAATTCATGGGGGCAGCTGCCTCCCTGGTTGCGACGCCCCTGATCTGAGGCATAATTTTGTATTTTCTCGGGATTTTTTATGTATGGTTAGCAAAACAAACAATTTTTATCACTTAAAAACAGCTACTTTTATTAATGTCATGTCCTGTACGAGTCTGATACCATGGAATCACTAATTAAACCGTGCTGTCACTAACGTTCTACAAGCTGAATAGAGTGGTCTGAATACTAAGTTGTCTAAAATTAAAATGGCATAGATAAGCTTTTTTCAGTGGGGAACCAAGAGGACCGTCGCCCCGGTCACAAAGAATTGGCACAGTTTGTGACTTATGCATCACTCAGCACCATTATGACAGTAAGGACTCGATTTCAAAAAAAAAAATAATCATTTTGTCTTAAAGTACTTTTAGCTGCAACTCCTTCAGAGTATATACCATAAGGCTCCAAATAAATAAGAGTAAATAAAGCAAAATTAGGAATAGCAATTATATTCGCGACACTCCAATGCAGGTAATTCTTCTTAGATAATCAAATGGGTTTATTTCCAATGCTGATTAAGTAGATATATAAAAAAAAAATTATTAAGGAACGAGGAATAATTACCAATTCGTAAGAGCTATTTACTAAACCGAAAAAATTTTTATTTTATCTTTTCGGATGAATCAGTCTCCAGATATCTTGCTCATCGCAAATTTTGAGGTCATTTATGGCACTGTACTTTTCTAACTTATCGACGAATATTTTTGAACCAAAATGTCAGGGATATATCTTGAAAAGTTATACTTTAATAATGTAAAAAAAATTTCGGTCTAAAATAAAATGAAGCTTCAAAAAAAAAAATTTAAAAAAGTGTAATGTTTTTCTCAAAAAAACTCCCCGAGGTCCTTAATACATTCGGGATACTTGGCGTATTTTTAGTACATTTCCAAAATTTACAACAATTTGTTTATTTGTTTTTTGTAAATTTTGCCTTAATTGACCTTTTTTTAAGTAAGTTTTAAGTTTTATTTAAGTTATAGTAAATTTGGGAATTCAAAAAAAAAAAAAAAAGTAAATTCGCCCTTTAAAAAGTAGATTTGAAGTCTCGAATCAATACATTTCCACAAAACCCAAATACCTTCACTAACCTGAAGAACACTTGGAATTCAATAACTTATTTATTTGCTCAAATTCGGTCAACAGAATAATTGCAAAAAATTGGGTCAACAAAATAATTACAAAGCAAGCCGCCTTAAAGAAATCTGCGTTATTAGAACTAAATCTTAATATAATATTAACTTCGACGCAAAAAAACATCAGACAAACATTTTAAGGGCAACCGAAGAAAAAAGCATCTGTTAAAAATGTGTATGGTTTTTATGTACCATATCTCACATCATCGCATCGCAAAAGTAAGTTTTTAAGATTATCTGGTGCGAACAAATATGGAAATTTAAATTAGCATAAAAATTACTGTTATTGTAAATGTAAGCAGAAAGAAAAACGAAAACATTTCCTCTAAACATACTTCGAACATGTTTGATAAGGATAAAAGTTTGATGGAACAAACATAGAAGCGTATTAAACTTACTCTCTCTCTCTCTCTCTGTGACTTGAAATCAACCACTGTAAAATGTGACGAACAGAGCCAACAAAAACAAACAACAAAATGTTAAATAACAACAATACAGAGAAGCACCTGCTCAATCGTTGCTGCTGCTGCTGTTGTTGTTTGGCAGCAAAATTGTACGTTGTTGATGTTGCTTACAACCAAGTGGTTGGCAACGCTGCGGCAGCACTATTAGCAGCTGTAGCTTAAAGAATAGAATTCAACATTGCTTTCATTTATCATCAGCTTCGTGGTTCAGCAGAACTTCAGTACTAAACGTCAATTCATTGCGTGCGGTACGTGGTATTCGATTGTGCGCGTGGTGAAATCGTAACGGTTTTAAAACGGAATGATAAATGTGGACTGCCGATCAACTTGCTTACGCTCGAAAGCATTTTAACGGGTGGTGAAGTGCCAAAGTTTTAAACTGTTCAAAACAGCAAATAACTGATATTTGTCAGCATTACAAAGTTTCAAAAAGTAACAGAAAATGATGAAAATATCATAAAATCGCAGCAGCAGCAAAAACAAAAGTGAAAAGTTGAAATCCTTTTCGATTCACTCGTGCGTAATTAAGCGTAACTTTAACTTTTGTGTCGAAAAGTTTCTGCGCTCTCCTCCACGCCCCCACTGCCAACGCAGATTTCTTTCCGGCGTAGGTACTGGCAATGCGTTTCTTTTTCGTATGAATGATTGAAGTGAATTTTCACACAACTGTGAAAATTTTATTGAATTTGCTTGCAAGCAAAAAAAGTTATAAAAATAAAAAACGACAAAAAAAAAGATTATTCAAATATTTGTGAAGAGAAAAATAAAAACAGCAAAAATTTCTACGTAAATCAATCCGTACAATAACAAACAAAAAGCACAAAGTTAACAAAGCCAAACAATTCGTAATCTGGAAAATCGCAAAATTGTTTACTTGAAAGGATTTAAAGGATTAACAGTGAGTTGGGAGCTGACATATTCGATAAGCAGATTTTTGTTTTTTTTTTCTTTCTTGTGATTTTGATCCAAGAACATAAAGTAAATAGTTTTGTTTGAAGCAAAATGAAATCACACTAACAATTGCCATAAGTAAGCACTCAATTAAAGGAGCGCAAAAAGTTGTGCCGCTTAAGCAAACGTTTGGTGTAGGGAAAGTAAGGGGAGACAGAAGTTTTGTGGCATGAGGAGACTTCATTTGACATAGAAGAGATGTAGGCGCAGTTTTTACTTTGGTACCATTATATGTATTGTTACATTTTTGATTTATTTTTGTCACTTGGAACATTGGTACCTGCATACTTTTGCAATTTAATATAATTTTATTTCTATATAAAATTAGTATCCAAATGGTTCCGCTGCTATATTGGCACGGATTTGCTCTCGGTAAACTTTACTTGTAGGCGGTGAAAATTAACTTGCTTCTATCGGTCTAAAAACTGTATACACCTACATATCGCTCACTTACTTGAAGACTGGCATAACTCAAAAAACGTGATTTTTGAGTTAATGATGCAGAAATATCCGCCATTTCATGTTTTATTTTATGTGAAAAATATAGAAAAGTATCTCATAAACTTGCTTTGTGAGAAGAGTTTATGTAGACATACTATTCATCATTTTAATATAAAAAGTAACTTATTGAAAACTTTAAATGCGTTTTTCTCCCACTTTATGTTTTTTGAGTTATGTCAGTATTGAAGTAAGAGAGCGATATGTACTGATAATATGAAAAATTAAAGGCTCTGCTCAAAGTTCGATACACGAGTATCCTTGCAGAGACACAGTAACTTTTCACGTCTCAAATTTCATAGTTTCTGAAGGACTAAAGGTTTATGAAAAACTTTTATTGCTATCAGCAGAAAATGTCCATACATTTGGTGGGTCTCAAATTTTTGTTTAAATAGTTTTGCAGTGTGCAACGGAAAGTATGGCTAAATGCAGGTGGAGCAAATGATATATTTTATGTACATTGGACTGTACGTTATTTCTCAATTTCCTTTGATCGATGACATCAGCGTGTCAAAGTTATTAAAAAAAAAATAAAAAACTTTTTTGAGTGAAATAAATTTTTATTTAACTCCAGTATATAGCGCATAACGAGTTTTATGGTCCAAAAGATGCTAGAAAGTGCAAATCTCGTCGGAAATTAACAATTTTTTTTCTGAATTAAAGCCAACTGAAATACCAACAAATTGTGGAAACCCGAATTTGGAACAAAAAATTTAATTTTTTAATTTTATTAGTTAGAAATTATTTTTTTGGGCTTCAACTCAAAACGAATTATGTTTTTTAATTTAAACTCCGGAAATTTGTTTCAATTTTGATAAGTTTTTATTTGAAAAAAAAATTGATCTACTCCGACAAGATTTGCGCTCTCCAGCACTTTTTGAGCCAAAAAATATTTGAATAAAATTGGTTGAGAGTCTTAAAATTTTAGTTTTAGTCTTCAACTTTTGGTGTTTTGGTTGAAAAATTGCTAGAGAACGAAAATCTTCTAGGAAATGAAAAAGTTTTTTTTTTAAGCTAAAGCCAACCAAAATGCACACCAGCCTTTGGAGCCACAATTTTGAAAAAAAAGTTTCGTTTTTACTAAAAGTATTAAGTTGGATTTTTTTTTTGTCATTACCGAACCGATTTTTTTTTTTTAAACTTCGAGCTTTTAGGATCTGCTGAAATTTTAGTAAGCATTCATTTAAACAAATGTTCTTCTCCGACATTTTTTTAACCAAAAATAATTAAATTTTTTGATTTTCTTGTTCTTTAACCGGAAATAATAATTAAATCATTTTTTTTTTTTAATTCGGGCTTCATAGATTTGTTGTCATTTCGTTTAGCTTTTATATCAGAAAATTTTTCATTTTTACAAGATTTGCGATTTCCAGCAATACTTGAATCAGAAAACTCGATTTGGGACTACTGTGCAGCGTAACACTGAGCATTTTAATTCGTTTTAATCAATAATTAAAAGATCTATAAAAGAGACAACATATATATGTGCTATAAACAGAGCTGTTAAATATTTATAACATGAGCCTTGATTAAAAATATTACACTGAAAATAAAATTTATTCTATGCTCTTTTCAGAAGTAATCTTGTTAGTGAATTTGCTTCGAAACTCCTCAAATAGTGAAAAAATAAACCATCTAATTTACATGAAAGTCCACTGGTTTTCGAAAATATGAAAAAAAATCTGAGTAGCGTGCCTCTGAACTAAAAATATTTTTTAAAGTCAAAAATTCAATAGTTTTTTAAACAAAAATATTAAAATGTCATTAAAAGCACGAAAGACCAAAAGGTCAAAAAGGCCAAAAAAAAAAAATTAAAAAGATTTTTACCTATTTCATCTTTTGGAATATAATTGTAAATTATGACACAAACAAATGTCTAAAAGTAGTTTAGTTTTCTTTAAAATAGTAATCAATATCTGAATAATTATTTAATAAACTTATAATGCCTTATGAATGATGCAATTATTGGGTGCGATCAGGCTGCTAGAATTTGGAAGAGGTCTTTGTACTGTTGCTTATGTGAACTGCAGTCACCAATATAAGTTGCCACATTTTCGCTTTAAAAAAATATTCCGGATAGATTCCCTAGTAGCATAAAAAGGTCTTACAGCTTTTTTTACAAGCCTTTTAAAGACAACTAGAAAGACAACATATTATGTTTATGAATTCTTTATAGGGGCTTATAAGAGCCTTATGGCGTATAAAGTATAAAGACACTTTCCCCCTCATTCGTATCATTCAAGAGACTCGATAAAGTAACTTTCTGAGCTGTTTAAAAGACACCTTAAAACACTTTAAAAAAAATATCCGACAATAATGTGCTCTACCTCGTATGCCTCTAAAACATACAAGACGTTATGTTTTTCAAGTGACTTATTTGGCTACAGTATTAAGAGATAAGAGACAAGCGGTCTCTTTATAGTAATTTTATATCTTTATCTAGCAAGATATTATAAAACCAAATTTTGCTACAAAGGTGAAATATCTAATTAATTTTGATACAAAGCTATTTAAAAGACATCACTGTTTTGTTGATTTTAGGATTTTAGTCTTCATAACTTCCCCTGATGCTAATAGGGTTTCCATCATTTTTATTTCCAAATCTTTGATTTGGTTGGCCTATATCCTTGTAAAACACAGATTGGTTTTTTTACAGCATTCCAGCAGCTAATACCTCCTGGATAGCAGGGATTTCGTAATTTCTCTCATCTTCATGCGGAAGTGTGCACGGCGCTTATTTCAATATGAGTTATATACTCATACTGCTTGTATCATTCTTATTCTTCTTATAAAATATTGTGTTCATAATTATGCTCTTATCAACTTAATTCAACTAAATTGTTGAAGTACCTAGTTTTGATCTTTTTCAGACATTACAATTTTGATTTCTTATCAATTGACTTAAAATCGTTCCATCGGTCATAGTCAAAAGAGTGAAATAAAGACTGCAAACTTAATTTCCAATGTCCAAATAAATATTTCAATATCATGAAATCCTTTTATCGGATAATAATTATATGTTTATTTTGAATTCGGCAAACGAATGAAACTATTTTTTCTCAGTGCATACCATATTCAATGACATTTGTGGCAGTTTTTTTTGTTAAATTTTTATTAATTTAAGAGTATTTATTTATTTTCAATTTGAATGAACTTTAAATATGTTAATTTCTTGTCTTAACTTTTTAATTAAAAAATTAAACTAAATAAATATAACATGAAAACAATAAAACAAAAATTAAAAATGTGTTAGCCGAGCTCTGTATGAGCTTTTGTGCCTGAGAATCATTATTATATGGAGAATAATACAACATTCATAAAGAATTTAATATCAAATCAAAAGGTTTTGGGCTACCGAAATTTCACTATAGAAGTATAGAACCCAATAACATCAAAAATGCAGTATGAAGTTATTTCGCCATATATAATGTGGTAGTTGGCTAGTTAGTTTTATCTGCCAAGCTTTTATTAAAAAAAAGTCGTCGACTTTTTAAAATGTTTATACTTGTTTCGGGATCTTATGAAATTAGTTGTTTTTGTAAACCTTAAACTCATAGTAACTCCATTTCCCATATCTATCATTACGGGGGTTTCACTTTTCAATTGTCGTTCTGAGCCGGTTCTTACTGGGGTAAACTTTGTCAGCATCCAACATTGTAGGCTTACGTTACAAGACTCCAAAAAGTAAAGTTTTAATATATTCTGATATCTGAAATAAAGTTTGCTAAATCAAGACCCCAACTCTTTATAAGAACTAAATTTAAATTTTGTTTTTTTTTGGTAAAATATTCTAAGAGTTCTTGTGCCAATATAACATTCAAGCTTCAAAATAACTCAGGCGTTAGCAATGAATTTAAGTTAATGAGCAAATTTCAACCCAAAAAATATAGAGTAAGCATTATTTCAACTAATTTGAATTACAATTTTGTTGTTTTTTCTCAGAATTAAATGTGCTGTGCTTTGACTACAAATTTTCAAAAATTTTTAAAAAAACAATACAAAAAAATCTAAAAAGCTTAAATGAAAAAATACCTAGCAATGAAGTGAATTTAAATAAAGTGCCATAAGACAAAATAAAATGGGAGAAAAGAAAAACATTTCAAAAATTGAAAGAACCAACATAATTGCATAGAACAACCAAATACCAAAATAAAAAAAAAGCAAAGAAAAACAACAACATTTAAAGTAAAATACAGTTACTTTTACAAATTAATTGAAAATCACCTGAGGGTGTTTTAAGTCAAATATAAGAAAGCAAAAAAAAGAAAAAAAAACAAAAGTAGAATGAAAAATTGTTAACAAAAAGAAAAAAAATCGTTGCATAAACTCTGGCGTTTCACAGCATTTGTTGAAACAAAACCCATATAGCAATTTCCGTGAATTTTGTAAAAAATCGGTTAACGATTTTTATCTCATATTCTTTTTTTTTTTGTTAAATGTAAAAAATGAAATACATACATACAAAACAATAACAAAAGGAAAAAGGATTAACAATTTGTATTTTACTACTACTGCTGATGCTGCTCCCATTTCGTATTGAAGTAAAATATCGCAATTTTTGGTCATGTTAAAAAATAAAATACTCCAACAAAATTGAATCTGTTGTTTTCGTGTATGGGTGTGTGTGTGTTAGTGCGCGTTCCCATTGTTTCTGTTTCTGTTAAAATTTAATACATTAATAACTTCATTGTTGTTTTTGTCAACGCTTTTGTTGCTGTTGCTGTCTTAATGCTCTGGAGCTTAACAGGCGCTTTTATTAATTAAAGGTAGGCTTTTTATCTGTAATAAAATTGAATTCAATTTTTGTTGAAAAGGAATTGTATTTTATTCAAAAAAAAATTCCCTTTTAACGATTTTTCAGCTGCTTAATCTCAGAAATAATAACACTATGCGACACCATAAGTATGAAGCCAAATCTCTCACAAGTTTTAAGTAGCACTAAGTCCATTTACCACCAAAGCGTTAAGCTGCTTCATGTTAAATGTACAATTTTTTCAAACTCAAAGTTTTGCTCAAATAAGTATTTATATTAATTTGTGAAAACAATAACCATAAGAAGTATCAAAATTCAATCACCAACAAAATTATTCTGTTTGAATGTACAACGATTCTTTAGGTTTTTTGAACACTATTTCAATGAAAAGAGCTTTAATTTTACAATGATTAAAAAATATACCTTCCAGCATCCTGAACAAGATAAGATCGAAAAATCAACATAAACGTGGATTTTTCACTGTCTTTCTTATAAACAACACAATGAAGGATTTGAAGATTTTTAAGACTCTCAAGAAACTCTGAGGACAAGACTCATACAAAATTATAAACAGTACGACTACGTTTCAAGAGAAAGGAACTTAAATAATTCAGAGAAGCGGTTTCATACTTTTCCATCATTTGTTTTTTATCTTAAAAGAGTGGTTGTCTTAATTGTCTGAGGACTAAATGTGGATATAGAAAGCAAGTTCATTTGTTGTACAGTTTTTAAGTGTGTCTAATTCTTTTATGCTTATTATTAGGAAATTTCAATATATCAAGTTTGAAGAGAGACTGAAATCGAAAAAAAAAGAAATATACTTATTGAAGATTCAACAAGAAAACTGCACAGTTTAAACAAGTCAAGGCAAACAATTTAAAGTTTTTGGAATACTAAAACATTAATTATAATTTTATTTCAAAAAAAAATAACTAAAAATTATATTCAGTCAAATATACATATATGAGTGACGGTTGTAGAACCGCATATAGGTCTATTGCAAAATCTTACATGGGCATTTCCGCCAAAAAGCCAACCGTGACAGAAAAATTTAACGTCATTATAAAAACGTTATTATCTGATATTATCTAAGGAAAATATTCAGATTTTGTTAATTTAAACAATTTACACCAGAATTCATTTATCAGATTGAGCAAACCACCTGCAAACTTGCATAAATGCTGTTTCTCTTTTTTTGTAATATTGAATAGTATTTTGCCTTAAATATTTAACTGTGTAAGAGAGGTGATACATGATGATAGTCTTTCCGAAAAATCTCCCTTCCAACGTCAATTAGCTAAAAACAATGCAAAAACATCAAACCAATCTCTATTAACTGTAAAATTTTAATTTGCTTAAGTTCATGTTCTTACGTCACAAATAACATAGAAAAACATCATATGCTCTCATTTCGAAATTGATAACAGCAGCAAGTGTGTCAAAATTTTTGCACGAAAAGAGTTTCATTTACATAATTAAAAAAAAAAACCAGTGCAAAAAAAAATTAAATTTTAAATTTTTGTAGCTGTTTGAAGTTGGTCATGTTCGCAAGCGAAAGAGTATTAAATAGGTAGTTGAAAACGGTTAAACAAGTTATTAATTGCCATAACATAGCATAATCGCATTATTTTTTTTTTTTTTGTTGGAAAGGTTGTGAAGAAAAGGAGGGACATGTATATTTTCTTTTCAATAGTAGGCGGTGCCACGCCTCTAACGAGAAAAAACGTTTCCACGGTTAAACTAATGGACCGATGACAATGAAATTTTGCTTAAAGATAGATTGAATGCTAAGAAAGATTATTAGAAACTCTGATTCTTTAAAGGGGGCGTGGCATCGCTCTAAATGGGAAAAATAGTATCACATCTTTGCCACTACACTGATTTTGATGAAATTTAGTAAGTAGACAGATTCAAACTTGAGTAAAAATATATATATGTTTTTAGTTGGCGAACGTTTTTACAACAAAAAGACAAATTTTATATCCTTTTAAGAAAAATATTTACTCCTTCCTCTTTTCTTTGTTAAAATTGATCTCACTAATTAATTTGATAAATATAAACATTATATTTGTTTTTTTAATTATTGTATACATCTTAGATATTATTATTTATATAAATATTAAAGTCGCTTTGAAAAATTGAGCAAGTTAACCAAAATGGAAAAATATGTCCCGTTCGAATAGTTTATTATGCCTTGTTAGAAAAAAAGTAAATAAAATTTTTCAATCAAACGAAACCTATCAAAAAGTTATATTATTCCATAACATTTTAAGTTAGTTGCATTAAAAAATTTTGCTAGATTTCGCTGATAAAATATGGTAAGAAACTTAAAAACCACTTCTGCTGTGTATATTTTTAAGTTAGAACTAACGTGGAAATATTACGATAATCTGAAATGAAATGGATTTTATAAAAAGTGTTTTTCAGTCAAATAGACTGAGATTGTATAATAGCTAAAATGCCTTTGTAGAAAGTTTTCGAGTCATAAACAGTTTTAGAGATATGACAGATCAAAACTTGCCGATACAGCAACTAATCCAAAAAAAGATTTTATTGAGATTCAACTTTTAATTCGCTGCATTGATTCTTTTTGTTGTGCTACATTTTACTTTATGACTTCAGCAACATTATTAGTATATGGAAATTTCAAGGCAATGAGAAATTTATAAAATTCTCAAACGTTCCTTAAATGTTTTATATACAAAATTAGCAAAAACAAAAGTTAATCTTTCTTTTTCTTCGTTCCTATTTAATCTTCTTAAATAATTTTTAACTTGTTACTTAACACAGTCAAGATTAAATCCGCTTTAAATCTAATAGAAGAGCATTCTTATTTTATTTCATTATTTTTTCGCTTTCTTATCCTAACTTATTATAGGCTTTTTTAAAGTCTCATAAAGTGAATGCGAAAAAAAAAAAATTCCATCATGCTACACCCAACGCTAAGTAACAAGAAAACAGCAAACAGAGTTTATGCCCTTTTTTTTGTTGCTGCTACTGCTGCTTTTGTTAGCAGATGAGCAGCAGCAGCAAATCTGCTGTTGCTGTATAGTAAAAATATTTGCGCTACCATTGCGTTAATAATAAAATCCAGCATATCTCATTTGTAGCGGCATCAAATCTTTAAGTTAATATTTATGGCAGCAGCAGTAGCAGAACAGGCAACAAAAGATCGATGAATAAAATTGCTATGTACATACATACACACACAGACACATACATAAATAAGCAACAACAAAACATTTATTTACCGAAAATGAGCTGCAAAGTTACTCATTTATATTCAACAAAAAAGGAAAAAAAAAAACAAAATATAAACACTTCACTCACAATCAGCTATAACTTGATTTTTTATGTGTGCGTACTTACATGAGCGTGTGTCTGTGTTTATATTCGTATTTTTGCTAAATAACATTAATTTGTATTTAACAGATACTTTCTTGTATATCTTTTCTGCGGAAAATGCGTACGTTCTTGAAATATTATAGAATTATTCGCTCAAAAAAGTTTTCAAAAATTTTGAAATTAAACTTTGGTATGAAACTTAATTATTTGATTTATACAAGTAAATATGCAAACAATTTTCATTCTTGGAAATTTTTCCTCAATTGATGTTAAAATAACGAGCAAATGCTTTTGTTTTTTTTTTGCTTACAACGAAATAATGATTCCATTTGAAAAAATTTACAATTCAAATGAACTATTTGACTTTTTTCTTAATCGAACTGTTGATAAATAAATAATGTAAGAAACTTGAGAAAGTTTCAAGATAAGTACATACTTTGACATGAACAATTTAAAGCAAATGTTAATGTTGCTCTCAAGTATAAGTTTCATAAAATTCAAATTCGAAGAAAACAGTCAAATAAATTGAGTCTTTTTACTTAAGTTTTTAGAGTACTTAGAGAAAAAACATAATAATTAAAAAAAGTAAAATATACACAAATTAAATATTTCTTTATATAACTGCAAAGTTTTTTGAACATTTCTTAAAACAAAATATCTCACAAACTATGTGGAATGGGATAAAAACTATATTATCATTTTCGTTGAAACTGTTTAAAGCTTATCATTTTATTTATTATATTGAAGCATTTTTAAAGAAAAATGATATAAAATTTTAATTATCTTACTCCGCATAGTTTTTGAGATATTTTTTTTTTCAAAAAATATTTAATATCCGCCAAAGACCAAAGAACCAAAGACTTAACATCTTTCCACAAGAAATAATCAAAAACTGTCACATCAGGCAGGGACTATATAAAAAATTTGCGAATTTCCACAACCTTTACTAAAGAAGCTCTCCTTCCTTTGTCATTTCCAACGTCTTTAACGAATTGTTCATTTAAGCATATATGTTCATTTCCTGTAAGAGGCGTGGCACCACCCACTAAAAAAAAACATATTTTTACTTAAGCTTCAATCTATCTGCATGCCAAATTTCATCAAAATCGGTGTAGTGGCACAGCCGTGATATCGTTTTTTCCCATTTGGAGCGATGCCACGCCCCCTTTAAAGAATCAGAGTTTCTAATAATTTTTTTTAGGATTCAATCTATCTTTAATTTCATCAACATCGGTCCATTAGCTTAGCCGTGGAAACGATTTTTCTCGTTAGAGGCGTGGCACCGCCTACTATTGAAAAAAAGAGTATACATGTCCCTCCTTCTTTTCGCAACCTTTCCAACAAAAAAAAAATAATGCGTTCATGTTGTGTTATGACAGTTTATAAATGGTTTAACCGTTTTCAACTGCCTATTTATTACACTTACGTTTGCGAACATGACCAACTTCAAACAGCTCCAAAAATTTAAAATTTAATTTTTTTGCACTCGCTTTTTTTTTTTTAATTATGTACATGAAACTCTGTTCGTGCAAAAATTTTGACACACTTGCTGCTGTTATCAATTTCGAAATGAGAACAAATGATGTTTTTCTATGTTATTTGTGACGTAAGAACATGAACTTAAGCAAATTAAAATTTTACAGTTTATAGAGATTGGTTTGATATTTTTGCATTGTTTTTTTAAGCTAATTCACGTTGGAAAAGAGATTTTTCGGAAATCATGTATCACCTCTCTTACTTACACACGCAAAATACTATTCAATATTACAAGAAAGAGAAACTGCATTTATACAAGTTTGCAGGTGGATTGCTCAATGTGACAAATGAATTCTGGTGTAAATTGCTTAAATTTACAAAATTTGAATATTTTCCTTAGATAATATTAGATGGTAACGATTTTTTAATAACTTTTAATTTTTCTGTCACGGTTGGCTTTTTGGCGGAAATGCCCATATGTGTATCCACTATCAGTGGTTATGCTGCTGCCAAGTTAAGTTCGGGTTCATCGATCAAAAATCTGTTGCTGACACTTATCGGAAAGTTAGATAAGCCTTTTTTTTAAATAGTACTTGCTGATTTTCAGGTCTACCTCTTTCGAAGAAAATCTATAGGCTGTAAACTTTGTTTTCTTGTCAGACTGCTTGGTGGCTAGGAAATATATATCATTGAAATGTGGGGTCTTCTTGATGCTCGCGGAAAGTTCGTTGAATGCCATGATTTTGACTATCACAAACAAGATTGGTGACCAAAGACAACCTTGGCGCACGTGCGAATCGGACTCAAAAGATCAGCGTTTCTCATTTTATAGTTCACTTTATTTAAAATTTAGGTATGTGTTTGATTGAGCAAGAACTGTTGTGGAAAATTTTTGAAAAATCCACTGAATCCCAAAAGTTTCGAAGATCAATAAAATTTGCTGAATCGTATAAACCCTCAAGGGTTGTAACCGGACGGTTGTTACTTTGTGCTTTAATACTCAGTAGCGTACCGTGCATATTTGGCGCCCGCGGCGAATAGTTAAGTTGCCGCCCCCTTTAAGCAATTTTACTTTTTTGATTTCAAGAAAAAATTTTTATTGGCAAAAAAAAGGTCCTCACTTTTGCTACTCCAAAAACGTTAGCAAATGCGATATATTTTACATTGAATTACAAAATCATCACAGATACCCTTCAGTTATATATAACTTACTAACAAAACAAAAGAGTCCTCACTTTTAGTTATGAAAAAACCCTAGCAAAATAAGATATTGTATATGCGAGAACCATTTTGCCGCCCCCAAGTTGTTGCTCCCGGGGCGGCCGTCCCTTCCCAAGTACTTCTTATCCAAGTCTTCAGCCAAGACAAGTTTTCTTTATACATACTTACATATGTTGCAGCTTATTAAAAGAACATTATTTGGAGTGTTCTCAAAATACTAGTGCAAGGATAATTCAAGAGTTATTTTTTTTTTTTGCTAAAACAATATTTTTAAAATTCAAATCTCCACGCCATTTTTGTCAACATTTTGGAAACAATTGTCCCTAATCTTACACTTTTGGTAAGGGTAAGCATCTAAATTGTATCATGCTCAACGCAAATTTGTTCTTCATTCCCACATTCTTCCAACCATTCATATCGTTTCGATATTATTAAGGCAAAATAACATTTCCCTTGCAGACTTTGCACCATTGTGCGGTGATTGTAAAACTTTTGTAAGCTGCAGAACATCGTTAATTAAGTTGCTACTTTGTGCCACCTGATTTTCCTCTTTTTTTTTATAGAAATCAGATGCGTTTGCACTTTTTTATCATCAATCTTTTAACATAATTTTGTAAAGCAAAAAAAAAAAAACGTTTTTTTTCTACGTCAAATACACGAACTGTGACACTTTTGTTATGAAAAGTTTGTAATAGTTTTGGAACTGAGCTATTTTTTTTTTCTTTTTGTGTGCTATTAGGGCTTGTGTTCCATATAAAAGACATTCAAAACATATTGTGGGAAATAAGAAAACTCTCAAAATTTGCAGCAATATATCCTTTGTCTATTTTTATTCAGAAAAGCTTATGCGAAAAATGCCAAATGATGATTTTCCGGTGTCGTGTTGATTTCTTTTTACCCTCCTCAAGCCTTAAGTAAATGACATTCAAAGCTGTGGGAAAAGCAAAAATATTTTTGTATGTAGTATGGAGCAACGTTTTCTTTGCAACATTATAATTTTATGCGGAATTCCTTGCTTTAGTGAGCTGTCATGTCTGAAGGAGCTCTGATTTGCTATGCTTTCTATTGTGTGTAATTCGTTGCATACTTTTTGGCATATTCTTTTGTTCAACTTTTTTGAATATGTTTTTGTCACCTTTTTATCATAAATCATATTTTATGTTGTTGTTGTCGTTGTTGTTGTTATTGTTGCAAAGTATTCACTGTAGAAAATGTGAATAATCACCAGCCAATCGCAAAATTAATCAAAGTGAGAAATTGAAATTTCAAAGAAAAAAAAAAAAAAAATAGGATGGCATGAGATTAATTCGGAAAATTAAACGTATATCTCTAATGAGGCATATTCGCAAAAGTTCAAGCATGGAATATAAATTATATACATATGTATGCATAGTTAATTTTTGAAACAAGGAAGATATATTTCTATTGAAAATATATTTGGTATGAAGAGCAAAAGCAATTTACAAAGGTGTTGTCAATAGAAATGCGCGTGAAAGTCTTAAACTTTTCTGAAAAGAGTATGTGCTACGCTATGCCACGTGCTGACTGATTTTACTAAACTTTCCTATATTAAATCTCGTATCATTTACATGAATTGCTCTCAGCACAAACATTTTAAGTTTTTGTTTTTTGGGAAATTTGATTCATTTCCTACTTAACATCCTTACATTCTTTTGAACGCGGCATGAATTTATATTTTTGCATATATTACTTATTTACAAAATATAAACAATCAATACAATATTCGTCTGATTTAAATTATTCAATCGTTAAATAAAATGAGCATAATTAAAATACAAATATTACATAACAAAGAATTTCTGATTGCATGGCATAAAAATTAATGTTAAAAGGCATTTCAGATGCGTATGGCTTGAAACTCAGTTGATCTACATGTAAATACACGATGGTATAATACATTACAAAACAAAATATAATAACGATTAATTTTTTCAATAAATATGAAAAAAGCTGAAAATAATGCAAATATTAAATGTTTAAAAATAACATTAAATCGTTCTTAAAAGTATTTTTATTTTAGGTATTTGGCCTTACATATCTTTTGAAATAGGGCTGCCAATTGTAATAATTAATTTGTCAATAAAAACAATAATTTAGAAAAATATGTGCTTTCAATTTATTTTTTGCTAATAGCTATTACTAAACATAACGGACATTTCTAACGACAGAAATAAACGAATAAAAATAAAGGTTATTTTTTTATCGAAAAAAATATGCATGAAATATGTCTAATATTTTTGTTCACAAAGATAAAATCATAAATGAAGAATATTTTTGGCCGCTTGAATAGCAAAAATTTTATGAAACAAATTAGTTAAGTTAAGGTGTTATCTTCGGCCAGGCCGAAACTCACATACCCTACACTGCACTTAAAGTACCTTTTCAACAAATGTTAGAAAAGACGTTGAAGAGGTTGAATAAGTCGAAAAAAATGTGAAATGTTAGAAAGGTTGACAGAGGTTGAAAAATGTTGAAAAAGTCTTAAATATATGCAAAATGTTGGAAAAAGTTGAGAGAGGTAGAAAAACTCTAAAAAAAATGAAAGAGGTTGAAAAAATTTGAAACTATTCAAAATTGATGAAATAGTCGAAAAAATAAAGAAACTTATGAAGAAAGTTGAAAGAGGTTGAAAAAGTCGAACAAATACATATAGAATATATTGGTAAAAGTTAAAGGGTTGAAAAAGTCGATAGAATTTGGAAAAGATTGAACAAAATAAAATAAAAATGAAAAATTTGAAATATACCACGTCCACTTCTCCAATTACGCCCACTTTTGGTTCAATAAATTATATTTGTGATTGACTTCCTCAAATTAAATTTTACCACAATAGCTTGTATAGTTCGCGATATATGCCGCAGTTAAATTTAAAATTTAGGGCGGTGACATAAGCAAACCCCTTACACCAAATTTTAGTATGATTGCTCACATATTTCGATAAATATGACACTTACCGTATTTTATTTGTATGGGAGGTGCCACGCCCACTAGTGCTATTTCAACCACTTTTGATTCAGATATACTTTTTGGCAACTGAACCACTTATATTAAATTTCATGGCAATTGCTGCAATATTTCACTTAAAACAGCGGTTACAAATTTATGTTAATATGGGAGGTGCCACGCCCACTGATGCAATCGTGTCAAAATTCATTTATTTTTAAAGATTATAGTAAGTGACATCTGTATACCAAATTTTATGAAGATTACTCTCTTAGCACACTATCTATAACAATGGTAGGTGCCACGCCCTTAGGTACTATTGGACCAAATTTTTGTTATAAGAGACCTTATAGCAAGTATATCTACCTCATTAAATCTCATCACGATTACGTTGTTCGTTCTCTTAATATAACGTTTACAAATATTGTGGGCAGTGCCACGCCCTTCAACGAGATTTTTTAATTCAAGTTGCTGAGCTTGTATTGATGACTGCTTTCAGCGGCATCATTTCCAAAATTTTTATGGAAATCGTTTGAGCCAATTTTGAGATATGCGGAATCAAGATTTTTAAATTTTGAAAAATGCCACGCCCACTTTTTAGATTCCGCCCCTTTTTTTCTCAATTCAAGATATATTTTTTTTTTACTTTTGCGTTTTCCCAGATTCATTGCAATATCTTGAACGGCTTATAAGATATGATAGTATAAATGATAAAATTTAGGGCTGTGCCATGCCCCTGTACGATCCTTTTCAAACTTGAAACCCAGCTTTATCCTAAATTGGTTCACATGTGCACCAAATCACCAAGTTTCATCAAAATCGCTTCAACTTTTTTCAAAACTGGGCAGGGTAAATATACATAGAGTATGGGCGGTAGGCGTGTCCGTCAACCTATTTCGCCCATTTTCAATAGTAAGATGCCTGCAAGGAGATGTGACCTGTGTGTGAAAGTTTCATTCAATTAGCTTTCTCGGTTTTCCCGTAAACCTGATTTCAACAGACGGAAAAACAGACAGACAGACAGACAGACAGACGGACATCGCTGAATCGACTCAAGTGGTGACGCAGATCAAGAATATATACACTTTTCCATACCTGCCACGCCCACTTCGATGTGTTACAAACGGAGAGACAAAGTGAATATACCCTCGGTGTAGGGTATAAAAATGACAGCTCTTTTTGATTGAAAAAACCCACATAAATATGACAATTATTTGTGATTCGGAATTCAAAAATTAAAATTTGATGGGCGAAAATATAAATAAATTGAGATAGTTTTTTGAAAAAAAAATAAAAAAAAATTACAACTAAATCTAACGATAAATTTTCGCAAAAAAAAAAACAAATACTGTAATTGAAGTAAACCTTTAATAAATCTCTAATTTTTGAAAAAAATGTTTGCTTTCGTCCAAAAAACAGAATAAAAATCAGAACATAATTTTTTTTTTCGAATAGATAATATATCAGTAAAAGAAAATAGTATTTTTTATAAAAAAAAAATTAAATCAAAATGACGTTAATTTTTTATCGCATAAATAAAAATTAATGAAAATTTTTTTATCGACCGAGCAAAAATTTAAATTATGAATGAAAAAATGTATTACCGGTTATTTTCAATGGAATCATGTTTTGTTTTTTATCATCCAGTAACAACAATTACTAATTATTTATTTAACATATAAAGTGGTATATATATTTTGTAGGTTATAGCTTTATGTTTGCATGCTTTAATAATTTAGCATGTTGACTGAATATAAATATAATTAAATATTTTAAAAAGCTGTTTAAAATATTTGTGTTTAATGAGCGGCAGCAAATTAAAAGCGACAATGATATACAGGCAAACAGGATAATTAAATCAAAATATGTTTTGCATAATAAATAAAACTAAATAATTAAATTAAAGCAAAACGAAAAATTGTAAAAACTTATGATTTAAAATAAACTTAAGTACTTGAATTTTTTCTGTTACAATTTATTTTTTAAAAAATTCTTTTATCCTTGAATACATTTTTTTTGGGGAAAAATATTTTAAATAGTTTATTTTTGCCACAGTTTCAATCGATATCATTCTTTCTCTTCTTTTTTTTTTCTTTCTATTTATTAAATGTGATATTTCACATTCGTTGTTGTTGTTGTTGATAGTTGTTGCTGCTGCTGTTTTTATTTGATTAAACATTGATACAACTTGACAGTAAACTATTTAGATTGTAAAATTCATTGGCGTTTGTCTGTGCCGCAAAAATATCAAAAATTGGAGCAACGATAACAAAACAAAACAACAATAATAATAACAAGAGCAATGAATATTGTCAGCAGTAACAACAATCACTCCATTGGTGGTATTTCGTTGTCCTTTATTTTTTTTTTTGTGTTGAAAAATGTATAAAAAAAAGGAAAGGGAAACAGACAGATTGAGTGTTTATTTGTGTGTCAGTGGGTCTATCAATATAATCACATAGCCTTGTCATTTAGTCTGTCTGCCCGTTTGTCGTTTTGTTTGCCTTTCTGTCATCGGTATTCTTTTCGTTGACAGTTGATCCATTGGGCCAATAGAGTACAGTGAGCATATTTTGAGTATTTTTAGAAATATTGGAATTTCGACGATATTAAAGGCAAAATTAGAAATTTAAGGGAAAATTAGACGAGAAACTTTTAAAGATACCTTAATATTATGAAAAAAGTGAAAAATGTTGAAAAAGTCGAAATATTGTGACAAAGACAAAAAATGTCAAAACAAAGTCGGCAAATGTTCGAAAAGTCGAAAACGTTAAAAACTGTTGAAAAATTTTGGTTTTTAGTATAATATTTCCATATGTTAGACTTTCGTTTCGTTGGCAGTACTTTTCCGTCAATTCACTGCAGTATATATTTCATAGCCAATAGCAAAGTTGTTCACTCCAGTAAGTCGAAATGTTGTTATCAGTTGCTGAGTTGTACAGAGCTGGAGTAAGTTCATTAAATTGTTACGAAATTTCTGTCTCTTTGACGATAATTTCGATCTCTTACACTTTTCTGAGTTCGATCACTGGATTGTGTAACAATTAAAAACACATCAACTTATTTAGTTATAAAATGGTTTATTTAAATCACAATAGTTAGTTTTTACACGGTATAATGGTTTATTTTATTAACGTTCAAATTCTAATATAAATTTGACACTGTATGCACAACTGTTTTACTTTACTACTTAAAGTCACTTTATTACGGAACACACTGTTCTGCTTCACTGTTTGAATTCAACTGTGTCCGAAAACTCAAATGACACCCTTTTATACTACAGGCATCACTTTCTCGAATAATCTGCTACCTCCTAGATGGCGTATATTCTACCATTATCCATAGTTTACCAGTATGGTGTATCGACGTTGAGTTCACAATCTAGATGGCGTTGTACGACGGCGATAATTTCTCTCGGTTATTGACTTTTATAGTGTACTGCAGCGTTTGTTTGGTTTATTTTTTGCCGCTAGATGGTGTAAAAGTATTTAGACAGCCAGAATGCTAGCTAGTATTGTTTAGTTTCTTTTGTTGGTTTTTATTTCAAGAATTTTCTAGCATAAACCAAATTTCGCTACAATATATTTTGTAAGTTGAAATTATAAAAACTTTTATTACAGACATCGCTTTTTTTGAAGCAAATGTGAGAACTAAATAAATTTATAATTTATTCATTTTTGATACGTATGAACGTTTTCCTCAATGCTTCAAGATCAGCAAATATTTTACATGGCTCAGTTCACAGTGCAACGGCGCTCATCGCCCACAATGTCATATCAAAAAGTTTATTTTTGTATTGACAGCGTTATTTGTGGCATGAAAATATATGAATCTATAAACATTTACACAGCTGCCAAATGACACAAGCACGGAAACAAACAAATGGACCAGTCTAACAATGTGATTTACAATTTTGTTTGTTTTAAGAATAGTGAAATTTGATGCCTTTTTTTTATAAAAAATTCTATCAATATTTTTTTGTGATTCAACGTGGAAAAATGTTTATGTTTTCAGGTATTGTTTTAAGAACATCAAAACTGGCAGCTTTAAATTTTCGTTTACAGCAGATTTTAGCATAAAATTTGAAATAATTTTGTATGATATATGATATATTACTGCAATATACTTTAAAAAAAAAACCTCTTGTCTCTGAAAATTCGAAATACTTATTAAAATTATGAAAAACTAATGACAAAAATACGTTTTTTTTTTGTGTACATAATTTGACTTTCAAAAGAAATTCATCTCATAGCTACAACATTGCTGTTATCAATGACTTTACTCAAATGATTTAACTCAATTTATTAATTGATTGTTTTTTTTTTACGGTTATGGTTACCCCCAAGAGCCACTGAATCGATATCGCAAATAGCTGTAGACTCACATGAGAAGAGCTTTTTATAGCATAGAGAGAGAAAAAACATTCACATCATGATGTCTGACAGACTGCGACCGAATTAATTGAAATAAAGTCCGAATCAACAAAAAAGTCAAACTCTTGAAACTCCTGCGGAGAACAAATATAAAATATTAATTGATATAAACATTGAAGGATATAAAAGTAAAGCAGAAAGTAAACGTATAATTATAGTGAAACCGGAATCAATTAATTTCGATAAATATGCGGTTACATTTTTCGTAAATGAATGTTTACTTTGAAAAAATAAAAATAATTAATACGAAATATTTGCACAACATTGTATTTAATGTTTGGAATTCGAACAGAGCAAATGAATACGAAATTCATTTATAGTTTGATTGTATCAATACTTTATAACGAAATATGTCTGAGACTGGAGGTGTGAAAAATGAAAACTGGAATTATTTTTACTGAAAAGTAACTAAGTAGCACATTTTTTATACTCAGTGCTAGATAGCTTCCAAAGATCTGTGCAAGCTTTTTAAAATCTAATATTCAGATTTTCTTCAAGACCTTAGGACTTTGAAATATCCTTGCTTATAAGTACGGTTTTTTTTTTTTTAATAAAATTTATATTGCTTATAACTCTCATAACATGAGTCTTATATTATTATAACATAAGAGTTTTATCACATTTGGCGTGAAACTTTTAACTAATTATTTTAATATTAAATTTAGTCTTAACTATTTTCATTAAAAATTTCCTGAGATTCTATTCTTTTGTAACAAAACTGAAAAAGCCGTTATATTAAAAAAAAATCATAGTATATAATCATAATGCCGATTTCTTTTGAAATTTTTTTTTCGCATAAGACATTTTCTTCTCGCTTGACATTTTTTAACCATGTGAACTCTAACGTTTGTAGCTTTAATAACATGCAATATTTTTCGAATTTTTTCTGTCTACTAGCACTATTTATAATAATTTTGATAGTCTTATTATGATTTAAATATATGCTGGCTTTGAAAGGTTTATCAGTATACTGTAAAGACTTTCATTATATTTGACTTTCGATGAAAATATCATGCAATAAGTAACTAAAACATATGATTTCGTATAACCTAAGACGTTCTATGAATAAAATTTTATGAAATTCAATGTTCACTAGAACCAAGTGAAGTCTGATGCCAAAAATTTCATGAGACAATAAAATTTTTTAAGTTAGAATCTTGGTTGTTATTCTCATGATACTTGAAGTCATATATCACAATAATCGTTTGTTTCAAAGGTGCTGAAATTGTTTTTGCTTAGCATTATTTTAATGAATTAATTGAATTATATTATATCTCATAAGATTTTTATTTAAATTTTCAATGAGTTTGATGCCTCAATGCTGAACTTCTTAGAAAGCGCATAAAAAGATTCCCAAAGAAAGCGCCGGAATTCGTTTTTGAAATGAACACATTTTATAATCCAAAAGTGAAAATATTTTTATTTCATGAATTTATGAAAAAAATAAATAAATAAAAATTCAGACAAATGCACTCAATGGTAAAATTTTGTTCAAAAATTTTACAGAAAAATTTACAAAAATTTCTCATTTTTTTAACAACAATATCGCGCTGTTATATCGTGCAATAAACCGCTCCTATATTATTCTGTTTTTAAATTTTCTCTGGATTGAAATGTTCATCAGTACACAGTGCTATGAAAATAATGTTTTTATAAGCATTTCTATAGATCATGATATAAATCCAAAAAAAAAAATAATAGAATTTATATAAAAGTCTCATCTATCAGCGTCAAAATAACTGAGGTAAGATTTATTTTAAGTTGATTATTTCAAATTTCGGACGTTATTATCGACTTGAGTTTTTTATAACATCAAATTTAGGATTCACATGAGATTTTATTACATGACAATAATATTAGAGAATATTTTTTTTCTTTAATTTTTACATGAAACTCTTTAACTAAAAACTCTAACAATACAATCGAGGTCAAATGTCACCTTGATATACTATTTGATTTGAATGATCAGTAGATGCAATAGTTTTGGGTTTTCCTTGAATTCATCTTAAATTATTAAATTTTTATTACATGACATTTTCATTGCATGAGATTTTAAAAGCGGCTTTCATATCTCTCGACAATTTATTGTACATAGTATTTTATGATAAATTTTGAAGATTTTCGTTTAATCTTGAGCTCTGTTTACTTAATACGAACAACGTTAACTTAACGAAATCCAGTAAAAGTTAATAGAAGGTATGTTCCGGTTATGCTCATTTTTAGTGTACTTGCTTTTGCTTTCATTGCTTCTTGAATGAAGAGAATTCCTTTCATGAAATTTTAACAGATTATAATTCATTGTTTTTCCCTGTATTCTAAGAAAAGTCACAAGTATCATTATCTAGAAAAGATAAATCCTTAGAAAAATTTTGAAAAAAAAATTGCTGACGGAAATTTATTAATTACGCTCAAAAACCTTACACAAAATTTTGGAAATAAGATATGCTACTTACTATAAAAATTTTTGAATAGAACTCACAACATAATCGAAAAGTTGCACATTGATATTAATTACTTAAGTTCAATAGTTCATTCATTGACATAAGCGACCTTTTAAGAATTTATTTTTATTTATTATACAAAGAAGGTGCACATTTCATTTGAAACAAAAGCAAAGAAAACATAAATTAATTTAGCGAAAAAAAAATTCTATGAAAACTTTTAATAAGCGAAAGGTGATACTTCGATATTTCAACACAAAGGAAAGCAAGGAACAAAAGTAATAGGTCATTACTAAAATCATTTTTAAGACAAGATAAGCAAACATTTTCTTAAATATTAATTGCTTAATGAAGTGTTGCAATTTGAAAATCCCTTACACAATTTTGGTAGTTTATCTAAATTAAATTAAGTTTTTCCACACTCTAATTTGCCCAGAATAATGCAAAAAAAATCCAAAAATTTTAATTAAATGTAACATAAAGATGTTAACTATCGGCATTGACTTCATTTTAAAATTAATCTCTGATCAAAAATACGGTTTTAAGTTAATATTTCATTGCCATTTGCTTGACATTCCAAATGCTTGCTGTCCAGCTGTATACATTTAATTTCCTGAAAAAGTAGAGTCCTTTCACTACACATATTAGTACGTATATTGCTGAAATCAGTTAACATTCCTTCAACTATTGACTGAAATTGATAAGCACCACTCACCACTAAATTGATAAGCGCTGATTTAGGTTATCGAAAACAAGTTACTTCCACCTATTCAGTTTGAATTTTATTTTTGTTTGTAAACTTTTTGTATTTTAACGTTGTTTTTAACAAAAATTTAATTTAATTTTTTTGTTTGTGATGGAGAAAAACACATAAAAAACTTTAAAACAATTCTTCTCTTGAACAAAACTTAATGGTATCGACCCATTTTCATCTTCAACATATCAAAACACAGAGCGCAACACTTCAGCGTTGAAATGGGTTGCACAGTGGGATTGTTTAATTTTTTAACAGAGACTGTAAAGTTATTTTTATTGAAAAAAAATAAGAGAATTTTTTTGATTAAATAATATTAGTTGCATTTTAAAAGCATTCGCCCATAATTGGTACAGAGTGACCCCATAAAAAAAAGAAAAACTTGCATTAAATTATGAGAGAATTTTAAAAAATAGATTACCCTGTGTTATTGACACAAAATATTATAGACATAGAAAACAAAAGGAATAATACAAAACTCGAAAAAACAAGGCATCGTGGCAAAATGGTTAGGACTGTGAACTCATAGCACACAGTACGTGGGTTCGATTCTCGGATCTAGGATCTATGTTATATGCTGTTTTTTAAAGTAGCAACATAAAATCACTCTGTCGGTAATGAATACTTTTTGGTGGAGCAATTCAGCAACAAAATTTGGACTCAGAACCAAACTTTACGCACACTTGTGTGCCGTTTTTTCGTCGGTTATTACTCAGAGTTGAAAATTTGCTTTCGAAAGGATTAAAAAATTGAGAAAAGTTCTTATGACATGGAATAATTCTAAAAAAAGACTTTCTAAATCTTAACGAAGACATTCATAGGTCACAGGTATGGGACATATGTTACTTCTGACTCCTTTATTGTGTATATTGCAGAGGGAATTAGAAAAATTTCAGTGCTGTTTAAACTAAAGTTTGCCCAAAGCTATTGGTCAATTCTTGTGTGTGGAATATTTTCCATTAAAAATTAAAATTGAAGATTGGGTCGATTTTAATATATCAAGATTATGACGTTAAAATAATCTGTGGACAAAACAACACTTTTGAGGCTTTTTTTTAAAGTATAAACCACCCAAAACTCTTTTTTTTTAGAGAATTTTTTCGTGCAAATTGTACTTTATTATTGCTTGATATATTTGAAACATTGTTTTTATTAAAGCAATTTTTATCTGGCTTCTTTTCGTTTTTTTGTTTTTGGGCCATACCCTCTGGACTTTTGTGATTTTTTTTAGGTTAAAATTAACTCTCAGTGTTGATTCAACTTTTATTCCGCTAAATAATTTTCATGCCAGAGAAATATTAATGCGCAAACATCATTTCCATGACTTAAGATTTTCATCTTTATTTCCGAAACTCCCCCACTGTATCTCACGGTTGTTTGGTGGAGCTGTTTGATTAAAAATTCCAATCTATCATTCTTCGGCTGTCGATAGTAAATTAAATTTTCTGATCATTCAGCATGGAATTGTACCACCAAGCGAACGCACTGCACCGCTGCATCGATCCGGATACGGAGGAAAGCTGTAGAATGTTGCACAAGTTATTAACTGGGATTATGGATTACTTAGGTTTTGGTGGTAGCAAAACTACTACGCCAACGTATGTGAGCGTAAGGTGGAAGAGATAAGCAGGATTAAATAAACTGTCAGAGGTGTTGATTTGCTGAAGGGTATGTGAACTTATTAGATAGTGTTAATATTTATTTTGGATATGTTGCTGTATAAAAAGTTAAGTGAGATTTTAAAAGAATCAAAAGAAAAAACTCGTAAAACTTCAAGAAAAATACGAAACTTTCAAAGTATTTATCGAACAAATAGTGCCATAAATTTAAAATTTGTTTTTGAATTATTGTCTCATTTTCATGTGAAAAACATTGTGGCAAAATACTAGCAAATGGATAGAAACTTTGCCAAAAACTTTCTAACCAAAAAATGTGTGTGTGAAGAAAAAAATGCAGGTCAATAGCGTGTGGCGAGCAGCAGTTGAGCTTAAAGTGATAGTAGTGAGGGTTGGTGAAAGTGTTCCCAACAAAATCAGGTCATAAAATGATGCTTTTGCAAAAACAAACGAATTTTTATAGAACTCCAATAAACAAAACAGCACAGCATTTTCGTTAATGAAATTTTCGCTTTTGGCAACTCTTTTGAGAAATGTACGGGAAATTGAAACTGAAACTCAGAAAGCCACAAACATTTCAATTTATTTTCAATTGCATATAAAAAATAGAACACACACAAAAAATGCACGTTTTGCTCTTGGGATGTTATATTTACTATAACTAATTGATTTCGTAAAACTGGGGGAGGTGGTGTTACTCTTTTTAGATTTTCTATCAACTGTAAGTGATGGTTTTTTCAAGCTCAAGAAGTGCATATTGACAAGAAAGCGATGGTTTCTTTCACTGCACTGCTGTATGGTTTTATGAGAATCATTTGCCTATAGTAGTATATTTGGTGAATTTCGAGATAGATGTCTCTCCTCGTTTGGTTATTAAACTTTACGACTTTAAGATATCACTCATTTATATAGGACAAGTGATCAACTTTCTTACCCACCTCTGATTTTTTGTACAAGCGAACAGCTTCCAGTAGATTGTCACAGCTCTTTACTCTATAGCAAATTCTTCAACTTCTGTCCCCTAATCATGGAAACTAAAGACAGTATTCACACTATCCTTGCTCCCATTATGATTAAGCGAATAGCTTAGGATGGTTCTGGTGGACTGGATTACAAATAAATGCTTTGAAAGTATTTGAAGGAAGTAAGTGCTCCTTAAATTCTACATTATAGGTGTATTAAAAGATAAATCAGTAAATTTTTCCTACGTTGTCAGAGACTGGAAACTCAAAATGCTCCAGAGGAATAGCACGTTCAAACAAAAAATTGTATTCAATTTGACAGAATACACTAAAAACATATGAAATTACTGAAGTCAAGTTGATTTAGAATTTCAAGTCGATTGAAAGCTTATTGAAGTGGGATGATGGTTGAATGGAACTTGGATGAAACTTTAATTTTATTTGAATTTAAGTTTATTGAAGTTAAAATCTAAGTTGAAATTAAAGTTCAATTAAAGTTAATTTGATGCCAGACTTAAGTTGAATAAAAATTGGATACAAGTTGGATGAAAATTTGATACAAGTTGGATGAAAGTTGCATTCAAGTTGGTTTTAAGCTTGAATAAATTTGAACTAAATCCAAGCTTAAGCTATTCCGAAGTTGGATTAAAGTTGAGTCAAAGTTGGATTAAGGTTGGGTCGAAGTTGGCTTGAAGTTTGACTTAAACCGGATTAAAATAAAATAAGAGTTTCATTCAAAACGAATTAAAGCTAATTTGCAGTTGAATAAAAGTTGGTTTTAAGTTGGATTAAGGCTGTGCGTAGGATAATTTGAGCAAAAGGGATCTTTCATAAAGCATTACTTTGTAACTGCTCATCTAATCTAAATACGATTAAGATTCGTTGATTTTGTGAGAAAATTAACACTGTTTTATAGTTTCAAAAATTTGTCGATAGGAGACTCCTCTGATTTAGTGATTCGATTTTGATGTCATTTTGTATGATTGAATTTTTTTGAGTTAATTGAACTTGCATTCAAATAAAGCCAAGTTTGCTAAAAAGTTGCATTGATATTGGTTAAAAGTTGAGTTAAATACATTAGAGTTGGATTAAGGCTTGAAAATAGAAAAGGCTCCATTTATCAACTTAATTAGATTTCATTCATTAATGCACTTTCATTTGATGGGATTTTACTTTCAGTGAATTTATCATGAGCTCGCGATTTTCGAAAATTTTTTTCTCCCTATACTTAATCTCTCAATACAAAAGTGCCACAACCCCTGCTATCGTTTAATTCAAAATGCAACAATTCTGTTGTGACAACTACTAAGCACGTACTCATACTAAATTTAATTATAATTCCCTAATGGTCCGCTAATTCATGGGCTAAGGCTCGCCATTAACTTCTTATTGCGCTAATATACATAATTTCGATTTGATTGGTATAATTTGTTTGTTGAGCTTCTGACGCACACCCTACAAATTAGCGCACCGAATTCAAAGAAGGGCCAAAGGACCCACATTAAGCCAACAGCACACTCTAAAAGCAATTTGTTTTACATTTAAATACACAGAACTCCAACCGTTGAATTCTTTCTTTTGCTGCATAATTAATATGCAGTGTAATGTCACAACAAAACAACAATGATAATAATGAGTACAACAACAACAACGAACAACAACAAACAATGGAATTATACTAATAAATTATACGTTTTCTGAATACATAAATGGAATACAATCTACCAAGCAGCATCAGTATGATGAGTACCATGGAGATCAAAACCAAACAAAACTTCAATAGGGGAGAGAGAACTTGTGTTGCCTTAAGGGGTGCTTCGTGTCACAATGTGTACTTGTTGTTGTTTTTGTATTTTTGTTACATTTAATGTTGTTTGTTGCTTGTGTGCGTGACTATGGGTGTCTGTAGGTTGGTCGCAGGTGATGGTGTTGGACGCGTCTTATACGCGACGTTAACAAAATTTACGAATAAAATCATCTTCGCTTTACTAAGTTGTATAAAAATGTTATAATTAATATGGAAATATTTTTTGTAAAGGAAAAATATTTTTGGGAATTTTCGGCAAATGTATTTTGTACGTGCTTGTGGGGAACGAAATTTTTTTTTTGTCACAAACAGACGTCACATAATACAAATTAGCTACAAAGTTTGAGTCAAAAGATGAATGGCAAGCAGTGAAATTAACAAAAAAAGTTATAAAATTTTTTTTTTTTACATTTGGATGAATACGTTAAGTGCCTATGACTTTTTTTGTGTTGAATGCCGATATGTTGGTTTTTCTGTAAAATATTTCGTCATGCCTTACTGCAGCTGATAATTGTAGCGTTTTGGTATTGACAAATGTGCGGTTTTATTAAATCATTTTTAGCGGTGCGTAAGATGCAAACATTTAACGAAAGCCCTTGTTTAAGAATAGTTGTTGGTTGGCAAAATCACTTGAGTTCTAAAACAAGCTGCAAGCTATAAGAAAAATAATCCACATGATACGTTTACTACCAGCCAAAAGAGCTCCTTCACCGAGCTCTTATTCATCCCAATCTTAGCAGCAACTACAGTCGTCTCGTTTGGGTAAACTGAGCTTTTCAGTTAAATTGCCGATTTCACAATGGCTTGAAATTAATACCTTTTTACTTAACGTGATTTTTACAAATATGTTGATTTTAAACAAAAAAATACTTCTAGATCCAGCATATTTTTTCAGATTTAATAAAGTGAATCTCGCAAAAAAATATATTTCAATAGGTTGATATGAATTATGAAAAGGATTGATTGCATTCCCCTATGAAGGACAAAATTAATTTCGAAAAAAATCAAAAAAAAAAAGAAATTGATCTGAAGTCATAAATCTCCCTCTATAATTTCAATAAAAATGTTGCATGTCAAAGGCATTTAAATTATCATCAGTGATTGCAGTAAAATATTATTATTTCGATAGATTCACACTGTATTACCTAAAAATATTTGCTTGCAACGTAAATCGCAGCAGCCTCCTTCGTGCAGCATGAGTGAAGCAAATGCACAGCGGAGTGTTAAATACCCCAAAAAACCGCATCAAAGTTGAGCAGATGGCAGATATCTTACAACACCTTGGCATGTGGCTTACGGCGCGGTACTATGCAGCTATATGCCACACTAAGTATGTGTAACAAAGGGGTGAACCTTACAAAACATGAAGAGTACTTAAGCAAAATTTTTTACAAAAAATTTAAAAAAATTATGTTAATGAGATCATGTATAATATAACTTTTCTTTAAGGAAAATTTCAAGCATCATTCCTGATAACTCAATAATATATTATGAACAAAATTTTAAATTTCAAAACAAAGTTCCACTCTATTACGTTTTAAGGTTAAAAAGCTCAACGTAAGTACAAAAGATGCTGCGCTTTAGCTACATAGCACTGTTATGCCACCAGGTGTGAAGTAGTGACTATAAAGGAATTGTATGTATGTCTTTTGTTCTTGCGAAATAACAGGCTAAAGTTAAAATTTAATAAGAATATAACTAAAATAGAACTGTGGCAAACCTAACTACTTGTTTATTGAGGAAATATGGAAGTTGCTGAAGACAAAGCGTTGCTAAAATAGTAAATTAAAAATATTTTCTAAAATGTTTCTTCTTTCAAAAATATATTATTATTTGCAATTATAATTATTTAAAACATTCTGTGAGCAAAAATCGAAAACAATAAACTTTATTCGATGCATTATTTGAAAATTTTTGGAAATATAGCTCACTTAGCTCCAATTTTAGGGTAAATTTTTTAGAGAATAACCACATTGCAATATTAAAAGTTTCAAGGAAAAGATTTCTTTTACATATCCTAATTGCTTGTGAATTAAGTATTTGGATGCATTTAAATGCAACATTGAAAACCTTTGTCTCTTACATATTAACTATGCCACTAACAAGGTTGTCATAGTACATAGCAATTTTTATTTTTGAAATATTTTGGACACATTTTGAAATTCAATTTTGTTATAATATTTATTTAAAAATTATTTTGAAATCACTGCACTAAGCTATTAATAAAAGAGTATAAAACAATTTGTAATTACATGTTCACATAAAACAATATGTGTATAATAGCTATCGTATTTGATTAAAATACGCAATGGAATTTAATTAAGCTTTTATGCTTTTAATAATAAATTCATATACCCATAAATTGCATTACCTCGCTTCGGACTAAACAATTATTTGTTAATAATGGCAAATCCTAGGAAATGTAAATTATTTGCTAATGGCAAATGCTATGCTGTGAAACCAAATATTCAAAATTAAGTAAATATTTTGCCAGCATATATTTGCTTAAAATATTATAGCACAGTTTGTTTTATAAACGAAATCACTGTAAGTGTATTGCATAAATATATTGGGATGTAATTAAAACTCAGGCACATATTTTCAAAAACTTGGGGGTTTCAGAAAATGCTATAGAAATTGTGGGAAAAACTGTCTTTTTTTAAGTTCTTAAAAGTTTTGTTTATTGTCAGGCATAAAATTTATAACAAAAAAGTCTCAGAATGATTCATCAAAATGAATATCAAATTCTTGTTTTCCTTAAAAAAAAAAAAATACTTAGATATAAATATTGATATTCACAAAGTTAGCCCCCCACTTTGAAATTTTGGTAAGAACTTATTTGTCCTGAACGCTCTTTAACTTAAACAAAAATTAATGTTGGCTAAACAATTAAATAACAAAAGTTTTGTTTGCTTTTATTTACAATTAATATTATTTGTGATGCTGCATAATAATTATGTACAACAGGTCGTATGAGTGATATTCATTTAATTTATGAATACATATGTATATGCTTGGTGGTGGGCGATGTTATCAAATATCTAGCTATTATTCGCTATGATGTTTGTCTTTGACGTTTCATCGGTACATTTTTGGCACAACTATTATTAATTTAATTATTAAGTACAAATATGGGTGACTTAGCATTTCATAACATTGGGCAGTTTTCACCTTAAGTTTTGTTGAAAATAAGAAGACTCTCTTGGGTTATATTATGTTTTTTTACAGTCTTGAGTATAAAATATATAAAAGATATTTATTACAAATTTTCCGGCTATTATTCATATATATATTTTGTGAAAATTATTCTACTATTTTTGGACGAGAGTTCATTTTATTTTTGAGTAATTTAGGAAACCTTCGCTTAAACATTTTTGCTATGGACAATTCGCACTTGCGCTAAAATTAAAAATAGTTGAAATTGCTAAATTAATTGACTGCTTTAAGTTTTTCAACTTTTGCTTAATTTGAACTACATATAACTAGAAATAAAGAACAATTTCTATATTTTTCAAGTAAATAAAAAGCAAATAGCTCATTGCGCGTAATTAAAAACCACTTAACCTACTGTGCCTACTTAAAGTTATGTATATATGGTGCAATATGACTCGTCTCAATTGCATATGAAATATGCGTTGCACTTCAACAGTAAATTGCAATTAAAAATAAATCAGCGTTAGGTTGCACATGTTCATAAACAGCTTTTTATGGCACATAGTATACCTATGATTTTTAAAATAAATAAATTAAGCTGATGCTTAAAGATAAATAAATACTATCTTTAAATACCAAAATAAAGCATTTTTAATTTCAATAATTAAGAAAAATCAATATTTGGTTAATGAAAACAACAGAAAAAGCAGTAGTTTTTTATTGCTCCTGAAAATTATGAAATATTTAAATATGTTGACAAAAATTTACAAATAATGAAATTAAAAAAAAATAATAAATTGTCAAAGCTTTTTTTTATTATGCTTGAAAATTTATCGAATTCAATTTGAAAAATTGTGACAATTTTGCGAAACACAATATTTTTATT
Organism: Tricholauxania praeusta; assembly: GCA_949775025.1. Classification (NCBI taxonomy): domain Eukaryota; kingdom Metazoa; phylum Arthropoda; class Insecta; order Diptera; family Lauxaniidae; genus Tricholauxania; species Tricholauxania praeusta. The sequence goes on from OX459030.1 coordinate 14,476,689, forward strand.
GCTAAAACTTAATTTGTTTCAATATTTTTTTTGCCACGTTTTTCATATTACGTTTCAATAGCCTTATCGGTTTTTCATTTCAATGACATTTATGCCTGCATTGCTCATTTCAATTTTCCAGTAAAATGTTTGAAATGCAGTTTTTGCACAAACTTTGACTGCAGTCAATGTTTTTTTAGGTAGCAACCAGAGTAAGTGAGCGTGCAACAATATTTTTTCTCAGGTATATTCAAATGTAATAAAATTGATGCTCATGAAATTTTTTCACAAAGCATTAATTGCTTACACTTGATGTATCTTAACTTTATCTCAAATACACATTTACTTAAGGATTACCTTGCCTTTACTTTACCTTTACTTTACCTTTACTTTACCTTTACTTTACCTTTACTTTACCTTTACTTTACCTTTACTTTACCTTTACTTTACCTTTACTTTACCTTTACTTTACCTTTACTTTACCTTTACTTTACCTTTACTTTACCTTTACTTTACCTTTACTTTACCTTTACTTTACCTTTACTTTACCTTTACTTTACCTTTACTTTACCTTTACTTTACCTTTACTTTACCTTTACTTTACCTTTACTTTACCTTTACTTTACCTTTACTTTACCTTTACTTTACCTTTACTTTACCTTTACTTTACCTTTACTTTACCTTTACTTTACCTTTACTTTACCTTTACTTTACCTTTACTTTACCTTTACTTTACCTTTACTTTACCTTTACTTTACCTTTACTTTACCTTTACTTTACCTTTACTTTACCTTTACTTTACCTTTACTTTACCTTTACTTTACCTTTACTTTACCTTTACTTTACCTTTACTTTACCTTTACTTTACCTTTACTTTACCTTTACTTTACCTTTACTTTACCTTTACTTTACCTTTACTTTACCTTTACTTTACCTTTACTTTACCTTTACTTTACCTTTACTTTACCTTTACTTTACCTTTACTTTACCTTTACTTTACCTTTACTTTACCTTTACTTTACCTTTACTTTACCTTTACTTTACCTTTACTTTACCTTTACTTTACCTTTACTTTACCTTTACTTTACCTTTACTTTACCTTTACTTTACCTTTACTTTACCTTTACTTTACCTTTACTTTACCTTTACTTTACCTTTACTTTACCTTTACTTTACCTTTACTTTACCTTTACTTTACCTTTACTTTACCTTTACTTTACCTTTACTTTACCTTTACTTTACCTTTACTTTACCTTTACTTTACCTTTACTTTACCTTTACTTTACCTTTACTTTACCTTTACTTTACCTTTACTTTACCTTTACTTTACCTTTACTTTACCTTTACTTTACCTTTACTTTACCTTTACTTTACCTTTACTTTACCTTTACTTTACCTTTACTTTACCTTTACTTTACCTTTACTTTACCTTTACTTTACCTTTACTTTACCTTTACTTTACCTTTACTTTACCTTTACTTTACCTTTACTTTACCTTTACTTTACCTTTACTTTACTTTACTTTACTTTACCTTTACTTTACCTTTACTTTACCTTTACTTTACCTTTACTTTACCTTTACTTTACCTTTACTTTACCTTTACTTTACCTTTACTTTACCTTTACTTTACCTTTACTTTACTTTACTTTACTTTACTTTACTTTACTTTACTTTACTTTACTTTACTTTACTTTACTTTACTTTACTTTACTTTACTTTACTTTACCTTTACTTTACCTTTACCTTTACCTTTACTTTACTTTACCTTTACCTTTATTTTACCTTTTTTACATGGTTAGTATTTTTAGTTTCAATTTTTCCCTAGTTGAATCTGCTACTTGAATTCACTCTGGTTAGTCTAAGGCTAAATTTAATCGCCATGTACCCGTCTGTCAAATAAAATTTCTAATTCGTTTGCAGGACCAATCCTTATTTGCACGATTCATTTATGGTACGTTTGTTTGCTATTTTTGTTCGTAAAATTTTTCAACAGCGACATATTGTGCGCGCATATTCGCAGAAAGTTTTTTACTTTCCATGCTTTTTTCAAAGAATTTTGGCCTTTTAGTAAAAGTTTTACTTTTTTCTTTTATTTCACATTTTGACAGTCGTTTGCCTAAATTTTTTTTTTGTTATGATGATTGCCGAAAAAAAGTTGTATGATAAAATAGAAATACTGTGTATTTTTCAGCATTTATATTACTGCGTGCACTTTGAAAACTTTTGTTAAGAAGTAAAAAAGAACAATTTTAAAAATTTCCAATTTTGTGCAGAAAACTTTCAAATAGTGACACTAATGGTTGTCAAAATTTCAGTATTTATTTGACGGAAAACGCATACTGCAATAAAGTGAATAAATTTAGCTATTTGCTTTAATATGTGTGCAAATAGTAGTGAAAAATTTTATGTAAAAACATTTTTTTTCTGTAATTTATTCTTGAATTTAGATCATTGCTCTTTCTAGAGAAACATGTCGTAAGAACTTTTTATGTACAAAAATTCCATTTTGATATTTAGTTTTTTTCGATTTAGAACAAATTTTATTTTGAAAACTATTTTCTTCACGTTTCTTCTTTAAATCGAAAAACTTATTACAATTCTATAAAACTCATGCTATATTGTAAAAAGAAAACTTTCCATTTCCATTAAATTTTGTACATATTTTCGCTAAATTTTGCAATATGTTAAATAAAAGTTAGCACTCGCTTACAACAATATCTAGTGGAAATAGAAAAAAGAAAATCTTTTACAACATAAGCGCAAGTAAGCAAGAGTAAAAATGAAAATCGTGTCATTAATGAGCTTTTCTCATGCATTTCAAATCCGTATATGAATATGAATTGCATAAGAATTTGAACACAGCAACATTCAACTGCCAGACCAACCATCTAACCAACCAACCGCATCCAGTAACCAAAATAGAACAAGGCCATACAAAGCAGGCAACACTGGAAAAAAAGTATTAAAGTAAAGTATGGCAAGTGAGAGTGAATATTTAACTTAGTGTTGCCAACTAACTATTTGGCATATTTTAGGAAAAACCTTGGATTGTGATAGCGAAAAATAATGGGTGATTTCACTATATTTTGCTTGCTTAAGCTCGTCCAATTAATCTTACTGGTGCCAATTTAGTGCCCTTGTATAAATTTCCTTAATTCAGGCTCCTTAATTTCAAGAGAGCTCTTGTTATTTAAAATCTTGTCTACTTTTAAGCCTAAGCTAACCCCCTATAGTACATTAACATTACTTATTACCAAAATTTCTCAACTAATTTTGAATGTGATTTTAGTGATAGCTTATTTTGGTAAGATTTTGCAAAAAGAAGATAAATTTTCTTATTATGGGATAATTCCATTTACGAAATTGAATTTCTTAAATTGAATTGAATTGAATAATATGGTTTCATTTAAAAATAAAAGTCAAAAAAAAAAAAAAAATGGTTTACTTCAAAAATACTTAACCAAAATTTACCTGTGTTGTTGTAACGAATTGTATCTCTATGATGGTCTGGGAAATTTCGACGTAGTTCGTAAACGTAACACAATTTTTCATTGAACGTTGCTTAACACATTTCATTAAATCAGCAATGTTATTATTAATTTTCCCTATTTGACAACAGGCGATAAAAAAATATATTTATGGGGAGCTCCACGCCAAATCAGACACCATTTTGCTTTTGCGTCTCTAATTTTTTCTAGTTGAGAGTATTTTAGATTAGTGCTTTTATTTTTGGTACATTTTGAAAAATTATAGCGCAACAGTGGTTCTACTTATGCCGATATCATGTATAGAGCATCAGCTAGTCAAATACTTTTCATAAGTTAAAAATTTTTAAAATCGGAGACCTGAAGGTCTAACTCCTTTCGGTTTAAAATATAATACAGACACTTACCCAGTATTTCTTTATCCTGCGTGGGAAGTGAAGCCTACTTTCGTTGCACGAAGAGACGTAGATGCTCCTCATCTGAATATTTTGATCAATTTTAAGTACTTTTTACTCAGTGCGATTTTTACTGAAAATTGACAGCTTAGGAGAAAATGTGACAAAAGTTGAAACTTTGACCAAAACTTTAGAACTAACATACGTTTAAGCCAAAAATTTTAAAAATCCAAAAATATTCCAAGTCATCCAAACAATTTATTCAAGCCATAAAAAATTATTTTCGATTTTTTTTTCTTTTTTTTTATATCAACTTTCCAATATTTTCATTGCCGTCATTGTGAAGGACGGTCTTGAGTTCAAGCTTCAAATTGAGCTCTAAAAAATATTTTTTTGATGCTTTTAGTTTTTTGGGCATACATATAAGTTGTAGGCAAAGTCGTTTAAAAAACTGTAATGAATCTCCCATATGCGACACAATCGCTGACAAAAATTTGGATTTGGGATAATTTTTTCTATTTTCATGCAATTTTTTCTAATAATTTTGGGCGGAAATCTATTGGTTTACTGGCATTTTCTTACTTTAGCTATTCATTCTTCTATTTTGGTGTTTTTTTATAATTTTGATTTGAGATTATTATGCGGGCAATTTTGTGTTGCTCAATACTTAATGTAACCTTATCATTGGAAAGCTTTTGACGTTATAATCTATACTATTTATATAAAATTGCTTACATGGAAATAGTTTGTAACGCTTTAGCACAAAATGTAATTAACCGATTTCAGTAATTTATTTTTTAAAACAACAAATTTGTGCTAGAGAATGTTATCGCATACTTTTTTTTTAAAGCTAAACATCTTTTTTCTTAGGATTAAGTTTTTACCTCACTCAAAAATTGTCGTTTGATTTTTCGTTGTTTATTATTGTTTCTTTTTCTATTTTCTTCTCAATAATACAAAGTTCAAAGAACAAACTCTCTTTGAATTGTTTTTTGTTACTTTTAAAGAAAGAAGATAGAATGAGATGTAAACAGAGTAACTTCATTAGGAAAAAAAAAACAACGAGACGTACGCGTGCGAAGTCGCGGGTACTACTAGTTTCGAACGATTTTGAAATTTTTATTATTCTCAAACTAAAAGCTTTATTTGTATATGATTTTAGAAAAATAACCCAATTTTTGAAGATGCTCGATATCAAAATCAGGCAATTCTTTCGGTATTAAGTTTCTTAAATAAACTAAAAATATGGCATTTGTTTGTGCAATTTTTTGCTGTTTTCTTCTTAATCCAAAAATTCGTGTCGTCTAAATTTTTATATAACCACAAAAATCCTTTATACCAGCCACACCTCTCATATGCAGCATAGTTTTTTTTTTTGTGTTGCATAATTAGTTTTCATGCAATTTTTCGTTATAAAAGAAAATTTCTACATGCCGGACATAACTGCGGATCTGTTTCATTTGCATGAATTCTTTTTCTGCTATAAGAAAAATGAAAGCGGCAACATTTGTACATCAAGATTAAAGAAGAATCTGCAAGTAAAACGGAAATGAAATCAACTAGTTCTTGCGTTGTTTTCATTTAACCCTCATTATCCTTGCGCGTCCTTCAGAAAATCATTTATTTCCTTTTTGTTGTTATTATTTTCATGTTGTACGTATTTACATGTTTTTTTTGTTTCATGGATTATTTTTATTCGTTTTATACAAAAAAAAGTACAGCAAAAAAACTTAACAAAAAACAATGGATATTTGGGTATATGAACTTGAGTGGAAATCTTTTGCCTCTTGATTTTTTTGTCTTTTGTTTCGTGACCTACACTATGCCAGTTATATTCAATTTTTGCGCCTACTACTTATTTTCACCGCAAAAAAAAAAAAAAAAATTCGGAGTAAAGAAATATTAAATGCCACGGCGTGTCATGCTCGGCATTATTTTTGATGACTCACAATAGACCGATTTACGAAAAACGAACCCACCAAGAACATGGCATAAAAAAATAAAAAATACTAAATAAAAGCAATAAACATAAAACGATAAAAGTTATAAAAATAAACCATGAACTGTATAGTTGATGTGTGCGTGTATGTGCTAGCGTGTGTGTGTGTGCACAACAATTCGACATATTTGTCATTTGGTTGTCACAACAAAAATCAGAAACCAATGAATATGCGACTTATGCAAAAACGTGCAAATCATCAGCTTTATTTCGCTCCACGTTATCTTTATTTATCCGAAAGTAAAAACACTTAACAGACTTTAAGCAATAAAGCTTAAATATTTTCAGATAAAGTGATTATCTTAGTTGAACGTTAATAATATTTGTAAGGAAGAAACTTTTAATTCTTTCCTGAATCAACTTTTCTTAAACGAATCAAATAATCGCCCATAAAAATTTCTTTGAAGAGAAAAGCAGACTCAAATCATTATCTTTTATCCTTTATACAAAAAAAAAATAAATTTCTAAGAATTGTCTAACTTTGCCCGTTGGAACCATTATCCCTAATTTATTTGGAGGAACTTTTAATTTTCTTGGACGACTTTACCTCAGCCCTAAAAGATAAATCAAAAAGGAGATCCTTCGGAGCTTAAATTGTGTATCAGTTTTCAATAAAATTTCTACTTTTTATACCCTACATCGAGGGTATATTCACTTAGTCCCTCCGTTTGTAACATATAGAAGGAGGCGTGACTGGTATAGAAAAGTATATATATTCTTGATCAGCGTCACCTTCTGAGTTAATTTTGCGGAAAACCAATTAAGCTAATTGAATGAAACTTTCACACACAGGTTACAGGACACGCCTACCGCCAGGCCCATTTTGAAAATTGATGCAGTGATTTTGATGAAAATTGGTGATTTGATGAACATGTGAACAATATTAGGACTAGGCTAGGTTTCAAGTTTTCAAAGCTTCCTATAGGGGCGTGGCACAGCCCTAAATTTTAACCTTTATAGACACCATATCTCGTAAGCCGTGCAAGATATTGTGATGAAATTTGGTAAACGGGTACGTTTCGAATATATCTTGAATTGTGATAAAAGTGGGCGAAATCGTAAAAGTGGGCGAAATCGTAAAAGTGGGCGTTGCTCTTTTCAACAGTTAAAAATTTTAATTAAATATATCTCAAAAGTGGCTTAAACGCTTTTGAAAAAAATTTTAGAGATAATGCCACTGAAAGCAGTCATCAACACAAGCTCTGCCACTTTACTGAAAAAACTCGATGACGGGCGTGGCACAGCCCACAGTATTTATAAATGTTATGTTTAGAGAACTAACAGCGTAATTGTTATGAAATGTAATGGGGCAGATATACTTGCTAGAAGGTATGTTTTTGCAAAAATTTGGCTCAATTGACCATGTGGGCGTGGCACTTTCCATACAAGCAAAAACCATTTACTGTTTTAGATAGTGTGATATGAGAGTTATCTTAATAAAATTTGGCTTTGAGGTGTCGGCTGCTGTGGGCTTTGAAATTAAATGAGAATTGACGAGATTGCATTAGTGGGCGTGGCACCTCCTATAATACCATAAAGTTGCAATCGCTATATTAATTGAACTATTGCAACAATTGGTATGAAATTCAATTTAGGTGGCTTACTTGCTAAGAGGTATACCTGAATCGAAAGTGGGCAAAATAGCACGAGTGGGCGTGGCACTCCCCATACAAGCAAAATACCTTAAGTGGCATATCTTTCGAAATATGTGACCAATCAGACTAAAATTTGGTGAAAGAGTGTTGCTTATAAAAAGCTATTTATGGATTAAAATCAGACTATATTACACCAGTGGGTGTGTAACCGCCCTAAATTTTAAGACTAATTACGGCATATATCGCAAACTATGCAACCTATTGGGCTAAGATTTGGTATGTAGATGTCAGTGACGAATATAATTTAGTAACCCAAAAGTAGGCGGAATTGGAGAAGTGGGCGTTGCACATTTAAATTTCTTAATTCTTATTCGATTTTTATCAATATTTTCCATATTCTTTTGACTTTATCAATCTTTTAACTTTTTCCAATATATCCCATATGTAGTCGTTTGACTTTTTCAACCTCTTTCATTTTTATTCATTTCTTCTTTATTTTTAAGACTTTTTCAGCGATTTTGAATGTTTTTATCATTTCTTAACCTCTTTCAACTTTCTTGGACATTTTCATATTATATCGACATTTTTCAACATTTTCCATAATTTTTCGACATTTTGAATTTCTTTCAACTTTCTTCAATGGTTTCTATATTTTATATTTTTTCAGTTTGTTACAACTGTTTCAACACTTTTCTTCCCCAACACCTTTTAACATTTCACAATTTTTTCGACTTATTCAACCTCTTCAACGTCTTTTAACACTTATTTAAAAAGGACTTTCAGTGCAGTGTAGGGTATGTGAGTTTCGGCCTGGCCGAAGATAACACCTTAACTTGTTACTTCTTATATTTGAGAAACTGCAATGCTGATTATTTCTATTACTTCTGCCAGTAGTAATTATATATCTGCTAATCCAACAAGAAATTCCACACAAATTTTGTATGCAAATAAGCGAGAATCCTTTAAATTGAAATAGTGAAATAAAATCACGTGGGAAGTTATTATTCTGTTTGTCTACAACATCCTGGATGTGCTTGTAAAACTTGCTACGATTTTCTTCTACTTTGTATTGTTTACGAGCAGCAGCATTATGTATAGTATGTCTTAAGCATTAACCCATTTATTTTTATAATCGAGTGCTGTGCGCTCTCCTTGTGGTGGCTCATTAGCTTGTTTTTAGCCCGCAGCTACTGTTGCTGTCATTGCCATTACCCTTTGTACTCCAATGTCATTAATATTTAACAAGAAAAACACATTAATTTGTCTTCATTATATAATTCAAATTAGAAATTTTCACGTCAGCATGCTTAAGGAGCTTATCGTAAGCGTGGTTCTATGTATGCGAACTCTTGAGACTAATATCTTAAGGGTAATTGTGACATGGGTTTGTCATTTTCGTGAAAATATGTGTGACAACCTATGTTATTTGCTAATTGTGTTGTTTTTGACAGATGTGCTGAGTATATTGGCTTAAATAACGTAAATGCATTGCACCTTAAAAAGATTGACATATCAAATTTAAATTTGCGTTATTGAAATGTTGCCATAATGAAATTTAGCTCAAATGTAGGCAATAATTTTGATTTAAACTTTTCTCTGTATTAATATAAATTCAAATGCCTATGAAATCATGTGTGCATTGGAAATTTAATTATTTTACATCCTTGTAATTTCCTATGAGTTTATGCCTCAGTTGCTCCCTAATAGTTATTGACTTTGGATAGGGTATTCTATCATTTATTCTCTACCTACGCTTTGCTATCGACACATTCTTTATATGGTACATTCCCATCGTATGAATGTCATTCATTGAATGTTTCCTAATTAAATAATTAAATTTTTGAAGTGCGTTGACAGCAGCACATTTGATTGATGAGCATAATTTTGCCATCACTTCATTTAATTAGAAAGTTGTCGAAACTTTAATGCTAAGGCCGGATGTCGTCAAAGGATAATTGATCATTATGAAAACACATTTACAGCAGGAAGGAAGTCCTAAGCAAATGCCAGAGATGCTTAGGTTGAAATTGTTTTGATTATTGATGAAAGTTTAAATGAAATTTCTTATGAAAAATAATTTAAATATCAATCAATAAATGCTTAAGCATTGTGTTTGTACCAATTTATGATTGAGCTTTAATTTAAAAGATGTTTTAGCATATGATAAAAACATGTTGCTTATAAATGTAATGTTTAAATAAGAATTCTTTAGTTAAAAAAATGTCGATAGATCACAACTGGCAACAAATTATACGCGTATGCATATGAGCCCAAGACATAACAGGCGTCAACTGTATGGATCCTTCAGGACAAGCCAAATTGAACAAAAGTTAGTAGCGCTCAAAGCACTTCCAAGCAAAAGGTCACCTATTTCTTTCGAAAAACCAGTCTAGATTTTATTTTTTTCAATAGTAGACAGTGCCACGCATCTAACAAGAAAATATCTTTCCACGAATATACTAATCACAGATTTTTATGAAATTTTGTCTGGAGATAGATTGAATCCTATGGAAGGGTATTACTCTATTTAGTGAATGTGGTATCGTCTTTAATGGGAAAAAAGCTGTCATAGTCTTCAACGATATTTATGAAATTTTGTGCAGAGTTATATTGATTTCTGAGGAAAGAACTTTTTTTTTTTGGAAGAGCAGTGTCCTAACAGAAAATACGCTTGTACTGATACATTCTGTGCAGAGATAGATCGAACTTTGAGGAAAGGCAGGTGTTTTTAATGTTCAGTACCATACAACCGCCAGAAATATGTTTCCAAAGCTCATTTTGATGGTTGAATTTCAACAGTAGGAAAATTATAGATTTATTAAATAATCTCAGTCCTAATTTGATGATAAGATTTATTTTTAAAAGAATTTTCGGCTTAGGGCATTGAAAAATTCCTTAAGTCGATGAGATTTTTGTCGGATAATCGTTACTTGGTCTGTTTTGAGAATTTTAAGTGTCCATATTTTTAGGAGTTGTACAAAAACACATCTGGCTTTGATATTTTTGCTGATACATCTTCTGTTGATATTATTTTAGTTTTTGAAGTGGTTCAACTGTGTCTGCTTGAATCCTGAGTCGTAAAAGGTTTGCTTAAATGTCGGATGAATTTTTTGACAACAGTGCGATATCGTCGACATAAGCCAGAAAACAAAAAATTCTTTTACATTTTTATGATTCCCAGTAAGAAGAGTACGATTCACCACATCGCCTAGTTTACATTTTTTGTATGGAAAAATCGAATTTTGGGACTAAGCATTATCTATAACAAAAAAACTGAAATTTTTTAACGTCAAATTTTTTGCAAGAACGCAATCTTTATTTTTCAAGCAAATTCAGCTATCCATTGTGTGTGAAGAAAAAAAAGTTACGAGCTAAAAATACTTTTTTTTTAGTTAAAAAGGACCTTCGGGAGAATAAAAAGATATCGTTTTTAAGTGTCCTTCTAACTTTTGAGTCGGTGTCTGGCTGACTTTATTTTTCTTCATACAAATCGACCCAGTCTAATATACATACTCTAATGAAAAAGATAGTGATACATTTTTCGAACAAGCAATTCTTCACGTAACGTTTTTATTTCGCAGTGTTTGCGTAAAACAAGTTTTCTAAACATCTTTTGATTTCTTTGAAGTCACTTTGAGCGAAATAATATCAAATATTTATTTATTTATTCTTTTAGCAAAAGTAATAAATTACAAATACTAAAAGGAACAGTACTAGCTGCCAGAAAATTAAATATAAATTATATTTTAAAATAATAGTGAACATAAATACGAATTTATTTACATATTTGTTTTTCATTTTCAGATTGCCAACAACTAAATATTAATTAGGTAAGTTACAATAACACAGATGAAATTGGCAATTAAATGTGCAAATAGTTTTAGTGTCAAATGTATTGAAGTGCAATCAATTAATTAGAACCAATTAGTGAAAATTTGATATTTTGAAATATTTATTCATATTGGTTAAATCTTTGCAAAACAGTCAGTCACAAATAAATCACACAGGCAACATAAATAGGCAGTTAGTTAACTTTGCTGGTGTTGAAAACTATCAACATCAAAATGCTGGTGGAAAATTGATACAACGTACAATGCGTAGGTGTGAATTGATAAATGAGCTGGACATAAAAGCATTTAAAATGAAAATAAAGTTCATAAGCAATTTGACGCTTGTATTCATAGAATGGTTTTTGATAGACGACGAAAATTGATTAATCATATACGTTAAATCAGCGATGGGCAAAATAGGAAACATGAGCCAATTTTAGCTCATTAAAACAAACACGTCGTTTATCTTAAGAAAAATAACCAAAACAAAATACACATGCACTCACTCAGAAAAAAACAAAAAGCAAAAGCTAGCGAACAAGAAAACAACAATGCGCACATTGAGGACAGCTTTTCTCGTTTCGTTTGATCAGTGTACTTTTATTTTTACACTAATGTTGTTCTTGTTGGATTCTTGGAATTGGCATTTGGTTTATTGCAGCATTTTGCTTTTGCTATCGAGATCGAATTTGGGTGGAGTGTTTGTTTGTTGTTGTAGTTGTTGTTTTTTGCTTTTGTTATAAGTAGGTCCTGCTTACAGCATCTTGTCCACCTATGGTTTAATTCAATTTCCAATATAAACTGGTTGTGCTATAGCAAAAGTTGAAATATTTTCTTTTGCAATACGGCACATCATAGCACAAGTCGAGCATATTACAGCACAACATCAAATGTTTGAAATATCGAAAAATGCTGAGCTAACTTCACACTCAAAAAATGTTTTTGCTCATAAAGGTCCAAATTCCAGGAATCATTTTATATCCTTTACGGCACATGGCAGCACATCCTGAGCACATTGCAGCACAAGGTTTATTTTTTATAAATATGAAAAATTCTGGGCCAACTTCACACTAAAAAAGTACTTTGCTCATAAAAATTTAATCCTACGAACGATTTTTTTTTTAAAAATACGGCACATCATAGCACAAGTCGGACACATTGCAGCTCAAGTCTTATTTTTTAAGAAATTGACAAATGCTGGGCCAACTTCACAGACTTCATTTACGGCACATGGCAGCACATCCTGAGCACATTACAGTACAAGGTTTCTTTTTTATAAATATGAAAGATTCTGCGCCAACTTCACACTAAAAAAGTATTTTGCTCATAAAAATTGAATCCTACGAACGATTTTTTTTTAAAAATACGGCACATCATAGCACAAGTCGGGCACATTGCAGCACAAGTCTTATTTTTTAAGAAATCGACAAATGCTGGGCCAACTTCACAGACTTGATTTCAGGGAACTCGGATACTTAGATTACTTAGAAAAAAAATAAAGAGCAGCCTGCAATTCAAAGTACGCAGTAAAAGGGGCCAAAAAGAAGTGCATACTGTGCTCCCAAAAGACGTGCGGTTGGTCACTTTAGATATGCCTGATTTAAGAGAGTGCCACTGTGGCTAAGAAACAATATTTCAATAAGCACATTTAATTCTCAAATTCATCAATAATGATAAATATTATAAAATTTATTTTGTACATAAAAAAAGTCCTTAAATTTGGCACATTTTTGTAAGCGCTTTGTTAACATAAAAATCAAATTCTACGCACACCATGAAGCATTTCAGGAAAGTAATTAATATTTAATAGCTCTTCAGTTTGTAACTGTAAACGATGGGCCGAAAGAAAGAAGAGTCACATATTCACAGAACACAAAAACAAGTTAATTAGCCAGCAACCTGGAAAACCTGTTTCGAAAACTTCCGCCATTCCCTTCCCCTAGGCGTCGTACCATAAAACATCCGTAGTAAAACCGTAGATCTGTGAATATGTTTTTTATAATGGCAGCAGCTCAGCAGAAGAAGCTTTAAATTCGGCATTAAAATTTAACAACATTTTTCATGCAGGTGAGAGGAACTCATAGGAATGGAGGAGAGCTCAGATAGAGGGAAGGAAACTGCTGATGTTGGTCATTATCCTGCGTTATTTTTATTTGTTCTTTTTTTTCGTGGTTGTTTTTGTGGTTTTTTGCGTTTTTAATGTGTTCGTGCACAGTGCTGTTTAGCTTGTGTGTTTTTTCTATGTGTTTGTGCGTGTGTTTGCGTTTAAATGAGCGGTGGTTAAGAGTTTTTTTTTGCCTTCAGTTTGTTTTGTTTTTTTTTTTTCTTTATTTTAAAATTAAATTAAGTGTGAACAATTTTTATAAAAAATAAAACTTAACAGATAAGAAAAACCAAAATAAAAAAAAAACAACTTTCGTTTATTATGGTATTTACTGTAGACTGCAGCAAAGTTTATTTTTTGCGGTAGCAGTGCTAATTAAGCAATAAGCTTTTGTTTCTTTTTTTTTGCCATTCTTTTAGACGCTCATTTGAGTTTATTTACTTTAAATGAAAGTATTAGAATTATTATTATATGAAACAATAAAATTATTACCAATTTAAAGAGAAAAACAATTTGTCATGGATCAAAACACTGCTTGAGATATGACTTCGTTTGAATTTTTCCTGTAAAGCTTTGCAAAGGATCGTTAATAATCCTCAAACTCAAGAGCAAATGAAAACCAACATTCGTGAAGGTGTTACTGTGTAACAGCCTAAGTTGTTCGGAAATTTATCGAAAACTAACTGAAAAGCATTGATTTCTGCAGAAGGTTTCGTTGCGGACATTTAAATAACGTTGCATTTCATACATAATGACAAGATCCAAACAATATAGTGATATAAAAATTTAATAGAATTCTAAGTGCTCTGAGTTTTTATACTCTACACCAAGGGTATATTCACTTTGTCCTTCCGTTTGCAACACATAGAAGGAGGCGTGTCAGGTATAGAAAAAATGTATATATTCTTGATTAACGTCACCACCTGAGTTGATTTAGCGATGTCCGTCTGTCTGTCTGTCTGTCTGTTTAAATCAGGTTTACGGGAAAACCAAGAAAGCTATTTGAATGAAACTTTCACAAGCAGGTCACACCTTCTTGCAGGCATCTTGCTATTGAAAATGGATGAAATTGGTTAACGGACACGCCTTCCGCTCATGCTCAATGTAAATTTTCCCAAGTCCATTTTGAAAAATGTTGCAGCGATTTTGATGAAACTTTGTGATTTGATGCACATGGGAACTAGATTAGGATTAGGCATTGTGTCAAGTTTACAAAGCTTCCTACAGGGGCGTGGCACATCCCTAAATTTTAACTTTTATACCACTATATCTCGTAAGCCGTGCAAGATATTGTGATGAAATTTGCTAAGCGGATACATATCAAATATATCTTGAATTGTGGTAAAAGTGGGCGGAATCGTAAAAGTGGGCGTGACTCTTTTCATCAGTTAAAAATTTTGATTCCATATATCTCAAAAGTGGCTCAAACGATTTTCATAAAAAAATTTTCCGGCTGCTATGGGCTTTGAAATTAAATGAGAATTGTCGAAATTTCTGTAGTGGGCGTGGCACCTCCTATATTACCATAAAGTTGCAATCATTGCAACAATTGGTATGAAATTTAATTTAGGTGGTTAACTTGCTATAAGGTATACCTGAATCAAATTTTGGCGAAATAGCACGAGTGGGCGTGGCACTCCTCATACAAGTAAAATACTTCAAGTGGCATATCTTTCGAAATATTTTATCAATCAGACTAAAATTTGGTGAAAGAGTGTTGCTTATAAAAAGCTATTTCTGGATAAAAATCGGTATATAATACACAAGTGGGTGTGTTACCGCCCTACATTTTAAGACTAATTACGGTATATATCGCAAATTATACAACCTATTGGGTTAAGGTTTGGTATGTGGATGTCAATGACGAATATAATTTAGTAACCCAAAGGTAGGCGGAATTGGAGAAGTAGGCGTGGCACATTTAAATTTCTTAGTTATTATTCGATTTTTTTCAATATTTTCCATATTCTTTTGACTTTTAACAACCTTTTAACTTTTTCCAATATATCCCATATGTATTCGTTTGACTTTTTCAACCTCTTTCATTTTTCTTGATTATTTTCTTAATTTTTAAGACTTTTTAAGCGATTTTGAATTCTTTTATCATTTCTTACAACTCTTTCTTTAAACTGTTTTGGACATTTTCATATTATTTCGACATTTGCCAACATTTTTCATATTTTTATGACATTTTCAATTTCTTTCATTTTTCTTCAATGGTTTCGATATTTTATCGACTTTTTCAGTATTTTACAACTGTTTTCACATTTTTTATCCCCTAAACCTTTTTACATTACACTTTTTTTTCGACTTATTCGACTTATTCAACGTCTTTTAACATTTATTCAAAAGGGACTTTCAGAGCGATTAGTTTTACATTCTGAAGCATAAATCGGATTTCTGTATTTGAGTGAGATCAAATCGAGTTATTTATTCTGAACAGGATTTTGTCCAAGTCTTTCACTAAAAAAGTTTTTGACGACAGTCTCTCCAAGCCTTTGATCAAAAACAAATCATTTTTCTCTCAATCATTATTGCATTCAAGACTTGAGTTACTTATTGTCCCTTCTCTGAATTCAGGACTCCCAAATATGTGTTGCGTCTTACAGATGAGCAATTTACTGTCGTCTTTGACAACCTCCTTGAGAATAAATGTTCAAAAGATCTATAATTTCTAATTGTTTTTTAGAAAAGTGAATCACAATTCCGTGCAATAACTAACACTCTTGTTAAACAGCGAATAAATTGAATTATTTTCGAAAGAAGCGTACGCTATATTGCATTAAAGAATACATTTTTATTTTATACTTGCAAGAAAATTTACATTTCAATCGTGGTTGCAACACTCAACCCGACCAGACTGCTGGAATTTAACCAAACTCATTCTCGCCGACGTCCTTTGCTTGGTCTCTGTAGCGTCGCTGTGCTAATAGAATGTTCCTCATTGCAGCATATAAACGGCTGCAGCAGCAGCAGACAGCTTCGATGATCCTGCAAAAATATTTGCCTATCATGTGGCTCATCGTAGTCATCGTTGTCGTGCAGCTCGACGACTTTTTGAGCTCAATTCATAATTCACTAAACTAATTAAATTTTATTGCATTTCACTGTTTTGCATGCTAAGCAAAGGACGAGAAATGAAGCGCCTTTTGATGCAATGCAATTTAGAATATTTGCTTATTTTTCTTTGCTTTTACAACATTTTTTTTTTTTTTTTGCAAAAGAAATTATTGCATAGAAATTTAGCAACCTTTTTTTTTTAGCAGAAATGGCAATTTATTTTACAAAATTTATTTTTAATGCTAAAGGATATTAGAAATATAATATAAATAATGAGATTTAAGTGCTGGAAAAAATGAGTTTTTTATAATATAATTTTCTTTTATACACACACAGTGTTACGTTTAGTTCAACTAAAAATTGTTCGTCCCTAAAGGACATTAATTCTTGTTGCTTTCTTGAATTCAAAAAAAAAAAAGTTTTGCAAAATTGGCATAAATCACCAACCAATCATTTATCGATATTTTTTTTACATAAATCGTATCAAATTGTACTACGTTTAGATAGCCAATAACTCAATTTCACGCTTAACGATTTTAACGAATTTCTTTTATATTTCACTTTTTTTTTGTAATGCTAAGTCAACTTCAATAAATAAAGCCTGATGTCAACACGTCTATTATAAAGTTTTCACATCCGGTCGACTCAGTAAAAAAAAAAAAAAAAAAAAAATTTGTTAGCTGTCGTTTAGGCAGACCAGTGATGTTGGGAATTGCTACGTTAACTTTGTTTAAACTTTGTTGCGGTTTTTTGCTTTCAGTCAAAAAGGAAAAAAAAGCACAACCTGGTCAGAAAAATCGCAAATAAAGAAAAATAAACTCAACATATCGAAACAACGGAAATGATTCGCTTCATTTGATTGTGACCACAAAAACGAAGTTGGCTACATTGCATTCATCTGAGGCCATGCATTTAAGTTGTTTTGGCAGAGATTTCGATACCTAAAATAGTAAAAAGTTTTGTATCAGTTGCTTCAAATGGACTTGCAGGTTATATTACTAAGCATTACAAAATGGAGTTTTTAATTGGAAATTTCAGTATTCTATTCCATTCTCAGAAAAATCTAAATATACCGTCATAGCAAAACAAAATATCTTCTAACAGTAATTTTGTACAATTTATGAGTTATATTCTGACAGATAAAAGAATTTGGGAATTATTTTTTTATTCGAAAATCTGAATTATGGCTGTTGAAAATGTCCCGCAACCTTACAGCATATTTCTGGCTAGAACAATATTTTAAAGAAACCTGCGGCTATTGTCTTAGCAGGAATGAACTAAATTTTCTTAGGAGATTTTCCTATTAAAACAAAGATTTCGAAAAACTTTTTATAGCTACGGAAATTTCCAAATAGGCCAGTGAATAGTCATTTAAGACAGAGAAAAGGTAAACATTTTGCGATGCAAAAAATATTGTAGATATCACAGGAATTTCGTGTGAATTTTCTTAAGAAAGTAATTTTTTTTTCGGAAATTTTTTTTTGTGGGGGCTTATCTTATTACAATTCATGGATCCGTTCGGTATGTAAAGTTTCAGAAACAATGCGTAACGTAGCAGAAATATTTCATTTGAAATATTGCTAACCGAACGTAACAGAAATCTTTCTAGCATATTTCAAATGTAATCATTTAAAGTTGTTTTGAAATTCCAGATTCAGCGTTCCCCTAAATTTTCAATTGAAATCTTTCTAACACGTCACATACTAAATCTTTAACAAGTAAGCATTCTGATATATTTCTGAAAGGTTACAGATGAAATGTTAACTGAATTTTTCTATTAAAATCTAAATAATGTCTTATAATTTTATGTTAAATATTGTGTATTGTCATTAATAAATTAAGAAACATCACAAGAAAATAACTGCATTTTAGATGCCTACGTAAGTAATAAATAAAAAAAAAATCTGAGGACCGATGACGCAATAAAATACCAGAATAAATGCGACAGAATGAGAAATAACAGAATTTCTATAGCAAACATTTATAACATTGCAGAAAGCTTTATGTAATGGAAATGAAAGGTTTCAGAAACATTACTTAAAATTTGTAAGATTTCATCTGAAAAATATCTGAAAAAATTACGAAATGTTACATACCGTATGGAGAGCTAGATGTAGTTAATCGATATGGGCTTGAGCCACCAAATAAGCCTTTGCAAATATAACAAGAAACAGTTACGTATCAATGAAACTTTGTTCCACTGACTCTTCAAAATATTTCCATTATTTATTACTTGCATTCCACATAAATTATAGCTTAAGCTACAAACATTTATTATCATTTTATTGAAAATAATTATTTGTATCTTCTTGACCAAATTTGTACTCAAATTAACTCATTTTTTATCAGCACATTTCCCAATAAAATTTTGCTTTTAATCACCAAAGATTCTATTAAGAAGTCTCAGAAACTATTATCATTAAATAGAGCTAAATGACAAATTTGAAGTATTCAGAATTTTTTCAACTAAAATCAATATTTGTCCAATTACTAGTTTTAATTTTTAATACTCGAAATGTGAAAATACTACCATGAATGTGCACGGGCCTCGCTGGCTTACAGTCGATTTGTCTCTGCTCTTTTGTCCATTTAGCCTTGTGGTTGAGATGTCGCTGGCTCACACTGATTTTTTATCGCATTTATTTAACCAAATATTTCTTGTCAGTTGTGGACATAAGCTAAGAAGAGGTCTTCAGTGAAATTAAATATCCCCAGTTGATTTCAAAGCACCAGCATGATATTTGATGAAACTGGATAGTTTAAAGGGTCCCGCTCTGCAACAACCACTATATGTTTCGAAGTTCTGCTTGGCTTTAATATGATTTTCAATATCGCATAGAAATTTTTTCAGTGCCAAAAGTATCATTAATATCAATGATATGGAAAAAATCAAGTGACATGTACTGCACAGAAAATTTGCTACTTTTACAAATTGTGCAGGTTTGCAACTGAAGTTTAATTGTGGCTTGCCTCCGTATTTTCATGGTCTTAATTCGAAAAGAGCTCTGCCATTTGAAAGCACCACTTATATGCTACAAAATATATCGTGTATCAAAACTTTTGTATCAAAAACATCTAACATCTCTAGATAAGTCAAATGTATTGTATCCACTGATGGAACAAGATGGCCAGCACTAACTTACAGGTGCGCAATACGCTGCCAATATAGGTCTCGGTCTGGGTCTAGTCCACTCTATGTACTTACGTATGAGTAGTAGGTGGGAATGTGCAATGAAGCAAGAACTTATGCCAAAAGAAGGAAAAAAACAACTTGAGCAATAACAACAAAACCAACTGCTACCAAAATGAATGAACGAACGAAAACAACTAAACCGGAAGTGACGTACACAAATGCTTGTGGGCATGATTTTGACTTTTGCAACAAATTCTTCAAAACGAAAAAAAAAAACTAGAAAAACTTTATTTACAATTTACTTTTCAAATTTGTTTCTTTTTTTTTTAATTTTTTTGTTTGATTTGCAAAAATCATTCAAAAGGAACGAAACAAAGCAGAAACCATAGGAAATACCGGGGTTTTGTTGGTTGCAGCAGCACAGGACAGCAGCAGACCAAAGCGCGAAGTGTCAGCAGAAAAAAAACGACTGAAAACCACATTTGCACGTCGGAATGTTTTATACTTTCGCATTTCTATGTCTTGCTTTTTTTTGTTTTTATTGTGTTTGAGTCCTGTTATGCGGTAAATTTCTATCAAAGCGCCCCTTCCCAAACTCGCCTAAGCGAACGTGAGAAAGAGCGGAAATTGTGGTGGGAAATTTCATTTTTGCTGACTCTTGACGGGGTAGTTTTTTCATATTGCTAAAATTTAGTTAAAAGTCGAATCGATACTTTGATGTTTTTTTCGGTTCCTTGCGGTTGTTGAATCACGTAAAACAGAAGGAATTCCAATACAGTGCATAGTGTTCTCATAACGGCAACGTTGACAGGATTTCCGGTTGTTTAAATAAAATCAACATTGATTCGTCACTTACTGCTATACTTTTGCAATTTTTGCATTATTGTGCAATTGCTGCGACAACAATTTGATTGTGTCATACGCTGTTTTGAAGCAGCCAATTGTTGGGGAATATTGATATACTGATTTTTTTTTTTAACGAAAGCTAAAGTTTGAATTTCGTTTGCTTCAAAAATCAAAACTGTTTAGTAAAACCACTCTGTTTTCATTAAATTTCATTTAACTCAAGGACGCTACACTTTCTAAAAAACACAAAAAACTCGACTAACATATCACCCCAATTTGCTTGCACACAAAAGTTGACGCCCGCATAAACACTTCCATTAGAAGTTCAACGAAGCGCAACTGCACTAAAACAATCCATCAAACAGGTGCATTCTAAGCCCAACTTAACGCAACATAGCTCAATGTATGCGCATTTTGATACTGAAAACTGCAACTGCAACAGATAAAAAATACCATGCAGTAAAAACTCAAACAAAAGCAAAAACATCCCTACGTACGCATAAAAAATATTATCCATTCAAAAATCAACGAGGTGCAACCAAGAGTAAATTTTGCAACGCAAAAAAAAAAAACAAAAAAACAACAGCAATGAAACAACGAATGTCATCAACAACAACAACAACAACAACTACGACAACATAGCATAATAAAAAGGGGGAAAAAGAGCGGAAATCTACCAACAACCAAGTATAATCGGGTTCACCGAAATAGTTGCAACATAGCTTTAGCTTGTTTTGACTAATTGTTAAAAGCTGCAAACACATAACTTCCAACTCAAGTGGGCACATTGTTATGAAAACTTAAAAAAAAAAAAAAAATAGTGCCAAGCAAAAGTTAAGCGAGAGCTGTATACTTGGCATTCTGGTATATAGTATAACGCATTATTAAAAAGAAGAAATATATCATATGAAATATATTGTGAAAAAGTGACCTTTATTTAACTTTAGTACAAAGCTTGTGTTAGTAGACTATAGTAAAGGACACCTGATATTCCGCTAAACATTTTGTTTACAGCAATTTGTTGACAAACTTCTCGAGAATGTATTACCTTGTACAACGAAATAATGAGTTCCGGAAATACATTATTTCCCACCACCAACTTGATCAAATCTTAAGACTAAAATTTTCTTTTTTTTTAACTTAAATAGAGTTTTGAGTTCATTGTGTCCTATTGTACGTAAACTCTTTTGTTTCATTAAACAATGCATTTTTATTTCTTCTACAAATTTTTACCTGACATATATTTTTATTTGACGATTTTTTTTTTTTTTTGAGTTATTGTTCAAATCTCGTTTACACGCAGTTTCATCGTTCATTTCTCACAAACTAACCGCTAACTAGTTGGCAGGTCTTTGAAATCGTTTTCGAGATCGATAGAAATACCATACAGTTAACTTTTAGCTTTCGTAATAAACTTCCACAAAATCCGCTTATCAATTCTTGAGCTAAGAATTATATCACGGCGTTACAAAACAAAAAAAAAACAACTTGAATGGGAAATTATTTGGGAAAGAGATCTTGTTCTTTGAACTTTGAAGCCAAATACAAACGATACAAATCAGAAGAAAGAAAAAAAATTACAATAGCAACACAGAATTCAAGAAGCAGCATAAGCATAAGCAACGATAAAGCAAAATAACAATTTTTGTGTAAAACTATGGCAAGACTCAATCTTAAAAAAAAGTATATTTAAGTGTAAAAAAATAAAAACTAAATTATGTAATAACTTCCTCCAGCACAGATATGATAATTTAAAAAAGAAATCATTAAAATCGTTTCAGTATATTTTGTGCCAAAGCGTTACAAACCATTTTCATATGAGCAATTTTCTACAAATAGTATAGATGAAATCTTATGAACAAATTTCACTGAGTTCTGTTTTTAATTGCATATTTATTGGTTTTTTTTTTGGCATATATCAGCACTAAGTATGCCACTGATACCGATGAAAATACCGATATATCGTAATATTCCGATACGTCGTTATCGGCATTATTTATTTGCCGATACATACAAAAAGTAGTTTACTTATATCTTGTGTCTCAAAGAGTCAAAATCAATTTAAACATTTATCAACACTATTACATTCATAATGGATATCATATCAACTGGGTAAATGAACTGTCAAAACATTCTAAGAAAAAAAACCTTAAAACTAATGCAGATGTCAAAAAATCTACAATAATAAATGAATAAATAATGTGAACAAATTAATATTACACTACAACAAAGGAAAAAAAATTAAAAATAAATTTTTATGAATCGTCTTGGCCAAAACGCGTATCCTGGAATCTCTAATCGTCGCTAGATAATGACCCAATATAATGCAAATTCATGTTTCTTTTAACTCAAACTTCTATTAAAACTTGAATAAAGCCCACCGTGATATATGTTGAGAAAATCA
The DNA here is from genome assembly GCA_949775025.1 of Tricholauxania praeusta. Lineage (NCBI taxonomy): Eukaryota > Metazoa > Arthropoda > Insecta > Diptera > Lauxaniidae > Tricholauxania > Tricholauxania praeusta. Next base: position 14,499,520 of record OX459030.1, read on the forward strand.
TACGGTCTAACAAGTTAGCCGACAAAATAGTCCTCAACTCCAAAAGATCCAGTTTACTTATCATCTAAATTTTGTATAGAAAGAGGTTCAAATCCTTGTCGATATTGTGCGCAGTTATCGTCACTTCAGTAATTAAGCGAAAAGATTTGACTGGTCCGCAAAAGTCTCAGTAACAAAACAAATGACAAAAGTCAATCTACTCAGAAGAGTTCGGCCAGACGCAAAAAGTACATTGTGATATGTTAAGCCATCTTGTTGGAACCAGAAGTTTTTCAGGAATACAAATGCACACTTTTTCAGGCTATGCAAACAAACTGTTACAGTTTTTCTTAATTTTTCATTGAAATTTTTTTTAAATGTTGCACTCGCTGTATCTAGCAGCGATTTTTTTCTCTTTTTCCACAGCACAATATGTTTGTTTTCATCGCCCCCTTTTTTCATAAAATTCCATTCATGATGATGAACGCTTAATCAATTTATCGGCAGTATGACAAATTTTTAGTCATTCAAAGTATCGTTTTAATTGTTATGAGGATCCATGCTCCCGCAGGACATAAAGAACAAATAAATTCATATATTAAGGGAAACAAACATAATACTCGTATAATTTCCTATTTCATTAACCAAGAAATGTTCTTCGAACACAAAGCTGTGTAATTAATCAAAAAAGTTTGTAAAAAAATTAACTTAAAAATCAACTGGTACCACTACACAGCCCACACTGACCACTTGTAGCGTAACGCCGACTAAGTGGAAAAGTTTTTATTTATTTTGTTAAAGCTGCCATCAGCATAGGGGACAGGTGAGTGTATAGCCTTCATACAGGCATAAATATGATGGCACACACAAACTCGTGCTATGTGTTGAAGAAACGCGTGTTCGCATGTATGTGTATGTGTGTCTTTGCGGTTTTATTGCAGTTGTTTTAGTCATACATAGTTGTAGTTGTATTAAGTTGTATTTTTTCGAGCATTTTTAAACAATTTAAAACTTTTTCATATTCATTTTATTTTTCTGTTTATTTGCATTGCATTTTTTTTTTTGTTTTCATTTGTTTTCATTCATTTTTGTTCAAGTTTTGTTGCATTTACGCTAAGATGCAACAAAACGACGGCATAGCGCGCGCAACATCATGTTGCACTCCAAGTGGAATTAAGTTGGTTGAATTGTAGACAAATTTTGAAAGTAAAATCCAGGTCAGCGCGTTTGCCTCGCTCACTGGTTGGCTGGGTGAAGTTCTGTTTTGCGCTGCGCATTTTGAAATTAAGCAATTTGTATGTTATTTACACAAATGTGACATGAAATCCTTCCGATTGTAACGGATATATAAAAAAAAAGTTTTAAAAAAAAGAACGACAAAATGCAACTTCGTGTTGAATTACCTTCGTATGGAGAAGGTACATAGTTGGTATTTAATTATAATTAAATTAACGTAAGTGGGCTGCATAAAAAGCGGTAGCGGTGGTAACCTTGATGCCAAAATATGGAGTACGTTTATTTCGTTTTCGTTCAGCTTTCAGATTTAACGAGGGAATTTTTGTGTTGTAAAAAAACACACTAAGTGATGCTTGTAAGGATTCGTACGACGAGTAATTTGATCGTTAAGCTGTTAGCGCTGGGTTAGGTAGGCTTAGGGAACCTAGGCCCCATGCTCAAAGTAGCCTTCAATATGCTTTGTGGGAAAAGGAAGAACTTCTAAGAGCTAAGAAAGATATCCCAGCGTTACAAAACAAAAAATAAAAAAACTTGAATAGGGAATTTTTTGGAAAAGAGAGAACTCTGAAGCCAAACACAAACGGTACAAATACGAAGGAACATAAAATAACAATAACAACACAGAATTAAGAAAGTAGCATAAGCGTAAGCAACAAAAAAGCAAAATAGCAATTTCTGTATAAGACTATGGTAAGACTCGGTCTTTAAAAAAGGATATTTAACTTTAAAATAAATAAAAAAAACTATGCAATAACCTTCTTTAGCACAAAAATGATGTTTTAAAAAATAAATTATAAAAATCGGTTGAGTATATTTTGCGCCAAAGCGTTACAAACCATCTTCATGTAAGCAATTTTATATAAATAGTATATAGATGTTATCAAATGAAAAAAAAAATTCCCTGAACTTTGTTCTAAATTGCACACTTTCTGTTTTTTCTTATACACACTAAGTGATGGTTGTAAGGATTCGTGCGAGTAATTTGATCGTTAAGCTGTCAGGGCTGGGTTAGGGAACCTAGGCCCCCAGCTCAAAGTAGCCTTCATTATACTTTGTGGGAAACGGAAAATAAGGAATAGTTTCCAAAGAACATTTTTGGTGTCCAAAGTTCAATTGTAAGATCACTGAAAAAAATTAAAAACTGTTATAGTTCTTATACTGGACTAGAATAAATATCTTTATAAATACTAATATTTACCTTTTAAAAAAAATGTTTTTCTTACGATTTAAAACAAAAATTATTTTCAAGAAACTACAAACCGCTAGAGTAACCCTAACTCTTAGCAGCATACAAAGTTGAAAGCATAAAAATAATGAAATTTATAATTAATTTTTATTTAATGTGTACTCTACTTTGACGCTTTGCTTACGTTTCGTTCTACTTTTTGGTCCTTAACTGCGTCGTCGTCTGCAGTTATTTTTGTTTTTAGTAAATAAATTTATTTTTTATTTTTGAATTTTTATTTTTGAACAGTCAAAAGCTGTTGAACTCACAATTAACGTTGGCGTTAAAGCAACGACTGGTGATGACTGGCAACTGGTTGATTTTGAACCAATTATGTGCGCTGCCTTAAAAAATGAGGTTGCTTCGACTATACCTACTGAAGTAACTAACTTTGTGGGTGGTTTGCAGCCGTTTTTATAGTTGACAAAATTCTTCCAGGTAAAATTCTATTGAAAAGAAGTGAAGCCTTTTAGACAAATTAAAATTGAAATAAAAAGAAAATTAATGAAAAATAAATTCCAATGAAAATAATTTAAAATGGTCGTAAGTTTTTCACGTTAAAAAAAAAAAATTTAAAAATGAAATCTTAAAGCCGAGTTCAGCTAACGCAAGAATAAATTTATTGCAAAACTTCTTAAGCCTTGAAATAATATATTCCAAAATATATTATGGAGTTTGATGTGGAATTCGTATATAAACATCAAAGCTGTAAATGAATGCATTCATTTTCAATTTTAACTCATGAGAAATGCCGCATTCAGAGTGCAGCTATTTAAAAATGAAGTCACCTGTAGACTTCAATGCCATAAGTTTGCAGCCTTTTGTATCACAAATGAATGCAATTATTTTGGTGACATCACATTTTTGATTAGAATCATGATTGGAAGAATTTTGATTGCATTGAAGTCACCTCAAATCACTTTTAATTCTTTGCAATCACTTGAAGTCGCTGCAATCACTTGAAGTCGCTGTAATCACTTGAAGTCGCTGCAATCATTTGAAGTCATTGATGATGTGGGCAATTTATACATTAAAATTATAGATCATATACATATGTATATACATACATTCATACAAACATATGTTCACACATCCACTTTAATATATATGTTTAGGAGATATATGTGTAGATTTTCGAGTTAATTCAGAGCAGATGACTTCAAGTGTCTTCAGTGTCTTCAAGTGATTGCAGCGACTTCAAATGATTGCAGCGACTTCAAGTGATTGCAGTGACTTCAAGTGATTGCAGCGACCTCAAGTGATTGCAAAGAATTAAAATTGATTTGAGGTGACTTCAATGCAATCAAAATTCTTCCAATCATGATTCCAATCAAAAAATGTGACGTCACCAAAATAATTGCATTCTTTTGTGATAGAAAAGGCTGCAAACTTATGGCATTGAAGTCTACAGTTGACTTCATTTTTAAATAGCTGCACTCTGAATGCTGTATTTTGGCAGTGACTTCAATTGATTTCAATTGCAAATGAATGCACTCTTTCACAGCTCTGATAAGTGTATAATAGTTGAAAAATATAAGCTTCGAAATAAGACGCATGCTTTTATTTTTTTACAAAATCACGAGTTTTTATTTTTTTTTTACACAAAATCTCACATTATTTATTTCTATCATTCACCATACATTAAGTGTTGTATTTCCTCTAACGATTAACCCTTTAGCCATAAGAAATACTACCACACACACCTAACAAAAATGCAAAAAAAAACTACTTTCATCAACAATCAGGATAAACAGGATAACTACAATAAACCATGTTAGCATAAGCGTAGAAGAGCGCAATTTATTATGCCCATAACAACAGCTAAACAACACTTAATAAACATTGTAAATGCGCACAAAATAACGCTTATAAGCAGCTGTTCAACCCTGAAATGCTGGAAAAGCGCAAGGCGGGAGGAAATGCTACTTAATAGTGTTACACTACTACTACTGCTTACTACTTTTCGTATTTATGTAGGTAACTTCAGTTGGTTTAGTTGTAGGAGTTATGCAAATACAAGCTAAATCAGCAGTAGACAAGGAAGGAATAAAACCCAAAAAATGGAAGAAACGAAGAAAAAAAAAACAGTAAGCGATACGATAGAAAAGCAGCGCATAAAAAACGAATAAACAAAGAAAAGTATTATAAAAAAAAAGGGCTAAGGATTAAGGTTGCAAATTGTTCGATGTTGCACGGAAACAGAACAAGCTGCCAAGTTGACATTAATGGAAATTTTCTTTGTTTTCCATACTCATTTTTTTTTTAGGTTAAACAAGGGCGGCAAGTGCAGCCAACTTTGCAAATAAAAAAAGTGAAGAAGTAGCTAGAGTACATAAACAATAACAACTATAAAAGTAGAGAAGAGAAAATAAAAGTGCCATGGATGGTACCGCTAATGTGGGTCAGTTGTTAAGAGTAAAGTTGTTACTGCCGTTTATTGGCGTACAAACTTTAAAATTTATTAAAATTATGAAAATAAGTGAACTTGCGTCACGAAAGCAGCGTTAAATTAACATTTATTAGCAAAGGGATTATGGATCGTCATAAAAATTGACTTTATTATGATGGAATGTGTTTGAATTCAAGAGCAGAGTAACAGAAACGATGCTAAAGGTCATTGTTTGGTATTTTTTATATTAATTTTTTTTTAATTTTGTTGCAGATCTTCTAACGATTTTGTTGGTTTTAGACACAAAATTTCAAAGGAATATGACAGTATAGTCTTTTGTTTGCAATTGGAATTCTATTGAAGCTACTTAATCAACGACTCCTAGATTTTAATATTGATATCATTCGTTCCTACGGAACTCTTTCAGTTATTTGTGTGCTTAAACTTTTTTGGAACTTAATTTATGAGATAATTATAACATTAAAATGAGAAAGCTGATGCATGTGCCAAAATAGAACAGAACAACCGGAGAATATTAGTCCTTAGAATACCAGTGGCGGAATTTCGCTATCGGATATGAGGCATAGCTAAGAAACAAATGAATAGAAGGTGAAACCTTACCGCCGGATGCAGAATGTCTCAAAACATGTGGCCTTAACTGAACTGAGGGACACAATATTTCTTAAGAGTCAGCAGTGGAGAGTTAAGAACTCTTGTAGGCATATTGATGGGGCAATGTGTGTTCGTGATTAAATTTTTTGTCTTGTGAACCACACCGAAGTTCACGTTTTTTTCACTGCGAAACTGTCCAACTTTTGTGAGCTTTCGCAAACTCGAGTCAGGTCTTTCGATATTTTTTCGTAAGCTAGATCGGATGACAAAAAAGGTCTAAAAGAAGATAGCACTAGATTAATTCAAAAAGTTAATTGCTTCGATGATAAAAGCAAAGCTCCAATAGCAAATATAGGTTTTCTAACAAAATATCACACGAAATTTTAAGATTATTATATATTTATATTAACAACTTTTGTAAATGTTCCTAATTGTACAATTATCCTTGTTCATAAGTGATGAATTACTTTTGATTTAGGATATATTTCCCTTCGTTATTGGATTTTGTTACATGTCGTTAATCGGGAATGTAACACGGTTAATGACGTGGGGTGTGAAATACCCCAAACTATGTTTTGTCAAGTATGGCTATGAAATTTTTTTTTAATTTATTTTGACGTTTCATATTAGGTATTAAACTAATTTACATAAATAGTCAGCAAAAAATATGTAAGGAAATGAATTTTATTCGAAAAGTTCGTAGCGCACTTATTAAGGCCAAGTAAAAGTAACAGTTTGGAAAAATTCAGATTACTGAATACAATTAAACATTTTCAATAAAGCCTTAGTTTTTATACATTAAAGCAAACAAAGTGATAATTTTATAAGAAAATTTATTAGTAAAAGTATAGATTAAATTATATTTAACTTGATTAATCTACTTAGAGTTTGCGCAGTTTTTGCAGTACAATTTTGCATGTTTGACTCAAATGAACTGATTCAAATCAGCGGAAGTATTTTGTATTTTCTTATCTTTGTTCCGGGACACTCATAACATCTACTGCTGTATTCTGATTGCCCTATTTTTTAGTTACTCAAACAATTTTTCATAGCATTTACCCATTACAGGGGCATCACAACGAAATGTTTCAAGGGGAAGAAGGCAGACAGTGAAAAATGCTTTTTCCATGCTCGTTAAATTTTTTGAGGGCTTTTTTCCCATTCTGAAACTACTGGTACAGTAGGTGTTACGTCAGAAAACCATGAAGTGTTGGATTTTTCAACCACCAATGAGGTACATAAATGCATTGCATTTTTGACCATCTTTCGCAGGGAATGGAAAGGAATTCGGAGGTTGGTCTGGCTTGGCAATGGCAGGGATTGGATCGAAAAGAAGAATTTCTTTACTTGGTACTGAATTTGGCTGACGTTCCTCCGCGTTGTTGTCATTTTCCGTAACAACTGAAATATAAAATCCCCTAGTTATACTCAAAATTTTCATTTTCTTTGATCTTAACTAGTAAGATGTAAATGTCAATTGTTGTCTAGTACCTTTTTCAATGTTATCCGAGCCATCCACACTTTTTTGATCTTTTAGCACTTTATTCGCCCCTCCCCCCCTCTGTCCCCCGGTTGCGACGCCCCTGACCCATTACTTTGCTTAATTTCCTAACAACGCGGTCAATGAAGTGGGGTGTAACATACCCCAACTACTGAAAACGCAATGACATATATTCTTGTGAGCAGAAAATTGTCTTTGTTTGTAATCACTTGGGGTTTTTCACACCCCACTTCATTGACAGCATTAAAGTTGTAACTGGTGATGGTATTTAGCCGAGTAAAGATCTAACTACAAAAGTCACCGTTGGCAGAAAACTGGTGTTGATATATTTCGCAGTTCCTGAACCTTTCTCACCTATGGTTATCTGGTTTGATGTGAAAGAAGAATTTTAAATGAAAAAAAATATATAAAATGAATCTTTCAAGCATTTACTTAATGCGCGACTTTTCATTCAAAGTCAAACCTAATATCATTTGCAGATAATGACCGTTGAGCACCATGTCATTTCTGTTGACACTAACTCAACACCAACTGAGCAAAAGTCAAAGCAACGACCAGCTGATTGGAGAAGCTCTTCGAATGTCAAAACTTAATATGTCGCTGTTGCATAATAAGAAACTCAAGCATGCTTTAATCAGCGGGGCTTAAAGTCATTAAACTGTTTGAGGTGGTATTACCTATCATTTTTCTCGAGCACCGCCTTAAAAAAATGCCGTGTCCTTAAAAAATTCATTTATCATGAAGCAGATAAATGACAGGCAAGCGTTGAGTTTGTCATTGTTGTTTTTTATTACGTTTATCTCTTTGCTCATAATCGTAGATGGCGCAATTATCACTCTACATAAAAGAGTGATGTTGACAGACGCGACGCGTTTTTATTCAACATTTTCTTTGTTGTTATATAGCTGCTATTTGTTAATGTTACTGTGTGCGTCATATCCTTTGTCTTTTTATTATTTTTTTTTTTTCATATCCTAGACGTGCTTTGCTCTCATGCCTTCTTGCGTATGAGTGAAGTTTGTGCGTATGTCTGCGATTTGTGGTACTGCTGCTGCTGCTGCTGCTGATGATGATGAAGATAAAGTGACTTAAATTTTTGAGGGAGATGCTGCTGCTGGTGATGCAACTCGTATGTTTGTTAGTTAATTCAAGTCACATATAATCACTTTATTCAATGATGAAAGCAATTTATCAGAAAATCGTTTTTAAATTTACTCAATTAAACTTAATGTTTTCATATTTTATAAGAAATTGCTTGGGGGTGGTTTTTGGCTATTAAAATACAGAAAAATTCCTTGTTTTGGTAAATGAAGAGCGTTCAATTTTGTTAATTTTTTATTGTTTTTAATGATGTCAACTCATTTTGAACTGCAGGTCAATGAACAACTTGTAGTTAAATGTTATTCATACGTCATGTTGAACTGATTACTTTTCTACTATATAAACGCAAGTCTAGTTTGTATTTTTGGATTGAAACAATCACACATTTATCTAAACACAAAATAAACACGAATAAATATATTCAGTAATCCTATACCAATTTTCAGTTTATATTATTAACCTACCTATGGCACCGTTACTCATCTAATCATTTGCAAATCTGCTTAGCAACTTGCTTCACTGTAACTCCTTGAAACGAGACTGTTGTCAGCAGCGCTAGCAGATATGTTGTAATTTCACATTTCACTCATCAACATGATTTGTTGAAACTCATTCCCGTTAACGAATATCCTGCTGCTGCAAATGACAACTCATGCATGCAATACACGCACACGTGTCATCGTACAGAATCTTACGCAACTACTAAACTCAACTTCACAACGATATTTCGTGCGTTTATGTATCGCATTTTTAATTTCATTTTCTGTCGTAAACTTTTATTTGAACATTGTTTATGATGTGCTTTAATTTCACTATACCATGTCAAAGTAATGGCAAACAGTAGCTACAAATGACAAGCAACTAATGTTGTTGCTGATTATAGAACGCCTGAGAGTATGCACAACTTACAGTGAATTAGAACAAAAAAAAAAGATATCTAATTAAATATTATCATGCTTTTTACTCTGAAAGTGTGCAACAAAACAGAGTGACATAAAATAAAATATTTTATAAGCCCCACTTACGCTAAAAGTTATTTGCGCTTGTGCTCATTCCATTTGCCATGAAATATTAAATTCTATAAATTTTTTATACGCATACATCATTTAAAAATCGTAAAACAAATTTTTAAATTAACTTTTCACAAAATATTATCCACTTAACTATGGTGATTTGTGTTAAGATTACGTATAAAGATGTATTTGCCTTTACATGCGCACGTATAAAAATTGTGCATGTATGCAATGGTGTAAAATTTTTTATTATTGCAGGCTTAAAGTGAAAGAATATAAAAAAATTTTTTATTTTGATTGTGGGCTGTAAAAGTTTAAAATGCCTAAAACTATGTGCTTTAACTCAAATATTTCTGTCTTTCTCAGTTTAAGGTGCAATTTTATATTGCATTGTTTTAGGCGTCAATTGTAGCTGTCCCCAGCGAAAGTCATAATTTTATAAATTTTTGTATTATTTCATAAAAAATCGTCTGTAGATTAAAGGCTGATGTCATAGTGGGCCTCAGCCAAATTGTTTCAAGAAGTACGAGAATTCATGACCAATGATCACAATGCGGCACTGAGAATTATGGAAAAGTCACTAAACATCAACATAGAATCAATTCGTCGGATTCTGAAGCAGGATATGGGAAAAACAAAGGCCATATACTTACCTTAAGTAAGTTCAAAAATTAGTAAGAGTGCACAATTTAAAAGAAATCGTAAGAGCAGCAAATAGCAATCCTACTCTGATCTCAGGATTAATTGTTACTGGCATACAGATATGGTGTTTTCAGTAAAATCCGCAAACAAAGCGTCAAAATGCTGAATAAAAATCAAATATATCATCACAAATCTAATAGCAACAGCTAGAAAACTATATCAAAAATCAAGACAATATTTATTGTATTCTTCGATAGCAGTGGCATCATCCACCGCAAATACTTCCGAACTGATCAAATATTTATTGGTGCTATCTATTTGGAAGTTATACGTGATTTGAGCGCCAGAATTTATCAAATATGAGCAGAATATTGCAATTGGTATTTGTTACACCATAATACACCGAGTCACACATTGTTGAATGTTTGTCAATTTTTGGAACGAAATTAAGTCTGTGTGTTGAATCATTCACCTGATTTAAGGCCATGTGATTTGTTTTTTCGGTGACTGCGAAGCTCGATAAAACAATTTTCAGATATACAGATCAATCAATTTTTTAGTAACAGGAATTGAATTAGATATATTGACGGCGGCTTAAGAAAACTCTCTTCGGAACGAATTTCCATGGCTAGAACTTTGAAGGTTGGTCATTCAGAAAAATAATCGATCAAAAAAAGTGACTGATTCTAAAGAATGGTGAAAAATATGCCTTACTAATATCTTTCCTATGCATAAAATAATGGATCTCTGTATCGCTACAACAGAAACTCGATGACTCCATTTTATTGCCAATGGTTTGTGTCATGGTCTTAAATTCAATGCTGTTATATACCAATACTCTCTCAGTAGTATAAAGATATACTTTTTTGAGATCGGTAGATAGTTGTGAAAGTGTTAAGCTAAAGGTAACTCCTTGAAATGACTATTTATTAACAGCCTCTACTCTGCAAAAGAATGCATTCATAACTGAGACTACTCTAAATTTTCAAACCCTGGACTGGCCGTTGAGGAGCTGCATATAGTTTGCGCTGAGAAATCATCAAAGAGTGATCAAATTGTTATTTTTCAAGCTTAATTATGGGCTTTGCATTTTATTAAGCTCAGGAGCAATAATCTGATTTTTACTGTTGAAGTTGCTTACTAGGATTTCTTTGACGATATTTGTGATGGGAAAAATTTAAAAAAAAACTTTTTTCAGTTTATGAAAATCGTCCAACTTAATCACGTTATAGAGCAGATTTTGCTTCTCTTATGGCATTCTTTGCAGATGAAATCCTTATTGTTGTTACGTGGTCTGTTCGTGCTCCAAGTCATATAATTTTTAATATTTTTAAAAATACAAGCCATCTTAGAGATTACGTTTTAAGTACTATCACATCATTTGTTCCATGATAAATTTGTTGTCATTTGCGATTGAAGCATCAGCAAACGTAATCAATTTTTTTTTTGTATTTGCTTACTTTTCGCAAAGAATAGCCCTTGCCACCGTCGAGTTGCTTAAAATTGATATATTTTCTTATCATTTATATCTACAATTTTAACTCACATGCATTAAGACATATCATTTGAAATTATTGATGTGCGATTATTCTTCAATTTTACATTGAATCTTCAGTAATAATTTGCAATAACAAAAATAAACCAATGCACAGTACTTTGTCTTGTGTTCAAAAATCAGAAACTTTTAAGCATCAAACCCCCAAAAAATGGGTATCACATTAAATAAAATACTTAAACAAAAATGATTTTAAAATATCAGTTCAAAAATATAATTTTTGTGCAAACTACGCAATTTCAAAGTAAACACTTTTTCACAATTTTATTGTTGTGTTATTACTGTTTTTGAGTGCCTTGGCATTAACATTCCTGTAAAAACATTTTGTACAGTATTAAAAGAATAAAGAATTAAACTCAAAACTGATTTCTAAGTGATATAAAATGTTTAATATAAAACTTATTTCATATTTAGAATCAGCAAGTTTATGTAGATTACCATGTGAAATTTCATAAAAGTCAGATGACTTCTTCATTTTTGAGCAGCTTTTGTAAATGATTGAAGTACTGTGCGACGCCTTGATTTCTCATGACTACTGCTGCTAAAGATCTGAAGGCGGCTCATCCTGATTTTGACATAAGCTTATACTTTCTTGCTGATGAGCTGTTTAGGCGTTCTGTATTAATTCAAATATAATTATTGAGTTACTTATTGAACAAGTATTAAGAAATCCTGAAAATATGTTCATATATATTCCTTAAATTACTTTTGGTCTTGAATCCAAATTTGGAACCTATTTTTATTTTCTCTCCTGTTTATTTTCAAGAACATTTCAGAAAGTAGTTTTCAAGAGTTTTTGTGTTACAGCCTTAAATTTTTTTTTTGCTTTAAATCCAATCTTGGTGTATTGAAAGTCAAATAAGAAAACTATTCTTTACAAATAACCTCAAAGTTATGTTTTCTTGTTGACCCTAACATTTTTTGTTATATTGTCGTGCATCCCTTAAACTCACAGCATGTGTTTTAAAATATTTTTATGAACAAAATATCAGTTCATTTAACTAACAAGCGTTTACATTTGCCAACGTTGCAATAAATAAAAATTTTGCTATTTTTAAGTCAAATATCGCTAATAATTCCCATCAACTGATATTGCTGCTACTGCAGTAAGTTCTGATTAAAAGAGAAACAGCATTGTTAAAACACAAAAAAAAAAATGTTTCGTTAAAAAATCACAAATATTAAAAGTTTGCAAATTCGCAATATGCGCAGATTTACTATGTCTTTTGGGGATTAAAACACAGACAGATTTTTACCCTCGCAACACAAATTTATGGCAACAATTGAAAATTTTAACTGGGTTTTACTAGAGATTTTGTTTTTCACTTCTCAGCCAGCATACGGCGCGCGCACCAATTGAAACCCTTTAGTAACAATATCAGCAGTAATTCCAGAAATAAATATGAAAAAACAAATAAAGGATACACCACTGCCAAGGAAATAACAAAAATAAATGAACAAAAATGATACGAAAAAAAAAAATGCAAATTCTGCAAAAATACAAAGAGTCATAAAAAAAAGAGCAACAAGAATGTAACATCGAAAAAACAAACGAACAAACAATAACAAATGGAAAAAAAAGGAGCCTGAAACAACTCCCAAAAGTATGCAAATAAACAAGCAAACCAATGAAGCCAATTTTGCAATGGCTCCAAAACCAATTCTTTGTAATAGGCAAACAAAAATTTATATAAAGATACGCAAAAATGCATTTGCGTAAACTGTTATACAATTCTATGTTTTGCATGCGCACTAATTCCTAATTTCGTTGCCCACTTCTGCACATTAATTTCTTTAGCGTACACACGTATGTACATATGTATAAACATTCATTTTGCAGCTACGTACTCTACGTTCGCTCGAACGTAAATAATACCAACCTGTCGTATATATTGCAAATTAATTTTCTTGTAATATAAACGAATCTAATAGCGTACGTTGGTAAAGTTCTTGCCGAGCATAAATGATTTTTTTTTTGTGTGAGAAACTTGTTTTGAGAATATACAGTTTAGACCAAAATCAGTTGATTTTGGATCACGCTTTACCGTCCCAAGACATGAATAGATCTTCAAGCTCAGTCTCTCATTCTTTTGCTGTTTGGAAACCGTGCCGTGCAGATCTGAAGCGGATCAATTTTAATTTAATTATTCGAAAAATAAAGTACTTTTGAAACGTGGTCTGCGCAAAAGTTTTAATAAAAGTAAAACTATGAGAGTAAATACCTTTTTATAATAAAAAGTAGTTTTTTTTTGAAATTAAACTGAGTGGATTGCTGGTGTAATACCTGTACTGAATGACGGAAATTGTATTGCTCCTAAGGTAAGGCATGAAACAATAAGTGGAAATTTCTTGTTTTTTTTAAACAAAAATTTTTTGTGTGCTGTAGGAACCGATTTTTATGGGATTCTGCACGGCACAGCTAAATTTAAATATAAATACTAGGCAGATTGTGATATTTCGTCGTCGAGGGAAAATTTTCTTGGAACTCTACAAAAAAGAAGATAACATAGTTTTTACAATTAATATGGAAATCAATAACGAAAATCTCCATATATTTTTCTGCTGAAAAAGAAAGATGCTTTCAAACCAAACAGGGTCTTTAATATAAGGACTTAGCCAAATACAATTTTCTTTTATTGTACTTAACCTTTAATGGTTACAAGGTTATGCTTCTGGCAGCTTCTGAAGTGCCTAATATTTCTAAAATGGCGGCTTGTTCGTCTTACTTACTGGCTTCATTAAAACTATTTTCTATTTAAACTAGTTTGATCTAGATGAAGAAAAAGAAACAAAACTGCGTAAAACTATAATTCACTTAATGGAAAAGAAAAATCTTATTTCGGTAATAATTTTTACTTTAACTAGTTTAGAATTAACTACTTAAAACTAAATTAACTTATTTTAAATTAAATGGAAATCATTTGAAATTATGGATTTAAATTTCAACTAAATTCATATCTATTTGTACACTTGCACGTAAATTCTTTAGTCGTTTAAAAATTATAAAAATATAAAAAAAAAAAAAAAAAAAAAAAAAAAAAAATTAGATTCAAAGTTGAATTTTGAATTCCTTCTTAGAACAGATTATATATAATAAGATAACGATTTTCGAATTAGATTACAATTTCTTTATTTTAAATATTCAAATTCTGCCTAAACGCACTTAGTTAGTTTTTGTCTTATTCTTCTAACGCTGTAATTATATTATTAGTTAGTCAAAGTTAATCAAAAATTAAACTATTTCAATTTAATTTTAAAATGATCTTAAGTTAAGACTAAGTTCATCAAAAAAAAAAAAGGGAACAGATTAAAAGTATCTGAAAGTCTTTAACGTAAATTAATGCATGATTCTGTTCTGAAAAGAGAATTAAAAGTTCAACGTTTTAGCAATCTGTAATGAGAGAATATATTAAATAATTTAAATTATGTTAAATTGGACACCAACAACATATAGTATTTAACATAACATAAACTCAACAGCAGCTTTACATCGCTAAGGTGAGCTCAACGTCAACGATGCAGCAGCAGCAAAGTGAGTAAAACATTGATTGATTTTTCTTATTCTCAAGCTTAGTTTGCAAAAATTACTCTGGTAATTTTTTTTTAGTATAAGAATTGAATTGAAGATAACAAAAAAAAAAAAAAAAACAAAAACAAACTGTTTCTTCTCGACAATTTATTTTCTTGGATAATTTTGTTCCATTTTTCACTACGTTTCATTAAATTTTTTTTTGTGCAATTGGCATACTCTTTCGCTGAATAAGCTATGATCTATTTTTTTTGCTCTCTTAACTATGAGCAGCCTTTGTATTTTGGACAATAGTTCATTTTTATAAACAAAAACTATGTTAACCTTTTGCTAACCATTTCCGTAGATGGTATCTAGAAATTTGTATTTTGTAGAATAATGGTATATCGAATATAAGTATATCAATCTTTGCTGTACATAATCATACATGCTTTTGGCTATAATGTGAATTGAATTTGATAAATTTTAAGAAAAATGAATATATTGTAGATTTCTTTGTAAGTCTTGCGTAATGACATCAACACACTAGTTTATCATTTATGGATGGGTTTGGGAGAGAATATAGGTCTCTCATTCTATGGTTGGGTTAGGGTTAAGACCAGAGGCTCTCACATCTTTTGCCTCACACTCAAATTCTGAAATATCTTTATTTGTACCCGATAGACAAATACATTTATTTGACGATGGTATTTGGCGATTCATTTTTTTTTATACCTGTGCATGATTTTTTATATACATGCTAATTCAGGGTCCAACTTTTATACTCTTTTGTATAGAAGATTCTTCAATTATAAAATAATAATTTTATAACATTTATATCTTTCAGCAAATTTGCGTGAATTGATTTGTTTTTTTTTTTTGTTGTGCCTTTTTTTTCACCAGTGCGTTCTTTATTTTCAATGGGAATTTTTGTGGTTTGGCGCTGTTTAAATCAAAAACATTTTGTTAGAGAGCAATCAAATGAAAAACCAGCAATCAATATAGGTGATTCTTGTGACGCACAAAATATCTGCAATATGTTGAGGTCGCTTTTGTGAGTTATCAAAAAAAAAAAAATAGTGAAACTATTTCTATGCTGCTGGAGAGGTTTTTGTGCTTTTGAATCAAATTTGTAAGTGTAGGCCAAAGTTTTAGGAAAAAAGACTGAAATAGTTTAAATAAAGTTGTATTAACCAAACAAAAAACATTCAAATCGCTTAGGGATTTTTTTTTGTTTTTTAGATTTGTTGCTGTTAAGTCTCTGGCTGATTTTTTCTGCAACCAAATTTAATTAAAGTTTGTACCAAGTTTTTTACATATTTCCTCTTATTTCAATAAAACAATTTAACTTATGAATCTTCCTACACTTTCGCTTTCACTTCTATGTCATAAACTTCTTATTTCTGAAAAACAAGAAGGATTCGTTTGATGTCTTAATCCAGCAAATTAAATCACGTAGCTTCTTAGAATTTTTTTTTTACTTTTCTTCAAACCTAGACTTCTTCAAGTCTAGAAAATCCCTTTTAACAAATCAAAGTTTGTTAGACTTTTGGAATAACTTGCTTAAATTAATTAACTTTTAGAGTTCCTTTTTTTTTGCTTGCAAACTCTTACTTTTCTTTAACTTCTACTCTACGTTCGTCCAACTTTCGTTGAAATCCTTAATGAAACTTTTAGTTCACGTGGTCATCGTTACTTGCGAAAATAACTTAACACATTGATCAACATTAGTTGGGGTATGTTTCCAAGTCCTGTTAACAAATCTTTTCAAGTGCAAAAAATTTTCGGAATTTCAATGTCAGTTGCATTCTTAATGTGAATTGAATATTAATTTTTTACTGAGAATTTTTTGGTGTATTTTTCATCCAGAATTTCATGAAAATTTCCAATAATTTGTAAGCAAAAGTTAATATAAACTTTATTGAATTTCAACAATTTTTTCTAGTAATTTACTTAAATGTAAGTTTTTAAGATGTAAAGTTTTTAAGTTCAATTTCAGTGCAATAAGCTTTAAGTGATTTTGTTGAAAAAGGATATTAAGTTTTAAGCAATTTTGTCGGAAAAGGATATAAAGTTTTGCAATCTATACTTATTAGTTTTTAAGGAATTTTTCGTTTGAAAAAATCAGCTAAAGATTAAATTGTAAGAATGACTAAAAAGCTGTAATAATCGTCGAAGTTTTGGGTATCAATTTCTCGATTTTTCATTTGCTTTCTTTATATTGAGTTTAAAAGTTACATACAACGTCACTATAAGCCATTAAATTATTCGTAAATGATTTCAACAATTCTGAGTTTACTGTGTAAAAATTTGATTAATTTTACTCAACATTAAACCAAACAAGTGATTTTATGTAAATGATCGCATTAGTTACATACATAATATATTCTTCTTTAACAGCTTAGGCTCATTTTAGTATTAAAGTGTCATTAGAATTTCTTTGTTGACGAACATTTGTTCAGATTTCCTAAAAATGACTAGAAAAAAATTTTTTATATTTTGACCCAAAAAAACAGACTGTTATTTCAAATCGGAATAACTTTTAAAATAAATTTAAGAAATTAATAAAAGATGAGCGGCAGCAACATAACGTTGTCGTCGTCGTCTTTTTTTCACTGTTTGTTATGCATGTGCCCTTTGGCTTAGTGTGACCTTTTTTTTCTTTCTTTTTCTTGTACAAGATACTTCTAAAAGATACTTTTGTTGCTACATAAAAAACCAGCAAAATCTGCCAAAATTAAATAAAAAAAAACAAAGGAAGCCTTAAAAATTTGCTAAGGATTTTCAATCCCTTTTTGTGGGCTCGCAGCATGTGTGTTTTTGTATATTGACCTTCTGCTTCCTCATGAGAGCCATCATATGGCTATGGAAAAAGTATTATTTTCAGCATAAGTCCCGAGGTCATTTTGTCAAACACACACAAAGTAGTGATACAAATAGTTTGTAAAAGTTGCAGATTTCTGTTTGTTTGTCAAAAAATTTTTGAAAGAATATTCAAACAAGGGAGAAATGGCATGTCTTCTATGCCACTTTTTTTTGCATATGTTGGCGTAGGAAACATGCTAAACAATTAAGCAAAAAAACGCATGACAAAAAAAATCGAGTTATTACTAAGGAAAAATTGTTAAAATTAAGCAAAGTTTTTTTTTTTAAGTTTCTATAAAGAAAACCCACCTAAAATTTAATATAGTTTTTACGAAATATTTATTTAAGTCCTAAATGTCTTTGATTTATATTCTTTTCGGTTTTTTGCATTGACAATTTGCTAACTTCAAAAAAAAAAGTTATGACAAATTAATGACTGTAAGTCTTCACAAGTTTTACTATGTAACCGTTTACGTTGAAACTAGTGGTTCCATCTTGATTTTTTGAAAAGAATATACCGTGTTGGAACGTATAGAAAAGTTGTGGAGCGCAACGATTATTCTCTAACGCAATTTCATAGTAAATTGCAGGTTTTCTGAATATTTTTTAGCGAAACAACAAATTTGAAAAAGTATTTTCTGGTTTAAACCTTTGAATGTAATAAGTCAAATGTTGTAGTATTTCAACACATTCAGCCCAAAATTCGAAAAAACATTCTAAAAGTCTGTTACATTTGAAATGTCTTAGATATGCCATTTGTTGAGTTATTTTTTTTAAGATCATATCGTGAAGTCTTAAATTATTTAATGCAAACTTTTTCGTAAGTTTTAAGGTCAGTTTTACAATACCAAAATTAAAAAACGGAGTAAATATCAGAAAAATAAAACAATTTGTAAACATAGAGCATATGGGACGGTCTTTTATTTTGATTTGGCTGAAATTTTTTATATGAGCTCTGTCTCGAAAAAGAAGGGATAAGTGTTCGAGGATTTTTTTTGAAAAAAATTTTTTTACAAAACAGAGATTGAGAATTTCGTGATTTTTGGCATGGAGACTCACGTTCAAAAATACTTAAGTCCTGTTGTTTTAAAGCTACAAAATTGATTTTATTTTCATTTGAAAGCTAAGAAAAATACTTTTAAAAAAATTTTTTTGTTGCAAAATTATTAACAAATTAATATTGTTTTGAACAATTTAAATGTTTAAATCAATTTTTAATAATTTCTCTTACCCTGTATCAAATTTTTAATATAACCATCGTATTCTACGTCAAATTTCCTATCGAAAAGGTATTTTTTTTTAATGGGCAAACTATTTTTACTATTAGAAATAAATTAATTTATGTAGTGCTGGGCACGTCTTATTTGCGCGAGTATTCTACACTAGTTTACAAATTTGGGTTCATCTCGAGATCTGGTTTCGCATAGACTGTTTTCTATGTACTTTGGGGTGTAGATTCCAAAAATGGAAAACCATTTTATTTTTCTTTCTTAAGAATCACCTTCGAGATATCCCCGAAAAACCCCTTGTTTTGCACTTTTTGCATTTATTTGGCCATATTTCCATGAATATTTTTTCGTCTCAAAAACGCTATTTAGTTCAAAAGATATTTGTATGTTATTCCCTTTCTAACAGTATACTGCTCCTCTGAATCGGATAAGATTTGATGGAGTAACAAGCGCTCAAAGTCCAAAAAAACTGACTTTTATGGTCTTTTTATAAAATCACTAAATTTTAATTGCTCCATTTGAATGAAAAAATCTTTCTTTTTCATATATTTTTAGGATCAAAAATGAATGACTATACTTTTGCCAAAAGCCTAAGTATGTGTGTGGCTCTTTACTTTTATTCTCCGTTTCGTTTTTAATAAAAAACATAAAGCGCAAGCTAAAATCACCAAAAAAGTCAAATGTTACAATATTTTCATATTGATGATCTTAAATCAACCTTTGAATTGTTCATTATCTAAATTTTAAGCCCAAAATAATCAACTGGCAAAGAAATAACAAAACTCGGATTATTTATTCTAACAAAATAATGACCACGTTCCGATATTGTGACATCTTTATTTTGGCTGCGTACCCAAAGCTACTTAACCCATGAACTTAACTCAAACCAAAATGAAATTGAGCAAATAAACCTTTCATATCTATTAGCACTTCAATTCATCAAATTCCATAATTTCTATGATTATTTAATTTTTTTTTCTTTTATTAAAAACAAATATTACATATCACAAATTTATTGGCAACGGTCAAAATGAAATATTCTGTTCAAACGACTGTCTGACTGACTGCTTTTCTCACTTACCGTTGCAATGCTAACAAGATGAGAAAATATAATTTTAGATTGAATTCCGGGAAATACGAGTATTGAATTTATATTTATGATACTCTGTCATATCCGTTTTATTTTCATTCAATTTTTTTTTTTTTTTTTCTTTTGGCCTGCGGCAAAAATGTTGCTTTTTTTTTGTTGTTCTTGTTGTTGCTTATACCAAATATTACATTAGCCTCCAACTTCAGTTTAAATATGTACCACATCAAAATTTCTTTACACTGTTGTTGTTTTTGTTTTGCTTGTGGAGTGAGGTTTCCCCCAACCAACGCTTCGTTCTTCGCTCCCAAATTTTTCATTATAGCATATGTCTGTTTTGTGTTGTTTTCATTCAATACCACCTATGTAGTGTGCAACTTTTTTCTTTTCTTGTTGATGTATTGATATCTGAATCAATTTGTGGCATAAAAATTGTTGCAAATTTTCTTGCGATATTTCCGGCCCAGCATGAGTTTTATGACTGTATTTGCAAAGCTGCTATTTTTGTTTTGTGTGATGGAATGTTCGCTGTCATTGTGCTTCTATGTTGCTATTTGTTGTACGACTTTTTATGTTCATTTGGCATTTTTGTTAACCAGATATTTTTTGGTATTTTGACAGAATACGATATGAGCTGGAATTTATTGCTTTGAGCTTAAAATGTGATTGAAGTTTGCGCATTCTCAAGGTTTTTTTTTTGAAATGAAGAAATTGCTATAGAAATTGTGTGTCTTTTGCGAAACGTAAATGCAAGTTATAAAATTCGATTATAATTTTTGTAAAGGATACTGAAGAAATGCTTTTATAAAAATTGCGTTTTGAATATCTGTAACAAAAAATAAGTCGTTGACAATTTGCGAATTTGTTTTGGATATAATGTCATTTAATATTTATTTTTTCGAAAATTACATCAATATCAGTATTTAGTACTTTAGGTATTAGTACTTTAGGTATTATTTTCTTTTTAATCAAAATATCAGCTTAAAGCTGATCATTTTAAAAATTTACTATTGCACTAGTAGAAAATACGTTCCAAGGTCGAGTTGAATTGAGTAATTTTTCTGATTTTTTTTTTTGAGCCTTTTTGTCGTAAAAACGTTTGTTGTGCTTGTTGTTGCCCAAGGACTCTCCTATAAAATTTCAAGTGCAGTTTTTGTTGTCGCTTAAGCTGAACTTTTGTGCTCGTTAAAGCGATTGCATGCAGTTCATAAAGCTACGGCTATCTCTCATTAATATCAATCATACGACATGTTGGGCAAAATAATATCTTAATGCTTATTTATTACATAAAAAAGTTTTAATACTAGTTAGTAAAACGAGCTTACTTTTCCTAAATAATTTTACTTGCCCTTCAACAAAGCAGCCAACAATCATTGTATTCTTAAGACAATAATAAGCAAAGCATTCTTATTACATATGTAATTATTTGTTCGCAAACTTTCTCATAGTACAAAGTATAAACTTATTTTATTATCCATTTTCATAAATTGTTACAGAAATTTTATGTTACATTTTAACCAACTTTTATTGCACATTTAATGCACCAGTGATGACATTTTCAGCACATTTGTACTATTTTTTAGTACATTTTCGTTGTGAAAAATATGCGTCAGTACATTCGACATATTTTTAATACTTTCAGTACAAGGCACATTTCGCGCATTTTCAAAACATTTGAACTATTTCTAATAATATCCTTATTATATTTGTTTTTTTAGTAAACTTTAGAAAATTTTCATGAATTAAGAAAGTTGATTTTTGCGACTGATTATTTTTATTATAATTAAACATTATGAACTTACAGTCATTTTAGCAAAGACCAATATTGTAAATTTTACTTATTGATCAATGCTATTTTTTATTCAACAAACATGACAAAGATAACAAAATGGAACAATTTAACCTGGTAATTGGTGACATATGTTTCGGCTATTACCACATAGCCTCATCAGACCAGTTTTTGGTTAATGTTGTACATGGAGTCGATCCCCTGACCGTACATGCATTTCAATTGCATATCTGTCGACGGCCGCTCTAACAACTGAGCTACTGAGGAACTGACCTTGAACTGTACAAATTGCGTATATCCATTTATTATCTCTTGTCACTTTCTCGCTTGTTGTCACAGCTGCTAAGCCATTGGCTTAGAGACTTGCTATGATTTTATTTTTCGAAAATTGTGGTGTTGCCAGCCACATATTTTTTGAAATTGGCGTGTTCTTCCGTATGGTTTAAGAAAGTTAAGTTAAGCAAGTCTCTAAGCCAATGGCTTAGCAGCTGTGACAACAAGCGAGAAAGTGACAAGAGATAATAAATGGATATACGCAATTTGTACAGTTCAAGGTCAGTTCCTCAGTAGCTCAGTTGTTAGAGCGGCCGTCGACAGATATGCAATTGAAATGCATGTACGGTCAGGGGATCGACTCCATGTACAACATTAACCAAAAACTGGTCTGATGAGGCTATGTGGTAATAGCCGAAACATATGTCACCAATTACCAGGTTAAATTGTTCCATTTTGTTATCTTTGTCATGTTTGTTGAATAAAAAATAGCATTGATCAATAAGTAAAATTTACAATATTGGTCTTTGCTAAAATGACTGTAAGTTCATAATGTTTAATTATATTTTTCATGAATTTTACTAATTTTTGGAGAAATCTGATTAAGAAAATAAAATAAACTTTTTTTTTCTATAAGTTTTAGAAAATTTGGGATTCCATGACAACAAAAAAAAAGTACATACGAGAACTGATAAGTATGTTCCAAGTCCAGTACAGTACTTTTCTACAAAGCCCAAATAACATCACTGTTATGAGCTGGTAATTTTTGAAGTTTCATATAGACAAATGCTACTCATACGTCATGGTTATCAATAAAGTTTTACTTGTATAATGTTGCTTGTTGTTGAGTGAAATAGTTGAATTACAAAGTTAGAAAATATTAAGCAGCACATAAAATGAAAGCATATTTTATGAAAATAAATACTATGTTAAATAAAATAATTTTAATTTAATTAAATAAACCACTTAGAGTTGTAACAATTAAGAAGTTGGTATTTTTTTGGAAAAAAAATTACAGTTTAATATTTTAATTATAAAGTCAACTGATGCTATTGAATTTTGCCGGCACATACGACTGAAAACGATCTTCCAAAATACAGTTTGAAGTTTTTTTATCTGTAATATAGCATAGAATTTAAGTTCTTTACTATCTACCAAACTATAAGAGAAGTTTGCAAATTGACTGCTGAAAATGTGTTGATTTTTGGTTTCTTAATCAAATAGATAATGTCAATTTGCATTCACTAATATCTCTATGGTTAAAAAATTTGCTGAATTTTTTTTTTTTTTTTTGATATTCTGAAAACCAACCAATTTAAATATCCTTTGAGCAATTCAATTCCGTCTCGGTTTTCAGGGTTACAACGTGCCGCGATATAAGAGCAAATAAAAATGCAGACAAATAAGCTGAACAAGAAGTTTTGTCTGAAAGCAGAGTTCTGCAAACTCATTGCATCCCATCAGTATTACAAAAAATTTCTAGTTTTTCCCAAAAATGTTTTAAAATTCATAAATTTGAACTACTTACTTACATTTTAGTTGTAGTCAGCATGCAACTATACTTATGTTTTATTTATTAGACCTATGTTACATGCAATTTTGCCACATTCTTTAGAATATAATTTAAAAATCGTTTGATTCTATAACTATAACTTCAGACCTTACTGGCTACAACTGCGGTAAAATATTTAACAAAAAAAATTAAATGCTCTTATTATCTTTCTTTAAATTCGCCATATTCAAGTTAACTCCCCTGCAGGCAACTTATGAACACTATTACATTTTTTCTACATTCACATACAAAGTGGTAAAAGACATAAAGAAAAAATCTCATAATTATGTCATCATTGCACACACTTAACCAACACTCATCCAGAATGGTAGTGGTAGTCACAGTATCGTTGTTACTTTGAGTACTAAACCTCATTGGGGATTGTGGTGACTGCCTCGGGAGCATGACAAACTTACACTTTGTGCTTTTTTCTTCAATGTTGGCACTCTTTAGCATTGAGTTTTTTGTTTTTTTTTTGTCTTTCAGCTTTACTTTTTAGTCAACAACATATTTCTATGTGTCAAAAGGGTAAAAAAAATGGGTCACTAAATTGTGGCAAAATGCTGTCAATGCAAAAATTTTGCGTTTTTTTTTAATACGCTCTTTTTTCATGTAAGTAGATGCAAAAAGATTTTCAATTTAATATGTGGCAGAGCGCGTTTGAGGAGTATAAGGATATAGAAAATGCAATCCAATGGAAAATTAGATAACATTTTTTGGCAAAAAGAAAGCTATAGCAATTGCATAATTTTATGATGGAAGCGAATAACGCGCAGCAGTAAAGAAAGATGGAGATTATCTATGGAAATAAGTACTTAAGCATACAATAGTTTTCCTTTTGTTCGAATACATACCAATAGCTTATGAGTTTTATTTTGGAAAAATAATTTCCTTAAGCAATTCCATATAAATTTTTTAAAAGATTCTCAGTTTTTATATTTGTATCATCTTAAGTAACCAATTTGCATGCATATGTTTTTGATTATTTCACATTTACATGAATTTATGTTCTGCATTTTGGGTTATTTTAACAAAATGACAAAATAAAACTTGCTAAAAGTTTATCCTTAGTAATCCCTTGATATTCATAAATTTGGAAAATTCATATAATAAGAAATATTTTGCAATTCATTCGAAGAACATAAAGTTTTCAAAAAAAGTATGTGTGACAAAACTATGCACTGCTTAAGTCCTTACTTAATTGTACATGACAAGTTCTTTCTTAATTCAAAGATTTCTTTAGTTAAATGTACGCGTCATTTAACTTTTTTGATTAGAAAAATTATTAGACATGAAATTTTCTTGGGAACCCTTATAAGAAAACCTATGTTAAATTGAGTACGATGTCATTACAGATTAAATTTTTTTTTAGTCTTATAACGCATACGAATCCAAAGAATTTGAAGTTAAGAAATATTAAATTTTCGGCCGCGGAGATTATATAATTTCATGCTTCTTGCAAACGTAATTTAATAGAGATTTTTTAATTTTTTTTTAAAAAATAGTTGGTTTCTGGCTTAAGTCAAAATCATTTTTCGAAATCTTTAATCAATGTCCTTCTGGATGAACCATGAAAAATGCATGGAGATGTTTGGGAACACAGCAAAATTTGCAACTTTTTTGTATGCGCTTTATTTTTGCGACCAGTTGAATAGTCGAAAATTACTCGCTTTGATGCATTTTTCACTAATAAAACTGATAGCATTTGGTACAACATGTCGTATGAGCAACATATAATTAGATACATTTTCATGGTAGATAAATAAGTGTTACTCATACGACATGTAACTTTATTTACCATCATACACTTTGTGATAAGTTTTTAATTGGCAACAACGACTGTAGTTTATCTAATCAATGTATCTCCTATGATTCTACAAAAAATTGTTCAGACAAATGTTTTCATGTTGATTGTGTGAAGAGTTTTAAATATCTTGGAATAGTTCTGGATTGGAAATTGAATTGGATTGATCATACTAATGCACTTAAGTTGTATGCTTTGGCTGTTATGAGGCAGATTTATTTCCTGAAAGCATTTTGCTCAATTAAATTATTAACATGCATTTATTATGGACTAGTTCATTCGAAGCTGGAATATGGACTGGTCTGTTGGGGTGGCACTCACATGAATAAAATAAACCCGCTGCTTATTATTCAAAAGCATATAGTACGTTTAGTGTGTAAACGACCTCGTTTTGAACACAGCCTGACCCTGTTTAAAAATTTAAAAATTCTTCCTCTCAAACATTTATATTTTTACAAAGCCTTAAAAATATTTTTTAATAATAATGGTTATCTCATAAATAGAAGTTGCGAAAACTACAATTTGAGGGCAAACAACCAAAACTTAGCGATAACACCTTCACATTCCCTTCAACATTTTTATTATTTTTACTGCTCAGCAGCGCCCAGGTTATTTAACAAACTCCCTGACAATATTAGATGCCTCAGGAGTGTCAATATTTTTCTGAAGGAGGTGAAATCATGGCTTATAAACAAAAATTATTGTGAAATTAACTCCTTACTTTCAATTCAAAGCTAGTCCATTTATGAATTTCATAAATAAGAGTGCTCAAATTTTTAATTGTTTTTCTTTTTTTAATTTTTATAGTTTCATAGCTTTAAATTTTTACTATTTAAATTTTATTATTTTATACCTACTTAAATATTTATAACTTTATCTCGCAGAATTTAAATTAATGTTGACCCCATAAATTAAATTTTTAATGAATTGTTTATATTAGCTATTATTTAA
This sequence comes from Tricholauxania praeusta, assembly GCA_949775025.1. NCBI lineage: Eukaryota > Metazoa > Arthropoda > Insecta > Diptera > Lauxaniidae > Tricholauxania > Tricholauxania praeusta. Next base: position 14,525,831 of record OX459030.1, read on the forward strand.
GCTGTATTCGCCACTAGTTTTCTTTAAAAAAAAACTACAGAATACAGTCATTATTCAATTAATGTAATATAAAATATTGTAAAAATCTTATGCACTGTAAAATATCTATGGAATTGAATAATGAATTAAATACAAATAAAAATAAAAAAAAAAAAATGTATACCCAAAGTTAAAAAATTTAAATGACTCGTAGAAATTAAATGACTGGGTATTGCTATTGCGTTTAATGCCCACAAATGTTGAAAAAAGAACAAAAACCCACCGGCAATTTGAATTAGACAAAATAAAATTAAAAGGTGAGAGAGAATTACGACAATAATTAATATGATATTACTATTAAATGAATGGAAAAATTGTACAAAAAAAACTTACTTACGACAAGTATTTGGAATAGTTTTGATAGAAACAAAATGCTAGAAATATGACAACACTCTTATGGATGCTGATGAGTGTTTCGCTTAAATATCCATTTTGAACCGTGACATCTTATATTGTTTTTTTTGCAAAGAATACATGAAATATTCCAAAATATTCGCAAAAAAATGTGTCCTATTATATGAATGCAGGAAGTTTGCCCAAAAAAAAATTTTTATCGGTATTTATTTTTAATTATTAATAAATAGTCATTGTTTTTTTTGGTAAAATATAGCACAAGCAATAAAGTTGAAAAATTATCATAGAAAATTATTAAAAAAAAATAAATTTTTGCGCTTTTTTTTATTAAATAATTTGAGACTTTGCTCTTTAAACTATTAAGCTTTCTGCGTTCAAAACGTTGCAAAAATTTCAATAGCAAATATTTGTTTATATAAATGTTCTGTTATATGGATATCGAATTTTGGCTGATTCTTTATGTGAATAATTCCAACAAAACTGATATTTTTCTCTTATGAATAATTCTTACATTCGATGCGGAAGATATTCTCTATTTGCTCTATATTGATTTTTTATTTGCATGCGACTTTGAACTTTTATCAATTCATTCCTAACCATCATTTGCATTTTTGGGTAGGCGCATATATGGGCATTATTTATTTAGGTGATACTGGTTGCTCCCCAATTTTAAAGAAAGTTTTTAAGTTTAATTTTTCAAGGGTTTTTTTCAAAATTTTTCCATACGGAAAATTGCATAGGTTCGCATATGATAAAGCTGAAAAAAACCAAACTTTATAATTCTTTGGGCGAATTAAGATTAAGATATATCATGCAATTTTATACAAATTATTGCCTTAATTACGATGATACCTGGCTACAGCTTGTTTTTATTTTCTAACGTTATTATTCAAATTTGGGTATCATATATGTGCCTTTTCTTGAACAAAATTTTGCAGGGAAATCTTTTTAAAAACACTTTTTACACAACTTTTTATGCATATTAAGTTAATTTGTTTTTTCGTTTTGCTTCCTATTATTCCTAAGACATTTTTGTACCAACTAAGTGCTGTTACGGTCGACTCTTCGTGCGCCCTTAGCAACAATGTCACTATGCTAACAGTTTTGCAAGAAAATTTTTTTGTGAAAACCATCATTGATTTTCTTTGATGTGGCCAAAAATTAACAATTTTAAGGCAAAAGTCAAAAACTTTCAAATTACGCCTATTACGTAGGCGTTAAATTGAATAATTTTGCCTTTGCAAAAATTTGGCAATTTTTTCAAATTCCGCAAAAATTAATTTTGATCCTTCAGCATTGTGCTCACAGACAGCAAGTAAGCCAACCAATTTAAAATATTAAAAATTCTCAAAAGCAATCGCGTGCCTTTTGATACACGCATTTTAAATTTTCTTTTTTTTTTTCATTTTAGCGAAATTTATTCCTCTTTTAAAGTAAAGGATGTTACCAAAACGCCCCATTTAGCAACAAATTACCTACCCGAACACCATCATTCTTTCACAACACAGCTAAGCAGGCAGGCAGGCAACATACAATCCCTAAGCTCCATGCATAAATAATTTAGTTATACCGATGCAGTCATAATTTTACATTTCTTTTGACCTTTTTGCGGATCAGTGAATTTTCAACATACACGAATTATTATCTATCAGAGCAAAACCAAGCCAAAAGTAAAATCAAAGCGGATTTAAAAGGGATACAACAGCAGCGCACAATTTTGTACACAAAATATCTAGCAGCCATCTATCTACCAGCAACATGAAATTGAAATGAAAATTAAATAAAATTAGCTGGCTCAATGTTTAACAATATCCTTTTGTGTAGAGGACGACGACAAAAAGTAACGAAAACGAAATTCGGAGTTTATTCAATAATAATTTTCATGACACCTTGACAGGGATTTTCATTTTATCAACCAGAAGGCACGCATCCAATTTACCTTTACATTTCGACCCAAAACACTAAATACATTTTAATGTTTGGGGTTATACTGTGAAGTACATGCATATCCTGGTAAAGGAGAAAGAAAAAAAAAATGGCAAACAGGTCACTTTAAAATTGTAACAAATTGTTATGGTCACTTATGTAAGTGGATAAGCTTTTTTTTTGCTTTTTTTCGAAAAGCAACTAATGAGGAAACAATTTTTTTTCCCCCCTTCTGCCTAAGTTGTTGTAAAAAGGTCAACGAGCATGTGTGTCAGTTTTGAATATCTAGCCATTTACTTATTAAGTCATTAACTAACTACTCTTTTGTGGGAGTTAATTTTTTTTTGTGCTGAAAATATTTAAATTTACTTTTTTTAAACTCAATAACGGGCGGTTAAATTGAGCATCAGCTTTTTATGATTTTTAAATCTTTTTTTGCTATTTTCTTGAATAAAATTTGATATAAATTAAATTTACATATCTACTATTAATAAATGAGATAAAATTGTTTGTAAAAAATATATATAAAGAGGGTGTACAAATTTGACGAATTTGAGTAAAGTATTTAAAATGATTCGCTACTCGAACAATGTGTTCTTATTATTAAAATATTGGCTATTCGTTAATTGGGCCATAGAAAACAAGAAGAAAATAAGAATTGATTGGAATGGGCCACCAGTATCATGCATTTTAACACCATTGGATCTCTTTTTCAGGGGTTTCTTGAAGAATAAAGTTAATGAGAATGAGCCTCTTACTGTTTAATTCATTATGCGAAAATGTCATTCAACATTTTGGTAAAAGACTTACATTTTGTCGATTAAGCAGAGGAGGTCACTTCAACCACATTCTTTTTATTAGTAACAGGAACCGATGTACTTTCCAAATAATATACTTCAAATTTGAATACCCTATATAAAAATATATATATGGCCAAACTTATTTCGAAAACGACAGAAGAGATTTTGATGAAACTTGGGGACTTTGTGTATATGTGAACATGATAAGGATTTAGCTATGCTTAAAAATTGTAATCAACGTGTTTCATTAGCAAAAGTGAGCGCAGAAATTTCTGTAGGCGTGGCACCTACCATAATTGCAAAACAATTGAAGTGTTATATTTAGCGTGCTATGAGAGTAATCTCCCTAAAATTTTGTGTGATGATGTCGGCTACGGCAAAGTTTTGAAACTATTTGAAGTTCAACTGGCATCAAAGGGCGTGGTACCTCCCATATTAGCAAATAGTTGAATACGTGAACTTCAAAGTGAACTTTTTAAACAATGGGTATGAAATAAGGTATATCTATGTGAACTATGTGAGCTATCAAACTTAAGTTTAGTGTAAGAGTGTTTTTTTTTTAAGCTATTTCTGGACTTCTTTGACCTTTATCAATTTTTATTCCCCATTTTCTATCCCTTTTCAATATTTATCAACATGTTCCATATTTAATTGACTTTTTCAGCCTTTATTAACTCTGTTGACTTCTTTTAACTTTTTTCAACTTATCCTTAATTTTTTCGACTTTTTCAACCTTTTTAATTTTTTGTTTAATTTTACAACCTATTTTAACTTTTTTAGAGTATTTCAACCTTCCTCAATTCTTTTCAAAAACTCTTTATTTTATAAAAAGGCGAAAAACTTTAAAAACTTCCACCTTTTTCAACTATTTAAATATTTTCCATATTTATTCGACTTCTTCAACTTTTTCCCACTTATTTTGAGCTTTTCAACCGCTTTCAACTTATTTCAACATTTTTGATAATTTATTGACTAATACAACCTCATTCAACTTTATTTTAATCTTTTCTATACTTTTTCGATATTTTCAAATTCACAGACAAAAAAAAATGACCTTTGGACAATCCCCTGGTACTTTACCTTAAGATGCGAATGTAATGTCAGTGTTTTTAATAGGCAACCATAAATGTTTAAATATCTATCAATATTTTTTATGTCTTAGCTGTACCGGCAGATTTATAGGATATAGTTGTACAAAATAATCCAATATACATTAGGGTGTTTTTTTTCAAACTTTTGGCGATGGACTTTATTTATCTTTTCCTATATTATAGCTGAAAGAATAAAAATAATTGTCCCAACATTTGAGCTTCCTACCTCAAATCAGTAAATGGCGCGGACAGAGTTTAGAACCAATTTCGTTGAAATTTAACGACAAAACCGACTTACTAAAACGTATAAAAAGTCTGCCTTAAGTGCCAAGACATATCGTTTGCGGTTTTTTAGTTGAATGGGGAATACCACCTTCTGTTGTCAAACCACGCCCACATTTTACGAGTGACTAAAAATGCGGAAAAAATGCACCTGAAGGTGGTTTTTTATTATTTTTTTTTTGAAAATTTACGGTCCTATATGCCTTTATTATAGAATCGGGTTTGAAGAAAAGACTCCCAAAATTTCAGCTTCCTAGATCAAACCTGCGAACGGCGCATTCACTTTGTTTCCCATTACAATTCATGAACTTATAAAAGGAAAAGGAAATAAGTTTTTATTTTTGATAATTTCTATTGTTAAAATGTTGAGGAAGTCAAAAAATATATAGATGACGGGAAAGTCTATTAAATTCTAAAATGTAATGCATTGCAATATAGCCTCTTTTCCATACACTTCACTAAATATATTCACATATCTAAAGTTTTTAAATTTTTTACGTGAAATTTTTATGAAATAGTTAAAATATTGATTAAATAATGCAAAATTCTTAGCTGTAAGTTTTAAATGTTGTTAAGAAAGTAGCAGCCAACATCGAATTATGGTACAATAACATTCGCATTGTATTCTGTTCCAGCGAAAACTGATAGGCAACCATAATCATCAAACAAAAAGCTGTTTTTTTTCTTTCTTTTTGTATGTTCAGTGTCAAGTCCATAGCTATAATCCCGCATGAAATTCCTCTCAGGCTCAAAACTTTCAACATTTTTCCCAACAATTCATCAACAAAACATCAACTAAGACTTCTCTTTCTGCATACTTCCAACAAAATTACACATGTTAAAAGTATGCACTACAGCTTTTAGTAAATGGTTAAGTACGTACAAAAAAAAAAAAAAAATTGAGCCAAAATACTGCACATGAAAGAAAAAATACAGCTCACAAATTTAGCGGCACAAAATCCTCAAAAGATTTTTTTTGCACCAAGTGAAGATAAAAGTGTAAAAAGAGAAAAAAATAGAAGATAAAAAAGTCCTTAAATGTTTCAAATTGCCGACAAGGGATTTGGTTGACATTTTCTAAAGATAAGCGCAAGTAACTCTGCCCCCCTTGCTCTTATTGTCTTCAGCTGGTAAGCTTATCTTTTCATTAAGGAATTTAGTACCGTAGTATTTAGTGCAGGAAGTGGCACACTGGTCATTGCCAAATTAAAATCAAGCACTTAATGCATATGCATAAGCGCCAAACGAAGCAGAAAGTAACAAAAAATTTCTTTATAACGTTAAATGAAAGCATTCCAGGCAAACGTTAGCCGATAGCATATCTTCACTTTGAGAGATATCTTGAGATCGATTAAAAAGTATCGTATACTTTCAGGTATTAAATGAAATTTCTTACGTTTTATTTAACTTTGCCAGGCTTTTGACTTTACTAAACTTTGCTTCATACTTTTTGAGTCAAGCCACTTGGCTTTTCTGGATTAAACACAATTGATTTTAAGTCTCTTTAATTGAAATATTTTGCTACTAATCGGCTACTTTTGATTCTATCTACGCACTCCTTTCAAAATTCTTAACCATTTTTTTTCCTTAAGCCGCGAATTAAGGCAAAAAAAAACGCACACGCAAAGTATCGCATCAAAAGCATCATTTAACGATACAACTTTTTTGTATTCCTCATACACAACAAATGTACGTGAGCTCAAGTAAGAAGAAAAATATAAAATCCTTGTTTACATAAAAGTGGCAATTCGTCACGTAGTTACCGATATCCTTAAGAATATCCCTTTAGACGCAACAACACAAATACGCAATCAGTATTCATTGAATTTAAGTTTATTTAGCCTTCTTCATCCTAGACACTTTTAGCCAAATAACTTAAGTTAAAGTGTAGGGTAGGTAATGATTTAAAGGGAATAGCAGATAAGCGTACGCTTTCGATAAAATGAACATTCCCAGATATTAAAAAGCTGCACTTTTTTATTTTTATTTCTTTTTTTTTTTTTATTCTCTATTTTTATTTTTTTATTCTCCATTAAACGCATACTAAGTATAAGCAAAGTTCAGCAAATTATAAATGCATTGCAGCATTTAAGGCGTAATAATAGTAAATTATGAAAACATGCTGGTATGTGTGCAGCAATGTTAGTGCACTCGTATGTAAGTATTTGCGTTATTAAGTAAAAGTATGCAACAGACGCTCACTAAGTAGGAGTATGCAGCTATAGTTTGGAAAGTAAATCTTAAACATGTAGTGAATAATAACTGACGTGAACGATTGCAAGATTATATGAATACCCTTAGTGTAAATATTTTTGCACAATGATTTTTTAGTATTAAAAAATAACATTTATTCGTCTTTCCTTCATGAGTTTCAACAAATTCTGTGAGTTTCTTAAGTGAAGCTGCTCAGTTACCAGATTTATATCCTTGTTTTTCTCATTTATTTTCTTTTGATTTTTGTTGCATCTTTTAGTGAAAGTCGTGCATTTTATTGTACTTTGGTCTTGCAGTTTTAATTCTTTTTTTTTATTTTTTTTTTTTTATCTTTTTTTTTCATTTTTTTTTTTTTTTTGCATAAATAAAAAAGTTGTGTGCTTAAAGTTTTGCAACTGTTTAAGAAAATCTTCACCTTAAAGCCATGTGAGACTGATACTGCAACATCTCAATTAGAGCCTGATGATTTTTGCAAAGTCTTGGGTAAAAATTTTCTCAACAATAAAGAAAAGTTTGCGACTTGTCACTCACTTTTGGTTTGAATAATGCCTTTGTGATTTTATACTTTTGCACAAATTTTCATTTGAAATCTCACTAAAAGTGATGATTCTAATATGTTGTTTATAAAAATTTTCGGTACTGTTTTTAAAGACACGATATCAGGCTTTAGAATTATTGATTAGCCATTGACATTATAAATAAGTCCTATATAAGCATTTCTCTCATGTTGAACGGGTCGTAATAAAAGTCATAGTAAAACATTTTTAGTTGTTTCTATTACCTTAAGGAATAGCCCTATGGTAGCACTATATTGAGTGGTAAAGTTGATGCCAGACGTAATACTGGTCTCAAGATAGAAGCAATAAAAAAGCCATTCGAACGGGAGAAAAAACTGAAGTGTTTTTCATGGCCATCTTTAGAAAAGCACAAGTCAGCGAAACCTGGCAACGTTTTTTGATGCGACTGGTTTTAAAATGTTATGGAATGATATAACTTTTTAATAGATTTCGTTTGATTAACAAATCTTATTTACTTTTTTTCTTACAAAGCATAAAAATCCATTCGAACGGGACATTCGAACAGGACATATTTTTCCTTTTTGATTTACTTGGGCAATTTCTAAAAACAACTTTCATATTTACATAAATAATAATATTTAAGATGTATAAAGTAATTAAAAAAACAAATTTATTGTACATACATAAGTATTTATCAAATTAATTAGTGAAATCAATTTTTACAAAGAAAAGAGCAAGGAACAGATATTTTTCTTAAAAGAATATAAAAATTGTCCTTTTGCTGTTAAAAAATTTTTCCTGTAAGAGGCGTGGCACCAACCACTAAAAAAATATGTTTTTACTCAAGTCTCAATCTATCTACATACCAAATTTCATCAAAATCGGTGGAGTGGTCATACCGTTTTTTCACATTTGGAGCAATGCCACGCCCACTTTAAAGAATCAGAGTTTCTAATAAACTTTCTCAGGATTCAATCTACCTTTAAGCAAAATTTCATCAACATCGGTTAATTAGTTTAGCCATGGAAACGTTTTTTCCCTCTAGGGGCGTGGCACAGCCTATTATTGAAAAAAAAGTATACATGTCCCTCTTTCTCTTCACAGCCTTTTCAACAAAAACAAAAATTATGCGATTATGTTGTGTTATGGCTTAACCGTTTTCAACTGCCTACTTATTGCACTTAAGTTTGCGAACATGACCAACTTCAAACAGTTCCAAAAATTTAAAATTTAATTTCTTTGCACTCGCGTTTATTTTTTTTAACTATGTACATGAAACTCTGTTCGTGCAAAAATTTTGACACACTTGCTGCTGTTATCAATTTCGAAATGAGAACAAATGATGTTTTTCTATGTTATTTGTGACTTTAGAACATGAACTTAAGCAAATTATGACGGTGGAAGAGAGATTTTTTGGAAAGACTATCATCATGTATCACCTCTCTTACACACTTTAAGGCAAAATACTATTCAATATTATAAAAAAAAAGAGAAACTGCATCTATGCAAGTTTGCAGGTGGTTTGCTCAATGTGATAAATGAATTCTGGTGTAAATTGTTTAAATTAACAAAATTTGTATATTTTCCTTAGAAAATATCAGACAGTAACGCTTTTATAATAACTTTTAATTTTTCTGTCACGGTTGGCCTTTTGGCGGAAATACCGATATAAGAATTTTGTGTTTCCATGTCAAATAATTTGGCTAGCTCGTCGCTTTATAGTCAGTTTATCTTATAAAAAAAATTAATTTTTATATGAGCAGCCGAAATTTTAAATTGCTAGGGCGTGCCACACGCACCTGAAATCGAAGTTTAAAAAAAAAAAAGTAAACACCATAAATTTCATTGTACACATTATGGTATTTCTTATGTGAAAAAATTTCATCTATCTGAATTGAATGATTTGGTCTGAACGTTGATTTTAAATCAGTTAGAGTTCTACAAATATATCTAGTTGGAGAAAACAAAATCAAATAACTTTTAAGCATTATTTATTTTATTCTTTAGATTGGTTTTCTTTTGTACAAATCCTTTTTCAATCACTGCTTTATATACTTATTGCTGATTTGGTATTAATTAAATTAATTAAAAAGTGTCAACATTTTGCTACTTAATTTAAAAATTTTAACATAGGTTCTATTTCTTGTGCAAACACAAATCCTTTGCTACAAAGTTAAATTAAATTTTTTCATTTTAGTACTTTTTTTTCACTTCTACTTCTTCTCTTATCTTGTTGCATCTTATGGTTACGGAATGGGTTTAACTTTATTTTAATTAAAAATATTTAATCCTTACAAACATTCCATATACAATCACTTTCTAAGGGGTTTGTGCAAAAGATATTAAAAAAAAAGTGTTAATAGTTGAAGCTTATGAAAGTTTTCATCGAGACGATTCGCATGGTTGACTACTAGGGTGTAGTGATCGGAGAAAAAGGTAAAAAAAAACTTCCTTATGAGTACATTTTTAGATATTTTAATATTTTGGCTGTTTTGAGTTTTTCGTAGTTTTTACTCAAAATAGAATGGTTGCTGGTAAACTTGAAGGTAGGATGTTACAAACCCCACGTGATTACAAACAGAGACAATTTTCACCTCACACGAATGGCTGCCACCGTGCTCTCATTAGCTGAAAATAAAACATCATACAACTGACACATCAAGCACGCTTAGTCGAGCATAGCACATTGGAGAAAAAACACACCAGTAAATAATGCTGGGGTATGTCACACCCCACCTGATTGACCACGTTACTAGGAGAGACGAGAGACAACTTTCTCCTGACAATGAATAGCTTAAGATAAGACATCCTACAACTGGCACAGCAAAAACATAGGTAAAACACTGCTGGGGTATATTGCACCCCACCTCATTAACCGCTTTACTAGGAAACTTCGGAAAAGAACAGGTAGAAGTTCTGAAGAAATGTTTGAGGAAGTACAAAACAAAGCATTCAAAAGATGATACTTTGAATGCTCCCAGGACAAAGTGGGAAAAACAAAATTTATCTGGGCCGACTGTAATCGGTCATGGATATGATATGTAATTAATAATATATTTTTGTGTTGTGTACCTAAACCCATACGGCACTAAGTTCTCTTTCGATATCGAAAATATTAAAATAAACAAAGTTTTATCAAATATAAAAATCATTTGCGATTATCGAAACGTTCACTAAAATAAATTCTTTCGGGTTTTCAACACACCATTAGTAAAGAACATTCGAAAGAGTTCGTTTGCGTGCTCAACAATGGTAGTAGGAAGTTTATTTCTTATAGTTTTAAGAACAAATATTGACTTCTTTGTTATGAAAATGTTCATCAAAAAATATGCGTCCGATAGAAATGCGTATAATCTTGATAAACTATAGTTAAACGAGCCTTTGTTATACATGAATTTTGGCCATATAGGCTAAATTATTTTTGATCAAAAAATAAAGTTTCAACTATCAATGTGGGCTAAGAAAATTACCTAAAATAAAAACTTGCGCCGTAACAATGGTGAAAATTAAACTGCAAAAATTAAAAAGTTTTCTAAGCAAACGCTACACTTTTTCAGTTTTATTATATAGCCAAACTATCATTTCTAACCCTCAAAGTTGAATCTCTATAGATAACTGCGTTTAATTACAACTTTCAATTCGTCATGTGAAAAATCCTAAGCCCACATGCATTATACAAGTCCACACATGAAACCAGAAGTTCTTTTGGGAATATTTCTGCCAATGCGCGACGACATGGCAACACTGTACGAAGTCCATGAGTGTGAGTAGAATTTTCATTGAAAAATAACAAAATTCACGGCTTAGATGAAGCCTTAAACTACGGAAGAGTGTTGAAATTAATACCCATGGGTTTATGTTCAAACATTTCTACGAAATTGTCGTCGTTGTCCTCGACGTACACACACATCCTTACTGTAGATTGCAAACTGTATCGGTGAGTATGTCCTTGCTAAGTTTCACACACTTGTATGCGTTTATGTATGTCCATCTACTTTGATGGCATAGTGTGTGTGTAGTATTATCTCTGTTGTGTCATTATGTGTTATCGTAGATGTTACTTTCTGTGTATGTGTGTGTGCGCCTGTGCGCTCTGCTCTAATAAATGTGTATAAATAACTCATAACAGAGATTTACTCATTGTATTGTATTTTAATCAAAGCCCTTAATTGCCCTTCCATTTACTTAGTTTGTAGTTGTTGTAGCTGTTTCATTAAATGTTGCCAAGACTGCAGCTGAGGTTGTGAGCATGAAACTTTGCGATAAGCTTTGTGCATTAATTTTTCTTAAAAGATTTAGCTTAGCGTTAATGGCAAACATTTTTAAGGGTACCTTAAATAGAGAGTTAATCCATATAATATACAATTGAGTGAAAAGTTATTGTAGTGCAGTAGAAAACAATTGAGGGGTTGAGTCTAAGCCTAGACACACAAAAAAATCAGGCTTCATATAGTTAGATGAGTATAACTAGAGAATATCTTAGGGAATATTTCAAAATTTAAATTATGGTGGAATTTGTGCACAAATGATTCCTTAAAACACTTTTCGACCATAAAAATAATTTAAGTTTTGGAATATTTTTCATCTAACGTCTAAGTTTTATTAAAAATTTTCTTGAAAAAAGGCAGTACAAAAAAAAACAAATTTAATCACAAAAAAAAAAATTTTGTGACATTTTTTCCATCCATTTTCATTCGACATATTTTAAAAAATTTTGACTTTTTCGTTATTTTCGTTGGAACAAAATGTTGAAAGATAGAGAAGAGTCAAATTTAGTTAAAAAAGTTAAATTATGTTAAAGAACTAGAATGTTAAAATGGCCAATTATTTATATGTAAAGAAGCTGAAAATTTTGAAAATTAGAATCATAATATTGTTAAAACGTCAGAAATTTGAATAAAGGCGATACTAAAGAAGTCAAAAAATTTAAAAGATGACGTAATGTAAACTCTACGATTAACAGAAATTTATTCTAAAAAATAACAAATAATTGATGTTGCCTCTGACGACTTCCACCATTTTGTTTTCTTGTGTAACTTTTAAAATTCGACAAATAAATACATACGGGTTTTTCTTCTTTTTAAGTTAAACCATCCGAGTATATTTCATTTTGCTCAATTTTCACACACATTACTGTTGTCAATGCTATGATGAAAAGTTGGCGCGCTCACTGAATGATTGAATGAATGAAAAAGTTGCACAAGAAAATATTTACATTCTTTAAGGACAATAAGTAAAAGTTTTCAACAAAACTCAAATGCTCAGCGAAGTATGCTTTAACAATGCTTCACAAGTGTTAGCTTCATAAAGGGTCCTTAAGTCATAAAGTTTTTAACAGTCGGAAGTCAAAATTTTCTTCTTTTTTTTTTTTTTTTGTTGATTTAAAGTTTCGTTTGTTTTGCTATAACATGTTTTTTTTGTTGATTGTGAATTAAGAATACTAGTTTTAAGATAAAACTTTAACTGCTTGGCTGTAATCTTTTCTAGGGTAAATTTTTATTTAAAAAAATTTTTATTAACCCATTAATGCCGGCACCGAGACTAGTGGACATGGAGGGCTTAAACTTCGAGGAGGATGTCTTAAGAACACTCGTACTCCGCGCACAAAATATTAGCCCCCTATCACTACTCATAATCCATGTAGGGGATGGTGCGTTTTCGCAGCCGTCGGCGTTAATGGGTTGAATAAAATTTATTGTTTTGTTACAATAAGAATTTACTATTAACTTTATATTTTAAATTTGTTTTTGATAATGCTTATAACATGAACATTTTTGTTTATTAAATATTTCATAACTTTTCAATTTTTTCATATTTAACAAAAATACTAGCGTAAGTCCTCTAAAGTCGCTCTTTACGACATTGTATGTTTTCCGCCATAAAACTTTATATGTTTGTATGTATATATACATAGTTGTGTTTGTGTGCTTAAGCGTGCGTAAATGGTAACCTATAAAACTTAGTAACATTTATGTAATACTGGGTACGAAAAAAGAGTTACTTGCTTTCTGTTCGCTATATATTGATTGGAGTGACTCAAAACTTAAACACCTTACACTCAGAAGCGTGCAGTGGGTAGGATAAAGCGTTGATAATGGGCTAAGTGACATATTTAACTTTTTTTTGGTTCACCACTTTGAAAATTTGGGAAAAATCAAATCTTTAACCGCCACATTTCATAATGGTCCCAAATTGAGCTTTTTGGTTCAAACACATCAAGTCTTGTCGGAAATTAACATTTTTTTTTCTAAAATGACAGCTCACCGAAATTTCATCAAAACCTCGGAGCTCGAGCTATAAAAAAAAATCGTTTGGCTAAAGACCAGATGAAAAATTTCATTTGAGAAAAATAATAAGAAACATTATTTTTTTTTTTTCAATTTAAAAAAAAAAATTTTAATTTTCGACAAAATTTGCACTGTCCATCAATTTTTGAAACAAAAAAAAAAAAAAAACAAATCCATTTGGCACCAGTGTACAGTGCAAACGTACTCACCATTGGGCTCTAATTACACTGCAACATTTGAAGTGAAAGTCCTTAAATTTCTATTACAAGGAAAGTTTTTGCGACTTTGTGGCAGCCATATATATGTATACTGTCTGGCCCATAATAACTGTCAGTAATTTTCACTGTTCCGAAAAAAGTTGAAAACCTGATTTTTTTTATAATCTAAGGATGCATTGCTTTTCAAAATTTAAATGTACACAACGAAAGTATACGGCAAAAAAAATATTCTTCAAATCAAACTCAGAAGCGCCATGGAAGGTAAACGTGACTTAGTTATACATTTAAAAAAAAAATACAGAAATTGTGACATCATAAGAACACTAAAACCACTCGAAATAGCAGAAAAATTCATACATACATAAGACAATAAAACGATATAAGAATACGGGAGGCTCGAAGATTAAAAATAAGTAGTCGGACTGTGGGAACAAATGACGTTATAAAACAAGTGAGAAGACGATATCCTGTTCAGTTCAGCCTGTTCTTTAGAAAAGGATATGAAAATATAAAAAAAACTTTCAAGCAGCTTCTTATCAGGCCTCAAAAAAGCCTATAGCCTCAAGGCCTATAAAAGCTAACAAATAAGCAACAGCAATTACCTGTTACAAAAAGTAAGCAGCTACTTGACTGGCATAGTGGAGATGAAATAACTTTTTCGGATGAAAAACTGTTCTTCCTGCAAGACAGCCACAACCAGCAGAATAACCGTGTGTACGCAAGAAATTTTGCGAATGCTCCAAAAAATTAATTGACTAACGTAACCAAAATCAAGGTATGGGAAGCAGTATCACAAATAGGGAAAGCACCGAAAAATTTTCCTGATTTAATCTCTGCGGAAGAATAGCCAGCATCATCACCGGATCTCAAGACATTGAATTTTTGCATATGGGGCCATATGCTAGGTAACGTAAGGTCAACAAAAGGCTTAACAATTGATGGGTTCAAGCAGCGTTTGACAAGGATGTGAAAAAGAGTGATAGTTTCGAACTTCATCATTAATTTAATAAATTTTGGATTGTTATTAAACGTTTGTGAAAAATAAAAAGAAATATTGTAGACGACTTTGATTTTTAAAACACTTTAGTGCTTTAGTGACAGTTATTATGGGCCCCACTGTAGAAAACTGCGCGTCAAGCGAAACAAAAAAAAGTTTGATATATTAGAGATGAGTAGAAATTTATGTTTAGGCAATTTGATTCATAAAATTTTAGAGCATTACTAACATTTCAAAAAATTTATAATGAATGATTATGAAAAAAAAAACGGAAAAAATATTAAATTTATAGAATTTTTCTATAGAATACGGTAAAAACATTTTTAAATATTTTCAATTAAGGTTTTTACCTTTTTTTATACATTTTAATTAAAATTTAGGAACGTGAGACTTTTTTTTTCATTTTTAACATGTTTAAACTAGCAACTTTCAAGTTCTTTATGAGGGCTCTAGAAATGAAAATTCACCTTAAAATTATGTTTTTCTATTAAGTTTATGTAAGGGTGATGTAACGTAAAAAATTGTGATTTTTCTTCATCAGAGACCTCTGATGGCTATATAAACTTTTGTTCTATTATGGAACATGAACACTGTCAAAAGATTTCTAAAACTTACAGCTGCTCAGCATTGCTTTCACTACATTTCCCATTTAAAATGATGTACAACATGTTGTGTCATATGTGTGCGCGAAATAATGCACGGAAACCCTTTGGAGAAACATTTACCGTCGAATAAAGCTCATCTTATAAGCGATCCATTATAACACTTGCTACATTTTTTGAAACCACTAGAAGCAAATTGAAAGCCCCACCAACTGCTGCATTCTTTTGCAGCAGCCTTTTTTGGAATCTTGATTACTAAACGAATAAAAATCTTTCGCTATTTTAGCCAAGGCAGAATCTCGATCATGATTTCTTTTTAGCAAGACTTTTTTGGTATACAATCGGTCTTTTGGGATCTGATTTCAGATTTTATCTCACTGGTATTGGGTATTTCATTATAAGTTTTAGTATTGGCGTTCAATTGGAGCAGACTTTCTGCAAATTTTAGTTCATTGTTCTTTAGTATTTAGAACTGGCAATCATTTTAGAGCTGACACAAACTGATATTTTGACTTAAACAATTACTACTCTTCTAAATTTAGTAGTCGACCACATAGTCGACAGTGAGGTTGCTTTGGTTTGTAATTTGGCGAAAGTAAATGCTAACTTCTGCTCCAGGGCTTAAAATGTTCTCACATTATTTCGCTTTGAAAACTAAAAGTGAAAAAAAAAACTTAATTTGTACAGTCACTCATAGAATCACTCATACGAAAAGCAGCTTGGAGTCAGTCGCTCCTTTTCTGTTTTCACACTTCATATTATAGTAACCAGCATACGGAAGTTAAAATTATTTTTGCTATTTTACGGTTCACATACATGAAATGTTGTCTCATACGTTACTTTCCAAAGGATAAACACATAAAAAGCACAAGCTTTTGGTGTGGAATATGTCAAATGCAACAACGCAATCTCATAAAATCAAATTCACTTTACTGACAACGCAGCACACTTGCAATTTATTGTTTTTCACCGGTGCATCAATGATGCAGCACTTAAATTGAATTTTTCTACAGCAGACGAAAAAGATAATTTTTTAGTTCTTTGCTCACAATATCGTCACATTTATTTTTGTATTATCTCATATTAAATTTTATATTTTTTATATGGAAAAATTGAATTTTGGGACTAAACATTACTTATAACAGAAAAAAATTTAAGTTTTTTAACGTCAAATTTTTTGCAATAACGTAATCTTTATTTTTCAAGCAAATTCAGGTATCCATTCTGTGAAGAAAAAAAAGTTACGAGCAAAAAAGGACCTTCAGAAGAATCAAAAGTGTTCCATTGGAACGAAAAACAAATGACGCAGATAACGTTTTTAAGAGTCCTTCTAACTTTTGAGTCGATGTCTGGCTGACTTTAGTTTGCTTCATACAAATCGACCCGGTCTAGTATAAATATTCCTGATCAACGTTACCTCGTTAGTTGAAATAGAATGTCTGTCAACGATTTCATTTTGGGTTTTTTCGAGAAGGTACTGTAATTTTAGCATATTCCTTTAAAGTTTAAAAATTTACCACAAAAAAAAAGGAAAATCGGGATTTCTTTAAGCATGTGGCATTTATTATACATAGTCCGAATGTGTAACAAAAAAATTTCGATTATACTGAAAATTACTCCGTTGTATTTTTTCTATGTCAAAAATTCCATTTAAAACTCCGCGTATATTTTGCAGCTCAAAAGTATGCACTGAAAAATGTTTAAATGTGCTGAAATGCCATCACTGCTGTTCGTCTTCTTGACGGACAAATGGCAAATTTAGTTTCATTGGACAATATGCATTTCCTAAATTGCTAAAACTTAATATTATAAAATGCTTATGATAATTGAACATAATAGAAACTACATACGGCAACTATGGCATTTATTGCAACAAATAAGTGATAAAATGGTTAAAATATTTGTAACATAACGATGAATCATGTCCAAATCAAAGATCTTTGAGCACTTTTGCTGCTAAGCAATGTAGGGTATATACCCAACAAAGCCAAAGATAGCTTTCTTATTAGCTGAATTTGTTGTTGATGTTGTCCAATCCAATTCGGTTTTGTGGTTTCTGGTCAAATGGTAGTTTATTTATTAAGAAAATTCAATTTCAATTTGTTAAATTAAACAAACTCGTACGCTGAGTGGAAATCAAATTAATAAATCGATATCAAATGGATTTTAATGGGAAATAGCAGCACTGTTACAACTTGTAACATGTGTGTGCAAAGTTCTTTGGGCGCTGCATGGAAAATTTTATAGAAGTTATTTATTTACAGTATACACAGAAACAACATAAAAGTAAATTAAAACAAACATTACTTGCAATTTAAAGCCCCACAAATAATAAGCAATTTTAAGTACCTTCCAATCTTAATGTCCTTGACTCATAGCTTAAACGGCTTCTAATTTAAAAAAAATAAAACAGAAATGGAAAGTCACACTTCAACTTGTGAAAACATACTACGGCAAAAGTTTACTTTGGATGCCACTCATAATTTTTTTAATGGAAATAATATTTTTAATCAGCAAAATCGTTATATCCAATATGCGAATTTCGTTGTACAGTGAACGTTACTAAGGTGATTTTGAAAGGAAAAGTAAAGCGGGTGGCATCAACAAGTTTACCTATGTTAACGTGTGAGTTAGTGTTTTAACAAAAATATTGGTGAACCATAGCAAAGCAAAACCAGATACGTGATATCCTAGGTAATAGCTTAATAAATCAGTTTGTTGCCAACAACTAGCTTTGGGTTCACCGAATTGAGTATCAGCACAGTCAGAACTAATAGACAAAATAGTTCCTCGTTACAAAATTAACTTTATAATTCACTTGCCTTGAACCGTTCTTATGATGTTCAAAGTCAGAACCTATGACCATGGATATTCTACAAAAAAAGTGTGTGACATTTTCTTACATTTGGCAAACGGTGCCATGCGATAACCTGAATCGATATTCCCAATATGGTCAATATGGAATATTTATAGCTAAGTTTTACATACCGTAAAGCAAATTGTTTTTGTGCCAATCTTATGTGGCTACTTAATCATTAAAAGGCCCATCAAGTAAAGCCTCGCCCAAATATACTTTTAGTTACTAAGAACATACTGCAGAGCTGTTTCCAAGTGGCACCATTGAGAGGACATAGTTCCTCTATCGATGCAGTTGACTGATACAAGAAATGCCGCAAGTAAATGCAAATTAATTAAGCGAAAACACTGGCATCACAAGCTTTCAACAAAAGTTGATGCCATCAATTTCTGCAATCAGCTTTAGCACTGCTCTAGATTCATTGATTCTTTTCAGTGGATTCCTATCCTCTGGTCAAATTATCGCTGTTGCTGATTACGTTACTTGGTTTAAGTTTTTAATTGCCTATGATCACAGAGTTCTTCAGTATTACATTAAATGATAAGTTTTTTCTCAAAGAAGTTTTTATTTGTTTGTTATTGAGCATGATTTCAGAAAACTTTTCTAACCAAAATGAAAATCGGAAATTGACCCACTTTCGAAAAATCTCGATATTCCATGATTAACAAATTTCAAGTAATTTACAAACTTTAAAACATTTATGATTCTCATAATACTCTAGCTTTTGCTAAGAAACTAAATCATAAGTTCCACACAAGATCTCCAAGAATTCAAAATAAATCCAAATATGCGATGTATGTGCTTTTAAGGCAAATCTTAAATATATATAAGACTAAAGTATTCCTTAGTCCTTTTAATTCGAAGGCCAATGCATTTTAGAGTACAATTTATTCTGACTTCAAATTACTGCAGCGACTTCAAGTGATTGCAGCGACTTCAAGTGATTGCAAAGAATTAAAAATTGTTTGAGGTGACTTCAAAGCAATCAAAATTATTCCAATCATGATTCCAATCAAAAACGTGACGTCACCAAAATAGCTGCATTCTTTTGTGATAGAAAAGCCTGCAAGATTATGGCATTGAAGTCTACAGATGACTTCATTTTAAAATAGCTGCACTCTGAATGCGGAATTTCTCATGAAATAAAATTGAAAATGAATGCATTCATTCACAGCTCTGCCCCAAAGCTACTGCTACGTATTCATATCGTAAAAGTGATTAGAACTATTTTTCAACGTTCCCACCAAAAGTCGGGTAATCATGATTCTTCGAAAATGGCCATGTCTCCAATTTTCAGTTTGCTTGGAAAAGGTACCTGAAATCAGACTTTTCAACAGTAAAAAAAAAATAAACTCAGTGAAGCAGAGACTTTTCATTTTACATCAGTTGAGTATGGTAATGCCAAATATTTATTTGCATCAATAAGAATAATCAACATCTTAACCAGCATAAGGTGTTTGTAATAGTAATTATTCTAGGATTAATATTACTAAAAATTATTATAGAAAATAAATTAATCCTTCGCTTAAGGCATCTAATATAGCACAAAATATTTTTCGCAGAGCAACGAAATGATTATATGCTGTCACTCTAACTGTCAATTACTAAAGAAAAGTAAAATTTTCCTGATACCTTGAGAAAAATCAACAAAATTTTAATTTGGTAGAATATGCTTTCTATTAACCTTTTTTTTTTTTGATTCCATCAATCATTTAATAAAGTAAGTAATTGATTTTCAATTATTTGCAAAATCAGCAAAAGATTGCACCATTTTTCAAGATTTGTCCACAAAAGTAAATTGTCAGTAAAAAAATAATGTCAAATTGCGATTAATTCAAATCAATTGAATTGAGTGCAAGTTTGAGCTCGTATTCAATTCAATTTCATGCTGAAATTTCCAAGAAAACAAATCATCAAAGCAAAAAGGTTTTCAAAGTTTTCATTTATGCAACTGAACTTAAACTCTTTTTTTTTTTCCTACATTCAATGCGATTGAACTCAGTGGGTTGATATCGACGACCAATTGCTACTGTCAAAGCACCAACAGCAGCAGCGTTGGCAATTAATCAAACCAGCAAACAAATAAAACATTTAAAAAAAAAAATGTTTTATGCTTTCAACGATTGGCAGGCAGTTTGACGAATAGACCAAATTCTTCCTGCTCTCGTTCGAATGAAAAAAGAGTTGAAAGCAAACATTTGTTATATTCTGTCAACAGATGAATGGGCTTGTGGTCGACGTCTCGATATTTATGACAAAATGTCATAAAAAATAAATTATGATCCGACATCGAAAGGACCAAAGGTTGCTACATATTTATGACAGCAGCAGCAGTAATGTGGTTGGGTAACTTGAGAATGGCTATAGTGTGAAATATTGTATAATTTTATTACACCGGAAATATACAGATTATGGTTGTTTTATTGTTCTTTAGAAATCATTCAAGTGAAAGCAGCGAAGAATTCATTAATTTAAAGTAACTCTTTTGTAGGTGGCTATAAAAAAAAATCCTTTGCTTGTGATATTGTAATCCTATTTTCTGTACAATAGACAAGCTTATAATATCCTTACGCTTATTTATCAAAAAAAAATTCTCTAATCAACAACTTTTTTGTTTGTGTTTCAGCTCAAAAACTTTCAGCTACGAGGTGAGTTATTTTATTATTATTGCATTTTATTTTTATTTTTAAAGTGGGTACTATACGTGCATACATTCTTACAAAAACTTCTTTGTTCAATTTTAATGTTTTCATCTTTTTTATTATCACCGATTGAATTGCAAAAGTATTTCTAATATATTTCCATGCTAGCGTCAAGCAGCGCACTGCTTGATGCTTATTCGCTGCAGCTACTTGAAAATTTTCCTTTTATATTGAAAATATTTCAAATATTTTCCTTCATCTCGAATGTTGTGCGAGTTACAAGCAAAAATATTTGTTTAGCTTTTGTTCACTTTCCTGAACGACAAGTATTTTTTTATCTTTTTCAAGTGTTTTGTAAGTGGTAAGTATATACGCTGTTTGAGTGCGAAACGCTTGAAAGTGGATGCATATTTTTTGGCAAATGTGCTGCATTTGCACTGCAATTCGTGAGATTAGATTAAGTGAAATACTGAAAAATATGAAATAAATTTTTTGCACAATTAGTTTTGTTTCAAATGGAAAATTTTAAAAAAGCGTGAAAAACTTGACCGTGGTTTAAGAAGAGGTTGGAAACGTCGAAAAAGTTGGAAAAAATTAAAAAATCCAAAAATGAGTTGATAGAATTGAAAAAGCCATACATGTTAGCATTTTATTTTCCCAATTTAATTCAGTAGAGATTTTCTTTCACATCCCTGTTATAGTTAAGAAGCCGGTGGTCTAAATTTCTATATGATTTCTTCGTGCGGCAGAAGTTGGAAAACATATATTTCTTAGTAATATAAATAATACGAAAAATCGCTGCTATTGCGTTGTTTCTGCATTATAAATAGAGAGCCCGTTGAAAATGTAAAAAAAAAGATACCGTAAACAGTTTTATCACGTCTGCCTTTTATATAAAAAATTTGCAGATGCAGTAAAATAGATAAATGCAAGAGGCAGACGTTTTTGCTGCTGCGTTTAAGACTATTTTTTTTTTTTTTTTAATTTTACATTATATAGAAATTTAAGTGATTTTATCGTCAGGCAGATTGCGATTATTATAAAGTTTAGATCCTAAGAAACGAGAGAAGCAACATCTGCCACTTAGTTTTTGCTTCTTTTATAAATTGTAATATTACAAAAATGTAAAATAAAATGAAACACTTTATCATTTTAACGCGTCTGCGTCTACTGACTGGCTGACTGGTTCCTTTATTTGAAAAAAAACAGGCAGACATTTTTGAGTACTTAAGAATTATATTATTATGGATATATCTATCCATTATATTTGTCTTTTATATAAACAAATTTGTATATGCAGAAAAATAGATAAATGCAGGAGGCAGACGTTTTTGTTGCTGCGTTTAGTAGTATGTTTTTTTTTTTAATTTTACATTTTATAGAAACCTAAGTGATTTTATCGTCAGGTAGATTGCGATTTTTATATGGTTTAGGTCATAAAAAATGAGAGAGGCAACATCTGCCACTTAGTTATTGCTGAATTTAAAAATTGTAATATTACAAACATGTAAAATAAAATGGAGTACTACATCATTTTAACGCGTCTGCGTTAACTGGCTGGCTGATTGGTTTCTTTACTTGAAAAAACACATGAAATAGAGAAGGAAGATACTCTTCCGAAGGCAGACGTTTTTGAGCACTTAATGTGTATATTATTAAGGATATATCGATCCAAAACTAATTTGCCTTTTATATGAAAAAATTTGTGTGTGCAGAAAAATAGATATGTGCCAAAGGCAAACGTTTTTGTTGCTGCGTTGAAATGTATTTTTTTTTTTTTTTTTTCTTAAATTAACATTATACTGACACATAATTAATTTTATTGGCAGGCAGATTGCGCTTATTATAAACTTTATGCCATAAGAGACGAGAGAAGCAACATCTGCCACTTAGCTATTGCTGCATTTAAAAATTGTAATATTAGGAAAATGTTAAATAAAATGAAGTATTAAACTAATTTGCCTTTTATATGAAAAAATTTGTGTGTGCAGAAAAATAGATATGTGCCAAAGGCAAACGTTTTTGTTGCTGCGTTGAAATGTATTTTTTTTTTTTTTTTTCTTAAATTAACATTATACTGACACATAATTAATTTTATTGGCAGGCAGATTGCGCTTATTATAAACTTTATGCCATAAGAGACGAGAGAAGCAACATCTGCCACTTAGCTATTGCTGCATTTAAAAATTGTAATATTAGGAAAATGTTAAATAAAATGAAGTATTAAATCATTTTAACGCGTCTGCGTTAACTGACTGGCTGATTGGTTTCTTAACTTGAAAATAAACAGATAAAATAGAGAAGGCAGATGCTGTTTCGAAGGCAGACGCTTTTGAGCACTTAAGATGCATATTATTAAGGATATTTCTGTCCAAAACTTATACCGTGCAAGTTTTGTTATGCAAATATTTTTTTTTTAAATTTTCAGTCACTTACATTATTATTTTTCTAAGTTTCGTTGGCTGTGTATGTAGGGACTCCACGTCAAATCGGATTATTTCTGATTTCTTAATAATTTATTTTTCTTTTAGTACTGATTGAAATTTATCTTTATAATTTATTCCATTTTAAAATTCTTCCTTTTTTTCTCCGAAATATCTAAAATTAATATTTATTACACAGGTCTACTTACAGATTAGTTAAAGTACGACAGAATAACCGAAAAAAAAACTTTAACTTTCAAAGTGGATTTTAAAGGGAAAAGGTTAAATCATTCAAGTATATCATTAAATAAATTCGGAAAAAATCTTCTATTTTGACACATAAAACCTCACATATTTTTTAAAAAAAGAAAAATCTACACGTCTGCCTTTTGTATTTTCAGTTTCTAAGAGCAATACTAAAGACAAAAAAATCTGGAAAAAATCGAAAAAACATATTTAATAGTTTTTTTTACATATTAATAACTGCCGTTATCAAGAGTGTGGCAGTGTAGACATCTGCCTTTTATATTTTGGATATCTTTCTATGCCCCTTACACAATATATCAGTGGCAGACACAATAAAATAATTTAACAGTCTATTTTTTTATCAACTTCAAAATTCGTTTAAAAAATCCGGCGCTTTTACTCTGACTTTTTGTAACTCTCATAAATTATAACTACATGTCAATACCAACGACTATTAAACCATATACCTCCTTAACTACAAAGATATTCACACATCAAACAACTCGCTCGTACGTTTATCTTCACAAATACATATGTCTGGAAGCAAAAATACTTCACTTAGTCATTCCAAAAGACAATGAACTTAATCTACTTAAGTATTGCTAAATAATGTTCTAAGTATACCTCCCAAAAATATGCTTAACTTAATGCAAAAGTTAGGCTATTTACCTAATTATGTGAAAACCATAAAACGTGTAAACATTCTCCATTTAAAGAAAGGCAATTTTAATTAACTAGCGCACATTTTTTACTCAATAAATGCCGCCAGTCCCGCCCATACCTTTGTAATGAGCTTTCTATCACTTTACCAGACACTACCATTTGTCGTCTAAATGGTACCGTCAAAACGGCGAGGAGTGAGCACGACTTACATAATTTACGTACATGAAACAGCAACATCGTGGCGCAGCGGCGTAGAATGAAAAAAGACAGCAATGTTTCTAACGCTAATTGTTTCCGATGTTCATTAAGCGACACGATGCCATACTTACGTATACCTACAACAAACAAAACCGCAAAAAAGGTTTCACATTCATACAAGGACACTCCTTCGTGAAACCACACGAACTTTTAGAGAAATCATCTCGATGCTGTGGAACATGTTGCCAAAATTAAGGCATTCTTGCGCACATGCTGGTAGATGAAAAAAAAAGTCCCTTTTTCTTCATCTAAAGTGTATGGCAGTTCGTGCCCTGCATCCTGTTTTTGTTCATTTTTCACTTTAATTTCGCGTATTCGTTTTTCTTCTTGTCTCCTTAATTTAATTTTATCAATTTATTTAAGTTCGCACTGACATGTTCAGTGTTTTTATAAA
Organism: Tricholauxania praeusta; assembly: GCA_949775025.1. Taxonomy (NCBI): domain Eukaryota; kingdom Metazoa; phylum Arthropoda; class Insecta; order Diptera; family Lauxaniidae; genus Tricholauxania; species Tricholauxania praeusta. The sequence continues at coordinate 14,550,642 of OX459030.1, forward strand.
GAGAAAGAAAAAAAAATTCAAGGACTTTTATTTTTTAGCGGCTTGTGTTTCATTTTTTTTTTTTTCTCTCTTGATAATTGAGTTTTTCACCAACTTCTGCACCAGACATTTATAATATTGTTCTGGATGAAAAAACATTAAATTTAAAAATAATACCTTAAAACTCCATGTACATTAGAGTTGGATACAAATACAACTGACGTTGCTTAAATTTCAAAAACTTACATCTTTTGAAAAATATTCTTAAAAAAATATTAATTTTGGGGTTGGTCGGTTAAGCAAAAATGAGATATGTTTTCAATAGAAAAATATTTATATAAAACTTAATATTGGATAAATTTTAATTCATTTATATAAATGGTTTCATTTGTGGAGCAATTTTGAATTCAGTGATTTTGAAGTTAGAAAAAAAATTCAAATAATTACATTTTACTAAATGATAAATACCCAAAACAATTGACTAATGTTTTCTGCTACTTTTTGTACTAGTGAGATTTTTATTGAGAGCCTTATTGATGTAGCTATTTCCGTCCGCCTCTATCTTACCAATAGTGCACCTTAAATTTTGTGGATTAAGTGGAGTTTGGCAAAGAACGCTGATGTTTTACGTTATAATTTACTACCAAAACTTTTATTTAGTTAACTGACTACCACACCCACCATTTTTTAAGGTTATTTGTACAACGCAAGTCGATAGAATTATTCCAACTTAACGTTTGAGTAACACTATGGACCCGTTAGGTCTATGTGAGGCTTTGCGACTGCCAACATAACCTCACCTTGGCTTAACGCCACGCCCACTTTTAAGTTCTGTTCACAGGAATATTATGCAATATTTCACAAAATTGACCAAACGAGGACCTTCTTACACGTTGGCAGCCTTATCAAACCCAAAAAGTTCATCTCTAAGGTGTGCCATAGCTTAACAAATGTTACACTCTAGGAAAATTATTTTGTTACAATATTATTCTGAAATTTTTGAAAAATTAAATTTGTGTAGAGTAACTTCGGGTATTGTGATATGGTCGGGTAATGTGATATGAATCATATTTCCTTAAATTAACAACTCTCGATAAAAATCTTTTTGTCAACATATCTGTACCGGAGAAAGATACGTGCTGCAATGTTTTTTGCGTTCGCATTCACTGTTTTTAAACTCAGTGTGGTGAAATTGGCTTAGCCACAAGACGAGATTTTATTTGTGTGCATTTAATGTGTGAATTAAGCCCTAAATAAAGTAAGGATTATAGCCGAAGTACTAAAATTTGTGGGTGAATATACTTTATCATAAATAATGTGAGTTCTTTATTTGCTGAAGTGTGTTTTAATAAAAATAATCTGAGTGCATTATAACTGAAATTCGGGTATTGTGATGTAGTCCACTTTGCTCCACCCAGCAAGGACGTTACCTGTGGTTTTTGCAACAAATTCTTCCAGAGAAATACAAAGAATCGACCTGAGTTCAGTGCTTGCAATGCGATTTAATTTGGGCTCACAATGATTGTCTTCCAATTTTTGTACGTGAGTCAACTATCTGACTTTAATATGTTCACCTTTTCGATTATTGATTCAGTTTAAATCTAGTTTCCTTTTTTATGGAAATTCTATTGAAAAATGTAATGTTATTGCATATTTAGTTCCTACTATTTTATGCTTGTTATACTTTTCATAATGATATATCACATTATCCGAACGCTATATATCATATTACCCGCCAATTTAATTTAGAGGTGTCACTTGGCTTTTTTCCATCTCGTTGAAATAGCTTCAGATTGGCATATGCTATAGAGCTCTGAAGTCGTAATATTCTACATAATGCATCAACAAACCATAATACATAAAGAAGTAGAAGCTATGCTACAAAAGATACGTGTAATTTAAAATACAAAAATACCCATATCACAATACCCGAAGTTACTATATATGATACACAAACTAAATTTAATACACAAACCATCTGACTTAACAGAGCATCAACAGAGGAATGTTAACTTGATGCAGTAGATCTAGAAAGGAACAAAACGGAGGTTGTTCAGAAGACATAATCATAAAAAAATACGCCAACAAATTAATACATAGTTTTTGATTCATTTTCTATTAAATCTATTTAGTTTGGTACGTGCACAAACAAAAATGTGTGGTTCATGACCAGATGATCATTTTGTGTTTTCACAACCAAAATCTGAAGTTTTACTTGACAAATTCATATACTAAGAAACAAAAACAGCACCAAATTTTGTACTGCTAGAAACATTTCTTTTGTTTTTCTATTTAATTCACATTAGACCGTGTCGCAAACCCTGATTAATTTTCAAATACTCACACGTTTTCATATTATCTGTTCAAACCTTTTTCTGCGTTGCGTTAACATTCCTCTGTTGATGCTCTGTTAAGTTAGTTTATGTCTGTGCTAACTTTCAAGCTCTTATATTCAAATTACTTCTGTTTGAAAGGTATACCTATACTATTTATAAAAATTTGATTATGTAAAAATGGCTTGTAACGCTTTGGCGTAAAATATACTGATCCGATTTTAATAATTTCATTTTTAAAATAACATATTTGAGCAAAAAAAGGTCATTGCATACTTATTTTTTTATTTTTTTAAAAATAAATATAATTTTTTTAGAATTGAGTTTTTGCAAAACCTCACACAAAAACTGTGATGATGAGTATGTAGATTCTTGAATTTAGTGTTGTTTTTGTTGTTTTTTTTTCTAGCAGACTTGTACCGTTTGTAATTGTTCTAGAAGTTCAAAGAACAAACTCTCCATCAATTGTTTTCTTGTTTTTACTTTTGAATAGAGAATATAGAATGAGATGTAAAGAGACTAATTTTATCATAAGAAAAAAAAATAAAATAAAGGGACGTGCACGTGCGAAAACGAAATAAAATTATTTTTTTGTAATATTGTTAAAGAAAACATTTCTAGTATTATTTCATACAACCACATTAAACCAACTAATTTTTGCATTTAATAGACTTTACTGTGCACACACAATATAATTTCTTTAAACCTATGATTTGAAATTGATTTGAAAAAAAAAAAAAAAAATTTTTTTTTCTTAAGTGCCAAATCTAATATCCTCTAGGCGATTTTTTCATGAATGGCTTAAGTCTCCTTTCAAAGGTGAGATTCACTTAAAAAAATACATAATATAATCCTACTTCTAATAATTTTTCTTCCAAGCTCAAAATAACTTATAAAGTAATTATTTATGATTGTCCATAGAAAATAGTTTTCAATGTTTTATTTTAATTTCTCCAACGGATAGTAAATGCATTTTAAATATTTCCATCTTCTGTTTTATGTTTTTCTAGCAACATAATGGCAATTTAAAAGCGGAGTAAAAATAGTACAAACTCCTATAAAGTGTGGTAAGAAAAGGAAAGAAAAATAGTATCATTAGAAAATTTCAACAGTTTTTGCTGTCATAGGAAAAAGTTTAAATCTTATAACATTAAGCTGTCTGTTTCATTTAATTACTTACTTAGAAACTTTTTCTGAAGTGAGAACTAAGCTTATAAAAATTCTTTTCAAACAACGGGCATTCATAAATCACGACTTCTGCTGTAGAAAGTAAAAAGTTTTGCGTTGCCATAATGGATTTATTTAATTGCTTACTACCCTATGCGTAGCACATTTTGCATAGCAAACATACAACACTAAAAATAAGTTTCGTATGTGTTAGGAGTTGATATTTTAGACGAAATTAAATTTTAGTATTATTATTTAAGAATGCCTTTAATGACAGCAAAAATGTTGCCCATAAAATATTTTAATATATTATTTGATTCATTTTCATAGCAAAATCTGAGCATCGCGGATATTTTTTTTTTTGTTTGTCATGTGAAATTTTTGCAAAATATTGTAAAATTATTTGTAAGTTCCCCAGTTCGGCTTTAAATGTTATATACGTGCAAATAAAAATCTATTCCTTAAAACATGCACGTCTGTTGGCTAATTCCATTTTTATCAATACTCAAAAACCAACACGTTAGAAGGGTAATCATTGCTTCGCCATAAAATGCTAGTGTGAGTTAGGTTTGCTGGGTTATTTGCAGTCGATGCTGCTGCTAGACGAAGGATTAAATATTTGAACCATTACTTGCGAACGTGTGGTTGGCCCTACTTGAACTGGTTTGCGCTGATGCTCCGACTGCTGTTGCTCATACAAACACACATACAAACATATGTATATTGGTATTTGACTATAAGCACGCGCGCTTGTGTTGTGCATGTGGTTGTTAACAAAAACACACACTAACTAACAAGCACGAATGTGTTACACATAAATATCAAACGCTGCGCTTAGGGTGTTACAAAACAATGAAATAAAATCTTTGTTTCTCATCATTATGGAAAGACTGCAAAAATTAATCTGACACAAAGGACATCGCAACAGTTTGCATTGCAAGGAACTGCAGAATAAATCAGCTCATATTAAAATATAAAGTGTTGCATGATATCTGTAATAATATAGTTTAAAATGAGCTGATCAAAAGTATATATGGCACAAATCGGATTTATTGACATTTTTGAATTGCGGTTTTAGTCAGCTTGGTACCAGCCATGTAGCAATAGACAAATCAGTTAACAGCCATTGTTTCTAGTATTTTTTGGAAAGTTTTGAAAACATCTAAATTGCCAATTATACTTATAAAATAAATCGAAATTGACAAAACATAATTTTAAATAATCTTTGAATAATCTTTAAATTTATTGAATGAGATAAATCGAAATTGACAAAATAATTTTAAATAATCTTTAAATAATCTTGAAATAATCTTGAAATAATCTTGAAATAATCTTTAAATAATCTTGAAATAATCTTTAAATTAAAAATCTAGAAATAATCTTTAAATAGTTTTGAAAATAATTTTAAAAAATTTTTTTTTTTTTTCATCATGAAAACTTTACTCTTTTAAAAACACCCTGGCATGGACGTGCATTCATCCAACTTCAAGCCACAGTCATTGTGGATTGGTGAAAGTGTAATGACTTCAAGAAGCGGCAGCATTGAAGAAATAGAAGTGTTGCCAATGCAGAGCACAAAAAACGTAGTTGTAGTTTATTTAAAGCGATTGCAAGGTCAGACACACAGTTGCATTTTTATGTGCGCTCTCGGTCGGATGTTGGTTGTTGGAATGCTACTTTTAACTAAGACCACAAATTAAACCCCAGGAATTTGTAATGTGAAAATGTGGTTTGAGTAAATCTTTGTTATATTGGATAGGTGTGTCGAAAATAGAAAACAAACAAAAATTGAAAATAAAAAACTAAAATACAACAAGAACTTGTAAATTTGCAAATTAAAAAACAAAAACTTTTAGCCTTGAAATTAACATCCAATCCATATGAGTTTGGTTTTCGTATTAAATATTTTTATTACATTTGCGCTAGACTAAAGCAATTTAAAGCTCATCCAATAAATCTCATTTTATGCCCATATTTTTTATTCGCATTTTGATATTTGGTTTTTTCTATTTTCATTTGAAAACAAAAAGTATTATTTCGGAAGGGCATTAAAATTCATGAACGCATTCATGAACAATTATTATTTCCACTTTTGTTAACCGCCACCCTTGTTGCTCGAAAGTTAAGCATCACTCCATCGTTTTGCTACTACTACTGGCATTGTTGCTTGTACAAACCGACAATCAGTTGGCACAGCAAACTACTCACAGTTCTCTCCTGGCCAAACACATGAATTGATTTATTGCGTTTATGCTTCATTATGACCAGAAATAAATTATTAAACGGTAGAGGGTGAAAAAATCAAAGTAACGAAATCTAATACTCGTATAAAAAAAAAGGAAAAATGGTTTTCGAAAATTGCTACAAATCGATATTTTTTTTTTTGCTGCCGGAAAATGTTGCAAATTCCATTGTTGTTGTTAAATTGGTGAAGTTTTTATGTTTTTTCCACTTGTTATTTATTACCACAAACGTGATTTGTTAAATCCGTTTATGTTGAAAGGACGTATGTTTTAGTAATATTTTTTTTTAGCTGAAAAAATCAATATGAAATTTTTATGATAAAATTCTGCAGAAATTTAAAATACAGTTTTGCGCTAAAGCTGATAAATTTTGACCAACCTTTTTATGTCTGGAGTGCATTTCAAAAATTATTATGAGTTACAATTGTAGCAAAACATTTTTATATAGCTATTGAAACTTAATTCAATGTAAACTTTTAAGGGAGTAGTACAAATAAGGCATTACAAGACAACATGAAAGGAGCTCAGACTTGGGGCCTTCAATTTTGTCAATTTTTTCTGTAGACTATGTGTGAAGACCGAGATGCATCATTAATCTATACGCCATTTTTCACAATAACTTTACTAAATTTATGATAAATAAAAAAAGGGGAGGGGTTAAAACTTAATTTTGGCCTTATAACATTATGACAGGTTTTTATAAAATTCTCAAAAAAAAATACAAAAGAATAAAAATGTATCGAAGTTTGAATTCTTATCAATTTTTATATTTAAAAGATAAAATAAATAAAAATTAAGTATCCACACTTAAGGTCTGTTAACTTATCTCTTTCCTTAATACCACTTTAATCGGAGATTTTATAAGCTGCGATTATATCTCGAGTTAAATTTGTTATCTTTTCTCTGAATTTATTGAGTATTAAGAAGTCTCAGTTTAACGAGAAATGCAGAGAGAATCGTATGGGAAAAGAGATTGACAAAAAGAAAATTTTAAACAATATATTTTTTGAGAAAATCGTATGGGAAAAGAGAGAAAAAAAAGAAAAACTTATATCAATTAAAACGTAGCTTAAACTGCGATTTGGTCTTAATCGGCGATTAGTCTCAAAAATCAATAAATTATATCGTGTAATCGACTATAAACGAGCAAATCGTCGATTGAAGTTAATACGAGAAATTTCTCAGATTAACGAATTTAACTCGACTACGTTTGTCACTCTCTTTTCCCATACGATTCTCTCAGCAAAAACATAATGTTTACAAATTTTGTTTTTGTCACTCTCTTTTCCCATACGATTCTCTCTGCATTTCAGGCCTAAGTCTTACAATTTTAATAAAACGATATTACTTTAATCATGCCATATGCTAGCTGGTTCGATTAAATGTTCCCGTATCAAACATGGTAACAATTACATAAATAGCACTCAGTGTAGCGTTTTGAAGATTATGATTGTACGTTAGGTGGCACGCTCTCTTGTCAAAATGTGTCGCTGTACTAAACCATTTCCTGTGTTTGTGTGAGATTTTTGTAATTTGTTTAATACTGCTTGGACTTAGAGCTTCGAGATAAATAGCTAAGAGGACTAATAGCTGTAGTAGCTTAACTCTCTTATTATCATTATTACTACTATATTATTAAAATTATTTAGCTTCGTAACTTTGAATAATTCTCTCAATATAACGTTTATAAGTTTTTATTTGCATGAAGTGTGACACGCCCCCATACAAAATTTCGCCCACCTTTTGTGTAGTAATGATTTGTGCATTTCTTGAAATTGAGTGAAATTTCATGTATTATCTTAAATAACTGCATAAGTGGTAGGCGTATCTGCTAAAGATTTCGCATATTTTCAACTAACAAGCTATGCGTGTTTACAGATGAAGCACGGGTTTCAAATTTCCTTAAATAAACTCACTTGGCTTTCTCGCAATATTGATTTTCTCAGGAACACGGACAGACGCACAGATTTTCAGACAGTTTATAAGTGTAATACTTTTATATTGATCCTTTGACGTTTATTTTTTTGAGAATATTGAACATAACCTATGATTTCTTGCTCAGAAATTGTTTTTCATTCTAAAATTTTTTTTTCTTTTTCGATTTTTGACAATTTAACAATTTTTTTTCTGAGCTATTTTTAAATTTTAAGTCTAAAAGTAGCATCTTAAAGAAAGTCAAATAAAAAACCATCAATGTCAAATGCACAAAAACTTTTTCGGTGCAAAATCTTAACTGCCACAATTTCACACCCACCTGCAAACTTTATTATTTAATGTTGATATTACATCCTTTCTTGTTTACATTTCAATTCGAATTTTAAGCGCGTGGAAAAATCCTAAGATATGGTTGAAAAAACGTATGCGTGACTAGAAAAAACAAAATTTAATAAAGAAACCGTGAAAAGTGAAAAAAAAAACTGCCAAAAATCAACACTCACCGATAAGGCAAAACAAAAGAAAACAACAGCAACAAAAGTGTTGAGAATGAAATAACACAAAAGGATTAGATAAGAGTGTGTAACAAAGGATCGAATCGGATTGTTGAGCTTTTGTTTTGAGAAATTATGCAAAACTTTGTGGGTGCGAAACGGTGTACGAAAATGTGGGAAGGTAAACGAACAAGCATGCGGGTATTTTTTTCAGTTTTTTTTCGAAGATTATTTCCTCAACACCAAAACTTTAATTCAAAAACTCAGCGTAGGCAATTTCTGCGAAGCACTCAAAACAAACAAGCAATCGAACAACAAACGAGCAGTTGTGTTGAGTTTTCAAGGCATAACAAATAAAGGTGCTGTCCTGTATTGTGGACTTAGTTTCAATGTATTGATGATTTAGTGAAGAACAAAACGCGTTAGTTTTTTCAATCTACGCAAAGTAAAAACGGAGCAGTTGATCAGAAAAATTTCTTAAGTAAAAATCACATAAACATAAAGGGATGCGATGTTTGAACTTTTTGTGTCTTACTTTCAAAATTTGTAAACTTTTTTTTTCGGATGTAAAAACAAAAAAAAATCTCGGATATTTTGAATAGAGGTTTCTTCTACAATGTTTAAGGGGCTATACCAGTGTATAGCCCCATGAAAAATAATGCGATTTTCGCGAATTGTTTTAAAAAAAGTACTCAATAGAATGTTTTGAAATTTTTTGGACATTATATGGTATATTTTCAGCTATATTTTACGATTTTTTTTTTTACAAAAATATTGAAAAATAACGGAGTTATGTGCCGTCTTCGGAAGTGCCAAAAAAAAAAAAAGTTTCCCAACTGCTGACATGATTCCGGCCGAATGAGTAGTTGGAACAAAAAAATTCAAAAAGATTATTAAATTTGAAGGTGTTTCCTATACAATGATCTATGATTTTTGAAAAATATCAAAAATTAACAAAATATCGAAGTTCTGAAAAAAAGTGTCGTTTTATAGCTGCGAGCGGTCGCTCTTTAGAACGCTGCCATCCAAAAACTGTTCAAGATACAACCTTGCCGCTTTCACAGAATATTTTTGAAAAGAAAAAAAATAGATTTTTTGAAAGTGTCACACTGGTAAAGCCCCTAAAGCCCCTTTGAGATCCAACTTTGAAAGTCAAAAATCAATTTAATTTTTTTTTTTAATAATTTTAAGAAAAAGATGAACTTTTTTCCCATAATATCACCAATTTTTAGAGTTTCAAATTCATGTTAGTTTCAATTATTGACCGGCGAATGACCCAATGCGCCAAATTTCACCTTTTTCACTTATTTCTCTCAAACTATCAATTTTCATTAAAAAATTGCACTGAGTAAAAAAATATTTAGAATTGGTCAAAATATTCAGAAAAATATTTTGTTTTATTGTAAAAAATTTTTTAAGTAAATTTATATTCTTAGAATTTCACTATCAACAACAAGTCAGAAATTTATATAAAAAAAATGCCGAATGACAAAAACGAATATGATATCATTTGGGCAGGTCTTCTATCAATATAGGAGCTTTCTATTTAACCATCTTTCTCGCTCTCTCTTTATTGTAAGCCTTATGATTCCAGCGGCAAATATGTTATACACAACATTGATGAATAGTTATACTCGTTGTAGGCAGTAATGCTCACAACTCCAGCCACAACTGTAAATTATTTTTAAAAAGGGATGGCCGCTTTGTAGGTAGCTTGCCTACATCTCTATATACAATGTGTAGCAAGGGTAAGGCAGACTGCCTTAAAATATTGCTTAAAAAGTGGCTGCATAGTTTACCGAGTTGCCTACATCTCCAGATACAAAGTATGTAGCCAACAGGCAAGAACTCTTACATCTCCATATACAAATCAGACAGCAAACAGACAGACTGCCTACAGCTCCATTTACAATGCAAGCAGACTGCCTACAGCTTCTTATACAAAGCAGGCAGCCAGCAAGCAAATAAACAAAATATCACAGTAACAATTTCATTTGTGAAACGTACAACACATAGGGTATAGCTGTTCATACATAAAAAATCAGAGTACTTCATCAATTTGCCGCTGGGATATGAATATTAATGCTTGATTTTCAATTTTACACCACTGTGCAATAAAATAACAATTCAAGCCCTAAATTAAGCCGACAAATGCCATGCACACAACAAAAAAAAAGCAAAAAAACGAAGAAGCCAAATTCAAAATTCCATGCAGCAGGTGCTTTAGACAAAAAAGCGTAATTCAATGCTGTTACTGTAGACGGTAAACAGCACACACGCGTAGTTCCGCAACATCATTCGAAAAGGTAACAAGCGGCATGACAAAAAAAAGAGGGGGATATTGCAACAACAACAACAAAACAACGCTTTAGTAGCTCTTGTGTTTGTTTTTTCATGCTGCTCTTATTTGGTGAATCCTGTTGGATTGTACTGTCCAACCGTGATTATTGTTGTATTCGCTTTCGATGCTGCTTCTGCTATTGCATTCGTTGTCGTCAATCCGTCTTAATTGAATTGAGTTTCCATGGAATAAAATACGCATAGTAGTAACATTGGGATAAAGGAAGTGGTGGATTCATTATTATTGTTATTTTTGTTTAAACCGAATCGAAACCAACTCAAGTTTCAAATGAAAGAAGATCACCTTAAATTGGGTATTTGTTTTTGAGAGTTTGGATTGTTTCTTTGTATACTTTTTCTTGTTATCTCAGTTTATTATCAAGTTACGCAAAACTTTCAAGAGACTTAAAGAAATACGAGACTTAATCCTTTGGATTGTGATACAAAGTTACAAAAAAAAGTGTAAGGTGACCAGGTGATAGCCGTTTTTATTTGGAACAAAAAACAGGATTGCATTTAATGAGCACAATATTTTTATGCGATATTGCTATGGTGGTAATGTTTGCAATTTGAACTTGCAAGAAACTTAAGGATTATACTATCACCTTAAACTAAAACTCCTCTACTGAAAAAATCATATTAAAACCTAGGCTTACTTCCTCTCGAAGTATGGCCTTGGCAGTAAGAGTATTAATACAAAAACAAAACTTTTTAAACGCAATCTCGTTAGGGTTGAGATGATATTTATCATTTATCATATCAAATCATTAAAGTAATTTATATTTTATAAGTGAGCTCAACGCAGCGGAAATTGCGGCCAAGAAATTGCAGAAAAAAAAATAAATAGTTCAGGAAATACGAACTTAATCCCTTTCACAAAAATGTTTTTTTTTATATCAGTGTTAACATTTACGCGCTAAGCAAAGACGTTTAAACATTACGAATATATAGAACACTAAAAGCAACATATGCGAATATATTTACTTTATTAATGACTGCACTAAATGAGGACATAGGGAGGGTGAGGAAAAATCACTTGATTAAAGCAACAAAAATAACAAAAAAATATAGTCCACTTCATTTTTTTTTTTTGCGTCTTCCTTAACTACACATTCTTTTCATTTACTTCGTTACTGTTTGATTTATCATATTCAATTACACACTCAAGGCACCGTCTAAAGATTTTCATCATTTTGTTTTGAAACCTTTTTGGAACTTAGGTATGGTATGTCGACAAGAACGCCAAAAGGAACAAATAGAAAGAGCTATCATATTTTCTTTTAATTGAGTCTAAAACTTTTATATTTGATAATTTGGTAGCTCAATATTTTGATAGTTTGGTTATTTGATCATTTTTTGAATGTGTAATTTGATAATGTGCTCATTATATATTTTGATAATTTGTCATTTTGAATTTTAACAGTTTGACCATTAACTAATTTGAGAATTTAATAATTTCATAAATTCATAATTTGACCGTATAAAAATATCATGATTTAGTGACTTACTATTATGACTGTTTTTTGATTTAGTAATATAATAATTTGAAAATTTACTAATTTAAGAATTTGAGAGTTTAGGAATTTGGTAATTAGAGAATAAATACTCTGAGAATACCATGATTAGATTATCTGACAATCCCAGTGGCAAATCGATGAAGTACTCTGATTTTTCATGTATGAAAAGTTATACCCTTTGCGTTGTATGTTTTACTAATGAAATTGTTACGGTGTTTGTTTGCATGCTGGCTGCCTGCTTTGTATATGGATCAGTAAACAGTTTGCTTGCTGGCTGCCTACCTTGCATATGGAGCTGTAGGCAGTCTGCTTACTGGCTGCTTGCTTTGTATATGGAGATGTAAGGGGTCTTGCCTGTTGACTGTATGTTTTGTTTATCGTTACCTTAATATAGAATGGGACTAACTAATATTTTTTTCAAAATCGAGATTTTTATAGATTTCGGTAGGTCACCCACCAATAGGTACACCATTGACAAAAAAATGTGTGTGCTACGATTGAAAATAAATCAATTACAAGCAAATAAAAAAAAAAACCGTTACTCACTTTAACTCACAAAAACTTAAATTTTTATTAAGTTTTTTCGTTCTCTTGAAAACTAATAAGTAAGATAAGGCCTTTCTATATTAAGGTAACGATATGGAGATGTAAGGGGTCTTGCCTGTTGGCTGCATGCTTTGCATGTGGAGATGTAGGCAACTCGCTAAACTATACAGGCTCTTAGTAAGCGATATTTTAAGGCAAACTGCCTTTCGTTTGTTTCACATTGTATATTGAGATGTAGTCAAGCTGCCTACAAAGCGGCCATCACTTTGTAAAAAAATTTTACAGTTGTGGCTGGAGTTGTGAGCATTACTGCTTACAATAAGTATAACTATTTATTGAAGTTGCTTATAACATATTTTCCGCTGGGATTTTATAATGTGAGAATATGTAACATATATGTGTTTTCATAAAAATTTTTGGTGAGAAAGCATATAAAATATGCCATATTTTTTTATTAAATAACTCAACTAAGGTTTGAACTTGCCTCATTTGTTAAATAGCTTGAATGTGACCCCGTTCATTAGTTAGCTCCTCTACAATATATTGATGTTTTACTTAACAAAATTGAACAATTTAAGTGAAATTAAAAAATTTTTGGAAAAAAAAATTAAACAAATGAAGCTACTTTTCATCGATGATTTTTCGGAGTACCTAGGCTGCATATTTGCCGCTGGGATGTTTAAAAAGCAAAATAGAAAGTTTCATTTTGAAATTTTTATATCAACGTATAATTCAAATGTTTACTTTTTATTTTCGACTTTACTTTCTTCATTTGTGTTTTAAAAGCAAGCGATAAAGCAAAAAATTGCTTGTTAAAAGCAGCTAAAGATTTTTTTCATTTCTTTCTTACCTAATGGCTAAACTTTGTTCGGAAAAAAGAGGGAAACAAAGGAAACAAGGATGCCTTCTGCTGACTTTCTGTCTCTTTACAACTATGCCAAGTGATAGCAGTGTATAGAATCAGCTACATACATACATGCTCTTGCAAGTTTTCTGGTCTTGATTTCAAAAAATTAAAAAGAAAAATCCAAAGCTTAAGAGAAAAATTTTACTTTGCTTTATTTTCAATGATTTTAAGGGATATAAGCCTGATTACTTAGCAAAGTATTACCTACTGCAGATAGTAGTTGCGTACATATTGCATACGTATGTATTTTTTTTTTATCTTTCAAGAAGAATTCATCGTGTTTCCTTGTTTGCAAATTGAAAAAGTTGTTCAATTAAGACTGTTAAGTGTTTTTGAATATCCAATAGCAAAGTATTGTATTTAAATCTCAGCCTTACTCGTATTCTTGAAAACAAGCTTTAATACAGATGTAGGAATTTTAGGTACTCATATGCGTGATAGGTTTTTTTAAGCTATTCTCTTTAACTTTATCGAAATAAAGTAGAACCTGTTTTTCTACTTTAAAAGTTTTTTCTTAAATTATTTGGTGAGTATAATTTGGCCATATAAATTTTGATTTGTTTATTTTGAATTCAGGACCAGAATTGAGTTATGGCCTTAGGTTAGTTGATACACATCCAAAAACATTTGAAAATTACAAATGAAAATGAAAATACTTACGTGTTGAACACGTGGATGACATTTGGGTTTTGTGAAAAGGTACTGAATTGTTACTTGTAATTTACTTTTTAGATGCCGAATGTACTTTGTAGTCATGAGCATTTAAAATTTACTTGAAATTTTAAAAACTCAAACAAAATTTAAACTTTTTTTACCAAAAAAAAGGTCGGCACAACATTAATCGAGGTTTCTACGCATATTTCAGCTAATTTTATTTAAAATTATAGCAAATTTTTATGAATCCAGAAATTTTTTGTATAGAAGTGCATTAGTTTTATGATAAAAAAATAAAAAAATTTCAAAATAATTTATTTAGGCTTTATTTTTTTTTTTATTTTTTTTGATAAAAATCTTTCTTAAAATATTTTTGATATAATATTTTCTGTTTTGAATGTATCTGCTTTCATATTAAAATTCCCGCTATACGAATAACATTGAAAAATATGTATTTTTTATGTAAGTGCACACCAGTGTTATTTTATAAATCGTTTGATATTTCCCAAAGTCATGTAGGAAATTTTGATTCGAAAGCAGATGCATTAATTAAAGAACAAAAAACAAATGAAAAAAGATGTGTGTCGAAAATATTTTTAGAAACAAGGTACGCACCATAAGTTAAAAAATCATAATTTCCAAAATAGTGGCGTGAATTTGAATATGAAATCAGATGCATTCTAAGGATTCATTGAAGAATAACATTAAAAATTCATAAAATGGGGAACATGTTATATCGAAGATATATTGAAAAATATTTTTTTATATAAAAAATTAATGCTTAAACAAATTTATGTAATATTATTTTAAGATTAAAGCATTTTGCAGCAAAAAACATTAAAGGTATTTTTTTTTGGTTTTATCCCTTATAGTTTTTGACATATTTTGTTTCGAGAAATATTCAAAAAGATAAAAAGAAAACCAAGTGTGTAGCTATTTAAAGAATGACCGATATATATATACATAAATTTTGTATTTTTTTGCATGTTTTTGGTTTTAAAACAAAGTCATAAATGATGAAGTTTTCTTTGCAAAATGGTTTTGTCAAGTTAGTACTGCTACAAGAAACCTAAACATGTTCAAAAAATATTATTTTAATTAATATTACAATAGCAAGCTTACGTTATATATACAGATATTTCCATAGCTTTTGGTGTAGCATCACATTATCTTCTGATTTGGAAGCAGTTGTTGTTGTTTATTTTATGATTAAATGAAGCTTCAACCCGATTAAATATCTTCTGGAGTACCGAAACACACTACCCTATGATCAATTCTCATCATTAATTTAATTAAGAATATCTCAGCAGTCATTTTGTCACTAAAACTCCGAAAATATTTCCATATGACTACGATAGAGGTATAGTGTTTTGGTGCTGCATTTTCGGCATAACTATAACTAAAGTTACATATTTTTGTATTTTCTTTTCGATAGCTTTTATTGTGACATTACCCTTTTTGTAGAATCATAAATTTTTATATTCTCGAAAATCGGCGACTTATTCACAGTTTAATGCTTATCTTTAATGAAATTATTGATAATTTTTGAGTTAATAGTCTTTACTATAAACTTTAAAATCTTATGCTCTTCAGACTATTTTTTGTTATAAATATCACAGATAAAAATTAAAAGCTGCTTTATATCAATAAAAATATCTTTTATGAGTAAAGAAAGACAAACATCATACTGCCAGTGTAGTTAAAAAATCTTGAAGAACTGAATGAAATGTTAAATTTAAATATCACCACAGCAATGCTTTTAATAATCATTTTGCTTACCACACCTGTGAAAGCACTTACATTGGTAGACAAACATAAAACTCTTTATATTTGTGTTAATATTAAGTAATTTTTATTTAATTTGTTACTTAAAAATGGTTTATTTTTCATTTAATTTCAGCACTTAAATCGAGAAGAAAACTACAACAGCCGATATAGGAATATATTGAAAGCAGCCGCTGCCAATTTGCAATTCTGAATGACTACCAGATAACATTATACAGACAGAACAAAATTTTCTAAGGTAAGTTGGGACGAGTAAAGCGTTGTAGCGTCTTTTTAATAGAGGGTTCTGTGTTTTTTTAATAGAAGAAAAAATTAAAATAACGCATCAGCAGGGGTATTAGAAATAAGAAAAAACTATCATAAACTGTCGGTATAGACATTTGCTGCTATTGACAACGTAATATAGCGTCGGCAGTATCCAATAGAATCCAATAGCTACATCGATTTAAGTCCCATTATGGGTCAGAAAGTATTTCAAAATAAAAGGATCAAGCTTGTAAAAAAAAAGAAAAAAAAATATCAAAAAAATTCATACTTTCATAAATATGAATTTTAATATTTATGTAGAACAAGAGTTAAAACCTAACATAACAAATTTGAAAATATTTTTATCATATTCTGCGGAAAAACTACTACAAATTTAATATTTTTTTCGAATTTTTATCATAAGCCTTCAATTGCCTACAAAACTTACAAGTTTGTGGTTAAAAGAAAATTTCCAATTTTTTGATCGTCCATCATCAGCAGTATAATGTGAGTTGGGCTCTAAGCTTTTAGGCTTCAAACTGTCTCAACATAAGCTACTTATAAACAAAGTTTCAGAAAAATAAATTTTGAACTTTCCGTTTGATGTGTAATATCCCCTCATATGTACTTAATACTTCATTCACAAAAATTTTACAGTAAAATAATTTTTACTAAAAGAATAAAGGTTTTATGGTTGAAGAAAACCACTCCTTTTAAACTTTCGGCAAACAGAGACCACTCTCACTTGATGCAAACTTTTACCGCATGTATTGTGCACATGAGGGAAACGCGAAATATATAAGCGCGCAATATTTCACTTTTTGTGGACGCATCTTGAATATAATGAATTGTTACTTTTAGCAACATCCTTTTATATATTCATTTTTGTAACAGTCATTTGTTAGCGTTGGCAGTAAAATAAAAATTTCAAAACTGAAAGGATTTTTTAGAGCGCATAACCAGTGCATAATTCAAAAGCTGCGCGCGGTATGTTAAATATTTGAGGTTATGACACTTTATGACTATGCAGAGAAGGACGTAAAGTATGAAAGCTGAAAACATGCAAGTTGCATAAAGAAGAAACTGACTACAAAAAACTAAAATGATAACATATTCAAAAAATATTTCGACATAAAAGTATGGTCATATTTTGAATTGCATAAAAGCATAAGGAGAGAAAATCTCGAGACCCTCACGAAAAAAGTTCGTGAATGTCGTGAGAAACATAATATTGGATTTGGAATTTTTTTTACAGAAGTTGAAGAAAATAATGCCATTCAAATGACTGAAACTTTACAATCCTATAAAATAAAAAAAATCCTTCAAATGCTTTGCATACTAATTATGTAAAGTGCGCACGCAACATTTGCTTTACTGTCTCACGGTCAATAAAAAAAAAAAAAAAAACTTAAACAAAACGTTAGCTAATAGAAATTTCTACCACTTAGCTACAAATTTAATTTACATAAATAATCATCATAATAACTTTGCATTTCGTATCTAATTCCAAACTGCGCTGTTCTATCTCTCACAAATTCTATTCCATAGATGCTGCTCAAGTGGTTTGTTTTATGTATGTGCGCAATGCCAGTGTTAACCGGAACCAAAAAGTGCCCCATGGAATGTACGTGCAATGCAGACGAACTCAACCGTTATCAAGCGCTCTGTACAAAAGGTAAGAAGAATACGAATTTGGTGTTTGGCAAAGCAAAGCTTTGTACCGAAACTGAAAATGAAACAGCAGCATTAGCAGGGCACTTTGTGGAGGGTGGGGGTGGTTGTGTGCATTGCGAAAATGCGCCATGTTAATACCACAGTTTGGTGTATGTATATAAATCGTTACTGTGAAACGCACGGTATAAGGGCGCACGTTTCACCAATGTTGCCGCCACATGACTATAAACTACTAGAGACATCTTGCAAATCCAGCTGCGTAGAGATTCACAGTAAACATACGTACTATACATATGCGCTTACATTGCATATTAGGGTAGGTCGAAAAATTACTTTTAATTTCACTAGATAATATAATAATTATAATTTACTGTAGATAATAAAATTTTGCATTCGTTAATTCTACTAAAACTGAAAAAAACACTAGTGGTATTCATCGTTAGTTTGCGAATTCGTTAGTTAATTATTCGGTTAAGTTTTTTTAACAGCGAAAACCACTAGGGCGGATTAAATTGTATGGAGAAACATTTTTAGTCCAGAAACTCAATTTTTCTGAAAGTTCTTCAAACTTTAAGCAAAAAAGTCCACTACACCATATGGCTGCAATGAATTTCGAGCCCGCGAGTTTTTATTTGAAGTAGTTGAAACTATTCAAACTGCTTATAGCGCCACCTGGTAGCAGTTTTCAAAACTTTACAGTTTATCATTCTCTTTTTCATCTCTTAAGCAATAAAATGACATTTTTCTCATTCAAATCGGTCAATTAGTTTCGGAGTTATTCAAGTTTAAGCAAAACGCTTGAACAAGTAAAGTTCTGAAAACTACCACCAGATGGCGCTATAAGCAGTTTGAATAGTTTCAACTACTTCAAATATAAACTCTTGTGAACTTTTTTTTTTGACGAACTTTCAGAAAAATAGATTTTCCGGACCACTTGAAAATTTAATCCGCCCTAAAAACCACTTTCTGGTTTTGTTTGATAAACTTAGCAGTAACAGCTGATTTTTTGTTTTAATTTTTTTATGCACACAACTTTTTTAGGCATGCCACCTAGTTACTTGTTAGTCGGACAGTGAAAATTTTACAGAAACACAGTGCTCAAAAAAAGGTAACGAATAATGTCAAACGAAATAACGAGGCCGATGTGAATACCACTACTATCTTTGGACTGGTATATGCTGAAAAGGAAGTATGCGAACACTCATATAATATAATATAGTATAATATTTCGATAGTTATATTTGCACTCCATTAATCCATAGGTGGGCAAAATAGAAAAAGTTAGCTAATTTTAACTCTATACAACAAAGACATGCATGCACCACTGCTAAAGACATTTTTTTCGTTGCACGGGACTTATATAATTGTTATTGTTGCATTATTTAGAAAAACAAAAAACAAAAATAAACTGAAGCGAGCGAACAAAGAAACAACAATACACACGTTGAGGACAGCTTCTTTCGTTTCGTTAGATCAGTGTACTTTTATTTCTACACTCGTGTTGTTCCTGCTTGTTTCTTGGAATTGGATTTTGGCTTGTTCCAGATTTTTTATTCTTGCGATCGAGATCGAACTTATAAGGGTATTTTTTTTGTTTTGAAGCTTTTCTTTTCGTAAATTTTGATGTCAGTAGCTCCTGCTTTCAAAATGTGCCCACCTATGCATTAATCGCTAGAAAAAGGATGAAAACGCTTCACGTTATAGACCTGCGATCACGTGGATATCAAAGGTTTTTTTTACTTAAAAATTTAATCGGAATTATTTATTGCGAAAATAAATTCTGAGCAAGACCACCAACATATAAGGGAACGGTATTCACCAGTACCCGTGCAAAATCAAATTTTAAGACCCCATTATTTTCCAAATGATTTTTTATTAAAAACAAATTCCAAAAAATGGTTTTTGCTGCTGCATTTTTTAATTTTAAGTATGTTCAAAAATATAAAAAAAAATCGAATATTATCAGCATTTTCATTGGGCAAAAAGCCGAACTTTCACAGTGACTTGATTACTCTGAACAATTTTGACCAAATTTTATAAATTTTTCAATCATGCACACACTTGTATACTTCCATTTTCTAAGGGACTCCTTTTTCGATCCGCCTTATTGTGCATTGGTTTAGTTAAGCTCCACCATCAATGCGTTTTAAGCGAAACGTGTGCCAGCGTGCAACTGAATCCTATTTACAATGCGCGGGTTTTCCTTGAACACCAATTTTTTTTTCCTTTTCTAATTTTTTCACAAAATGCATTTCGCGTAACCAACTTGCCGAGTACGCAACCTAAATACATTATGGTAATCTTTTGTTTCCATTGAAACATTGTGTTTACAAAATGAACTTCCTTGGGAATTATTTTACAATTTAAAATAGATTTTTGCATACAAATTGATGCAGAAAATATGGCATAATATTATTATTACTATTTAAGGAATGACAGTTTTCAAAAAATAACTTCTTAGCCGATTTATCAAATCAAAGCAATCGCAATCGAAAAATTAACTGAGGAAATTGGCTATTTTTTCAAACTACATATTTATCTTTACATATATCCTTTCGAAAGAAGTAAGGAAAAAATCATAAAAAAACTTTGCAAAAAATTAAATTCAAATTAAGAAATTTTCCAACACTATGTGCATTGTGCTGCAAGCAAGTACAGCTGCACCGTTAGATACATCATAAGCAATAAAACAACCACATTGTGTTTGCTGTCTCTACAGCAGAATTAAACTTAACGTTGCATCCGATCCCTCCACGACAATGCCAAGACCTGCAGCGATGCTAACCAACATCAGCAGCAATAATAACTGCAATTTCATTTACTTTACCAGAAGCAGCACCCATAGCAACACCGTATTCACATTGTGCTCGAAGTGGAAATTATTATCCTTTGCACTTTAAATCATAAGCAAGGATTTGATATGCAACTTCTTTACAGCGGGCGAGTGGTGTTGGGAAACTCTTTTGTTTTTGTTATTTTAACGTTGAAGTTTTGCTGCATAAAAATTTGAAAAATTTTCATGAAAGCAAAATGAAGAAGTAGATGCCATAAAAAATAAAACAAAATAAATGAAAATTTTACGATGCTTTCGAGCGTAGAGCTGAGTTGGTTGAGTATACAATCATTAATATTAAATCTGTCGCAGTTACACGAATACATTTGGAAAAGACATTAAGCTATGCTCATTATTCAGATACATTGTTTGGGGAATCATGATTGTGAAAAAGAAATAGATTGGAGTGAGATGCTTCAGACTTAGTTCGGACTTCTTAATTTAACTTAAATAAAATATCAATTTATTATTTTATCATAATTAAACTGAAATTGTATTTCTTTTAAAAGGAACTTTTTGAAAAAGATAAGCGAAAACTGATTAACCAAAAGTCTTTTGGTCCATATCTGGAAGGACCGTTTTGGCCCACTTTCTGAAATGTTTTTTTTTTTCTATAATTAATGTGGAATGGTCGAAAATGAATTTTGGACATCATTTGAGGTGGCTTCGGACCCTGGAAAAGGCAGTTTTCGACCATTTTGGTTCTTTCCAAATACCGGAGCCACTCTTAGTGATATCCAAAAGCCATTTTCAACCTTTCATAATCGATTGGAGCAATACAAAATTTTAGGGTGGATCAAAAGAAATTTTTTTTTGTTCCAGTCGATAGATAAAGCTTTAAAATGGCCATTTTCAACATTACCCTATCGATTGGAACAAAAAAAAAAATTTTTTTGATCCACCCTAAAATTTTTTTTTGCTCCAATCAATTATGAAAGGTCGAAAATGACTTTTTGATATCACTAAGAGTGGCTCCGGTATTTTCAAAGGACCAAAATGGTCGAAAACGGTCTTTTTTAGGGTCCGGAGCCACTCTATATGATGTCAAAAATTTATTTTTGACTTTTGCCCATTAACTACAAAAAAAAAAATTCCGAAAATGGGTCAAACACGGTGCCACCCTAAAAGTGTTAAGGAAATGGGTCAAAAACCCATGGTCCGGACCTGCCCTAAGTGATGTCCAAAATTCATTTTCGACCTTTCCCCATTGATTGGAAAAAAAACAGTTTTTCTGCTCAAGCCATTCACTGCTTCATGAATCTGAATCCATGTGAGCTTCACACGCCTTCACATTCATGAGCGCTATCAAAACCCTCAATGAGCTACTCAATGACGCTCTCTGATATATGTACATATATAAACATATGTATACATGCATACATATAGATGGAGCTAAAGAAGTATGTATGTACTTCAGTTGTGTGGTCTAAAGCACACTCGCTTTTTTTTACTATAAAATTTTAATCTAATAACTCTCAATTTCAGGTGGCCTGACATCTTTCCCCTCCAATGAACTAGATCCAGAGGTTAAAGTTATCATCATTAAAGGATCACGTAATGCAATAACAATAAGTCCATTATTTCGTCAATTCTTAAAACTGGAAATCTTACGTATTACGGAATGCAATATACCATCAATACGTAGTGAATCATTTTGGGGCCTGATACATCTAAAAATTTTAGGTAAGTAAAAATTCAATTAAAAATTAACAAATCCAATCACAAGCAAAAGAAATGGCACTAAACTAAATAGCACAAAATCACATTTTTGTCGCTGTCAAAAGCAAGAATTTATTTGATTGTAGTGAAGAATGCGAAATCAAAAAATTGAAAATCAATTTAATTGAAAAGAAATAAAAAAATCATCAAACGCAACACAAAATCTTTTCGTCAAATGAGCAGTCGTCATCATACAACACCAACCACATCATTGTCAGCAAGTCCTTGAAAGTTCCGTTTCGTTTATGTTTAGCAGTTTAAAGTCATAAAGTTGATTTTATGTTACGAAAATTCAATTCAACTACTAAGCATTATGTTTATGGTGGGGAGGAATAATGCATATATGTAGTACGTACGTATGTTCGCAACATTTATACGGCCCGATAGGAAATTTAAGTGATCATCATGACTTGAGTGTTTTTTTTTTTTAAAAAAAGAGCTTTTATTAGTCTTATCGATAGAAGAATTTAAGATAATCAACGATGTCAACAAAAGTCCTTAGGGAATATTTTCTAAGATTTTTTGAAACCTCATAACTTAAAAATGTGTTGTTATGTTTATTGCTTCAATCGCTGGTTGCTTATTGAGGTGTTCCCAGCTCCCCTTAGAAGTTGTTTTGATTACCTTTTTTTATTTTGAAAAAGAAAAAAAACTGAAAAATAGGAAAAACTTATTTGGACATTACTTGATAAGAAAGGTCTCAATGAATATGAATTTGAATCAGAATCAGTGGCGCATAGTGAGATAGATTTCGAGTCTAGGTGGACAAAAATCAGAAAATTAAAGCTGCCAAAATTTAGCTCACTCGCATTTTTAGATAGAGCAACCTCAAAATCATATAAAATGATATATTTGAGGAAAAATTCGAAAAGCAACCCCTTGCAATCCACTGACTACCATAAAGGAGTATTTTTCCGAAAACTGTGTTTCTTTCAATCATAAATGAAAAAGGTTGAAAATTAATTTTGAAGATAAACAGCCTAAGGAGGGAAAATGGCCGGAGAGACAAAAAAAAAGGGTATTTTTGTGATATTTTTTTTTTCTCACAGTATCTGTTTTATTAAAATTCTTAAAATTTGTGACATTATTAAGCATCTGTTCAAGAATATTTAGCTAAATTTTCATTAAAAAATATTAAAAAATAAGCCAGTGGTGGTGGGGAGGACTAAGTAGCCCCAAAAATAAAGTCAACATGCGGTAGGCAGAATAACTCACGACTGCTTCATCTGACATCAAAATACCAAAAAGATTTCTTTAGTATATAAGTTCATCTTGGATTTGAACGAAAGAATAAACAAAATATTTATTTTTGAATTTTTGGTACAGGTTTAATCAAAAAACTCTGTTTTTTACCAAAAATTGCTCCTTCTGTTTAATTAAAAAATAAGTAAAAATTGAAAAAAAAGAAAATCCTTCGTTCGTTTTGGCAAAATCGATCTACAAGTTTTCGACAAATTTTGACTACCGACTTAAAAAAAAGTTTTGAAAAAAACGCGATTGAAGTTTATATATAATTACATACTTCTTCATATGACCGTCTAGAACTCGAAAAATTTTGCTACTAATGACCTCAAGTTTTCTGACAATATTCCTTATAACTTGTAGTATGAGAAAAGATATTAAAATAAAAATTGATTTTCCGACTCTTTTCCGACCCTTTTCCCCCCCAAAAGAGTGTTTCGGGTCATTTTAACAACAAAAAAAAATTTTTTGGGACATAGTGAGCACAGTTTAACTCCTATGAGGGAGTGCTATAACTAAGTTTTTTAAAAAAAGTTTATAACATAGTTTTTGAAGGATTCCTGGCATGTAGAAAGGCTCCCCTTAAAATCGAGCTCATCTTTCAAATAAAATTTCAAATTCTAAGTCGAAGAGAAAGAGCCTGAAATTAATTTTGATGATGATATTGAATGGCAAAGGATTGAAAATAAATAGTTAGTCGAAAAAAAAAAATTCTTGCTTAAATCGATGGAAAAAGTGCTCTGACTACTGAAATAAAGTTTTTAGCAGATTTCTCTTCCATCTGTCGTCTACGTAAATGCATGAGACCTTAAAGCCTATACCTACCAGGCATTTAGCGCTAAAAAATTATAGAAAGAAACTCGCTACAGTCGCACAAATACTATTCAAAGTGGTTGCTTTTTTTTTACTTCTAAATATATTTTGCTGAGAAGTAATTTTAACGACCTCTCATTTTTAAAGACATGAACGAACAAAAAAAGGATATCCCAATACAATTGCCAATAAAATGAAATGACCGAAATAAAAATTGAGGAGAAAACAAAAGCATTTCAAAAACGCAAAAGCGTAACAACACTAAAAAAAAAAAATGTTACCAACGATAAAATATATATTGTATATAAAAAAGGACGAAACAAAGTTTCCGTTTTAAAATTTCAGTGTCACTTGGTTTCGCTTTCGCTGCTGCTTTTCACTTCATGAACGAAGATTTCTTTATATTTATCGCTTGTTTGACAAACGCGCAGCAGTAGCGAAAGCAAATGAAGTAATAAAAATAAAACTGACATCCTGAAAAGTAGGCGGTGGCGTTTTATTTTTGGTGGTAGGCGATGGGGGCTGAAACTGTCTTTTGCTGCTTTTATCTACTTGTCACAAATGACGACAGCACTTAAATGCTTGAAATTTTTAAATATTTTCACTCAATCTACAAGATGTTGGTTGATATAAAACTAATTAAAATTCATGCGCTATAATGGGCGTTAAATGTGGCTAAAAGCGTTTGCGTTATAAACGATAGAATATTAAATTTTTTTTATTCTTGTTTCGTAGACTTAAATTGCTTTAAATTTTATTAGAAAAGTTAAATTAAATGGTTTGAATTTTTCTTGTTTGGTATCCAATGCACAAGCTACTTGAAAATATTAATTGAATCAGCTATTTTGAAAAGGGTTATCTTCAAGTCATTTACGAATTCAACTTTAAGGCAGTTTCTGTATATTTAGGCATCTGTTGATTAAAAGGCGGACATGGTAAATCCTCTTTAAAAACTAGAAATAAATTATGTGAGACATATAACGCAGAATGATAAGGCAAATGTAGAAACTTTACTGCCACAGTTTTAAAAAAAAAAGACGGTTTTCCGATTCAAAGTTTATGAAAAAAGATTCCTATTGATTAGAAAAATATTACAAAATCAATAAATTTTGCGATATTGTTTTATAAAAACTGGGACCTTGTTTTCTCAATCACTAAATATTTCCTTAACACTAGAATACTAATGCGCGCCTGTGGGATGCAACAATTTCGTTTTCTTAATGAAACGTGAAAAATATATTATTTTTAACCGACTATTGACTAATAGAAAAATAAAGGAGGACAGGGGATCAATTGAACTTGATTGCTGTTGTTAAAAATTATTTTTTTTCCATTGGCACACCGGAGATATGGCTTGGGTAGGTTTTTACCCAATAGCCCTCTTTGAGATAAGATAAGAAAAAACAAGAAAAAATTATCGTCCAACCCTGCGCATTAGACACTTTCACATAAATGGCATGTTCTAGAATTCTTCCGGAACACTCAATTTTTAAAATTTTATTCATATTCGAGTATGTCCTCATTTAAGTAAAATAAAAATTACTCTAGGGTTGCTACCAGAGCTGCAAAGTTTTGATTTTTCGGAAGCAGCTATCTGGGCACAAATGTTGTACTTCTACGAAGAAGGGGCAAGTACAGAGCAAATTTAAATAAAGGCAAACCACAAAATGTCCGATGCAGTATATGGTTTGGCAGGCCTTATGCACCTGTGGGCAGCATAATAAACTCAAAAGTCTATATTGATCAATGCCGCGAAAAACGTCTTCTACCATTTATTCGTAAACAGAAGATTACATTGATATTCTTGCCCTATTTAGTAATATCTTCTTAAACAAAAGCCACCATGGAATAGCATAAAAAGCAAAAAGATCAATTTAGAGCTAATAAAAGTGAATCCATCTAATTCTTCAGAGCTTTAATCATCTGAGAGGTGGTGTGCTCTAATGAAAAGAGATCTTCGAAAGAGTCAAAAAACTGCAAAAAAATAAAAGATTTTAGAAATAAAATTTGGAGATCAGCAGATACTGTCGACCGTTTGCAAAACTTAAGTCAGGGTCTTAAGCAAATATAAAGATATTTTATAATAAATAAATATGTTTTAATTAGGGTTGGACAAATAAAAAATATGATCGAAATATCGCTGATCAGTATCAAAATATATCGAGAGAAAAAACATCGGATATATCGATAATCGAAAACCGATATTTTTGCTGAAAAAATGCAATTCTTTCCAGAGATGGTGTAACTTTTCAGGGTTGCATTTATTTGAGTTTAGCAAACAAATTCTATCTTGTTAGTCTGGGACCACACGAGTGGTATTTCAACGCGCGTTAGCTAACGTCATCACACAAACATAAAAGAAGATCCAATATATGCGGCACAATCAATTGAATACAGAGCTACTCTTAAACAAAAATATCGAAATTCGATAGTCGAAAAATAAAATCGAGCTTCGACATATAAAAATAAAAAAAAATCGGCGATAACTATCGAAACAAGTATCGGAAATATCGATCCTCAATATATTTTGCCCAAGCCTAGTTTTATTAGCTTTTGACAACAAACTCGAAAATTTTTGTCATTATGAATTAAAATTACAAAGAAAACAAAAACTTTTTAGGTATTTTTTTTTTTTGTTGCTGAAGAACAATGAACTGATTTTTCCTGGACAATCCTTAAATGATTTAAGCCCATGTAATCGGTATTATAAATAGACCCAATGCTTAACTTCGAAATTCTTTAAATATTGCCTTTGTCATTTCTTCATTATGGCAATTTGTTCGAGTCCATATATGTATGTACGTCTAGTATGTTTTGAAGATAACACCATAGTTGACTTTAAACCGGGATTAACTTATGTGATCTAATTTATATATATATTTGAACTGATTTAATTTAAAATTAAATTGGAATACAAAATAATTTTTTGATTAAAAACTTTCTTCTTCTCTTACATTAATCTCTGCTGTGAACTTTCGCACCAACGTACTCTTGCTGCTCTGGCGATTTTGTTGCGATTTATGTATACACGCACACTGTGGTCACCGGTCGACTATTGACCAACACACACGCACACGTAATAAAAAACCTTTACCTTGGGAATAACTTCGTTTTATGGCATCCATACCAACGTGCCTACGTGCTGCTGCTGCAACAACACTTTAGATCTGTCACGTAACAACATCACCAGCATCAGTGAAAACAATTTTCGTGGACAGGATAATTTACATGAAATGGATTTATCGAAGAATAAAATTTTACGCATTGAAAATTCAACATTTCGCCACTTAACGGTGAGTAGCCAATTAAATTAATTTTGCTTCCTTTTGTTTTTAATCAATACCAAAATAAAAGCAGAATGCGCAATTTTTTCGAATTGATTGGGAAATATATGTGAAATTTTCTTATTAAATTTTTTTTTGAAAACACAATTTTATCTTAAATTTCATAGCTCTCTTATTTAAGTTTTCTCCCTTAGTTTTTTTTGCATTTACGAAATTCTGGAAAATGTACTTACTTTTTAAGTCATAAAATTGTTTTCTTATTAAAAATAGAGAAAAAAAACATAGCAAAATAATAAGCTGTCAACGTTTTGCATATTTTTGATTCAATTTCAATATTCGCAATACACTATTAAACATAATAATGATAAATTGTTTGCATTCGAATAAATAAACATATATGAATATTTGATGGAACGATAAATTTAAATTGAAGCCAATGTCAAAAGTAAAAGTTGTTATTAAAATTAAATTAAATTTCTACAAAAATGAAATCAAAATAACTCACTACTGCCCACCTTTGAGATAGAAATATTTAAAATTTCTTCTTACTTAATGTAGAGTATTTCGTACACGCAATATTTAGTATTACTTCGTTTAATGAAAAATTCCCAAGTATAGCGAAAAAACTTATCCAAATATCTACTAAAATATCCACCACTAAAAGTTCCAATAACAACATGATATTCCCATAAACTATGTCAATCGTTGCCACTATTCTTTCAAAGATCCTTAAACATCAAAATGTGCTCTGTTGAAGAAATAAATGTTGAAATTTTACTACACAGTGTTATGCTTTCATTATTTGGCTTTTTTTTTAATCTTTCTCTCTTACTGTTCATCAGATTTTTTTTTTTTTTTAGTTTACGTTTCGTTGCTTTGGCATTCAATTTCTGCTTAAGAATTTGCTAATTTATATTTATTTTACGTGCGAAGTTCTTAACATCTAAGGAAGCAACATGAAAAGGACGAAATATTTTGCTTTAAATATGCGCGTTTATTCTGCAGTTGTTTCTTTTTTATTTTTTCCTCTCATCATAAGCAAGAACTAATTTCATGTATTAAGTTGCCAACAACATTTTATGTCAGGAGGGTTCAATTATTTCTATTTTTTTTTTTTTGTTTCGTCCTTATGCAGGATCTGCGTCGTCTCAATTTAGCTGATAACTCAATCGTGGAATTAATGCAACGCAATTTTTTCATGCTGAACAAGTTAAAATATCTTGATTTAAGCGGAAATCCACTGCAGGATCTAATGCCGGATGTATTTCGTGATGTGCCGGTAAGTTGCTGTCCTTTGCCCTTAATGCGGGCGGCGGCATGCTGGTTATGTATAAGGCGCTGTAGCGTAAATTCCTTTGTCTAATAAAAAAGGACCTTAACATTTTTTTCGTTTTTTTTTTTTTTAATTTTAACTTAACAGGAATTGAAAGTACTGAAGTGTCGCA
This sequence comes from Tricholauxania praeusta, assembly GCA_949775025.1. Classification (NCBI taxonomy): domain Eukaryota; kingdom Metazoa; phylum Arthropoda; class Insecta; order Diptera; family Lauxaniidae; genus Tricholauxania; species Tricholauxania praeusta. The sequence goes on from OX459030.1 coordinate 14,579,798, forward strand.
ATTGCCAATTGAAGAAAATTAATCCACAGCTATACAATTTATTGCCACACCTTAGTGAATTGGATTTGGGACGTAATGAAGTAAGTAAAATTCAATGAAACAAAAGACAATGGTCGAGAAGCTGTTAACTGAACCTTTCACCCTTTTGAATTTTCTAAAAAATTTTTCTTCTCTTCTCAGTTTAAATTCCTTGACAAAGATGAATTTCATGATGTTAAACGTTTGACAAAAGTTCTGCTTGATGGCAATCAGTTGTCTGTGGTAGTCGATGAGCTCTTTCGTATGCAACGTAGTCTTAATCACTTGGGTAAGTCGTGCAAATTATGATGCAGCAGCAGCAGTAGTGGCAGTTTGCAACATGACACGTATTTTTCATTGTGTTCATCGCAATTTGCCACCCAATACAATTTGCATTGTGAGTGCTCATTGTTCTCTGTTTCTCCTTCTGTCTTTTTAATTTGTAGATTTATCATATAACCGCTTAGCAAAAGTACCCAACGATGCCTTCCAGAGTTTAACTAACTTAACATATCTTGATTTGTCGTACAACAAGTTGGTACGCCTCGAGCCACAATCTGTACGACGCTTGGCCAATTTACGTATTTTGAATATAAGCGGAAATGTTCAAATGGATTTGCTCGATATGCGTGAAACATTTGAGGTGAGTATTAGAGATTCCTTTGTAGGCGTTTCATTTAGATTATGAACTTTAAGGTATGAAGTTTAGTTAAGGCAACACCTCAAAACTGGGAGAGAGAATAAATTGCTTAAGTACCGAATCAGATAAGGTCAGTGAGACATTCATCATTTTTTTCATTCATGAGTCTGTTGAATCTTTTAGCAGATTCAGACAGATTCACTACTCACAAAAAATTTAGTGAATCTAACAATCATTCCGTCTCACGGCGAAGTCTATGAATCTGAGTGTGTTTTAGAATCATATCTAGTGAATCCTGATTCATTTCGTTTCATTCCGTATGAGTATATGAGTGTTTCATGAGCTACTCATGAATCAACGGCACGGATTGTATCAGAAAAGTTTGTGATACTCTCGTGGAACATTTTGGAAAGTTTTTTAAAAAAAGGGAAAAGGTCGAAAATTGTTTTTACGCATAATTAAGAGGAGCTCCGTGTCCTGGAAAGGACCATTTTTGACCAATTTTCGGACTTTTTTTTTTTGCTGAAATCGATGAAAAAATGGCCGTAAATGGATTTTACACATCACTTAGGGTGGCTGGGGACCCCGAAAAGGACAGTTTTTAACCCATTCTCGGGATAGGTTGAAAATGGATTTTGGACCTCACTCCGGTCCATGGAAAGACCGTTTTTGACCTGTTTTCAGATTTTTTTCTTCTGTAATTAATAAGAAAAGGTTGAAAATGGTTTTTGGACATCATTTAGGGTGGCTCCGGAGTCCGGACCGTGGAAAGGACCGATTTGAGCCATTTTCGGAAACTATTTTGCTTTCTGTAATTAATGAGGAAAGGTCGAAAATGGATTTTGGACATCATTTAGGGTGACTCCGGAGTCTGGACCCTGGAAAGGACCGTTTTGACCCATTTTCGGAAAATTATTTTTTTTCTGTTAATAATGAGGAAAGGTCAGAAATACATCATTTAGGGTGACTCCGGACCCTCGAAAGGACCGTTTTCGAACATTTGGGTCCTTTTCAAGTTCCGGAGCCACTCTTAGTGACATCCAAAAGCCATTTTCGACCTTTCATAATCGAATGGAGCAAACAAGAAGTTAGGGTGGATCAAAATAATTTTTTTTTGTTCCCATCCCAAAATAACTATTTTCAGCATTTTCCAATCGATTGAAACAAAAAAAAATTTAATTTTGATCCACCCTAAATTTTGTTTTTTTGAAAAAAAAAAAAAAACAGTTTTTCTGTACTACAGTTCAACATAAGTGGCTCAAGATATTCACTGCTTCATGAATCTGAATCCATGTGAGTGTGAGCTTCACACGCATTCACATACACATTCATGAGCCCAGAGCTACTCAGATTCATGAGCATCATGTTACCTAAATATTCACTATTATTGAGTGTAAGTATGATTCACACTCACTATTGCATGCAAAAGGCACACTCACGTCTCATATTTTTGGTAGTGGCTCAAAACCCTCAATGAGATACTCTATGACGTTCTCTGTACCGAATATTGGTTCGGAAAAAAGTTAAACAATTTCTGTGAGAAAATCATAATCTAAGAAACGATTTTCAAACTAAATTCTGTACTTAGAATATATGGTGCACCGCAATTCAAAAAAAAAGAAACTAGACCTTTATCTCCAACAAAATTCAGAGGCCCCAAGTTCCAATTCTTTCAGTATGTCAAATGATGTAAATAAGCAAAGATTGTTCATGATAACTCTAAAAAACTTAACAAACATTTTTCTGCTGCAATTTTTCATAAACTAATTATGAATATTATAAATTTCTATTTATATTTTTCAGCTCATACCACAACTGACGCATCTCTCCATAGCTGATATGGGTGTCTTGCCAATGGGCTTACTCGTACCCTTCAAACAGTTACGTTATTTAAACATTTCTGGTAATCATTTGGACAACATGGCGCTGCAAGTAATTGATCCTTGTCGAGAGCTGGAGGTATGCATGCAAAACAGTATTGTATAATTTCATAGTAACATTTCCCAAGTATCACAATTTCATTTCATTTAATGCTCTGGTATTCATTGGATTATTGTTTTCTCTTACAATCAAATGCTAAGAGTAGCACTTGTAAAACAGCACAGCAAAATAAAACAAGCCAATAATAATGGCTAACAAGTTTACATTGATAGCAGCAGCAAAAATCTTTTTTTTTTCTTCTAAATAGAAAAATCTGTTTAAATCATATTGTTACAAATTGTTGCAAGAGCATATAGTGCGGAGAATAGAAGGTGAGGAGCACTCACTGAATTAGAATTACAACCGGCAAACAACAATAACAGCAGTAACAGCAGCTGTTGTCGTTTAACGCTTGTTGTTGAAAATGTTGTTGCCAACATGTCTGCTGTTGTTTTGATCATTTTGTTTGTACACCACCAAGCAATGTTGCAATGTTGACGACGATGTTGTTGATGATGATGAAGATGATAAGTTTTTTTTTTTTTTTGTTGCCAATTGTAAATGTTTTCCGTTTGTAATTCATAGAATGACAAATAAAATGTTGACAACACAACACATGAAAAAGCATCAGGAGAAGAATAAAAAAAAAACTAAAAATTTGCACAGACAACAAAAAGTTACAGTGGAGCAATTAATTGGGAAATATTGGCAAAAGATATAATTCGAACTATTTGATAATATTAGGCTTGATACAAGGATTTTGATATAAGCCTCTACTCCGAGTAATTTATTGCAGTATATAAAGAGAATTAAAAACTTATAAAGGTGTTATCTTCGGCCAGGACCAAACTCACATACCCTACATTGTGATGCATTGAAAGTAGCTTTTAAATAAATGTTAAAAATACGGTGAAGAGGTTGAATAAGTCGAAAAAAATGTAATATGTATAAAGGTTGAAAGAGTTCGAAAAGTATTGAAACAGCTGTTAAGGTCTGAAAAATATAGAAACCTTTAATGAAAGTTGAAAGAAATTGAAGAAGTCGAAAATATGGAAAATGTTGAAAAAAGTTAAAAGCGCTTACAAAACTCAAAAAAGATGAATGATGTTGAAACAATTCAAAATCAGATCAATTACTGCATTAGTTCACGTAAAATTTCACTTACAATTTGATGTCAATATGGGAGGTGCCACGCCTACTGATAAAATCATGTCCAATTCCGTTTAGTTTCAAAGCTTAAAGTAACTGAAAGTTCAAAACCAAATTTTATGAAGATTACCATCACAGCAAACTATCTAAAACAATAAACGTTTGCTGCATATTGGGAGGTGCCACGCCCACAGTGACAATCGCATTCACTTTTTGTTATAAGATACCTTATAGCAAGTATATCTGTCATATTAAATTTTATAACGATTGCGTTTTGAATTCTCTTATTACGAAGCTTATAAACATTGTGGGCTGTGCCACGCCCTTCAGCGAGTTGACATAGCTTGTATTGATGGCTGCTTTCAGTGGTTCATCTCGGTTCATCTATCTTTTTATGAAAATATTTGTTAGCAATTTCGAGTTGTACGGAATCAAATTTTCTATTGCTGGAAAGTGCCACGTCCAATTTTCCAATTCCGCTTCCTTTTGGTTAAATTTAAAATATATCTGATATGTATGCGTTTACCAAACTTTATCATAATATCTGGTATGGCTTACGAGATATCGTGCTATGGCACGTCTAAGCCTAGCCAAATTCTAATTTGGTACACATGTGTACCAAATCATCAAGTTTCATCAAAATCGATGCAACTTTTTTCGAAAAAGGTTTGGGCACACATATGTATATACATTGAGCATGAGCGCTGGGCGTGTTCGTAAACCGATTTTGCCCATTTTCAATCCCAAGAAACTTGCAAGAAGGTGTGATCTGTGTGTCAAACTTCATTAATTTATCTTGCTTAGTTTTTTCATAAATGTGATTTTAACAGACAGACAGACAGATAGACAATCGGACATAGCTTAATGGACTCAGGTGGTGACGCTGATCAAGAATATATATATATATACTATTTTATACTCGCCACGCCCCCTTCAATGCGTTACAAACGGAATGACAATGTGAATATATCTTCTGTGTGGGGTATAATAAATTATTTATCATTGAAAAAAGTGGCTGTGTATGATTTAACACAACACACATATTTCTGAAGGTACTTAAGACTAGTCCATTGTACTATACGTGAAATTATACTAAAAATGTCATCGCTTGTATAGTATATCTAATGTAAAATATTTCTGCTTATATATTTACTGTTTACATTTTTAACGCAAACAACTCCCACTGTATGTAACTATATAGTATTGCCTTGCAGCAAGAATTACAACTTAAATGCAAACTAAAGGCAAACATAAGTTATTTGCAATTTGTTGGTTTTCACCCGCATTACACCCACTGCCTCTCTTTTGGTGCTGCCATTTCTGGTAATAAATTGCTCGTTTATTTCAATCCTCTTTAATTGTAGTAACAAAAGATTTTTGTTAAAATTTTGAAGTAGATACAATTTTCGCACAAACTCATTGGTATAAATCACCACAGAGATTGGAGGAGGGAAGAACAAAATTTTAGTTGAAATAAGCAGATTACATCCTTTGTGCATATTACAATATGAATGTTAACTTTTTCTCAAAAGCTGATTCATTTGTTTTTTTTTTTTTTTTTTTGTGAGAAATTTTTGTATTTCAGAAAAGAATTATTTAAATGAAATTCAAAAAAGTTAGTAATAATTTTTGTTGTCCTAAAATGTAAAATGTATTGATGATCTTTTTTTGCAAAATACTGAATTTCATTTCATCAAGCTTTGATAAAATATATCATATAAATTGGTTTCTTAATTTTTAAACTTAACTTTTTTTTTCAATAACATATTCTAGTGTCAAATGTCCTTTTTTAAGTTTTTTATTACATGCCATATGCTTATGCGAAAACCATAAAAAATATTTACCTTTTCGTTAACAGTTTCTGGACTTATCACGTAATCAACTTTATGGAATTAATGAGGATACTGCATTAAGGATACAAGGAATACGAAATGTGCGGCTTGATAATAACCCATTGATCTGTGATGAGTGTCACATGGGCAAATTAATTAATATTGTGCGTCATGTAAGTACTGTTGTAATGAAATTAACTTCAATTACAGGGGAAAAAAATAAGATTTCTGCAAAGGAGAACAGATTGAAAAATCACTTTTTTTCAATTTGTATGTTGACCATATCATCGCACATTTACTTAAAACACTGACACATTTTATAATTCAATGAAATACGAGTTTGCAATGTGTAGTGAGGAAGAAATTTTAAATACGTCATTCGAGAGTATTAATATTGTCGCCTATGAAATATGCACAGATATATGAAACTTTTGCAGTTTCTTTAAACGGCTGTATCTTTAGGAATTTTAATTAATTTTTTAACACTTTTTAAAAATATTTTCCTTACTATGAAATGCTTAAAAATTTGCATTTTTTACGACTAATTGTGACAGTCGATTAAGATACGATTAAAAAAACCGTGATGTTGTCTTATAATCGGAAATCTTTCAACTTTCAAATTCGCTATAAGACTTCAAAATTTGTTAAAATAGACGAACATTTCCCAAACATTTTATAAGACCCATTGGCTTTTGTTGAAAAAAAAATGTCGAAAACTGAAATATCGGGTAATCCATTTAACTTTACCCAGTTCAATATCCCGAAAACTAAATAATTTAATTTAATTTAAGAATTTTGCATCAGTTACAAAAATTTACAAAATATCGTAATCATCGCAAAAATTTTGTTAAAGACCAAATCCAACTCAAACCATGCACGCGAATTATTTCGTGTTAGGGAATCGGTTGCCGATTAAATATGTTGTTTTTTAAAGGATATTAGGGGACCCATATTTCCCCGATTTGATTAAAAACTTTTTTTTTCTTCTAAAACGTGAATAGCTGGTAGACAAAATTTTTCTTTTTTTTAATTTCTGATAGCAAAATTTCCTACAAAAAAAGGTCGTAAGTATTTAATCCACCAATATAATATTTTGAGAGATATGCTCAAAAAAAATCACAAAAAAAAAAAACAAAAATGAAAAGCCACTCAAAGAATATGCTTACCAATTTGAGTCTTTATTAACAAGAAAAATGCAAATATACAAATTTTGTTGAAAGTTATTTCAATAAAATAATTACCCTAAAAATTAGACATTGTTCATAATTATATAGCAAATTTAATCTAGATTTCTTATTAAGTTTTTGCAATAATTTTTATATATATTCAAGCCATCAATGTGAATCGCTAACTTTCGCTTAGTAAATTAAAAATAGTAGAATCAGAATCACCAATAAGAGAGTATTGACTTTTCTCACAACCGACTACACAATCATCGCCTTCACATATATTACAAAGTGATGCTTTGATCTCATAGTACTCTGTTGCACTGCGTTCTTTATCATAATAATCATAGATGACTACCGGCACGGGCTTCGGCTTTCCAATCTCATGTATTTGGGTGGCTTCAACTGAAATGCACATTAGACGTTCAGCTTCCAAACCGTGTAAATAGATAATAGCTATTGTATCGGATTTTTTTGTTTCTGTGAACAAAATCTTTTTAAAATCACGTATTTCTTTGAGTTTTTCACTGCCTATAGTGAAACCAGTTGGTAATTCCACTTCAATGACATTCATATTTGTGTGACCTTCGTCGCTGTCAATATCACTTGGAAGAAACTGTGCACATATATCGATAACAAGTTGCTTTGGTGGTGTATTTTCCCTAACGCTTATGTGCAGACGAAAACTTTGTTCCGATTCCTTATCAATGTAATTATTGTAATTGTAAGAGAGTTGCACCAAAGCAGAGCCATTTCCATTTGCAGTAAATGTTACTTTACGTGTGTTCTTGAGTAGCTGTTAAATAAATCATATTAAATACAAAACTTTTTTGCAAAATTGAAATTACCTCATGTGTGCTCAGCACCATTAAATTATCTGGTCGAATAATTATGGTTCCTTTATCTTCAACGACAATGCCTTCACATACATAGTCGATAGCCATTGTGCCAGAACGTGTGAGACCTGATTTTTCTGCAAATTTTATTAAGGCCTGTAAGCCAACTACTGTGTCCTGTGTCGAAGTAAATCCGCCTTTGCTATTCCGCTGCATTGTTAGCCATTTAATGATGGGCAATACATCTTCGGTCGGCTCATTCTCCAGCATTGCTTGTAAAATGTATGAAGTCATTTCTATGTCGCTGCTCATGAAGACCTTAGATCGTTTTCCATTTTGTTTCTTTGAATCAGCTGACCACCAGATAAAACCGTTTTCATTTTTAGCAGACGATTTAAGTTTGGTCATTACCTCAGTGGCTAGTGGATGTTTTACTTTTTGTAATACCAAAGCGGTAATAGATAGCGCATATAAATCAGCGGTGTCATCAAAACTTTTGACCAAAAATGCAATACCTTTTTTGATGTGCGTTTCATATTTTGAAAAATTATCCTAAAAATAAATATTAAAAACAAAGGAATTAAGAAATTAGCAACTGTTAAATTAGGGAAAGCTCGAAAATTTTTTTCGGACATCCGAAAGGGTTGAAAACGGTCCTTTCCAGGATCCGGAGCCATCCTAAGTGATGTCCAAAAGCCATTTTCAACCTTTCCTTACCAATTGAAGCAAAAAAAAAATTTAGGGTGGATCAAAATAATTTTTTTTTTTGCTCCAATCGATAAGGAAATTTCGAAAATAGATATTTTTGGGATTTATCTATCCATTGGTGCAAAAAAAAAATATTTTTTTGATCCACCTTAAAAAAAAATTTTTTTGCTCCAAATGATAAAGAAAGGTTGAAAATCGCTTTTGGACATCACTTAAAAAAGAATAATTGAAAAATAACAGTTATCAACAATTATTATAATATTTCATATCCATAATAATTATAAATCAATTTCTTTGACAAAAAACTCATAATAGTTATGTCCCTGCTTCTTATCATTTCCAACATCGGATGTTATTGCGGAGATGCACATCTTTGGAAGCATATGAAATGCGCTTCCTTGGATGTTGAATGGAAGCACATTTTTGGAAGTATATAAAGAATGCACTAGATCAACGAAGCTTAATGCAGAAATACTGAAGTTTGATGTCTGGATCTAAAATTTCTTTAATTGGCTTTATCACTTAAGACTCACTCTATTTTCCAAAAATGCTAACAACACAAAAGCTGAGAGACTGACGTCATTGAGATGAGGAAATTCCATAAGTTGACCAAATTCAGCAAAGTTACCATTTGTCGTTTGCTTTGTTGTTAAAAACTCTAAGGACTCTGTGATAAGTGTTTGATCGATGTCAATAAACTCAGAAGCTTGTTGAAAAGATTTCACCACATACGCAGTAAGCCAAGTACTACCTACTACTTCTGATGTTCCATCAAAACTATAGATAGTACCGCTTGAGTCTGATCTACCGTAGGCACTGTATGATCCATCTTTATGGCGAAAGCTTAGTTCACGTTGAAATCCGATTTTCAATATATTGAGAGCAGTTTTTGTTACATTCGGCATTCTTTGATCAACGGTCTAAAATCAAAATTTTCCAAAATCAGAGCGAACTATGTATATAATTTCAAATCTTCTTACCTGCAGATATTTTAAGATTAATATGCTTGGTACGAAATTAATCATATTCTGTTCACCATAACCGAATGGTAAGCGTACCAAGTTTTCAATATATTTAAAAGAAAGTCCTACAATATCACCGATTGCTGAGAGTTCTATATGTTCAGAATGTGGCACAACATTGGCAGGAATGTCGACTGTTATTAACTCTGTGTGCTGCTGTTTATCGTTTAGCTTAATAATGATGGCGTGATTTTTATACCTTGTAACACCCTCTGGTTCCACTTTAAGTTGCTGATGTACCCTATCAGCAGCCAATGTAGTGCGAGCTTTGACTTTCAACATCATTATACCAATATTTTTCGGTTTTATCATAAATGTGACAGTGCCAGCACTGTTTGATGGAATAGAAATGCGCTTATAATTCTTTAGATTTACTGAACGCACTTCATTTTCATTGGTAGCTTCCACAAAATCAAATTCTTCATCACGATTATCTATTCTCACTCTAGTGTGTGCTGTTCTATTCATATAGTTGTAAATTAATACAGGAACTGAGATGACTTCACCTTTAAAATAATCGAGTTATGTTATTTGGCTTGAAAAATTGTATCAACCGAAATATACCTACCTTGCTTTACGGAGTTTGGTAAATCGAGCACTATGAAAAATGGTTTTAAGACTTGTATTCTTGTTGGATTCGTTGTAAGTGCAAAACCAGTGTCTGAGTTCATAGAAAACCCAGTAATCACCCAAGAAGTTATAGTATCCGGAATTTTTCTGATAAAACTGAATTGTGACTGATTTCCACTGAAATTATTTTTAATTATTGTAAAGAGCTATAGTCCTTGGGCCTGGAGTAAAAAAATTATTCATGACCACACTGCTCAAACTTTTTGTATGTGGTATTCACGTCGAGTCGGACAAATTTTGAGCGTAGCCAAGTATGATAGTGGGGCGTTTTCCTTTCAAGCCATCGCAAAGTCACGAATCTTACGGGACGAAAAAATTTATGACCTATATGTTACATTTTATTTTAATCAAGAGTTTTTTATACATAAAAAGCGTAAAACATTTTGTCGGACAAAAATGTTGGGGCGTTTAGCGTGTCCGACACGCCAACTATGCCAACTTTATGAAATCAAAAAATTTATGACCTAAGAGCCAGTTTTGGCAGAGTCCATTGTAAAAAATATTTAAAGTCAAGTGGTAACCTTGTCGGACAATTTTCAGGAGGGAGAAATTGTTCTCGGACACACTGAAGTCAAGGGTTTTGTGCAACCCTTATATTTATTACCATTTTTCCGACAAAAATGGAGGATATAAAAAATGATATTCTGTCATAAAAAATGCAATTGTCGGACAAAAATACCGGGGCAGATCCATAGTCGGACAAAAAATCGAATTTTTATGGGTAATTGGCAGTGATATTTTTAATATTGTACGTATAAGGAAAGAACAAATTTATGATATTATTATTAATATTAGTAGACTAATTATCATTATCGCAGAAAAAATGTGCTCACTTTACAAACTTTGGAAACAACTAAAACATGCTTCCGTTATTACCAAACGTTATACACTTTCACAGAATAATGCATAAAAACTTAAAAAAAGAGGGATTTCATTTCGGAGCTTAACACAAGTAGGGCTACCAGATGACCTGCTTGGAAAAGTAGCACATTTCGAAAATTTAAGAATTTTCAAAAAACACAAACAAATTTCGTAATTTTTACAAAATAAGTATAGTAATTAATAGTAATTAGCAAAAAAAAGGTCCCCATTTCTACTTTCCCCAAGCACTAATAAAAAACATCATTTTATTCCGTGTTTTTTTATTTATTTACATTGTTTCCATAAAACATTTTTTGTAAAATTGCGTTTATCGAAAAAAAGGTCGTAACTTCGAAAGTAGTGGAAAGTAGCGCATTTCAACCAAAAGTAGTACATTTCAAGTGAAAAGTAGCAAAGTAGCAAAGCCTTGCAAAAGTAGCACTTTTGCTACTTTAGTATGCCATCTGGTAGCCCTAAATACAAGGTCACGTGGTAATACACTTGCCCTATATATATAATATATTGGACGTTCCACGTCAACCGGGACAGTGGGCTGCCCAAAATTGAGCGCATCGGAGAAATGTTTTTGAGATGTCAAAATGTTCGTATGCTCAAGAGCTTTCATATGCGAACGGGTGTTTTTGAATTTTTTTTTTTAAGGAAATGGCGACCATAAAACGGCGCCTACATTTAGATATCTTTGTATATATAGGCAGTTGGTAAAGAGCCATAATCATAATCGCTTAATTTTTTTATGTTTTAGGATTGTGTATTGTGCACAATGTAGTGAAAATTTGAAAATAGTAGTAATTTCTTTAAATACCATTTATTAATACAATTCACTGATTTTTTTTTACTAAGACAATTTTGGTATAATTTAGCTTTAAGGTAGAAACTTATACATATATACATATATATGTATATGATTTTTTTTACAAAAAATTCAAATTAAGTATTAACGTATACAAGTACTATAAGGTCGAAAATGTAATATTTCTTAATTTTTATTAAAAAAGTCCCCAATATTTTTGTCCGACAAGTGGTTCAATATGCATTTAACATGCAACAGAAACATTAAAAATTAAAATGGTATCTGTGGTAATAAATTTTTTGATTGCACAAAACCCTTGACTTCAGTGTGTCCGAGAACAATTTCCCCCCCTGAAAATTGTCCGACAAGGTTACCACTTGACTTTAAATATTTTTTACAATGGACTCTGCCAAAACTGGCTCTTAGGTCATAAATTTTTTGATTTCATAAAGTTGGCATAGTTGGCGTGTCGGACACGCTAAACTCCCCAACATTTTTGTCCGACAAAATGTTTTACGCTTTTTATGTATAAAAAACTCTTGATTAAAATAAAATGTAAGATATAGGTCATACATTTTTTCGTCCCGTAGGATTCATGACTTTGCGATGGCTTGAAAGGAAAACGCCCCACTATCATACTTGGCTACGCTCAAAATTTGTCCGACTCGACGTGAACACCACACACAAAAAGTTTGAGCAGTGTGGTCATGAATAATTTTTTTACTCCAGGGCCCAAGGACTACTACATTCGACATTTAAAACTGATTAATACATATAAGGAAAAAGGATATTTGGGCCAAAATGTTTTTAATTGCCTAAATTAGGTCTCTTTATATTAATTTCACTTTTCATGAAGAAAACCGTGAAATTTATTAAAAAATACACTCATTCGCAATTATAATACAATTAATTCATCATCTAAGGCATAAAATTATAACAAAGTTGTATATTCTTTCGAAAAATACGCTAACTCAGTTGACTTTCCTAGTTACGCAGATGCTTTTCATCTAAAATATTTCTATCCTGGAGTATAAGTTATAAAGAGCTGTATCTTATGGCGCCTTAGCTGAATATCACAATAAATGTTAAAAGTCATAAGCTTTGTTACTGCCCCAATACATACCATTTTCCTAAAACGTGTAATTAAATACAATATATTTTGCACCGTGTCCTCAACAATAAATAATATCTTAGCTACACTGAGTTACTATAGAAACTCAACTTTAAATAAAACAATTGATATTCTTTAAATCTAATTTCGATTTTCCCCAGTTTTTATTAGCAATTAGAGTTATATTTAATCTTCTAACTATTAAAAATACCTTGACTCCATATATGTCTTGAAGTTCACCATAAGCCTAAGCTTCTCTCGCAAGTTTGTTTATTAATATATGTATTAAGGGGTTTTTTTGGAAAATTTTAAGATTTTTGTGAAAGTTTTGGTAACGCAGTGATCTCATTCCTAAAAAATACTAAAAACTAAACTAAACTGATCATTTCTGAAGCTTACTTTAATGAGAGCTCTATTGTTTAAAAGTGCCAAACAAGTTAGCTTAATTAAACATTTCTAAAAAGAAAATATCAAGTTTTAGTTGAGTAACGCAGTTGACTACTTTTTCGACGACTTCCATTATAAATTGTCATAAATCACATAATTATCAACAAAAGTTCGCTGCAGATATGAGTATACTATAGAATTCATTATAATGACTCTGACTTAGTACTAAAAACTTAAAAAAAATTTTATCTTTAATTAATTTTGGCCCATTTAATATTTGGTTATTTTAAAAAAGAAAATTCTTTTATTCTTCAAAAAACTTTGAATTTATTTTATAAAAATACTTACATATGGAAATTTTCAAATATCCATGTCGTTGGAAATCGCTCTCTCGGTACAGTTGAGCGTTCAGCGCCTGCAACGATTGTTCCAAAATGTTCATCGACTTTAGAAAACAGATGAGAAAAAAAAATAAGTCGTATGTTGAATATATTGATAATTTTAATATCTTTCAAACATAACTTTATACAAAATCAATTTATTAGAAAAATCAAAATGTTTGTTACAACAGTTTTGCATGAATTTTTTTACAAATGTTTTAAAAATACAACCCCTTTGATACTTACAAGTCCACGGAAAATGCGCATTTGTCATTGAGACTAAACCAGAAATTTCTCCCGGATAACGACCTGAACCTCGAATATATGGAGTTTTAGTTTCATAGCCGATTAAATTATCAAATATCTGATTTTTATCTAAATCATGTTCGGTTCCGAAGAGCAACACGCTTTGGTCAATACCTAGAATTCCAACATATGAATTGGCATCTGTTGAAATTTTAAATTCTATATCATCCCCCGGACTTGCCTCTGCTGTTGTAGATATATTAAGCTATAAATATATACAAGAATATGATGTTTACAGGCACTCTACTGTGGCATGTTCTTCAAATTGCTTCAGACTGATAATTTGTCTTGATAAATATTAAATAATTCAAACAAGAATCCACTACTCTTTCAATTCACCAAAATATGACACTTCAAACTTTATAGAATTACAAAATTAATTTATACCTAAATCCTATCGAAATATATATCGTCGCTCTCGGGTAGAAAGACCCTAACTCATTTTTTTTCGAAATTTACTTTTTTGTCGATCCTAAAAGATAACCCTCAAATATACGTCCACTCAATTTTGACGTGATATTTCAAAACATAGCGGATTTACTCCCAATTGAAAAACGTCTCTAATATGAGATTTTGAAGTTTTTATGTAGTTTTTTCGTCCTCCCTCCTGTAAAATTGAAAAAAAAAAGAGTTAGCGCCTTTATACCCGAAAGCGACAATATGTAAATCGGTTAATTTTAAATCTACATTAGATATGAGTTTTTAAGAATTTTTCCATAAGATCTCTTCTCTTAAGTTCTTGTCAATAAAAAGAAAGTTCATAAAAATCTTTTTACAATACGTCATTGACAAAACTAACATTTTAGTCATATATGTTTCGGAAATTTTTCAAAATTAGAGTTGCCATATATCAGCAAATTTCTTTTTTATATGAGAATAGTTCATCTGATTCACTTTCAGGCAATTCAAAGATATGCCACCGTGGAATTCGTGAATCAATGATTAACATTTAAGGTATTATAAAGTAGTGATGGTATTTTCGAATGAAACTTTTCCATGACGAAAAGCAAACTTCCTTTTTTTGCTGTTTCACACGATTATATTTCTTAAATCTTTTATCTTTCTAAACTGATTAATGTGATCTATAATTATATCACCCCTCTGATTTAGTCTAAGTACTTCTTGTTTTGTTTGGAGCAAACTTATTGTTTTGAAGTGAAATCTTAGTGCATTATGCCTACTGAAAATGTCCGGAAATACTACCACTGAAAAGATTTTAATAAGTTATAACAAAAATTCGAAGAATTCGATAGATTTTCTGTACTTTAAAAGTAAAGTTTTCGGTATGCTATTAATTTAATTGGGCACATATTATTCAATGCAATGCTACAAGTAAAAAGTCCTAATACCATCACTCTCTCTATAAACTATCATACTAACAGTATTGTCGAAATCTCTTTGAAATTCTATAGTTTTTTCTTCAAAACGCAGGTTATTATCATAGATGTACTGTACGAAAATACTGGCTTTCGGTATCATCTCAAGTGTCGTTTTAATATTGATAATATAGAATTTGCTGTTATATTGCACATCAATGCGCTCTATTTTTATAATGTTACCACGTCCAACTATAATGTACACAAAGTAGCTTATTGGCTCAGTCCATTTGACCTCTAGGAACAGATTTTTTTTTAGTTGTGGCCTGAAAATAGTAAAAAATTTATTAATTAAAAATTTCAAATAAAGTCTGACAATTTGCCAACAATGGGATCTTTTTTTTCGAATATCAAATATCCCATCTGTTGCATATTGACAGATTAAGTTTATTTCAACTAAACTGAGAGGTGGTGGAGTATTAAACAAAAAATATATATTTTATTCCTACCTTTCTGTTTTTAAGTTCAATTCAAATCTTTCTGGTAAAATATTCGGGACAACAGGCTCTATTTTACTTAAATACGTACTAGTACCTAAATATTTACAAAGAACGCGCTCTGAATTCATAACTGGCAGCATAAAATGAAAAGTTGCTAATCCCCTTTCATTAAACATGCTATAGAATTCGAATTCATTGATGCTCAGCACTACAGGATTGTTGCTCCTCTTTAATGGAGAACCATTAAATTTTTTCCCCATCACTGTGTATGTAATCAGTTCGTCAGCATGATATGTCTCAGGTGGATTTATAGCTTCAATTTCGAAATTACTGCCATATAGATTCAATTCCGACCTTGAAGTACTCCGCTTGTTGCCAGTTAATTCATCTTCGACCGTAGCATTTATAAGATATAAATATGGAAAATCAGCTGGCCTGAATATTAGACCTGGTCTGGGTAAGTCTTTCCAAATATTAAATTCAACATGTCCTTTTCCATCAATCGGAAATGTTTTCTGTTAAAAAATAAAAAAAATTGGATTTTATTTAAGCAGCAAATTTATTCACCTGACTTTTATATATAAGATAAATATCGATCTCCAGACTTTTATTTATAAAATAAATATCAATTCAGGAAATCGGTATTTTAACATAAAATATAAAACGAATTTGAATGTGAAGTAATGCGGTGAAACGAATACGAAATCAACGATCCCAAATCATAGTTAAATACATAATTTTGCTCTTGTTCGACAGGTGTCAGCTCAAGACAAATTTTGTGATTTTTGTTGCTCGATCTAGACACTATCCTTGTTACTATTGACTTAATAACTCCTTTATATGATCAGTATTTCCACCACTTCCATCTCTGTTGGGAAGTATCATTTAAGTCTGTAATACTCAATTCTAACGTGCTATGTTGTGTTCCATGGAATTCAAACATCAAAGGGAATGAGTGGACTTAGGAATAGATATATAATGGCTCAGAAATAGACAGTTACAGTTACGCAAATCAGAAACAACTTCCGGTACTGAAGCTCTTATGAACTAAAATGAATAATATGACTTCGAAAAATGCAAATTAGAAACTTATTTTAGGCGTACCGATTGCAGATATCTCACAGAACTTCTGCAGAAACAGGGACAGTATCAGTTAAGCAAATTTACAAATATGCAGGACTTCAAGAAGTTTAATTTTTTGGGCGACCTAGGTGATGCAGTGAATGTACCGCTCATTGATATTGCGCAACTCTTAAAAAGATCAGGATGGTTTTCCAACTCCAAGTTTCTTTAAGTTACTCAGTGAACTGATTTGCCAATAGTCTCTGAGTGTATTTTCTGCTAGCAGCAGTTAGACATCTCAACCCAACCAAACAGTTTTAGATAATAGCTGCCTCGGGCAAAGAATCATATTAACTAACCGGGCACATTTTATTTAAATTATTTACTCACATTTATAGTGTCTCTGTCTTTTGGAAGAACTCTACCTGGAATTGAACTCCAATATATTATTGACACAGTCGCCTTCCCTTTTACTGGTTTGCCAAATGTATATCTCAAAATACAAAAAAGTTAGTTATTTGTTTGATAACAACACATTAATTTGTATAATATATTCGATGTTGGAACTTACTTTGCGCTTACAGTAACTCTAAAAGTTTCATCTTGCAAAGCCACATTCTTTGGTGCATCAAGGTTTACTTCAAATTTTGGCAAGTCATATTCCATAACACCAAAAGATTTTTCTTGTAACTTAGAATCACCGTCGTATATTTGAATGTGAAACCAATCCTGCCGCGGATGTTCAGAAAGTTGGAAACTTTCAGTGTAGACACCATGAGTCAGACTAACATTTTTCCACAATTGCAATGTATTGTAAGCACCATCCTATTAATGATTTTATAAATAATCAGTTTTTATATAGTATATCGGTCATTCTTAAGTAACGGAGTGGAGAATTTGATTATATGCAGAAAAATATCTGACACTTCGAAGTCTATAAAATTGCAGATCTTGACGTACTTAGATTTCACAATTTTCAAGTAGCCTACAAAGAAATCTGATACAAAGTTCGTAACGGAAGTTATCGGTATAATAATCAAGATGATCAAAGTTTTTTGTGCAACCTTATAAACTCTAAGGCATCACATGTTTTTCAGCACATAATTGCTAAGTTTTTACCGACCGACCGACTTATGTACTTACCTTAATTGCAATAGATGTTGGTGATTTTAACAGCTCAGGGTGTGTTTTCTGATTTAAAAACAAAACACGAAACTGCACCAAATCTCCTGGCTGATAGACTGGTTTGTCCAACTGAATATAAACCAATGGATAGTAGTCAGCAAAATTTAGATTCGTTGAATTTTCAAATGTTATTCCGGAAAGACCTTTAACAGATAACCTGTAAATATCTCTTTCCAATTTTGGCATTTCAAACTCAACATTTGTTGTTGACATTGGTAGCATGTTGAGCTCGGCGATAGTTGAGCAACAAATGATTGAGATTATTGCACAGATATACCGGTTAGTGCAGCAGCAATAAAGATTATAGATTAAATAATTAGAAAATTAATATAATTTCATAGCTTTTATAGATTGTATGCAAAACAGATTGAAATGCAAACACTGAGCAACGTCATATATTATGCAATCAAGAAAAGTTTTGTGTTATTCGAGAATGCTATTGCTGTACGGAAACTTCATGTCTCATCAGCAGACATGCGAAGAGATTAGTTGTTCGGTCTTTTGAATTCATTAGAAGTTGTTGCGATGTGGAGGTTGAGGAAAACATTAAACCTTTTTTTTTAACTCTGCCCCGCATTTTGTAGAAAGCGACACAAAACACTTGTTTCGTTTTTATTAGAATATATAAGTTTTCAAATAGATCATACAATTTATTCGAAAAAATTACAAAACCTCACTTACATTATTAACAAATGTTAGGTTAGTAGGTTCTGAAATAAAATATTCGATACATTTGTACTTTTTTGAGTACACATGCGTTGCGAAAAATATGCGTCAGTACATTCGACAAATTTTTGATAAATTCGGTACAATGAACGACTTTGCAGTACACTAGGCGCATTTTCAGTACATTTTCGGTACAAGAGGACTTTGTCTAATAAAATACCTTTTGACCACTTTTTTTAGTAAATTATTAAAACTTTTGCTGTCAAAGACAAAAAAAAAAAGTATTTACATTCGCCCTCTAAAAAGTACATTCCAAGTCTCGATTTACTACATTTCCACAAAACCGATATGTTATATCTGTTATGCGTTGCCCAGAATTAGGGCGGTAGCGGTAAAGCGGCGACGAATATACGCTGTCAAAAATTATAACATACTTGATCATATGAAATTGAACAGAATTGCGGCGTACGACTGGTGACCTGCCGACAGTTAGCCGTCGATTTAGAACAGTGACCGACAGTCCATCTGGCCGCGGCCAAGCGAAGAGCATAAGCATTCGCTCTTGCTTAACGAATTCAACACTTCAGTTTCAATTGAAACGTTGAATGAGTAGGTTCGCGCTGCGCATTTTATTTAGTGCACTGCGAAAAATGTTTAACGAGGAATGGGAAAAACTTTATTTTTTCGCAGAAAATTTTTTTGGTCAAGGGCAAGGGTTTGATTTGCATGTGCGTTTTAGAGGAAATACATGAAGGGCAAATAGAAAAACATTTCTTGTCTGTTTATGAGAATAAATAAATAAATAAATTTTGAATGAATTTTCTTTAAATAATTTGTTCTTATCCATCCACTCGGTAAGACATAGATTCAAAGAACTAAGAACAAACTAAGACTGAGAACGCAATATCAAAATTGTAAGGATATTTGCAAACAAACTAAAATACACAAGAATTTCTCTCAGTGCTGAGAACGCTTATGATTTCCCTCTTTTTTGAGCGAAAGGAAAAATTTGAGTTTTGCTCTTTGCCGATCACTGATTTAGAATTAATTCTATTATTACGTCGGATCACTCTCTTTGCCCATAGGATTTTCTCAGCAAAATTTATTGTTTACAACTTTGTTTTTGTCACTCTCTTTTCCCCATACGATTCTCTCACATGAAATCAGTCGTCCGCCGCAATTGTGTTTATTCTAACGATTTTTCGTCGCGTTTTTATTTTTTGACAGCGTATATTCGTCGCCGCTTTACCGCCACCGTCCTAGTTCTGGGCAACGCATTTGATATATATTACGGTATTTTTGGCAAATTTTTGCATTTTCGTTGAAGTTTCAAACGACATCGTTCAAAAGCAAACAGTTTTAAGCAACATCGTTCCGATTGGCAGTCATTTAATCAAAAAGCTGATCTTCGTAGCTAATGAAAGAGCCCCCGCGGCTCTCGCTAGCTTTTTTGCTACCCTGTCTGGAGTCGGCAATTTAAAAAAAAAAAAAAACAAAAAAAGTTATAGGGCAAAAAAACAAAAAAAAAATTCAAATTCAAGTTTTGATTTTTAAAAGCTTTCAGACTGCGTTAAGTTTTCTACCAACTTCATTTGAAAGCTTAAAATATTATCAATTTCAAAAATGACGTAACATACATTTTTTTTTTCAAGTTTCTTATTGGACAGGTTGTTACATCAAAGTTTTTATAGAAAAAAAAAACTATAAATTTTTTTGAAAATTTTTTATTTCAAGCAGTATAGTCAGATATCTAGGAACAAAAAAAAAATCTGCAAAATCCTGTCCTCACTCCTTTGCGATTTTTGCAAGAAAATCCCCGTATGTAAAGTATGAAAAACCCCACATGCTATTGCAAGGACATTACCATACACAAATTCTCCACAAACACTCACAATAACTCTTTCCGTTGCTCTATCTCTTTACAGCTGCAATGGAAGTGGGACACCTACCCGATTTGTTTTCTACCCAAAAGCTTACGTGGCGCTGAAATATCGGATCTTGATGTTGCCGGCTTGGATTTATGTCTTGAATATATAACAGATGAGGAACAAAATGCCGCAAGCACTTCACACAATTTTCTTGAACGAGGTAAGTGAGCGTAAAAAATTGATTTAACCAAAGCACTTAGGAGCAGGTATGGCACACCATTTTTGCTTATGCATACAAAAATATGCATTGTTACTACTCGGTGAAGTAATTTTATGTTGCATTGTTTTAAGCAGCAAAATAAAATCATTACTTTTATGCTTAAGTTGCATTTGTAAGATATAATTCAAATTAATGAAGATATTAATTGGTAGCAGCAATCTTAAGGGTAACTGCACTAAAACCTTACTAAATCAAATCCAAATATTTGAGCTGACCGCAGTACTCTGATTATGCAGATATTCCATAGCTGCAGCATCTTCAATTAGCAACGAAATCATTAGTAACCAATATTAAGTTTTATTTGGTACATCTATGCTTAAGCTTTAAGCTGCATTAAATTCTTCAATACAACTTGCATATTCTGCTTAAGCATTCAAGCTTCTTTATATTCAATATGCCCTGAAACATTTACTTTATATTTTGTTTCTATTCTAGGTGGCCTTAATACTCTTGCAATTTTGGGTGGCATCATTTTTGTTTTAATTGCCATCATTATACTGGCGATGGTTGTTTGCTTTTCCAAGCATCGTGCACGTTATTATACACGAGAGGATCGTCTTAGCGGAGGTGAGTAGGTTATTATATTTGTTGTGTAATAAAAGCAACACTAATAATGTTGTAGCTTAGTATTTGAAGTGATTCTTTGAATAAATGTTTTTTCGAAATATGTTTAAGTTCATAAAATGTGAATCACATGTAAATATTGTAAACTTTGAATAGCAGTTATTTCAAATGTAAAGAAAGCATAGTATTTTCGATGCGATTTCAGATCGTTTAGATGTTTGTGGCGTCAAACATTTTGATTCGAATTGAAAATTTTATCACAAAAAATCTTCAAAATTTCGGAAACCTTAAAGTACTTTTCATAAAGTGAGAGCCAGACATAATTACGTCAAAGTACCCAGCGGCAAATATGTTATACACAACATCGATGAATACCTATACTTATTGTAGGCAGTAATGCTCACAACTCCAGCCACAACTGTAAATGCTTTTTACAAAGGGATGGCCGCTTTGTAGGCAGCTTGCCTACAGCTCTATATACAATGTGTAGCAAGGGAAAGGCAAATTGCCTTGAAACATCGCTTACCAAGTGCCTGTATAGTTAACCGAGTTGCCTGCATCTCCACATACAAAGTATGCAGCCAACGAAAAAGACCCCTTACATCTCCATATACAAATCAGACAGCAAACAGACAGACTGCCTACAACTCTATATTCAATGCAGGCAGCCTACAACTCTATATACAAAGGAGGCAGCCAGCAAGCGGACTGCCTACAGCTCCATATACAAAGTAGGCAGCCAGCAAACAAATAAACAAAATATCACAGTAACAATTTCATTTGCGAAACATACAACACAAAGGGTATAGCTTTTCATATATGAAAATTCAGAGTACTTCATCGATATGCCGCTGGGTATAAAGGCTGAAATTTTATTTCATTATACTTTTTTCCTCTTATGTATAAAGTCCAAGACTTACTTATGTATATTCATAAATATATATTCAAACACAATATAAGAAAAAAAAAATATTTATTAAGAAATTTTTTTCTAGTGCCATTTTTACTGAAAATTGAAAAAAATCATCAAAAGTGAAACTTTGACCAAAATAAAAAAAAAATTAAAAATCCTAGAGAAAAATTGTTCATACAAAACATATCTATTTTTTCTCATAAAAAAATTCGTAACTTAACCTCGAATTGACCTTGAAAATTGGTTTCAAAGGCAGAAATTTGACCATTATTTGACTCCTTAGAAACCTTACAGCTTCAGCCTAAAACACTCATTACTATCTTACTTATTTCTCGAGATATTGCCTTTGGAAAACCATAATCAGTAGTTTTTGCTAGCTTTTAATACATCTGGGAGATTGTTAAGCCCTTCGGATCAAAAAAAAAAAATGTTTATCAAAAAAATCATGTGTGAAGCTCACAAGTGGTAGAAGTGAAACCTTTAGAAAACTTAACGGCGATAGAATGAGACAAAAATGTTTTATTACAGTGATATAGAATAGCAAATTAAAGTAAGGTACTCATCTATTAGAGTGCCCAAAAACTATCAGCGTGGAGATCGGTTAACCAAAAACTGAGATATAGCGTGGAAAGATTTTTTTTTTTTTCAAGCATTGCACTGATTAACTACCAAGGCCTTGTCATATCGAGGAGAAAAAAATCTATTGCTCTCTTTCATTGTAATTGTTATTGTTTTCCAATCAACCGTTGCTGATATTTGAATATCAAAGGGTAATAGATTTTTTTCTCTTCGCTACGGCAAGGCTTTGGTAGCTTATCAGCCGTTAAATTTCGGAAACGGAATTGAAATTCGAAGTTTATATAAGAATCATAAAAAAAATTCGAAATCCGTCAAATTTTCGGAATTGCCGTTTTCGCCATACTTCGAGTTTAAAATGGTTGTTGTCGTTCAACATCATGCAACACTGTAAAAGATTCAAATCGAACGATAAATCGTAACGTGTAAGGCCTCTGCAAACTCTCACAATATTTAAGCAGCTTCATGATGGTCGTATTGTGCTATAAACTAACACCCTCATAGCACTTTCACAATTTTGCATTTTTCTTAATAAATTTTAATAAATTGACCATAAACAGAAATTAAATTTAAACGATTCTAAAATTGTTACAATCTACAGAAATTCCTTTAAATAATATTTTCGTAGCTTGCTCTGTGCTTAACAAATCCTTATCAGTGTAAAAATAACTTAGGTGTTTCAATTATATTTAATGTTGGGAAATTTTTCCCTTATCTCTTTAATTGCTGTATCTATAATTTTAATCGCAAATTTTTGTGCTACTTTCTTGAATTTTCCACCTTAACGCTTTTCTTTTGCTGCCTCTTTCTTTTCTTTTCAAAAATCTTCTATTTCGTTCTTTTACATTTTGTGTGAGTGGCAGTAGCTCTGCTGCTTGTCTTTCATTACTTATTGCTACTCAAATATTTATCCACCTTTGATGTGCCAGTTCTCAAAAGACACAAGAGATGATGACACTTCTTTTGCTGTCGCTGGATTTGTTTCTTTTAGTCCTTTTAATTTTTCTTAATTTTTTTTTTCTTCGACTTTCTTTTGCTTGTATTTTTGAAAGATTTTTTAACACAGATAGAAAAAATTAACGAACGAAGTTTTTTATGTTTCTTCGGGCGCAGTAAAATGGAAATAAAAAAATTTGAAAAGACAAAACGTAAAACAAAAAATGAAAGTGTGAAAAACTAACGTAGTTTTTTGTTGCTTTTGTTTAGTTACCCTATATAGGTAATTTCCGACTTTGTAAGATATCTAATATTATGACTTTGTGTTAAAGAGCAGCATTTGACCTTAACTTGCTTTAAAATGTTGCTAGTAAAAAATTAATTTAAAAACTTTAAAATCGGCTTATTGGTTTTCAGTTTAAGCATGTTTTTAAAACTTTTAAAAAATCTTCACTAAAATCTAATTTTCTAAGAAAAATATGTGAGGTTAAATAGCCAGCTTGCCTGGCAGGAACTCTCGAAAGCTTACTACGATGACCGAATGTGTGGTAATCCTTCTTGTCGCGATTCTTGCTGGTACCTTTAATGAAATTTCGATAGATTGATGATTTCGTACCCATCACCTCATATTTTCTATAATCGAGGTATTAATAACGTATGCTTTAGAGCAGTGGTGGGCACGTAGTGTCCTTATCCACCCTCATCGCCTGCATTGTTATTTGACGCACAAGCAAGCGAAAAAAATTCGCAGAGTTTCAATGCTATCGAAGCACAGCGTTGACTTGAATTCAAATGAAAACAACAACAAAACACAAAGGCATAAGCGACGGCGCCGCATTGTGTCTTGACGAATATAGCAATTGTTTTTGTTTGTAGTGCAATTAGGGTTTTTTTTTTGTGCTGTTGGCAAATCTGGAAATGACAGCAAAAACAATTTTTAAATTTTGTTTGTTGTTGCTTGGTGTTGTTGCTTAGCCCTTTTATTAGATTTCCATGCCCACCACTGCTTTAGAGTCCAGCACTTTCGCAGCATTTCAATTACGCATTGCTCTCGAAAAATGCGGATCACCAATATTAAAAATCGTTAATGTTTCTAAGTTGTTTCCTGATTCAAAATTGGCCATAATGATTTTAAGACTCTGCACACAGACATAACAAATCCCCAACGATTGACAAGGACCTTTTTAATGTTATATGATGAGTGATATCTCTGATCATATTCGAGCAAGTTTGTCAACATATTCTCATTTTCCTCAACGCTCGAGAAGATCCTTAAACCATTCATTCAATCAATTTTCGAGTGCCAAACAAAAATTTTTTGCAGATTTTTTAATACAAAAAAGGTCGATTCCCTTGAACTCAAAAAAATTGGGATTTTTTTTCACTTTTTGTTAATTACTTGAAAAGAAAATAAACATAGTAAATGGAAAAAACGTCATGCAGTTAAAATCATTGAGCAAATACGCATCGATTTTTGATAAAAAAAAAACTTTATTCGACGAAAGTTTTTGAGTTGTGCACGCATCGGTCGAACATTCGGGGGTCTTCTTAATTCCCTCTCTGCAATTATGATTGCGATATATTTCTTGATTAAAGCCCACCTAGCTTTTAGATGATCTTTTTTTTTAAATTCACCTATACGAATCACTTTTGACAACTATTTCTGAAAAAAAGTGATTATAAGTAATAACTGAGAAAAAAAATTAGAAAAATTTCCAAAAATCACATTTCGATATACCCAATGATCTAAAACTGATTGCACAGGAAAACAGTAACAATATTATGACTTTTTGACGTAATGATTCAAATGTAACTTTAGAACATATTCTTGAAAATATGTATTTTAAGTTGCGTTCTGTTTTGTAGTTCACAATAACTTTACAACAAGAAGTAATATATAAATACTTTTACAATAAGTAAAATTATAGATATGGGGGGATGATGATGAAAAAAACGGCAAGGACACGCGTAAAACGTGAATGCGAAACAATTTATTGCAAATAGAAAAATAAGCCAAAAATTATACGACTCGAAAAAGATTAGCGAACAATAAGATATATGTATGACTCGCAAATGCTTACAAATATGACTAAAATATGACTCGAAAAAGATTCGCAAATGATTACAAATATGACTCAAAAAAGACTCCAATATGACTAGAAATATGACTCGAAAAAGACGCGCAAGTGATAAGATATATAACTAAAATATGACACGAAAAAGACTTGCAAGTGATTAGAAATATGACTCAAAAATGATTCGAAACTGATCAGAAAAACGGGTCATAAACGACTCTTCAAGAAGAGTCACGGTTGGGGTACCATTTATTCCCGACAAAAGTATCATTTATGATCAGAATATGAGCGTATTTATAACCATTTTATTCAGACGGAGGATTCGAAAAAGACTCGAATATGATCGGAAATTTCATAAATTGCTGGCTGCAAAGGTTTCCATACCCACAATATCAACAAAACCTGGTAAAAAAAGAAAAATTTTGATTTCATTGGGAAATTTCAAAACGGCGTAACTGAGTTAAATCGTAACATGAATATTTTGGGCATGAAATCGATAAGCTTTTCCCAGTATGCAGTTGTGTGCTAAATACATTTTTTTGATTTAAACATGCTTTACAAATAAATAGACACGGCGCTGAGTCGAAAATTTTCAGAAAAATTACTTTTGGCAAAAATTCGCATTAAAATTTTATTTAATCTTTAAGTTTATTTTCAATTTAACTAAACAATTTAAAAAATTTTTCATGCTCCACGAAAAGTGGATAAATTCTTCTGTGCGCCATTCACTTTTAAGGGATCTTACGACTAAACTTGACCGAACGCAATGTTTCCGCGTGCTTTCTTTTTGTTTCATCTACCAATTTTTAGCTGTCGTCCTTTGTCCTTGTTTGTATCATGTTGTGCTTTTTGTTGTTGGCGCTTATGCAAGTAAGCAGATTGTCAACAGCAACAAAAACAATCAGAAATACGTAAAAAACTTGAACAAAATGTAACGAATGACATCTCTGTTAAGGTTGGTGTTCGTTCTTCTTTTTCACCTGAAGTCCACGTTTTCTTTGTATTTTCTGTATTTTCATCAACACCTTCCGCACAAACGACAAGGATGTCTACTATACTTGGCTAAGATTAAGAATTAAAAAACTAAGTATTTTTCTTGTTTCAGAACATAAATGAAAAGCTTAAAAGAAAAGATTTAATTAGACTGAAAAAAATATACATTGACAGTTATTGTGTTAGCAGTCGTTGTTGGTACTTTGATTAAAAAAAATTCATAGTACATTCAAGTTTTGTTGATCTCGTTCCTGAAAAGCTTGAAAATATTACAGGCAAAGTTTTAAGTCCCTTCTTTGAAGAATTTAAAACCCCTTTAAAACATTAAATCATCACAAAATAAAATTTAACAACCCCAAATTGAACGCAACAAATTTAAACCGAAAGATTTCGTGTCCCTCACGAAATATATCCCCAAAAGAAATTTACTGAACTTTACAAAAGTTCCTTTAAAAAGTAAAATAAAAAAAAATTTAAAAATTTCGCTTTTGCCGCATTGTGGCAGCTGCATTTGTGTTTTCTCTCGCTTTTCTTTCAAAACGAAAAAAAAAAAACTTCCATTCCCGGCTGAACTTAACAAAAATTTAGGGCCAACACCTAAGGGATTTACGAACCAAATAGGCATACACACACACATTAACATACAACTGACAACGCAACTACTACAGCGCTGCAGTGGTAGCCTCTAATCCTTTGGGCATCAGTCCAGCATCAACAACCGAAACAACAACAACAACAACAGCAATTACAACAACGCCAATTTGAGAAACAATTCATCCAAAAAGAAAAAGGGTTAAAGCGAAACCCAGCCAGCGAAAGTAAAATGTGGAAGAAAGGAAACGAAGAAAAATAAATTAAGCAAAATAAACGGAAGTAAAAAACTTTGCACTT
Source organism: Tricholauxania praeusta (assembly GCA_949775025.1). NCBI lineage: Eukaryota > Metazoa > Arthropoda > Insecta > Diptera > Lauxaniidae > Tricholauxania > Tricholauxania praeusta. The sequence goes on from OX459030.1 coordinate 14,607,400, forward strand.
AATTAATCACCGCATTAGCGCAGTCGTACGATGAATGAATGAAAACTTATTAAGTACAGGGTGATTGGTGTTGTGGTAGAAAGTTTGGGAGGCTCCAAAAAGTTGTTGTTGCTGATAATGAAATATTCCACTTTTAAGCTTAAATATGTGGGCACAAAGTTTGAATTTAAAGTTACACGGCAAAAAAAAATTTTACTACAAAATTTTGATGTTTACGGTAACGGTAATGGTAACGGTAACGGCTATGGTTACGGTTACAGTTACGGTTACGGTTACGGTTACGGTTACGGTTACAGGTTACGGTTACGGTTACGGTTACGGTTACGGTTACGGTTACGGTTACGGTTACGGTTACGGTTACGGTTACGGTTACGGTTACGGTTACGGTTACGGTTACGGTTACGGTTACGGTTACGGTTACGGTTACGGTTACGGTTACGGTTACGTTTACGGTTACGGTTACGGTTACGGTTACGGTTACGGTTACGGTTACGGTTACGGTTACGGTTACGGTTACGGTTACGGTTACGGTTACGGTTACGGTTACGGTTACGGTTACGGTTACGGTTACGGTTACGGTTACGGTTACGGTTACGGTTACGGTTACGGTTACGGTTACGGTTACGGTTACGGTTACGGTTACGGTTACGGTTACGGTTACGGTTACAGTTACGGTTACGGGCACGGTTACGGTTACAGTTACGGTTACGGTTACGGTTACGGTTACGGTTACGGTTACGGTTACGGTTACGGTTACGGTTACGGTTACGGTTACGGTTACGGTTACGGTTACGGTTACGGTTACGGTTACGGTTACGGTTACGGTTACGGTTACGGTTACGGTTACGGTTACGGTTACGGTTACGGTTACAGTTACAGTTACGGTTACGGTTACGGTTACGGTCACGGTTACGGTTACAGTTACGGCTACGGTTACGGTTGCGGTTGTCCATTCACAAAAATTAGATTTCCTAGTTAATTTTGAGTAAAAAAAAATGTATGAGAGGGAGCGAATCTATCTTGAGAACCCTATGAGTAACAAGGTAAATATATCTAAGTCTTCCCAAAAGTCTTGTTGCCAAAAGTGTGCGCAATCACACCTGAAGTGAAGGCCCTCACAAATCATATAACTTGGGAAATTCATAAGAAATTCATAACCAAAACTTCATAACCAGTCAACTGAACCTTGTTAGGCGAAATGTTAAAAATTCGTCAAATTTTCTATTGTCTTAAATAAGTGCGACTATAAATGTCTTAGCAACAAAAAGAATTTAGACAAAACCGTCTTTCTTTTATTTGCTGTGTAAAAGTTTAGACCACACTTTCAGAAATTTGGGTAGGGGAGACGATAAAGTAAAATGATAATTAAAACATTCACAGCCTTTTGCACTTTGTTATCCTTTGGAAATGCTTCATTTGAATGAGTAAAGAACTTTAGAAAAACCATCACCAAAGTTCAAGCCAACAAGCGTAGCCAGAATAGCAAGAAAAGGACATAGACAATTGAACAAAAATGTTCAAGTAGAGCAATTAGGCGCATAAAAATAAAGAAAAACCACATGAAAAAAAGTTGCAAAAATTTCCATTTCTTCTTTGGCCCAGCGCTAAACCAATTTGTCTCTTCGCTTATTTAATAAATTTATCTCCACTATCAATTTTTAACGCAAAATATTCACCCGTTTTTTTCTCCTCTTTTTCGTTTTCTTAACATTCACAGGCGAAGTCAAATGTTTGGAAAAGAATTTGGAGGCGTCCGTCAAAACTGCCAATGGCGGCAAAAGTAACCCAACAAACAATGCTGCTGCTGCCACCAAGAAAAATGAGATAAATTTTAAGTTTCCCATCGATGATCGCGTTTGTACCATTGATGAGCTCGTTTTGCCACCAGCACCACCGCCACCAACAAAAGAACCACCCAATAATGGTTACATGTTCAACAATAGCAGCAGCAGCAGCAGCAGCCACTGTCACCCCGCCAGCAATGGCAACACAAAAATTTATAATGCAGCAGCAAGCGGTGGCGCAACTGTTGTGGCAGCTGTTGCCGCTGCGGCTACAGTAATTCCGCCAGGAGCGCCATCAAGTAGTCAAGCAGAAGAAGGCAGAGGAGTAGTTGTAGGCGTAACACCCACACATCGAACACCACTGCCTGCAGATGCAATTGTTGTTGTTTTGCCAGGACCAAATGCGGCAACCGTAACAACAACAACAAATAGCGCTGCTGAACAATGCGAGCAGCAGCAGCAATTGCTGCATCTCACCACATTGGAGCCGTTGGTCAGTGTAAACTGACCATTAGAGGGTTGCAGCAGAAAGTTTAAAGCAACGACTATAAGAATGAAGAACACGATGACGTAGAGCTACACAGAAAGAAAAAAAAAACTTAAGGCAGCTGTGGTTTGTTTTTAAACAGACAAAGTAAAATATTTCTAACGACCCCACCGCATGGTGTTGCGGGGGGCGGAGGGGGCGTAGACTTAACCAAGTATTCGCGAAAGATAATAAAAAGCAAACACTGGTGGAGGTCAAATCTAGAAGAAGTTGAATTACATTCGGGTTTTTCTATTTGGTCAATGACCACAGTTTTGAAAAAAGTTTTTTTCGGCATTTGAACTTTTCCATCACGTGTTTGCTTTTCCGGCAATACGAATACTTGTGTATAACGAATTTGATAGATAAAAAAAAATAATAATTTATTTTGTTTATTTACAAGTTTAAGTTAAGATTTTATTAATTTAAGTTTTATTATTTAGTTTGGAGAAAGTAAAGCGATCAAAGGAAAATTACCCATAAAGAAAATTGAAGTTCTTACAAAAAGTTTTCCAACGAAGTGTAAAATATATTTTATATAAAAATAAGCATTTTTGAATTAAAGTTTAAGTTTTCTAACAAAAGAAATAGTAAAAAATAATAAAATGGAAATGCAACCGAAATTTGCACTCTAAGAGTGACATTATTTGGTCTGTGTAATTTTGGGAAATATTCTCATGTTTTCACGCCATATTTTTTTTATATTTTCGCGGGTTTTTCTGCGACTTCATATTTTTGCGTGCTTCACGCGCATTGCTGCATTTTCACATGACATTTTTGCGCGTCAATTCTCACACTTTTATAACATATTTTCTTGCATGTTTACATGCTCACAAGCGTGTGTGCGCGTTTTGACGCATTTTCTTTATTTTTTGTATTTTTTTTTTTTTTGTTTTGAAGACTTAAGTTTTTTTTGCCGAAATTTTTTTCCAATTTTTGTGTTATTTTACATATCATACAAACTTATGAATTCACGCAAATATACATGCGGTATTGCGCGTTTTTAAAAGTTTTCTCGAACTTCCCACTTTTTTCGGCTGGATTCTACTCTCATACTCCCGGGGATAGCTAAAAAGAAATATAGTTAAGAAAGACATCCTTAAGTTAGGTTAAAAATGCACTTCAATTAACAGCGTAGTCAAAAAATATCATGAGCATATATGCCCCTTTTTCAGAAGAATTAATTACAAATCCAATCATTCTCCTTCAGTTCATCTCCAAAAATCAGATTCATATGATCATATTACAGCCTCTGTCAGTTTTGCAAATTTGCAATTCGTAGACTGCGAGAAGTGCTGTTAATGCTGAAGAAAAAGAAAAAGAAGTTTGTGACTGAAAACATTAAATACACAAAGGTGAGGACCTTTCTTTTCTTATCAATATGAACATGTCGGGAATAGTGATTGCCTTCAAATGTCATTTCTCTCAATGACAATGCCCCTAATCAAAATCTTCCCTACGCTGCACAGTGGTATGGCTTCAAATATGTTGTGGAAAAATATAGAAAGAGTGCTCCCATAAAAAAAATTTTAAAGCTGGGCGATATGTGTCATATACAAAGTATCTATAGCTGCTCACTGATAATGAGCAAGGAAAGAGTTCAGACAAGAAATTGCAATATAATAGCATCCTATTAAGCATTTCTAGTTATACAGAGATTTCTAGATATATACGAACTAAGTTTTTTTTTTTCTGGCAAATTTAATCCGTATTTAAGCTCAATGTGAAGACAACTCCTCAATTAAATACTTAGAATAAACATTACTGGTTTGAAAAATTCAAATATGTCCAATATCCTTACGGCTTAATATAATACTGTAAAGTAAAGCAGAATTTAGTCTACATTTTACCATTAGTTCCCCGCAAGCAGCCACTACACCCCGTATTTTTTGTTCGGGTTATCAACACTTTATAAGTTATACTCTTCAGTATTCCGATGTTTGCTTTTACTATTAAGTAAACGCACAGAAAATATGTTTCATTGATAAAATCTAAAATATGGACACCGCTACTTTAAGTGTTAGTAAAACCATTTACTTAGTGATACATTTCCCTTTAAAACTGCATTATTAGATTTTCGATATCTGATGATCAAAAAATTGATTTTCATCCGCCAAAATACCACTGTGTTCAATGTTCACAAAATAACTATTTTGATTTTATTAAGATGAGTGAATTTTTTTGAGCAAACATAAGAAGAAGAAGGTAAACATTTCCAAGTATATGAAGTATTTTTTTTTTTTAAATTTTTCATAATATGTTTTCTTTAAAAGCAGCGGTATTTTATGATCACATAGTCAAAAGTATTTGAAAAAATTGCTTTCCCCATATAAATATTTATAAAATAACATTTTAAGATGGTGCCTTGTGTTTTATCCTTGTTGACTATTTTCATGTAACAATAGCCGTGTTTTATTCGCTTTGGTTTAACCGAAATCTCAAACAAATGTGTGAACCAGCTCAATTTCTAGTTCAATTGATTGAATTTTTTTTTGTCTTTGCTAAAGTTTGAAGCATCATAGACACAAACCTAAAATAATCAAAAATATATGGCAACTTTGCTGAAATTTCAAAGAAGCGTTCTTAGGTTACGCGAGGCCTTGTGCACTCAGTCAGTGCTAGGCCCAAATATTAAAATAGAAACACATAATAAAAATAAAAACAATGATGAAACAATAGAAAACGAAAAGAAAGCTTTGGTATTAGCGGTATTACATGTAAAACAGTTAGAAGTTATTTGATAGCAATAATTTGAAAAAAAAAACAAAATTATATGCTGATACGTGAGGCCCCTTTTAGCGCTAGGCCCCGTTCAACCACACGACCATAAAGCCGGCTCTGATTTTAAAATAGAATTTCTGTCTAACACTGCCATGCCACCTATTGGTCAAATGTTGAATTATAAATGGTTAAACTTATGCGTTTTATTCACTTTTAGGTTTAACCAAAGCGAATAAAATGCGGCTAATGTCACTTTTCTTAAAATTCTATCAGCGTTGTTTTATTCACGTTCTAATGTAATATATTTTTCAGACTACTCTTTCTGTGAATTAACTGACATTTTTTTGTTTGCTATTGGCAAAGTTTATGTTTCCTTTTTTATTACTGTAAAAGATTTTGCGCATTTAATTCCAAGTCTATTTTTGTTATATTCATGTTTCATTTAAACAATACTTTCAAAATTTCAGAAACACTTCGTTATTTTATTTTTTAAACATTCTATGCTATATAAGATCTTATAGCATAATTTTTTTCCAGGTTTACCGAAACTACGGTTGATTTTCTTTGAGCGATATTTTGAAATTTTAGGTTATTTCGAATTATATCAATAAATTTAAAAATATATACACCTTTTTACACTTAATTTTGTTTGGCCTTTGAAAAGTCAATAGAATTTAAAAACTTTTAATCAAAAAACAAAAAACAGAAAATGATATCAGTACATAATTGGTGTTCAAAATGTAACATTACAGATTTTTGGCATTTTTGCTTTTTATCATTTCTATCGGCAACACTCGAAAAACTAATCAAATATCGAATACGAATTTGCAAACTTTCTCAATAAGGTACATTTCCACTATAGAACATTAGATGTTTGAGTAAGTCATGCGGAAAAAGTTTATGTGCGTTCTGTACACTGTGACAAAATCATTTCCTAATACAAAAAATGCTGAGACTATGAGATTATCGGCTACGATTAACTGGACTACGAATTTGATATCAAACACTCGAACTGACACGAAACGTGACATTTCTAAAACATTTTCTCCGAAAACCACGTTTCAATTTCAAAAAGCAATTTCTTCAGTTCCAAATCGGTAATATATTCAATAACTGTTATAAAAAAGGCTTGAATTTCAGTTACGACATTTTGGTCGCCAGCTTTTAACAATATTTTTTTGCGTTCGAGTGTATTAAGGAACATTTTCTATCCAAAATTGAACACAGTTTGCTTAAGTATAATATTTTCTGAAATTAGAGACATTATTTAAAAATTTCCATGGCATCATTCATTGATGGTTGAAAATCAAACAATAAAAAACTTTTAGTAAAACTCTTAACAAATCTTATTTTCCGCTTCTAAAACACATTGGACTAATTTAATAAAATACGCATAAATCTAACAAATAGGAAAATACCAATTTTTTTTTTTTTTTTGTATGTAGGTCAACAAAAACTTAGACAGATACATTGTTACTACTACAACTACATATTACTGTCCGACTTCTACAGCAACGAATTTCCGCAACTCATACATTATGCATTTGGTAGCGTAAGAAAAAAAAAAACCATAAACTTTTTCACTCGCCGTAATTGAGTCATTTCCATTGATTTAAGACAGGATACGTTGCGATTAAAAGTTGCGCTCCAGTTCCTTTTCCACTTCATTTCAAAATACGCGCGCTTGGAAGTGAAATGGTAAAAAGTGTTGAAAAAAGAAATTAAAAACAGGAAGAGAGAAAGAAAGTGAAAAATGCGAAAGAATTAAAAGCGAAGAAAAATGTTTAGTTTGAAAATTTGTTGAAGAAAAAAAAAGAAATATTAAAGTGGAGAAGAGAAGAAGCTGTTGAAAATTTGTAGAACAAAAAAGTAAGAAAATAATTTTAATTTGTTGAAAGTTTTGTTTTTTTTTCATTTCTCTTTTGCACAAAACTTTATCACTTCAACTTGAAATTCAGAAATAAATCAGTAAGTAGCTGAAAGTGAGATGTGAAATTTGTAGTTGGAAATGTTAAAAATGAAATCAAAGACTTTGGGCGATTTTTAGTTTGAAGTTTGGAAAGTGAAATTTCCCTTAAAACTTTGTCATGTACTACAACATACAAACAGATTTGTAAGTGAGGAGATGAGTTACAAAGGCAGACAGTTGATTTTTATCTTCCTTTTTCAAATTATGCCAGAAATCGAATGGTGGCAAGCGAATTTAAAAAAAAAAAACGACACATAGGTAGCAAAAAAATCAATATCAAATAGGACTTAGTTCCAAAGGCGAACAAATTGAGAAGCAGCTACTGATAAAACCAGACATTTTCGTTGTAGCCAGTATGTAAGTAAAGCATACACATGGATTTGATTTTGTGCTTAAAGTTCTGAAATATTTGAGTCATTACATCCGAAAATGTTATTAAAATTTTAACATTTCGATAATCTAAATCAGTGGTGGGCACGTAGTGTCCCTATTCACCCTCATTGCCCAGACCGTTATTCGATGCACAAGAAAGCAAAAAAAAATTTCACTGAACTTCGACGCAATCGTGACACAGTGTTGACTTGAGTTCAAAAGAAAACAAAAACAACACACAAAGGCATAAGTGACGGCGCCGTCATTGGTTTTTTTTTTTTGTGCTATTGGCGAATTTGGAAATGAAAGTAAAAAAAACTTTAAAATTTCGTTGTTGTTGCTTGATGTTGTTGTTTCGCCCTTTTGTTAAATGTCCATGCCCACCACTGATCTAAATGAAAGTTGTTATTTCTTATGGATTTTTTATTGTTAAATCCAATTCCGGCGGGAACACTTTTTTAGAACAAAGCATTTAGTTCACGAATACGAAATTCTAAATATTTTTTCATCTGAGCTCCACAACATGCAGGGTGCATGCTTTTTGACACATATACCATTAGAGATATGAATTAATGTATACATTTAGGGTTACTAAATGACGGGATTGATACGAGAATTTCATCTCAAAGCCGTTGGCTTGGAATTCGAAAATTTCTGAAATAGCCGACAATTTGACAATTTTTGCTTAGCGAGCAAAACCAAAATAAGAAGGTCATTAACTTTTTCCCACAAAAAAAAAATATTACAATTTTACGAATTAATTTAATACTGCTGACTAAAGAAAATAAGGTCTGGAATTGTTTCTATAGCTAATATCTAAAAAGTCTGACGTCAAATGATGCGATGGAAACATTTTGACTTCAGTTAAGGTTTTGAATAGATTAAAATTTATGGCGTTAGATTACGCTACATAGGGTGACTTCCCTGCTACATTGTATGTTAGAACATAAAGTAAGTCAATCATAAAAGTAGCCTTCATCAATGTTTAGACGTTCTTTTTCTTCTTAATAGCAGCTTTTTCCGAAAATTATTTTTACTAGTCATCTCTCATAAAAAGAATACATAAAATACAAACGTTGACGCGGTTACTAGTTTCCTAAAATTTAAATGTTTCATATCAATTGACTTTTTTGTTATAAATTATTGAAGTGTAAAAAGGTGTTTTAATTTATATTGAGTTAAGACTGTCCTTAAGACATATACGAGTAAATAAATAGTTTTTTCAATTGAATTTTATTTTTCATTTTCATTCTTATATTTGACTTAAATTTTTTTAAATTCATCACAATTCTTAAAATCTTAGGTACACACTTTTATAAAAAAATTAAAAAAAAAAGATTTTTTTTATTAATAATTTTAAAAAATAAACTGAAGACGCCATTGTAAAATCCGTTATTAGACCCATGAAAGTTTTTGTCTTAAATTACTAAATGAAAAAAAAAAAATTATTTAAATGCAACTAATTTTCGTGAGCATATCATAAGTTTTAGTCCCATTGATGATAATCTTCTTATAATGCATAAGACATTTAATATTATATTTAGTTAAGCATATATTTATTTTATACATAAATTCATATTGTAATCATATGCATATTCTTTAATCTTATTTTATAACATACGCGGGATGTTCACACTAAAACGAAAATTTTATGCTGTTACATTTAAAAAACAAAATAACAAACAATTCCACTAAAATTTTGCTTCGATTGCAATTTTAATAGCAATATCGGAGATGTTAAAAGACAATTAATGTTTTAACAAACCATCAAACTGGCAGCTATATAAAAATTGCACATTATATAGATCACCCCTTGTATGATTACAATTTTTCTTGTTCTTAAAATTATTTTTGATTACTTGCATTAATATTTTTATCAAAATGTATAAAAATAAAATGTATGGGTAAAACCACATTTTAAATGTGATATTTTTGTAAATAGCGAAAAAAAGAAAACCCCTTGATAAAAACAAATTAAATTTGTAGACAAAAATACAAAATAAAAGAATTAAAGTAATTTAGTTTATAAGTAAGTAAAAGCCTAGTTAATATGCATACCTTTAATACAGTGGAGCAAACATACTTTTTTTTAGTTTTCTACATCAAAAATATAAATATAATAAAAAAAAAAGTTTTTCCTGCGCAAAATCATCAAGACCCTCGAGTGCACTACAACTTCATATATACACAATAATAATTCGTTTTATCTGTGCTTACTAGTTACCCAATGTGCACAAAAACGAATGCAGATCCGTTACGAACCCGTTACGGATCCGTCAAAGTGGATTCTGTTTCTTACGCTTCGACGGACTGGTCTCGAAGTCGGAACGAAAATCATATACGGATTCGTTTTTTGTAAGTGAAACGCATCCGTTACGGATTCGATTTTTGTAAATAAAGCGGATCCAATTCAGATTCGTTTTTTGTAAATAAAACGGATACGAGACGGACTCGTTTTGTAAATGATACGGATTATAACCTGTTTAATTTCCAGTTTGAACAAGAAAATTTTTCAAAAAAGCGCCACAGATCATTAACATAAAAGGCAGTTTTCTAGTAGTCATGTAAACTTTTATTATATTTTTAATGTATCAGGGTTACTGTTATGTACTTATTTTTTTGTTAAAATACCTTTGTTATGTCATTAGCCACGTGATCCTGAAGCTCATTTTCAAACCGATCCTTCCACTTTTTCGAGAGGAATTTCATACGAAAACGACTTCGAAACGAATTCGTTTCCTGTAAATAAAATAAAATGGATCCGTATATGAAGTCTGTTCCGAGTTGGAGATAGATCCGACAAAGCGGATAATCCTTTCGCGGATAATCCTCCCGAATCCGGAACGCATCCGTTTATGAAGTCCGTTCCGAGTTCGAGGCGGATCCAACAAAGCGGACGATCCTTTCATGTTTTCGAGAGAAATTTCATACGAAAACTAGTTCGAAACGCATCCGAAACGGTATCCGAAGTTCCGAATTCAAAACGAATCCGAATCCGAATTTTTGAGAAATCTTTTTATATTGACTAATATGTGATAATGCAATATGATTGATTGCACATGCTTTGAAATTGAATAAATTTTTTGTGATAACTAAATTTCAGTGACATCTAACTCATCAAGCAAACATTGGATTTTATCTTAACAAGCTGACATGCTCTGTTTCTAACTAATTAAACCACTTACCAACTTTGGACCTATATTTTCGCCCTATTAATATATGAGGCATTAAATGTCAATATAAAGAAGTAGGAATTATCCGATCTTGCTATTTTTTGTGTAAAGTACCGAACTAGTTGATGATGACAAATTATTTTTAAAATAAACTCTCATGGTATATTTTTGTGCGCATGCGATTTTTTATAGATAACAAAAATTTGAAATCTAAAGTGTTGAATAAAAAGAAATTGATTAAAAATCAAATTTTTCAATAATTCCCACAAATTTTTTAAAGAAATTTTCATAATTTACTTTGGTTTTTGGTAGTTCAAAAGTAAACAAATATGCTCCACTTTAATACATAGATGTATTTATGTGAACATACTTACATATATACGTGAAGTACTTGCATGTATATTTCGAAAATAAAACTTATTTTAAGTTTTAACGCATAATAAGCACCATCTATTTGTAGGTAGTTTTAATATTAACTAATATTTAAGATACATCTTTAATTATAATTTAGAGATTTTGATTTATATAACAAAATATTATACTCGAAATTGAAATATTTTATTTGTACTTTTTAACTTTGAAAAATAATTTATTTATAAGACTATTTTACTTTTTTTTAAATAAGAACTAAACAGAGGCAACATTCTACAACACATATATTATCATATGCAAGTTATTAAAAATAAAATTTTTAAATTTTTCTTAAGAGATAGAAATTAAATTTGTTATACCTAAATATTATATATAAACTAATAATTTTAAGTTCAACGAAAACATTTCGAATAAAATAATGATCATATTTTGTTTTTGTTGGTAAAACATTATTTCAGTTAAATAATTTAATTTTTTCTTTAAGTTTCAAATAAAACTTAAATTAGTTTACAAGTTCAACATTCTTATACAGCAATAATGATATATAAAATAAAACAAATAGTTTTAACTGAATAAAAAAAATGACTTTGATTTACTAATAGCTCTTAAGTAATTCACAGGACTCGCCAATATAAACATTTTCAAGTGCTTACATTTGTCTAAAATTGATTGTTTCATATTCAATGCTAGTCTCGGAAGAAATAAATAAATCTGCATGAAATCTCTGCAACATTTTAAGTTCCACTAAAATTTCACTCAAATTCTCATCAAATTTTTATTCCAAACCATTAGCTAAGTAAAGCACAAGAGATAAAGTTAAAAGTCTTAGTACCTAGCACCAATGTACAACTTAAATGAAAAAGAAATAAAAATAGTTTTAATAGAAAATAAAAAATCGGAAAAAATATGCAATAAGGATTAAACACAGCCTGCCCACAATGTGTATGAGTATGCAGAAGCGCGCAGACTTTCACACAAATACTACTACCGATAAAATAAATGAAATCGCAACGTACGAGATGCCGAACGTTTTTCGATGGCATTTGTTAAATTGCTCTCACTGACTGTGGGCAACATTGCCACTCGCTGCAGTTTGGTCAGAGTTGCAAAAATATTAATGCAAATTATCATTGCATTGATCATTCATTACCTAAAGAATGTTCAATACAAAAGTAAGGCATTTTTCATTACTAAAATAGTAAATATGTTAGGATTGGAAAGGTAATGCATTAATCATTTCAGATATAATGGATTATAATTATAATTATTCGAAATAATTGCTTTTTTTATAAAGAATAGGTTAAATAATACAAATAATGAAAAATGGAGTATTAATTATATTATTATTTATTACAGACTTTTGTAAGGTAAATATTATTTTCAAACATTCTCAGCAACAGTTAAGGGAGCACAAATGAAAGAATTTTAAGCGCATCAATTGATGAGGAAATCTCAAAAAACATAACATGCCAAGTTCACGCTACCCGCTAAGTTCTTCTTCAAAAATTTTCTGTACTACACCGTCTGGAATTATTTTTGAATATGACCAGGATCGTACCAGACTCTTTAAATTCCGTGATTTTTTATGTGCAAGCTCGTAAAATATAAGAGGTAGCCGTGACGCCAATGTTACATTTAACACCTTTATCGACCTCTTCAAAAGTTTTCGACTTTCCCAGTTTTTTCAACTTTTCAACACTTTCCGAATGTTTCATAATTTTTGATATTTTTCGATGTTCTGAAATTTTTTTACTTTTTTCAAGACTTTTCAGCTATTTTGTTTTTAAACTACATATATTGATTTTTGAACCTTTTTTCAACATATTTGAATATTGAATAAGTTGAAAATTTTTGAAGAGATTTGATGTTGAAAACATTGAAAAATTTTAAAATGTTGCTGAAATCGAAAAACTCTGAATAAATCGAAAATTGTTGAAAAAAGTCGATTAATTTTAAAAAAATTTCATGAAACTAGAAAATGTTGTCAGATTGGATAATTTGAAAAATTGTTGGGCACATTCGAAAAAAAGTTGACATAGCCGAAAAACACTGAAAAACAATGAAAAATTGGATGATTCCTAAAAGATTTCGTAAAAGTCGCTTAGAGTCTAAAATTTAACACAAGCGTCATCATTATTCAGTACATTTCAACCAGCTTACTTCAGTATACAGTTTCTTTCAAACCCACCAAAATCACATATCAATATTTTCTGCGAAAAATTAACTAAAAATGGGCATTAAAGGAACTAAAAACGATCCCTCGAGAAGGCAAAACATTTGAGGAGAACACTTGTTATATTCAAAATTTAGTTTTTGTAGTGAATAATATATTTAAGCCTATTTTTTTTTTTAAATTCCTTGGCTTAAAAACTGAGAGCATTGTAAAGTTGCGACATTTTTGTAATCAATGATCTATTTCAATTTTATTATTCATTAATTTGGCAATAAAATATTTATTTCTTTCCAATGCCTCTTATATCGATAATATCGCTAAGAAAATACTGCGCATTTTACAACTCTGACTGTGGACTGTACAAAAATTAATTTTGAGACCACAGCAGGTAGTCAACGAAAAAGAAAAACGTTTACGAGATATAGCAAGGATAAAAGGGACAAGTCAGAAAACGTGATAAAAATACCGCAAATATCTGTACAGCAAGCACAGCCAGAAATTATTGTAGAAAATTGCAAAATCATTAGAGGGAGAAAAACAAATTGAACTTAAAATTGGAAAGTGGACCAAAACAAAAAAACAAAACAGCATGCAGCTACCGAAGTATTGATGAAGCCCACAGCAGCACTTACAATCAAATTAAAAGTTTATTGAAAATGAATTTGAACTTAAACATCTTGAAAAATAAATATTTACTTTTCAATGCACCCAGTAGGAATGGTGCTATATATTAGCATTATGTATTAGCAGAAGTACAAATTATATTATGAGTATTAGACGTGTTCAAAAAAGCTTCAAGTACTAGAATTCTTTAGGAACGTTTAAAATACCTAAATTTACACCTTTTCCGAAAATCCAAAAATAATTTTATTTTTTCACACTTATTTTTTTAAGCTATAGTTATTCAATGCGCAAATTATGCGCCAACTTATATGGACCAACTTTACATAATTCAAAAATAATTTCTTAAAATAAACTTAAGCTTTAGATAGCCTAAAAGCATTACTACTTCATTCCATTTGGGTCAATATCATATTTGCCAACAAGCAACACATTTTAATCTATGTGCATAGAGTGCTCACCGATAGGAATATATCTCTACACATGCAATCACATACAACGGATGCTCTTTATTTTTAAATCCAAAGTACTGCACGGAAGGATATCAAGGTTATTCCATACACCGATTATACTTTCCTCTTGCAACAATTTTGTTCTCCCTATCTTTCTTGTGAATTATTTCCGCTTCCGTCGTTCTTTAAAAATGCACGCTTCGGGGTACCACTACCACGATGCTGTGTGCGCTACTTTTGTTTGCAGCGCCCACGCCAACGAAATTCCATAGATACGTCAGCTGCACTTCACTCATACGTTCACACTCTATATGAAGTTAAAATAACTAAGACATTTCATAAGTACACCACAAGATGTCGCTTAATATGAGCGGCATATTTCATACATACGCCTGTAAGTCTGCCTTTAGCGTGCTGCATATAATCAACGCGTATATTCTACGGCTTTCAAGTGCTGTCGTCAAGTTGCTGCTGGTGCCGTCTGGGAAATGTGTGTTGGTTTTCATGGTTTTGTTCTATCGTGGTTGACGTAAGCTGGTTTTTTTTTAAACCAAATTTACACCACACTGCTGTTCTTTTAAATTTTTCTAAGACTCTGTGGAAAGTAAGCTCTGCGAAAGTGATGGACATGTAAATAGTAACAAGCGACGTTTCATTCATCAGAAACCTTGAACCAAATTTGGTATATTTTGCTTAAGCTTTTTGCAACTAAAAATTATCTTCAACAACCTGTTAGAAATGTTTTAACATTAATTTAACACAATTTGAGACTTAGTGGGTAAACTAAAACTATGCTGCATTTAACTAAATACTTCGCAGCTAGAGTTAAATATTGAATGTATGCAAGCAATACGGGGCGTATGAGTGATGTGGAACTATTTACTACTAAAGATTTTGCTAAAAGAAAGTTTCATTAACTCAAGCGATTCTTTAATGAAATATGTTTATTAGAAAAAACTTAAGAAATTTTTAAATATTTGGGGTGTTCTATGTGAACTGAACCAGTGCACAGTGCAGAACATACAAAAATAGAAATATGCTTGAATTACTCTATGACAAAACCTTAACATTTCTGACTTCTTTTTTTTAATGAAATGATGAAATGAAAGAAATTATTCATTAATGAATCCTTGGGCTTACGATATTTCATAACTTAATATATTATATGGAAGATTTTTAAGCAGCTATAGTCTCTGCAATGACAAATTAATTTTTAAACACTGTTGTTAAGAAGTTGTTGAATTGCTATGGAAATATTTCAATGTAGTAAATTTTTTAACAACCCTTTAAACAATTTTCTGAGCGTTCAGATTTTATGAGTTTGAAATGATTCATATTTTTGATAAAAACAGGAGCCTAAAACTAGTTGCTAGGCATGCATATATTTTAACTCTTTTCTGACTTCATTATGTTTCATAAATTCTGAACTTCAAAAGTGTAACAAACACGCTGACACTATGACTCTTTTCTGGATCTGTTGTGTTTCATAAATTCTGAAACGAAATTTGAACTGAAACTGTTTCTATAGTAGCGATTTATTTAAATAAATAAACTAAAAAATAATGTTTTTTTGGCCTTAAATTCAACAGAAACTAGGCTGTCTTTTGGAAACTCGACGCAGAACAATAACATAAATGTGCCAAAGCCGACTTTCGGAGGGTAGGTTTTCTTTTAATAATTCAGAATTTATATTATAATATAATTATATATTCATTTGTTGGATTTTCAACCATTTTTGGGAACAATTAATTTTTGTATGATATATATAATTGGCTATTTGATTGTATTCTTTCATAAAATTTGTTGCAGGTGTAAAATCTTTAATGGAAATTACCAACTGTGTACATGATCTAAATTTGATAATAAAATATAACGTTTTTGTCCTTTTTATATGTACAAATATCTATAAGACTCATTTTTCATCACACCCAGACCATTGTTTTTTTAAAGATTGTGAAAACTCTGAATCATGAGTCACATATGTCTCCGAAAAGAGTCAAAATATTGAGATTTTAGGCTCAGAATGGTTTTATATCTCAGACTCTAATATGAGTCTAAGCTTTGGCTCGTAAAACTTTGAAATATGTGTCACATATATCTCCGAAAAGATTAACAACATTTATTTTTCAGACTCAGAATAGTTTCATATTTCAGACTCTAATATGAGTCTAATTTTTGACTCATATTTGTGTGCCATTCCAAGAACGGAAATACACACATTTCTGACTCATATATGAACTCATAATGAGTGTATAGGCTCAGAATCATGATTCATATCTGACTCTAAAAAGAGTCAGAATGTTTGCTGGGAATGGTTAAGAAAAACATATCAAATAGAAAATACAACAAAACTTTTACGTTCTACTTAAATCTACATATTAACTAATGATGTATTCACTCCTAAGAACCATTTTTAATAGGTAGCTCCATTTAGATGCACCATGTAATTTTTTCCCCCAATTCATTATTTGAAAATACTATTGTCAACGAATAAAAGATTTGAACTGCCTACAATTTATTATTTTGCTTAAAATTTAGAGCACATTTGATATGGAACTTCACATATGTCACATTTTGTGCAAATTCCGTCCCTTAAATCTCTCAAAAAAATGTTTTTTTCTGTGCTTGTATTGGATACTTGTAAAAATGTATTGCAACATTTTTTGTCAATAAAGCTTTCGCAAAATATTAGGCAATAGTTCGTCATATCTATGTTTTTTATTTAATTTTCAAGGAACTATTCACATTAATTATCTTTAACTCAAAGCTGTTAGAATTTGTGGCTGACGATATGAGTTAGTACGATTTAGTATAACTCTACTCACGAAATTTAATAAGTCCACTGAAACATTGTTATAACTTAGGCACACAATTTAATTTCATCAAAATTCCACATTAACGCAGGAAAATCATATGGGGGAAAATGAAAAAAAAAACAAAGTGTCCATTAGTAACAAAATATCGACGTAATGATGTTGCCACATCATAATTGCCATGTGGTGGGAGTGCATTATTAGGCATGAACAGCAATGGCAACAACAAAAGTAAAAGGATAACAACTTAATAGACTTTCATTTCGAGCTAAGTAACGCAATACACAAAATCTAACGCAACATAACATAATGCAAAAGCAACGTAACGAACAAAAGTAACGTAACATAACGCCTATTGACACATGCAAATGGACATGCAAATTTGTGTTGTACTAAATGCGTGGTTAAGTAGGAGTAAAAATGACCCAATAGGAAAATGCTGGGCAATTCAAATTTTGGCTATTTTGAACTAAATTATTTAGAGCTCTACTCCTTAAATCAATATTTCTTTTATAACGAAACTGTTGAAAGAAAATATTGCTATACAGAATTAAGTTTTGTTTTTAAGAAAGAGCTTAGTTTATTATTTAAAAAATAATATTTTGATCAATGCAGAGCTTTGAAGGATAACTATGTCAAGCTGAGTAAAGTCAAGGACGACTGTCTTAGGGAAAACTTTATCGACTAAGTAAAGGGACTCAGCTACCGTATTCTTCAGAACTGAGTTAAGTCCCAAATAGAGTGATTAATCTGAGATTTGAATGGAGCGACCTAATATGCTTCACGATGCTTTTCACATTCCATTTGGGATGAGCCAATATATAAAAGTATTCGTTTAAGTTGCCAACACCACCCTATAACGTATTATTTTTTGTGTATTGGTGTTGAAAAGGATGCTACTGCTGCTTTGTGGTTAAACAAATGAAGAGCAGCTGCAAAGAAATAAACTGAACTGAAACGAAAGCAAAACGAAAGCAGCAGCTAATGGAAAGCATCAGTTGATGAAAGCAGGCCAAATTAAGTAAGGAAAACCGATATCTAATATGCAATAGTATACAAGAAAATACGCACACACATGTATAGTAATTTATAAATATATATGGGTCAGAAGTAATGAAGTATGTGAAGTGCCATAAAAGGTTTCTTATAGGGGTGTGCGAATATTCGAAGCTTCGAAAAATACGATTTATCAAATTGGATTACTCGATTTCATTTGAATTATTCGTTACTTTGAATAGTTCAAGTATTTTGCATTACTTTAATCAAACGATTTTATAATTCGAATATTTTGAAAAAATGCTTAAATATTTTGATAATTAACAGGTATATCGTGACAATTTTAATTGGAGACTGTGACCAAGCGTCTAAGGAATAACTCTTAATAAATTTGATTGAATTTGATCAAGCAGTTTTTGCGTGATATGCGAACATCGAACACAGCTTTCCTTTCATTTATATAGATAAGAAAATAACATTTTATGCAAAATATTTTTAAGCAAATATTACATACTAACTACTGTTCTACTGTCTTTTAATCAATGTTTACCAAATTTTTGAGTTAATCGAATAGATTAGAATTGAATTTGCATAGAGATTTCTATTATTAGAATGCTTTGATAAAATAACTTGTTTCAAATTCATATCAAAATTTGGCATTCAATGTGATTACTATTCGCACATTTTTAGTTCAGTTCTATGAAATGCCAGCAACTACTTTTATGCCATTTATCCATATAACAAAGTGTGTAAAGTGGGAGTTGAATGAAAGCGAAGACGAAAGGTCAACACTTTGCTAAGAGATCTGATGACATAAGGTCATATCGAATTGTTGTTTATTGTTGTGAGTTTTGCATTAAATTAAATGCAGTTTTAATTTATGACAGATATTTGCATTTGAAATGTAAAACTTGGACAAGTGTGCGTATGATTTTGAGTTTTCTTTAAGCTTGATAAGATGAAAGTGTAAATGGAGTTTTTAGTCTGCAGTAATTCATTCAATAACATATGGGCATTTCTCTCATATTGAACGGGACGGAAGTACACGTTTAAAGTGATATAAAAGTCAAATTAAAACACTTTTATTTTTTTCTGTTCCTTTAAGGAATAGCCCTTTGATAGCACTATATTGAGTGGTAAAGTTGATGCCAGACGAAATACTGGTTCCAAGATAGAGGCAATAAAAAAGCCATTCGAACGGGACAAAAAACGGAAGTGTTTTTCATGGCCATCTATAGAAAAGCAGAAGTCAGCGAAATCTGGAAACCTTTTTTAATGCGACTAATTTTAAAATGTTATGGAATAATATAACTTTTTAATAGATTTCGTTTGATTGGAAAATCTTATTTACTTTTATTCTTACAAGGCATAATATTCCATTCGAACGGGACATATTATTCCGTTTTGGCTAACATAGGCAATTTTTCAAATCGACTTTAATATTTATATAAATAATAATATTTAAGATCTATACAGTAATTAAAAAACAAATTTAATATTTATATTTATCAAATTAATTAGTGAGATCAACTTTAACAAAGAAAAGAGGAGAAGTAGATATTTTCTTAAAAGAATACAAAACTTGTCTTTTTGCTGTTAAAACGTTTTTCCTGTAAGAGGCGTGGCACCGCCCACTTTAAAAAAAATATTTTTACTCAAGTTTCAATCTATCTACATACCAAATTTCATCAAAATCGGTGTAGTAGCACTGCCGTGATACCGTTTTTTTCCATTTGGAGCAATGCCACGCCCCCTTAAAAGAATCAGAGTTTCTAATAATCTTTTTTAGGATTCAATATATCTTCCATCAACATCGTTCTATTAGTTCAGCCGTAGAAACGTTTTTTCCCGTTAGGGGCGTGGCACCGCCTACTATTGCAAAAGAAAAGTATACATGTACCTCCTACTCTTCACAACCTTTCCAACAAAAAAACATTATACGATTATGTTGTGTAACTGATTTAACCGTTTTCAACTATTTATTACACTTACGTTTGCGAACATGACCAGCTTCAAATAGCACCAAAAATTTAAAATTTAGTTTTTTTTTGCACTCGCTTTCTTTTTTTTTATTTGCACATGAAACTCTGTTCGTGCAACAATTTTGACATACTTGCTACAGTTATCAATTTCGAAATGAGAACATATGATGTTTTTCTATGTTATTTGTGACTTTAGAACATGAACTTTAGCAAATTAAAATTTGACAGTTAATAAATAATTGACGTTAGAAGAGAGATTTTTCGGGAATACTATCATCATGTTTTACCTCTCTTACACACTTGAATATTTAAGGCAAAATACTATTCAATATTACAAAAAAAGAGAAACTGCATTTATGCAAGTTTGCAGGTGGTTTGCTCAATCTGATAAATGAATTCTGGTGTAAATTGTTTAAATTAACAAAATTTGAATAGTTTCCTTATATAATATCAGATAATAACGTTTTTATAATGACGTTTATTTTTTCTGGTTGGCTTTTTGGCGAATGCCCATATACAAATTTACCTGATAATAAGCTTCTGTTTTAACATAGCTAAGGCCTTAAGTTAAGTCAGAGTGGCGTCAATTATGCCTCGCATAAATGGCAGGGCCCCTGAGTAATACCACAAACTTTCTGCTATAAATCTACTAGAAAATACTGTACAGCGCTTAAATTTTACTTGTGATCAAAATATTGAACTTCAGTTTTCCTTATAAATGAAAAGTAATTCAACTTTAAGCTGAAATGCAACAGTCGAATGCATTTAATTTCTTTAAAGCATACAGACAGACAAAGTATTCAACGCCAACTAGCTCTCTTTTTTCCTCTATCTCTTTCTCTCTCTATTAATAGCCATACGCTGCAAATGAAAACTCACGTCAAGAGTTGTAAAAAGCCCTGCGGTATATCGAGTCCTGCTGTGCGTTGCTGTTTTTTATCCAACCAAACTGACAATTAAACGTTAGCATGTAGGCGCTTCTGGCGGGGAATACAGCAACAGCAGCAAAAAACTCTACGTTGTCGCCGGTGGCACAAACACATTGAACGAATGAAAGAACGTGTGACTTTCTTTGCGACACATGACATATCAGACTTGATAGTTTATGGAAGGGCTTACAAATTTTATTGCGCTGCATGATATTGTATATAGTGCAAAAATATTTTTTAATTAAATTAAAGTTTAAGATATCAATAGATCAGTTTAGCAACTGAAGCAATGTTAATTGGGCAAGTCAAAAAAGACTTTAAACGCAGCATACTTGTCCACAGCTTTACTTTGAATTTATAATTTTTGCATAATGAACTGAGTATGAAAAATTTTAAGAAAATGAAAGAAAAAACTTAATCAAATAGATAAAAATATCTTGTTGCTTCTTCGCTAAAAGCAAGAAAAATTGATGGCTACATTTATTAACGTGTACCTTAGTACAAACGGTTTTTTTTTTTTTTTTTTTTGGTCAGGACGTGCTCAGAAATCGTATTGCTAACAAACGAAAAATAATGTTAAAGCAAAATTGCAAAAATATTTCTTATTAAATTTGTGTTAGTAAAATAATGTTATTTGATTTATATGAATAGAGTAAATCAAATCAAACTTAAATAGATTTTTCATACATAAAACATAATTTTTTAGTAGAGTTTTTAAATGAATTTTGCTGGAAGTAGTGTCATCCAGTTGATATATTTTCAGTAATTTTGAACTTTAAAAATTTACTTGAAACAAAGCAAGAAAATTGTCTTCTTTCGTAAGTTGATATTCAACATCACCATTACTTTTCTCGAAAATTTAGAATTTCGTTCTCCGAGTATATGATAATTTTTCACATTTTAACAATTTTTACAATAAGTAATTTATATTTTTTTTTTGTTTTTTCTTTAAATTACTTGAGTTTTTTTTGTCTTGAATAAGCATAAAAAGTAGGTGTGTCATTAGAACACAGAAACAAAAAGTAAAATTTCAACGTAGCCTAAACTAAAATAAAATGGTATGAAAATATCTAATAGTGGAAAATTTCGAATCATTTCGAGTCTTGTTAAGGAACCTATAGACCATTCGGAAAACTGACATACGTCTTAGCGAATTGTATGCGGCTCTTCCTCTGCTTAACTGTCACCAATGGGTTCTTGCGTGAAATTCGTCGTTGGAGTCCAGCCTCAACAAATCGACAAGCGACAGTTCGTTTGGATATTTGTGCATCGTAGTGTTCAATTATTTTGCGCTGGATGTCTGCTGCAGTCTTACGAGGATCCAATTTTGCTTTGCGCACAATCAGACGATCCTTGTACCCAGGAGTCTTACGAGATCTCTTTTTTCGAGGAACATTTTTTGCTGTGTCATACTAATCGCAGTGATCAAGTGCATTGAATACCATCTTTTCGGAGCAATTTAGCCTTGTAACCATCGCCTAATAACTCATGGCCTTCCTTTAAAGCTCAACAATTGACTTACGCATGGCCAGTATACAACTTTTGGTCCTTACCCATAATTAAGGATCAAAAATTGTTCTCGCAAGCAATGATAATATCACAATATCGTTTCTGGAATCTCTTATCAAGTTTTTCTTTTAATTTTTGCAAATTATTTTTTTGTTTCCAATTAGTTGACTCAGTCAAGTCTGAGGCTTGAGCAGAAAATCTCTCATAAAACTTTTTTATGCTATGAATTTGAATTCAATTATGTTCTTTTTTTTTGAGCTCATATGTCCCACATTTATATTATGTATAAATTTTCTGGTACACATGGAAAAATAAATGTGAAAAACTATCAATAACACAACGAATGATTTTGTTTCCAATTAGTTGTCAGCAGCTGTACATACTTATTTTGCTTGTGAGCGAAAATTTGGTAATTATCCAAAAGCATCGCAAAAGTCGAAAAGCATCGAAAAAATGAAGAGTGTCGAATTGTTTTGAAAATCATCAAAAGAGTCGGTAAAAGCGGAAAAATATTAAAGAGTAAGGATAAACATCTGAAGGGACACCTTTTTACACAAAACTTAATTTAAGACCAGTGAGTCTAAAAGGTATTGGCTTAAGTATCATTTTTGCCAGTAACGCCTTTTTTGAAAAAATTTTTGTTAGTTTAATGTCCTAATGTCCTAGTAATTTAAAATTAATTAGACGGTCATATATTAGCAGTGATCACGCACAACTTTTGGAATCAAGTTTCGTAAAAGTCCCAACTACGAGGACTTGGGAATAAAATTTTCAATTCCATGTCAAACTTATATGATTAATTTGTCGATTTCATTAATTAAAATTCGGAACGACATATTCAATTCAATGGTAAAGGAGTGAATATTTTCTTTTATTTCCATTCCAAGAATTTGGAATTCAGAATCAATGGATGGATTCAAAAATTGTTGATTTTCCTGCTGGCTTGTCCAACCATACAACCTGTGTGAACTGACTGTCAAGCCTAGTGAACATTTTTCATTTTAAATAGGATTTCATGCAGTTCACTTCGATGTGGACGCTCATAAATTGTTCTGCAATTGATGTATGATGGCATGCACGAAAATGTGAACGCAAAGCAATATTGACAGTCACACATGTTGTCAAGCCATTTAGGACAGCATGTGTGTCTTCTATGTGTGAACGTACTGGAATTTTTTTTTTTTTTTCATTGTTCACAAATTCCGCGTTGCTGCGTTGACAAATTGAGAATGAGAGCGAGAGTAAAATTTGAATATTCTCTTCCATTGCATTGCCATATAAAAACAAAACGCACACACACTAACTTGCCATTAAACGATTTGTTATGCTTACATGCTTCTTTCTATGTGTGAAATTAATTTTTTTAGCAATTTTGAAACTTTAATATTTTGATATTTAACAGGAATATCGTGAAAATTTTAGTTCTATGTTGGGACCAAGCGCCTAAGAAAGTTGACTAAAAAAATTTGATCAAAATTGATTCAGTAGATTTTGCGTGAATCCCGTTCATCGAAAACGGCTATCATTTTATTTATATAGATTTCATTACAGTAATAAAAATGCCTTATCTAATTCTTCGACTTCAAACTATTTTCGGAAAGGAAGAAATTATTTGGAAATGTTGAAAATTGATTTTGGTCATTTTTTAAGTTAGCATGCAGGCAAAAATTTTCAACAATAACACGAAGGTTTTTGCATAAAATAATTGAAATCTTAATCCCAATCCTTAGCTTAAATGTTTAACCAATTTTCGTGCAAAGACTTACATCAACAATTAGAAAGAAGAAATATATCGAGTACACTTTGAATAGTCACGTAAGTAGCTTTTACTATCAAAACAAAAATCTATAAATTCATAATTTGCAATATTTTAAATTTACAATTTCTTAGGTATTTTCTATAGTCTCAGCAATAAACAAACAAAAGAATTGCATATGCTGCTCCATGCACAACTTGTGCCATTTTCAAGTGAACCCAATGAAAATCCTCAAATGAAGAGAAAAAACTTTGAAAAATTCTTGCATTCTATTTGTTGCCATCGCCATGGCAATGGACGATTTCCTTTGATTTTTGAAAAGCATACCTTTTTCTATCAATTCATCTTCAACTTTAAGTGCTTTGCACTGACTCATTGCAACTGCGCAACCCCAATACCTGTCTCTTACACCAATTTCTATACCACCCTTATGTCCCTTTTAAAAGAAAGCTTAATAATTTATGCATTCATGTTTCCTGCACATAAAATGGAAAATTTTTCCAATTGTTAAGGAATTACAACGAATCAAAGTTGGAAGCAGCAGTAGCAGCAAAAGAAAAAACAAGCAACTTACATCTCACAATACTCGATAGTTCTCACAGCATGCGGTACTGAGCTGCAGTAGCACAAATCGTATATCCGACATGCGATGCGATTTGTGATCCCATGTGATTTTTTTCTGCTTTTGGTTCCGATTCGATTCGATTCGATTCGATTTTTTCTTGTGTGTCCCATTAAATTGGGCCATCCATTTTAGTTCATGCCATATCCAGAATAATACTCAAACAAACCAACAAATTTATACCGAAATCTTCTCACTTCTTTTGCCAGTCAATTGAGCTGGAATACTGCATATGAAGTTTTGGTAAATCTTCGTCTGACGTTTTGTAAATTTAAAATGCATTTTTCGTTTTTTTTTTTTTCAATTTGCTGTTGTTGTTGGTTTGGTTGTATTTTTTTTATAATAAAAACCCAATTTGATTTATGTGCATTTTTCAGTGTCTACTTATTTTGTATGTGGAGTATGGAATGTGGATGCAATTGTGAAATAAAGTGAGTCTCACAAGTTGCTATTGGTAATTTAGGAAGGTACCCTGTGTGTATGCCGCTGAAACTGATGAGTTGTATGGGAATAACCTTTAAAATAATAAAGAATGCTTTCTCAAAATTTCAGCTTTGGAGCTATAAGAGTTTTTTATTTCATGCTAAAATATTTTTCTATTATAATAAAGTACACGCTGCAGAAATAATTTAAAATGGAGCAATTGAATGTTCGTGGCGCGCAATTGAAATAAAAACTTTAAGACCGAATAAAATTATTATGAGTTGGGGATGTTTATATTTACATGAACTTGCTGCTAATGGCAAAATACGAGTATTAGAAACAAAGTCCAAAAATTCAAAATTCGAATCATATATATTTCTTAGAAAAAATTTTACAAGCAAATTTTTGATCAAACATTGGCCACAGTCCACAGAACCTTAGAAGTCTTATCAAATGTTCCGATAGAAAGGTTCGCGTCACCAAGGGTCCCCTATCAATAACTCAATCTAAATAAAAAAATATTAAAGAAAAAACACCTCCTCGATTGCTTACATGTTTCAATAGACATTCCACTTAAGGTATTTTACTTGTATGGAAGGTGCCACGCCCACTGGTGCTATTTCGCACGCTTTTGGTTCGAATCCAGAATATAGCAAGTAAAACACCCACATTAAATTTTATACCCATTATGGCAGCAAGTTCACTTAAAATAGCGCTTACAACGCTATCTTAAAATGGGCGATGCCACACCCACTGATGCAATCCTATCAAATTTAATTCAATTTCAAAGTTTAAAGCAACCGACACATTTGCACCAAGTTTTATGAAAATTAATCTCATCTTTGCTTGTAGGGAGGTGCCACGCCCACAGGTACTATTACACAAAATTTTTCATATAAGATACCTTATAGCAAGTATATCCGCCATATTAAATTTCATAGACATTACGTTGTTAGTTCTCTTATTATGACGTTTATAAACATTGTGGGCTGTGGCACGCCCTTCGATGAGTTTTGCCATTATACTGACTTATTTTGTATTTATGACTGCTTTGAGTGATATCAGCTCTAAAACTCTTATGAAAACTGCATGTATTAATTTTGAGTTATACGGAATATCGAAAAATGGCTGTCAATGCTCCGAAAACATGAATTTTTCAGTAAAACAAAAAGCTTAAAAGCTTACACCGCTCGAAGAATATTTGGTGAACAAAAATTGAGGAGTTTCAAAATCTAAATTCCTCGTCAGCAAATTAAGGAAATTTAATGGCGTTCCCGAAAAAATTCAAGAACATCAGTTTTATTTTGACAAACTTCGCTCTACACTCCTACGGTTTGCCAAACATCCGCATGTAACGCACTCCCTCAATTTCGAACTTTTGCCGACAAGTAATCACAATTTTGTTAATCGTTCCAATTATTTGAACTTACGCTATATCATCTCATTTTTCTATGGGCTTCGCTTAAGTTAACTTTTCCAAGTTGCTCGTGGGTATAATTTTCAAATGTCGATAAGTTAAACACTTTATAGCTAAACTTCCGCAACATAGGCGGCACAAAATGAAAGGCGAGGAGCAGAGAAGCAGCCGCTTACCATAAACTCGGCAAGAAAAGAAAAAAAAAAGCCGAAAAACGAGAAAAAGTTGCTGCCTTCCTTTATGGGCTGTCAAAACTTTTGCAATTGAAACAATAAAATTGTGAACAAGTACGAAAATAATGGTCATAAAAATATTTAAACGTTAAGACAAACACAGACTCAAGACAAACACATAGTACATACATACAAATAAGTCGTTCACACTTGTGTGAGTTTGTACGAGTTGGTTGGTAGGCGGCAGCAGCGTCAGTTAACACAAAGGATTTTTAATGATATAAAAAAATTTAAATGCTGAGCAGCAGACACAATGAAGTTGTTGGTGTGGCTGCTATTAAACGCATAAATAAAAATTCTTGGTGAAATTCTTTATCCATCAAAAACGGGACATCAAAGGCTATAAAATATAAATTAACCAAACCACAAAGTCCATTAAAAGCCACCGACGACGAGTCGTTAAATTAGATTTGAATGTTGTCTGGCCGCAAAGTGGAATAGTAAAAAAAAAAATATTTGAGTTTTTTTTTTAAATTGAAGGTCATATGAAACGATGGTCGAATTGAGGACTTAAAAAAAAAGGGAAAAATTTTATTTGGAAATCTTAAGAATTCAAATAGAACATGGATACCTAAAATAAAAAATTCTATCGTTGTCTTTTTTTTTCAGAACAAAAATGCACTTATTTCGTAAAAATATAAATTTTCTAAAAATTGTAATTTTGAATATATATATTTCATAAAGTCTTACTAAGTACATCATTTCATTCCTAGTTTTTAACGCTAAGCCCGAATATGGTCTTCATTTTCTGATGTGTAATCAAACATCCCTACTGGTGGGTATAAGAGAAAATCTATACTGGAGTAAATTGGTGGAGGTGTGAACGGTTAAGCTAATGTTACAAAATGTAACAAGATGTAACACGTTATATGTTACACTTTTTCCTTTTTCAATCTGTAATTTTTTTTTCAATCTGTACATAGGTATTTTTTTTTTTTTTCACCTACAACTTTTTTCAACTCTTTTCGACTATTTCAACTTTTCCAAACTAAATTTTTTTCGTTTTAGCCAAACTGTTTCAATGTTGCTTTTTACAACTTTTATCGATTTTCGCAACCTTAGTTTTTTTATGAACAATTACGATTCAACTTTTTCAAGATTTCTCGATTTTATCCATTTTTTCTATATTATTAAAATTCTTCCCTTTTACTTTTCTTTTTTACTTTTTCAACCCTATTTAACTTCTTCGGACTTTATCAACTTTTTTCGACTCTGAACCCATCTCATTTGAAATCTTACTACCTAAGCAAATCGAGGTGAAATACATTTTATGTCTGGTGAATAAGCTTTTAGTCTATTGTTTACAATTTCCAAAATTGCTGTCCCAATTTATTAACTTTAAATTGTGCAAAATGTTGTCATTTCAAAATTTAGGTGTCGATCGCGATTTAATTTAAAATTTTCCTGGACTGAATAAAAGGCTATCAAATAAGAAACTCTCTTGGTACACCTTTTTCAACTTTGTTTGAATTTTTTAACTTCTTTCATTTCTGACTTCTTCAATCTTCTTCAGCAGTTTTACGAGTTATTCCAAACATTCGAAAAATTTTCCAAAATATTTCGCCAACATAGCGAAACATCATTTTGTTCAGACAACATGCTGCAAGTGCTTACGTATCTTGTTTTTGAGATAAATAGAATCAAACTCATATGCCAAAAACACTAATTGTGGGCGCTTTCTTGTAAATGTAATAGTAATGACACAAATTCTTTTGGAACATTTTTAACCCTAGATAGCAAACCTTTGTCATTTTGATGAACATCAGACAGATATTCAGCTCCATAGCTCTAATTATCGTGGCTACATATACGTACTCGAGCACCAATTCAGTAGACGCCAAAACTTTACTTATTTCTGCTACTATTTATTCGTCATTTTGACGAATGGTTAGCTTTTGTGTAAGTTTTTTGTTATTCGTTGTTTTTAATACGTTAATTACTTATTTATACGTTAAAATGCTCAAAAATAATTATAAATAAATCTGTTTGTGCCAAAAAAAAAAAAAAAGTTATTGCTCAGATGGAAGCTTATCTGAATACATACTTAAAAAAAATTGCTTCTATTTTCTAAAATTTTAAGTAAATTATTTCATTATTTATTAAATAAAATATTAGTAGCTAATATTAAAAACACTTAACATAAAAAAAGCATACAACTTCACATTTAAAACTATTAAACTGTATGTGTTCGTCAAAATGACGAATGGTAAGCTTTTCAAGTATAAAATAATGTTTATTTAAGGTTTAATACAACGTTCAAGTACATACTTAGTTGAGTTCATATTACATAAACTCACATTTTACTAACTAACATCATTTGAGCACAGCATACAGTCAAATAAATCGAAAACATACTGATACCGACTATAGTTTAATAGAAATGGAAAGTTTGATAGAAATGAAAAGTTCAAAAATTAATAACAATTTCGCTAGTGCCATGCACATTTTTTTTCATTAAAAAACAAATAGCTTTGATATTCGTCTAGCAAAATTTCTCTATTTTCTGTTTATTTTATTTAAGACCTACACTTGGCGGCCGTATGTAGTGTGGCATCCTTAAAGTTGCACAGAGTTTTGTTTATTTTCTTGCACTTTGTTTTTGCAGTTCCTTTGAATTTTCACTTCTAGCATTGGGGATTTGCAATGTCTTCTATCGAACAATATTAAATTTTTCCTTTGGCAACTTTAGTGTGCATTGAGGTGCTTTTAGTCTTAATACTCTATGTTCCTGGTTCGAACTGTTTCTATCAATAAGCCGGCAAAACGTGTTGATGGGTTTTGCTAAATTCTTTGATTAGAATAAAAACTTTTTTACAAAGTTGCAAAACAAGATATAAAAAAGTCATTTAACGGATTTTGAATTAAAATGACAAAAGAAGTTGTCGAATATTTCATATATTTTGCTGTTTTTTTTTTCAAATTTCAAGCTTTAAAATATAAAATAAAGCTTTAAGCTAAAAATTCCACATGTTCATTTGTTTCCAAAAGAAATAAAAGTACCCATGCCAACATATCTTTAATGCGTTAATTTTATCTACATTTCAATTTTGCTGCCTCAAGCACCAAGTCCTTTCAAGCACAAACACTCAAACAGAGGCACTCCGTCCCTTAACATGAAAATAAAATTATTGCCTCCTGTGACGCATTTTGAAAAAGAAAGTTTACGCACACGACGCGTTGCGACCCTTAGTCATTCATTTGTTTCTGCTTGGCAACTTTGCGACGATTATGACAGCGGTGGGAAATTCTTTTTGGCAAAATAACACAAACTTTCTACAAAGATTTATTGTGCGGCGACGTCGACGGCAACGGCGGTAGGCAACATTGGCTGACTCACTACTCACTTCTAGGCTTCTAGGTCAATCTCAACTAACTGGGGTACGTTTATAATGCGCGTTAATAGGATAATGCTTTAAAATTAGTTTTTATTTGGCTGCCACAGAGATTACGATAACTTATTTTTGGGGTAACGAAAGAGGCTGAACAAAAAAAAACCCAATAATCTCCTAAGGAGCTAAATTAAATTGTGATTTAATTTAAGTAGCTAGACAACAATGAAAGCGAAAGCAAAATGGTAACTTGTTGAGATTGTGCCTTTTTTTTTCCTGTTGTAAATTCTTTGAGATTTTTTTTTTGCAGCATGCAACAATTTGGCGCTTCAACGAAAAATTGATATGAAATTCGGGTATTTCTAAAAAGAAAGATATGGGTTGCTGTCAGCAGGAGCTAAAAACTTACACAATGCAAAACTTGTTTAATATATATTTTTATTCTTAAAACTTAAAAGTATATTGAGCTCTTAGTTTATTTTAAAATAAAACCGCAGTTTGAGCAATTGCTACAAGATCATTGACAATTTTAAATTGAAATTGTGATTTTTTAATTTTTTTGTTTCTTAACTTGAAATATCATTTTCAAAATAAAAATCTTAGTCTAGGACGTTCCCGAAACGATTTTTTCATACATCCTTTGCATAGCATCACATGCTTAGCATGTTTGATGATGTTCATGTCAATAGAATCATAAATATTTTCGATGCTATTTATATGGAATTGCTAACATGTAAATGGTTTGTAACGCTTTGGCGCAAAATCTACTGAGCCGATTTTAATAATCTCTTTTTTTAACAACATAATTGTGCTTAAGAGGGGTCTTGTGTACTTATTTTGTTTATTTGTAAGAGTTCAATATCCTTTCTTTTAGGATTAAGTTTTCGTTCAAATAAAGTATTATGAATTTTTATACGCATAGATTAAGGTTTTCATCGGGAAATTTGTGTTGCCAAATAAATTTGTTACCTCTGTAATGCTACCAATGAGCGACTGTAGCGTGATCAGAATGTTGAATATGTCAACATGTCACCTTGCAGAAGAGCTCTTAATATGTAAAAAAAAAAAAACTTATTGATTTTATGCGAACGTTGACAACGAGGCACATCAATAACAAAGAACTCTGGGGAAATTATAGGAAAACACATGACAAGATAGTTACATTAACTGACATATTCATAAGAAAATATAAAGGCTTGAACAAATGCATTTCAAGTGCGCACACCTCACTGCAAAGTTGTTTGCAAATGCAACATTGATTAGGATTGGAATTGTGCTATTTGTTAGTGTTGAATGATATGATATTTCGGAAAAAAAAATCATCATCTATAGATGTAATTCAAAGTGGCTTTTGAAGGGAAAAAGTAGTACTTTCACACGCCATAACAAATTTCGATGAACAAAATTAATTCGCGGTATAATAAACTTCCAAATATAACCAGAAAAAAACGTAATTTTTAAACTTTTAGGTATTACTATACTTAAAAACGATACGTGGCAGAAAAATATTTATATATATTATGAATTAGTATGTATTCATGAATTAGTAATTGAATACCCCAATTTGTTTTTTTTTTTTTTGTAATGCAGTATAACCTGAGAATCCCAATATTGAGGCAATAAATTATAACAATTTGATCATATGCCACATGTCAAATGCTTCAGCACAAAATTGACCTCAAAGAAAGTGAAATTAAATTTCTATAAAAAAAAAGCTAATCAAAGTAACAAAAATTCTATAATATTAATTGATAAACATGCGCGCCTATAGTAGGGTGGCTGTTAATTAGATGACTTCATTACTTAGTTTTTTTTTGTCAACATTTTGAGTAATAATGAATAATGGTACTTTCGATTGGTTTTTTTATGAAAAAGGTGCATTAACTTCAAGCCACCTTCAAAAAATGTTGTTCCGAAATTTCTTTGGAAATGATTTTATCTGCATGCACTGAGGCAATGCAATTACAATAACACTAAAAAGCTCGATGACCAGTACATATTAATATTTTGAGCCATAATTGCACCAGAATTTTTCTTATATGTAGTTGCAACTATGAAACCTGTTTGAAGCAAAAAATAAAAATTTTGAATCACCCTAATGTACATACATATCTGCTTAAAATATCATCAACAATAAAATAACTTAGAATCCAAGTTCAGTCGCAGATTTTCTGCAACCGCGATCAGTTCATTCGATCTTAAAGAACTTTGTGAAATCTGCATTTTCCTCTCTAAAATAACTCAATTTTTTTAAATGTTTCGAAGCCTGGGCTTCGTTATCTGCTTTGCAAATATTATCAGCTCAGTTTGGGGTGAAGTGTAAGTATCAGTGTATTTAGCGCCGATAGCTAAGGAGCAACAATTGTGTAACATACATCTAATAGTATCCATTTTATAAAAATTAATGCTATATCACTACAAGTTTTGTCCATACTTAAAATGAAAAAGTGGGATATATTACTTCACGAGCTTTAACGAATATATAAAACACACTAAATAAAAATTCTCGCATGATTTTTCAAAATTCAAATTTTTTTTTCAGTGTTTATTATTTGCTCTCTAAAGGCGTAAAGACATTTAACTGAAAGTTCACGAGCAAATAATTGCATAATTTTAGCTAGGCAAAAACATTAAAATGCATTAAATCTTCGATCGCTAGTGTAGGTTTTGCGCTATTAATCCAAAAATTCTATTCGAACCTTAATATCGAAAGTTGATGAAAATCGATAATTGTCACAAAGTATCAAAAGTTATCAAACAATTTACAAAATCAAAAGTTATGTTAATATAATAGTAATGCATAGATTACTAACCACCATTATCTAATAGAACTTATGTCCTAAGGCATCAAGTGGACGATTAAAGGGGAGATTTATCAAAATATATCAAGAAGTATTTGATACATTTTGATTTGTTTTGAGCAAGAATGTAACGTTTAATTATAGACAATCGAAATGCATTGCGAAATATCGTTAGTTATAGAATAGCCCAAAATGTATTAAAAACTCGATTTTTTCAAAGAAAAAAATATATTTTTATTTATAAGAGTTTAATTAGTAAATTAAGAAATCTCTATTTATTTTCTTGCATGCAATTTGATTTTACTTTCCTTTCTTATCCCTTTCTTATCGGAAAATTTAAAATCAGTGAAAGTCTTAGAGAAGTTGTTACATCTCGAAAACTTTATCACTAACCTTTAAGTTTTGTTTGCCATTGTTAAAGCATATTAAATATCCTTTAATTTCATTAAAATTGATCCAAAACTACCCAACTTTGGGTTTCATATGAAAATATCAGCAAGTTGTATACCCATCCATCGATTTAAACATTGGAATATAATACTTGAAAATCCATCACACCGATTTCGAGATATGAAAATTTGTCTAAAATTTTAGTCGTTTTCATTTTTCTTCCTTGGTAAGAAAGGATTAAAAAGAAAAAATGGGGAAGTAGCATATGATAGAAATCGAATTGAACTTTCTAGATTTTTAGTGAAATTACAGGTGAGTGAAAATATATCAGTTTTAAAATAAAAATCGTTCAAAATTCAAGAAAATTACCATGTCTCAAAAACTATGATTGCACATTTTCATACAGGGAAAATGATTTATTGATTATGATTTATTTTACTTATTAAAATCATCGTCAGAAAAGAGGATTTGTACAAAAAAAAAAAAGGAGCAGAGAAAGAATTTTAGGAGTTAATTATGAAATTAAAGATAAATGCGCATACCCAAAACATAATCGAAGTTTCAAGTTTACATAGCAAATTTTTATCACAATACCATATAGCGTTTCCATGACGTAAAAACTCAAACGCATGGAGGTAGGATATACCAAATATACCAGTAACTCAAATTTCGAGTATATTGAATATTAGATTCCATTTCACATGGACAGTGATTTATTCAATGTACAACTTTTTTGTTTGCTATAATTTCAGTATTTATTCCGTTGTTGCGCCCGGTACCATACACTCATATTTAAAATATGATGTTGCCATTTCCATACACGAAGCTGAGGGTCCATGTAAAATTCAAATTGGAATTTCAAGTACCAAATATGATAAGCTTGAAGTAGTTGATATTCAACCAATGACTACAAAAATTGTTACATTCGAGTTGCCTCGGCTAGAAGGTGACGAGTACAGACTAAAAGTAAATGGTGTTGCTGGTATTACAATAGATAACTCAACCGATCTCAATTATGAATATTACAAGCCATTGATCTTGATACAGACTGACAAATTGAATTACAAATCAGGTGATTTAGTTCAATATCGTGTTTTGTTTCTAGATAAGAGCACACGCCCAGAAGAGATGAAAGTGCCCATTAAAATGATTGTAATCAGAGTAAGTTTATTGCCGAAGTCTAGCTCTTTGCTATTCTTCTAAGATATTTAATTTTCTTTTAGGATCCTGCCTATAACCGTGTTAAATTGTTAAAAAACTTACAAATAAGTCATGGTGTCTACACTGATAACTTACAACTTTCCGATAAGCCAATGCTTGGTGCTTGGCGAATAGAAGTACACATTGGTGATAAGTTGGCCGAATTTAAAGAATTTTGGGTTGCCAATTCTTACTTGCCACAATTTGATGTGATTATTGATGCAGCAGAAAATATTTCTCTATCGGATGAGATTATCAAAGTCACTGTACGCTCAAAGTAAGCTCTGTTGAATAGAATTGAAAAAAATAATTTAAAATTTTGAAATTTTACAGTTATGCTTTTGGCAAGCCGGTTAAAGGCAAAGCGATAATTAGTGTAATAGATCATTATTACGACAAAGAAGTAAGCGCTTTAATTTTAAATGTTTTTTGATAGTTTTCGTAATCATGCCTATAGAAGAATGCAAGATGGGTAGCCAAAGCCTTTGCCACACAAAAACAAAAAAGAAAAAGAGCACAACAGAAAATAGGGAGTGAAATTTTTAACTTCGTGTCAAATTTTTGAGAAAAAACTATAATGACCTGACTTCACACCTTTACTATCGTGAAAGCCAAACTGAGCAAAAGAACTGCTTCATGCTAAGTCCCTCATGAATGTTTCCCTTCTTCGCCTACAGTTGTTCAGATTACTACGGTGAAAAAATAAGATCTTAAAATGTAAGTGCCTCAATAGTTAATTTTTTTACTGAAATTTCTTCATTTTTTCCAAACAGTACCATACTAAGAACTACAGGTCGGAAACTATCGATAGTCGGCACTATCGATAGTGAAAGATTGTTTTCTACAAACCATCGATAACTATCGATAGGGTCAATAGTTTAACAGTGGACCCCGCTTAATAGAACCCCGGTTAATTGAATTCCCCGGATAACTGGTCCAAAAAAACACAATTAACTTTTCTTCATTCATCTAAGTCCCCTGTTACCCTGTTAAATGATTCCCAACTGAAAAATACATGATAACGACTGGAGTAACGATTAGCGATGATGCGGAATTGCAAATTGTTTTTGAGGAGCACATCATATGCGACAATGGATTATTTTGCTTTGTGGATCTTACAGTCGACTAAATCGTTAGCACCATTATAACTTCTGAAATCTTTGAAGATGCAGACAAAAAAGAGGAAGAAACGACTGATAGGGTTCCAACTGTTAGCGAAATACTTCAAATTATTTAAACCCTTCGCACATACTTTCTTCCGTACAATAAATATTTCAATGAATTAGAAAATATGGAAGGAGAAATCTTTACCAATAGAGTGCATATTAAAATGCAATCCGATTTTTTTAAGCAAATTCAAAAATATATATGTACATACATACATACATACATTTTTTATTTGTCAAATGCTACACGTACCAGAATTTATGGCTAATTAAGTTAAATTGAAGTTCCTTTTACTTAAAAAGTTATTTTATTTTTTATATGCGCATTAAAAAAAAATTAAACCTTTTAATTAAAACTGAAAGATATTTGTTAAATTTTTTCTGGTTCGAATTTTGGGTCCTTGGGGAAAGATCAGTAAAATACATGTCTACTTTTTTCTTCGCTTATTTGACCTTTTTTTTAATAAAAAAATTGGCATACAATTACGAAGAATGTTTTTAGAAATTAAGGCTTTTTATTAAACATAAATATAGATAAAAAGCAATTCATTAAAAATAAAATAACAAAAACATTTTAATATGAATTGTTCCTACCAAATCTGAAGTCTGAAGTGTTGTTTCATATTGAAATTCCCGCCATTACTTTGGAAACTATGAATATTTTTCACTGATGACACGCATCGACATATATAGTCGGTAAATTTTTTTTTTTTTTTTGTAGACTTTATTTTATTTCAATTTCCTAAGTTACAAAAATAACTATATTTAGTGGTATGATCAGTAATTTTTTAATTTAAATAAACCATTGCTTTTTCAGAAAATAATATCTTTCGATGGCGAGGGACATGTTGAGTTCCACATACAAGATGATGGATTTTCCGAATTCACTAAATTCGATGATTTCAATTCAATGATAAAATATCTACTAGTTTATGCTACAGTTGTTGATGATCTTGGGGGCAGTAAAGTAGAATCATCAAAGCATTTAGTGCTCCACAAAAACAATATCACTATTGGACCAATTAACCCAGACTTAAGAGTTATTTTTGGAAAACTAGCCACATACCCAGTGGCTATAAGAAAGCTTGATGGTTCACCTGTACAGGATAAAAAAAATAATGTAACACTACATATTGGGACGGAGAATTTCCTGAGTACGATAGATGAAAATGGCATAGCAACTTTTACTTTTACACCACCGTCAAATGTAGAATTTTTAGAAATAAAGTGTAGCTATCTCGGAATACTTAAGAATTTCGAACAATTAAAGTCAAAATTAAGTGATGATAGCGAGGATTCAATTGAGCTGACTTTGCTAACAAAAAAGTAAGTCCAATGAGCTTATGATATTTTTCATGAATTCATAATTAGTCACTATTATAGGCCGCAATTGGGAAAAAATCTTTATTTCAATGTTCAGTGGAAGGAGCCAATAAAATATTTTGTCTACATTGTGACATCACGTTATAATATAATCGCAGCAGAACACGTAGATGTGAACGGAGTTGGCAGATTATATGGGTGGTGTACAAAATTCGGTTACTCTTAATTATTTAGATTCTAAATTCAGATAATTCAGAATTCAGATAATTCTATATTCAGATGTATTATAGTTCATTCTATACCATCGAGTTACTTCACAGTATGTTGGACATACTTAATCTGACCGCGGAGCCGATGTTGGACATATTGCAGGATATAATCCGTAAACCGTGGCCAAATACCGCCCACTTACCCAAACTCTTATATAGAATTACTGTGATGGATGTGTGAAGGATGTTAGCGAATTTCATCTGGACTTTCGGCTGAATTCTTATATATATGAATTTTGAACCATCCGAACTTAAAATTGTCTGAATTTTAAATTATCTGAATTATAAATATCTGAACTATGATAATATGAACTAAATTACAGATCCAAATTATATACCATCAAAATCAGCACCAAATTTGAGGCGATACCTAAAGCTGTTCTCGTACAGTACTTTTATGAAAACAACTTGCGGTTTAAAGAGATGGCCATAGAGTTCGAAGAAGAATTTCAAAATACTGTAAGTCTATTTTCATGTTGTTAAGTTACCTTCAGATTACTGACAACATATCCTGGAAACTGTCTTCAGAGATTTTTAGTTAACATTTCTTATGTAAAGTTAGTTTTGGTCAGTTACATTTTACTCTTTATATTCTTGTAGATTGAATTGTCAACAACAGCTAAAGCAAGTCCAGGAGATGATATTGAAATGCAGATTTTGACAGATCCAAATTCATTTGTTGGCATATTGGCAGTTGATAAAAGAGTATTGCTTCTTGGCACTGGTAACGATATAAACAAAGAAGTAATTCTTCAAAGTCTACGTAAATACCAGACTCATACGCCGTGGTTGCTTGGGTCCGGTCGTTATCCGGGAATAGTTTCCGGCTTAGTTACGATGACAAATGCTTATTACCCGTATAAGTGTAGGTTGGAAAAATTACTTTGATTTATCATAATCCATTTTATAACTGATAAATTTAGTACACTTAAGTCTCTTTTTATGCCGTAAGTACGTTCCAGAGAAAACCGCACAAAAAAACTCGCATCAAAAAAATTTTGACTTATATTGCATAGATAAGATACGTTCCATATTTTTCTATAAGCTCTTATCTACATTAGGGTGACCAAAACAAAATCGATTAACATAAATCACAATTTTCCACATATGGGTGCTCTTATATGTATTTGGTAATTATCTTTGCTTTCTGACAATACTTGCTTCTTCATCAAAAGATCCAGAGTTAATATCAACTGCTGAAAGGTCTGATGCATTGACAAGAAAATAAGCTATTAAACTTTGAGACTAACGAAGGAATTTGAATACGTTTTCAGAATTCAGGTCATTATAAATTAAATACAAACTTTTTATAAATTCCATAAAAAAAAAAATCTTACAGAAAAACCGCATACTTAGCTTTGAAATCGTATAAAAAATATTCGCATAAAAAGAGAATTGAGTGTACATTGAGTTTTTGTCTAATTAAAGAAGAAAACTAGAGATTTAGTACTAATGTGTCATCCAAATTTTATATAGTGAAAGAGCATTACTATCCATCTCAAGACGAAAGATTTTTTGGCTCAAAAAACTTACCACGTGACCACTTCCCAGATGTTTGGATTTACCAAGAGTTTTATACGTAAGGTACTATAAATAAATTGACTCAAAGATAATATATTATTTTTTCATTAGAGGAAATCAGACAACACTTAGTTTTCATAAAAAGTTACCAGATTCGCTAACCACATGGGTCATAACCGCATTTTCTCTTAACACAAAAACGGGTATTGCGCTGACAAAGAATCCGACAATGATACAAGTGTTCAAACCTTTTTTCATAACTATCCATTTGCCGCACTCTATGAAACATGGTATGTCAAAAGTAAATCAACGTCAATCGTTAATATGATATGATATGGTTCTTTTAGGTGAGATCATCTCCATTCCAGTTTCAGTTTTTAACAATATGAATGAAACGTATGAAATTGAAGTTTCAATGGACAATTCGGACAAGAAATATGAATTTTTTGAAGTTGACGAATGCATACTAGACCAGACAAAGAGCTTAAAACATATTACTATTTATGCCAATAGTGCTGGTAGTGTCGCTTTTATTATACAACCCACAAGTATTGGCATTATAGCAGTAAAGATAACAGCTCTCATGGGATTAGCCGTTGATAAGGTTTATCAAAACTTAACAGTGGAACCTGAGGGTGTTACACAATATCAAAATCGTGCTTTCTATATAAATTTGAACGGCCAAGACGAGCAACAAGAGTCCTTAACCATAGATATTCCAGCTGACGCTGTGCCTAACTCCGAACGCATCGAAATCTCAGCAATTGGTGACTTAATTGGTCTTACTTTTGAAAATTTGGAAAACTTAGTACACATGCCAATTGGATCCGCTGAACAAAACATGTTAAGTTTTGTACCGAGCATTTTAGTACTGAAGTATTTACGTGTGAGTAAAGAGAGATCCTTGTTACAAGTTATTTTTAAATTGTTAGAAATTATCTGTTGAAATTACTCCGTAGACAATAAATCTCAATATGCCGCAGGTGACAAAAAAAGCTCTTAACATTTTGAAAATAGGATATCAACGTGAACTGAACTTCCAAGATGACGCTGGATGTTATGGCGATTATGGCAGAGAGCTTCGAGCTTCAGGACTTAGTGGTAGTACTTGGTTAACTGCCTACGTTGCACGTTCCTTTCAACAGGCTACTGAATTCATTGATATTGATGCAGAAATTATTAAGAAGGCGTTGAAATTTTTAACTTTACAGCAGACGATACACGGTAATTTTGGAGAGAAAGGCCTGCTAGTTGAGTTCCCCTATACAGATGATATGGCATTAACAGCTTATGTGCTGCTGGCGTTTCTCGAAGATGAGGTAAGCTATAGTTAGGATTCAATAAAAAAATCGATTCAGTTATTTTTCAAAAAAGTCGAAAAGGGTTTAATAAGTCGTAAAATTTTTAAATATATTTAAAGTGGTTTAAAAATCGATAAAATTTAATAAATGGAAAATGATTTAAAACGTTGAAAGTGGTTGAAAAATGTTGAAACAGTTTAAAAGATTGGAGAACAATGAAGAAAGCTGAAATAGGTTGAATAAGTCCAAAAAAGTATACATAGTAAATATTGAAAAATGTTGACAGAAGAGATTGATTAAGTCGAATTACAATCAAAAAGCCTAATAATTTTACTCCCACTTTTCTAATTCCGCCTACTCTTGGTTCAGTAAATTTTATATGTGATCGGCATTCATATTTTATCACAATAACTTGATAATTTGCGAAATATGTCGTAATAAAACTTAAAACTTAGAGCTGTAATACGACCACCTGGTACAATCCAGTCCAATTTTGATCCAGAAATAATTTTTATATATGTAACATTCTTATGCCAAATTGTATTTCCCACATTTTGCTAGATATATCACTTAAGATATTTTACTTGTATGGGAATTGCCATGCCTACTGGTGCTATTTCGCCCACTATTTATTAAGACATCAGATATACCTTATGCTGATAATACTTTACTGTTTTTGCGCACACGTACTGATGCGCTCACTTTTGGTGATGAAATACCTTATAGCACGTAGATCTGCCACATTAAATTTCATAACGATTACGTTATTTCTTCTCTAAATCAACCTAACGTTTATAAATATTGGGGACAGTGTTTGCCCAACATAGCTTAGCATGTATTCATGAGTGTTTTCTGTTATATCATCTCCAACATTTTTATGAATGAAAATCGTAAATAATAAAATTTTCAATTGTTGAAAATTTCCACAGGACTTAAGATATAAGTGATACAAATTTCTTCAAACATGCAAAGTTTTAACCTGCGTCATGGAAAGGACTTTTTAATCATATCCATTACCACTCTTTGGCCATGATTTACCTCTCCATGTAATATTTACTGGAGTAAGGAGATGTTTTTGTATCAAGACAACATTCGAAACTCCTAGTAATGATGCTACAAGCTACAACTGCGTCTCTTAAATCGAAAATTAATCGATTTTATTGTTGTGGTCTAACAGACCACAACGCTAAACAACGTTCAAAATTTATTCGAACTATATTTTTGTTCCACGAATCATGGCCTACTATTTTAAAATACATCGCTGTCGACTCGCGGCATCGAGTTTGAAAAAGTCATGGCACCGTTTGCCGAAATATTTTCAAAAAAAAAAGTTATAACATAAACATAAAGTGCCACATAAAGTTTCAAAATGATCTGGCAGACCACAACGCTAATCGGAGGGTTAAAAATACTGATGTCTTTCGTTTCAGATGCTTTACGTTACCAAACTACTTATAAGAAACTTAATTTATGTTCTATCACTTCCTCAGGAAAACCGTAAATTGTATGGCACGATTATCAAAAAGGGCATAAACTTTTTGATCCAAAACCTCGATGATACCAACAATACACATTCGCTGTCCATCACCGCATTAGTATTACAAAAAGCTAAACATTCAATGGCTGATGCGCTATTGATCAGACTTCAAAATGTTGCTGAAAATGAAAACGGCTACAAATGGTGGGCCAAAAATGTAAGCAAGAAATTTCAAAGAACTTTGCTAAACACCAACAGCAGTGCAATAGAAATCACTTCATATGTCTTACAAGCCATGCTCGAAAACGACAACAGCACTAACGATCATTTGCCCATCGTAAAATGGCTGATAATGCAGCGCAACAGCATGGGCGGATTCATTTCGGCATTGGATACTGTGGTCGGCTTAGAAGCTCTAATAAGGTTTGCTGAAAAAACTGGCTTAAAAAGTGCAGTGAAAATGGACATTGATTTCGCGTGTGAGGGTAGTGAAATGGAAGATAATGGTACCATTGTTATTCTGCCAGAAAATTCAATGTTTTTAATGAAACATGAGGTAAGTTCATTATTATACATTGGTATAGTTGGTATACTTGCAGAAAACATTTTCACTTTCGTTATAGCTACCAACACAGACACGTAAAATAAAATTCACTGCCAAGGGTAATAGTTCATCATTGGTGCAAATATCTTATCAATACAATGTCGTTGAAAAGGAAGCAGCATCAGACTTTGGCTTGACAATCTCAGTGAGGCCAAATACACCACCAAAAAAACTTATTCTAAAGATATGCGCCCAGTTTGCTCCACCCACTGACAGTGATGTATTCAAAGTAACAAGGGTTGTCATAGAAGTCGCACTGCCCTCTGGCTATACTGCCGATCGGATATTTATTGGTGACAGCGGATACTATAGAAAAAATTTATCTGACCGGATATATATTGGTGACACCGCATACTATAGAAAAATTTTATATTCGGAAACTAAAAGATCCGATTCAATTGCTGTATTCCACTTAAAAAATTTAAAAATCGACAAACAACAATGCATTAAAGTAGAGGCAATTGGGACATATGACGTTGCGGAGCAAAAGCCCGTTCCAGTTGTCATATATAGTATGATTACAATGGAAAATATCGTAAGACAACGCAATATTATGAGGTTATAATGCCTATTTGCGCTACGGATGAATGCAAATTGGATTGTAGGAAAAGTGTAGCGAGTAATTTGTTAGTTGCTCATAGCTTCGCTGAGCCTAAGTTAAATTTAAGTATTCATTACTTTGTATTTTGCTTGCAACTGTGTATCTTACATTTCGCTGTTCAGCTCTATGAATGAATTGAAAAATGTAAGAGCTGAAATAAAAAAATTGAAAAATTTGATTTAGTATCCCGATGTCTGAAAAAACGAAAGATTACGTTTCCAATTTCATATTATTTACTATATTAAAATCAACTAAATATATATTTGTCACAAACAAAGTAAACTGTTCATTAAATAATTGTGTCTTAAGTGACCAACTCATAATTCTAAAGAATTTTTATTTTTGGAAATCTATATACAATATAGCACAGGTCGTGAATATTGTAATGCAGGCTGTCGTTTCCAAAGTATTTTTTTTTTGAAGTATATACTGCTTTACGCGCGTTTGGCATGGGGGTAAGCTGGTGAATGCGTTACGGAAATGAGCGAACATATTTGAACATAAAGTGTGGCATACTTTTAGGTTATACACATA
The DNA here is from genome assembly GCA_949775025.1 of Tricholauxania praeusta. Classification (NCBI taxonomy): domain Eukaryota; kingdom Metazoa; phylum Arthropoda; class Insecta; order Diptera; family Lauxaniidae; genus Tricholauxania; species Tricholauxania praeusta. The sequence continues at coordinate 14,650,759 of OX459030.1, forward strand.
AAAATTAGGTGTTTACGTATGCATTTAATTTAACTCAATGCTGCTTCACTCAGGGTGATTCCGGACCCTGGAAAGGACCGTTTTTGAGCCATTTTCGGAAACATTTTTTTTTTCTTGTACTTAATTGGAAAAGGTCGAAACTGGATCTTGCCATTTTCGACCTTTCATAATCGATTGGAGCAAAAAAAGAATTTAGGGTGGATCAAAATAAATTTTTTTGTTCCAATCGATAGATTTAATTCGAAAATGTTTATTTTCGACATTTCCATATCGATTAAAAAATAACAATTTTGATCCACCCTAAAATTTTTTTTTGCTCCAATCGATTACGAAAAGTCGAAAATGACTTTTGGATATCACTTAGAGTGGCTTCGGAACTTGGAAAGGTCCAAAATAATCGAAAACGGTTCTTTCCAGGGTCCAGAGCCACTCTACAAGACGTACAAAATTTATTTTCGACTTTTGCCCATTAATTACAAAAAAAAATTCCAAAAATGTATCAAACATGGTGCCATTCTAAAAATGTTAAGAAAATGGGTCAAAAACGATCTATTCTACGGTCCGGACCTACCCTTAGTGGTGTCCAAAATTCATTTTCGACCTTTCCCCATCGATTGGAAAGAAAAAAAAACAGTTTTTCTGCACTAAAGTTCAACATAAGTGGCTCAAGTCATTCCCTGCTTCATGAATCTGAATCCATGAGAGTGTTAGTTTCATTACGAAATCGGTTGATTCAATGAGAGAGTATAGTTAATATCACAATGAATCAACATTTGGTCATAGTGAGTCGATTCGTAACTGACTGCCCTTCTTACCTAATCTAACCTTATCTACGACCAAATTATATTGATATCTTGTTTCTTTCGCAGAAATATCGAGAATTGAAATTCTTACACGGATAACATATCTACAAGAGTATACAATACGACAGTATAATTGGAAATTTCAATTTACGATATTTCGGAAAAAAAAATTGTCATTGATAACATAGATGTAATTCAAAGTGGCGTTGGAAGGGAAAGAGTAGTACTCTCACACGCAGTTACGAATTTTGATGAGAAAATGAATTCGCGGTATAATAAACTTCCGAATATAACAAAAAACAACGTCATTTTTAAACTTTTAGGAATAACTGTACCTAAAAACGATACCTGATAGAAAAATATTTAAATATGTTATTAATTAGTATGCGCTAAATATAGCAAAGAGGTATTCAATTTGTTTTTTTGGTAATGCAGTATAACCTGAGAATCCCAATATTGAGGCAATAAATTATAACAAAATGATCATACAAATGTCAAATGCTTCAGCACAAAATTGACCTCAAAGAAAGTGAAATTGAATTTCTATAAAAAAAAACCAATAAAAGTAACAAAAATTCTACAATATTAATTGATAAACATGCGCGCCTATAGTAGGGTGGCTGTTAATTAGATGACTTCATTACTTAGTTTTTTTTTTGTCAACATTTTGAGTAATAATGAATAATGGTACTCTCGATTGGTTTTATATGAAAAAGGTGCATTAACTTCAAGCCACCTTCAAAAAATGTTTTTCCGAAATTTCTTTGGAAATGATTTTATCTGCATGCACTGAGACAATGCAATTACAACAACATTAAAAACCTCGATGACCAGTAAATATTAATATTTTGCGCCATAATTGCACCAGAATTTTTTTTACATGTACTTGCAACTATTAAGCCTGTTTGAAGCAAAAAATAAAAATTTTGAATCACCCTAATGTGCATACATATATGCTTAAAATATCATCAACAATAAAATAACTTAGAATCCAAGTTCAGTCGCAGATTTTCTGCAACCGCGATCAGTTCATTCGATATTAAAGAACACTGTGAAATTTGCATTTTCTACTCTAAAATATCTCGATTTCTTAAAATGTTTCGAAGCCTTGGCTTTGTTATCTGCTTTTCAAATATTATCAGCTCAGTTTGGGGTGAAGTGTAAGTATCAGTGTATTTAGCGCCGATAGCTAAGGAGCAACAACTGCGTAACATACATCTAATATTATCCATTTTATGAAAATTAATGGTATATCACTACAAGTTTTGTCCATACTTAAAATGAAAAAGTGGGATATATTACTTCACGAGCTTTAACGAATATATAAAATAGACTAATAATAATAATTGTAATAAGTAAATTAAAAATTTAATTAAATAATTAAATTAAGAAATCTCTAATTATTTCCTTTCAATTAACATGCAAACCAATTAACCACTTTCTAATAGGAAAAGGAAAATCAGAAAAAAGTCTCACAAAATCTGTTATACTATGTCTCGAAAACTATATGACAAACTTTAAAGTTTTGTTTGCCATTGTTTTGTTAGCACAAAAAATATTCCTTAATTTCTTAAAAATCGATCCAAAACTTTCGAACTTTGAGTTTCGTATGAGAACATCAACAAGTTGTAAGCCCATCCATCGATTTAAATAAAATGTTTGAAATAAAAGATAATATAATAAACTATAATATTGGAATGTAAATTCGAAATGTGAAAATTTTTCTAAAATTTTAGTCGTTTTCATTTTTCTTTTTTGGTAAGAAAGGGTTAAAAAAGAAAAAAATAGGGAATAAGTTGCATACGACAGGAATCAAAAATGTGACTTAAAAAAAGTCCATATATCTCAAAAACTACGATTTCACATTCTAATGTATAATAGTTTATTTTACTTGTTAATATCTATGTCAGAAGCGAAGATTTGTACGTAAAAAAATAGAAGAAGAAAAAGCATTTTATGAGTTCATTATCGAAAAATCGCATAAATTCAAAACTTCTTAGCGCTGCAACGAATTGAGGCAGGAAACAAAGTAATGCACAACAAATGAGGTAGGCGTGGAATAAGGCGTATAAATTAGCAACTTTTTATCAAAATACCATATATAGCGTTTTCATGACGTACCCTATTGATAAATTGTCTGTTTTTAGTTGAGAAATTGCAAAAATTCAAAACGTCGTATTGAGGTAGAATATACCAATTATACCAGTAACTCAAATTTCGAGTATATTGAATATTAGATTCCATTTCACATGGGTTGTCACTCATATAATGTACAATCTTTTTGCTTACCATAATTTCAGTATTTACACCATTGTTGCGCCCGGTACCATACACTCATATCTAAAATATGATGTTGCCATTTCCATACACGAAGCTGAGGGTCCATGTAAAATTCAAATTGGAATTTCAAGTACCAAATATGATAAGCTTGAAGTAGTTGATATTCAACCAATGAGCACTAAAATTGTTACATTGGAGTTGGCTCGGCTAGAAGATAACGAGTACAGACTAAAAGTAAATGGTGTTGCTGGTATTACAATAGATAATTCAACCGATCTCAATTATGAATATTACAAGCCACTAATCTTGATACAGACTGACAAAGCGAATTACAAACCAGGTGATTTAGTTCAATATCGTGTTTTATTTCTAGATAAGAGCACACGCCCAGCAGAGCTGAAAGTGCCCATAAAAATTATTACAATCAAAGTAAGTTTACTGCCGGAGACAACTTCTTTGCTTGTTCTCCTGAATTCACTTTATTTCCTTTTAGGATCCCGCCTTGAACCGTGTTCAGTTATTGAAAAACTTAGAAATAAATCATGGTGTCTTCACTGGTAACTTACAACTTTCCGATAAGCCAATGGCTGGTGCTTGGCGAATAGAAGTACACATTGATGATAAGCTTTCTGAATCTAAAGAATTTTTGGTGGCCAATTATTACTTGCCACAATTTGATGTGATTATTGATGCAGCAGAAAATATTACTCTATCGGATGAGATCATCAAAGTCACTGTACGCTCAAAGTAAGTTCTGTTGAAAAGAATGGAAAATAATGATTTAAAATTTTGAAATATTCTAACAATCTTTACAGTTATGCTTTTGGCAAGCCGGTTAAAGGCACAGTGACTATTAGCGTAGAAGATGAAGAGGAATTTTATAGCAAAGAAGTAAGCGCATTAATTTTAAATGGTTTTTGATAGTCTTCATAATCTTCCGCATAGAAGAATGCAAGAATGGTAGTCAAAGCCTTTGCCTCATAAAAGAAGAAAAAGAGTACAAAAGAAAATGGAGAGTGAAATTTTTAACTTCGTATCAAATTTTTTGAGAAAAAAACTAGAATGACCTTACTTTATACCCTTACTGCCGTGAAAACCAAACTGAGCAAAAGAACTGCTTCATACAAAAAATCTACATGCATGTATTCCTTTCTTATTGAAATGTTAGAACTCCAAAAGTTAATTTTTTTATTGAATTTTCTTCATTTTTCCAAACTATACCATACTAAGAACCTTCCACAGACCGTAAAAAACATATATGCCAAATCGTATCTATTTGCGTTATATATATCGTAGTTACTAAAGCATTGAAAACTTCGATTTTTTCTCACATGAGTGGAGTCCATGAGTGGCACCACCCATTTTTTAATTTAGATTTATTTTTGGCCATACCTTTTATACATTTACCAAGTCTTATTCATCTACGTCAAATAGTTGATGGGATATGATGAATTTGATTTCCTAAGTAAAAAAAAAAATAATTATCTTCAGCTGTATGCTAAATTATTTTTTAATTTAAATAAACCATTACTTTCTCAGAAAACAATATCTTTTGATGGCAAGGCACATGTTGAGTTCCACATACAAGATGATGGATTTTCAGAATTTAATGTAAGTGACGTAAGATTTCTACAAGTTCGTGCTACAGTTGTTGATGACCTTGAGGGCAATGAAGTAGAATCATCAAAGCATTTAGTGCTCCACAAAAACAATATCACTATTTTACCAATTAACCCAAAATTAAGTGTTAGTTTTGGAAAACTAGCCACATACCAAGTGGCTATAAGAAACCTTGATGGTTCACCCGTACAGGATAAAAAAAATAATGTGACACTACATATTGGGACGGAGCATTTCCTGAGTACGATTGATGAAAATGGCATAGCAACTTTTACTTTTACACCACCGTCAAATATAGAATTTTTAGAAATAAAGTGTAGCTATCTCGGAATACTTAAGAACTTCGAGCAATTAAAGTCAAAATTAAGTGATGATAGCGAGGATTCAATTGAGCTGACTTTGCTAACAAAAAAGTAAGTCCAATGAGCTTATGATATTTTCATGAATTCATAATTCGTCACTATTATAGGCCGCAATTGGGAAAAAATCTTTATTTCAATGTTCAGTGGAAGGAGCCAATAAAATATTTTGTCTACATTGTGACATCACGTTATAATATAATCGCAGCAGAACACGTAGATGTGAACGGAGTTGGCAGATTATATGGGTTGTGTACAAAATTCGGTTACTCTTAATTATTTAGATTCTAAATTCAAATAATTCAGAATTCAGATAATTCTATACTCAGATGTTTTAAGGTTCATACTTCACCATGTCGTTACTACACCGTATGTTGGACCGCGGAGCCGGTGTTGGATATATTGGAGGATGTGGTGTGTGAACCGTGGGTGAAGACAGCCCACTTACCCAAACTATTATATAGAATTACTGTGATGAATGTTTGAAGGATGTTAGCGAATTTCATCTGGACTTTCGGTTGATTTCTAATATATATGAATTTTGAACCATCCGAACTTAAAATAATCTGAATTTTATATTATTTGAATTCTGAATTATCCGAATTACAAATATCTGAACTATGATTATCTGAACAACATTACAGATCCAAATTATATACCATCAAGATCAGCGCCGAATTTGAGGCGATACCCAAAGCTGTTCTCGTACATTACTTTTATGAAAACAACTTGCGGTTTAAGGAAATGGCTATAGAGTTCGAAGAAGAATTTCAAAATACTGTAAGTCTATTTGCACGTTGTTAAAGCGCCAAATATATCTTCAGATTACTGCCAACATATCCTGGAAACTGTTTTCAGAGACTTTTGGTTAAAGTTTCTTATACAATTTGTAAACAAAACCGAAATAAAGTTTTAGTTTTATCAAATTTCTAAATTCACGCGAACAATTTGTGGTATTTTGGCATCTAACGTCAAGTTCGTTTTGGTCAGTTGCATTTTACTCTTTATGTTCATTGTAGATTGAGTTGTCAACAACGGCTATAGCTGGTCCAGGAGATGATATTGAAATGCAGATTTCAACAGATCCAAATTCAATTGTTGGCATATTGGCAGTTGACAAAAGAGTGATACTTCTACGCACTGGTAATGATATAAACAAAGAAGTAATTCTTCAAAGTTTGCGTAAATATCAGACCAAAACGCCAATGTTGTTTGGGTCAGGTCGTTATCCGGGAATAGTTTCCGGCTTAGTTACGATGACAAATGCTAATTACCCGTATAAGTGTAAGTTCGAAAAAAAAAAGTTATTGAGAAAAAAAATTTTGAATTTGGAAATCTCTTTACAAATATTAAGCTTTGATTTATCTTACTCCATTTTATAAATGATAAATTTGAGTACGCTGAATTCTCTTTTAGTGCGTAAAATTGCATAAAAAAGATATAACTTATATACGACAGACATACTTATGTTGTATAAATAGGAATGCGTTCCATATTTTTCAAAAAGCTCGTAAAACTATGAAATTTCTTAGAAAATTCGAAATCTATACATAAAAAAAAAACGGATGTGCTTTAGACCACACAACTGAAGTATATATACTTCTTTAGTTCCATCTATATGTATGTATATATACATACATATGTTTATAAAATGTCGAATTTCATTAGGACCAAAATGGTCGAAAACGGCCCTTCCAGAATCCGGAGCTACCTTAAATGATGTCCAAAATCCATTTTCGAAATATGCCCATTAATTATAGAAAAAAAATGTTCCTAAAATGGGTCAAAAACGGTCCTTTCAGGGTCCGGAGCCAACCTATATTATGTCCAAAATCCCCATTGATTACAGAAAAGAAAAAAAAACACCACCACCCTGAGTGAAGCAAAATTGAGTTAAATTAAATGCATGCGTAAACACCCAATTTTTACAAATCCTTAAAGTATGCCACACTTTTCAATTTCCATCACATATTTTGTTCGCTCATTTCCGTCACGCATTCACCAGTTTACCCCCACGCCAACGCGCATATATACTTCTATACGTATATATGTACTTCAAAAATAAACTTGGTGGATACCCAAACGTGTTTGAAAAATGGAAGAGTTAGTAATTTACAATATGTATTATTAATTCATTATATTTATTTCACTTTATTTTACATGTTAAGAAGAAATTAAATTATTCATATGTATATGGTCATTTCTTCGCTTTCTGACAATACGCAAACATTTCTGAATCGTGCATTACGAGACGAGATTGCTTCTTCATCAATGGGACCTGAGTCAACTGCCGAAGGATCTGATGCTTTGACAAGAAAATAAGCTATTAAACTTTGCGACTCCTTTTGATATTTCTTATTAAGTTCCTGGTACCCAAAAATGCAATTGCTCAGCTCACGTTGGAACTTAATAACCTTTCAGAATTCGGGTCATAATAAATTAAATAAAAACTACTTATAAATTACATAAGAAAAATCTTGCAGAAAAACCGCATAGCTTTTAAGTCGTATAAAAAAGAATCTCATAAAAGGAGAATTGAGTGTACATTGAGTTTTTGTCTAATTAAAGAAGAAAAAATATTCATTAAGTAAACTAAGAGTTTTGTACTAACGTACTACCGAAATTTTATTTAGGGAAAGAACATTACTATTCGGTTCCAGAACTTAGAGGTTTTAACAGAGAAAGTTTACCACGTGACCACTTTCCAGATGTTTGGATTTACAAAGAGTTTTATACGTAAGTATGTTACCATAAATAAATTAACTCAAAGATACATCATTTTTTCAATTAGAGGAAATCAGACAACATTTAGTTTTCATAAAAAGTTACCAGATTCGCTAACCACATGGGTCATAACCGCATTTTCTCTTAACACAAAAACGGGTATTGCGCTGACAAAGCATCCCACAATGATACAAGTGTTCAAACCTTTTTTCATAACCATCCATTTGCCGCACTCTGTGAAACATGGTATATCAAAAGTAAATTAACGCCAATTGTTAATATGATATGATATGGTTCTTTTAGGTGAGATCATCTCCATTCCAGTGTTAATTTTTAATAACATGAATCAAACGCATGAAGTTCAAGTTTCAATGAACAATTCAGACAAGAACTTCGTATTTGTTGAAGTTGATGAATGCATATTAGATCAGACAAAGAGCTTAAAACATATTACTATTTCTGCCAACAGTGCTGGTAGTGTCGCTTTTATTATACAACCCACAAGTATTGGCATTATAACAGTGAAGATAACAGCGCTCATGGGATTAGCCGTTGATAAGATTCATCAGAATTTAAAAGTGGAACCTGAGGGTGTTACACAATATCAAAATCGTGCTTTCTATATAAATTTAAACGACCAAGACGAGCAACAAGAGTCCTTAACCATAGACATTCCAGCTGACGCTGTGCCCAACTCCGAACGCATCGAAATCTCAGCAATTGGTGACTTAATTGGTCTTACTTTCGAAAATTTGGAAAGCTTAGTACACATGCCAATCGGTTCCGGTGAACAGAACATGTTAAGTTTTGTGCCAAGCATTTTAGTACTGAAATATTTACGTGTGAGTAAAAAGGAATCCTTGCTACAAGTTATTTTTATATTTTTGGAATTTATCCGTTGAAATCATTCCATAGACAAATAATCTCAATAGACCGCAGGTGACAAAGAAGGCTCTTAACATTTTGAAAATAGGTTATCAACGCGAACTGAACTTCAAACACAAAGCTGGTTGTTATAGTGATTATGGTAACCGAGGTCAAAATTCAGCATATAGCGGTAGTACTTGGTTGACCGCCTACGTTGTACGTTCCTTTCAACAGGCTACTGAATTCATTGATATTGATGCAAAAATTATTAAGAAGGCGTTGGACTTTTTAATTTTACAACAGATGGTACACGGTAATTTTGGAGAGAAAGGGCTGTTAGTTGAGTTCCCCTATACAGATGATATGGCATTAACGGCTTATGTGCTGCTGGCCTTTCTCGAAGATGAGGTAAGCTATAGTTAGGATTCAATAAAAACTAATTTAGACATTGCTGAAAATATGTCGAAAAAGGTTAAGTAAGTCGAAAAATTTTTAAAAAAATATTCAAACAGGTCAATAAAATTTGAAAAATAGAAAATTGTTCAAAACGATGAAAGAGGATGAAGAATGTGGAAGCAGTCAAAAAGATTGGAGAATAATGAAGAAAGTTGAAAGAGGTTGAATAAGTCCAAAAAATATAAATAGTAAATATTGAAAAATGTTGACAGGAGAGATTGATAAAGTCGAATAACAATCAAAAAGCCTAATAATGTTACGCCCACTTTTCTAATTCCGCGTACTCTTGGTTCAATATATTCTATTCGTAATCGGCAGCAATATTTTATCACAATAACTTGATAATATGCGAAATATGCCGCAATAAAACTTAAAACTTAGTACTGTAATACGACCACCTGGTACAATCCAGTCCAATTTTGATCCAGAAATAGTTTTTTGTATGTAACATTCTTCTGCCAAATTGTATTTCCCACATTTTGCTAGATATATCACTTAAGATATTTTACTTGTATGGGAATTGCCACGCCTACTGGTGTTATTTCGCCCACTATTTATTAAGACATCAGATATACCTCATACTAATAACACTTTACGTTTTTTGCTTTATTGAGAGGTGCCACGCCCACAGGTACTGTTGTGCTCACTTTTGTTGAGAAAATACCTTGCAGCACGTAGATCTGCCATATTAAATTTCATAACGATTACGTTGTTTCTTCTCTAATTAAACCTAGCATTTAGATATATTGTGGGCAGTTGCACGTCCTTGAACGGGTTTTGCAAATATGACTTATCATGTATTGATGAGTGCTTTCAGTTATATCATCTCCAAAATTTGTATGAATGAAAATCATAGGTGCCGTTTTCGTTTAATAATAAACCAAAATTTTCAATTTTTGAAAATTTCCACATAATTTAAGATATCAATGATACAAATTCCATCACACATACAAAGTTTTACCCTGCATCAAAAACTTTTCAGGCCATAAACTTATGTTTGAAAACATTGATGTCTTTTGTTTCAGGTGCTTTACGCTCCAAAAATATAAGAAAATGTAAATTATATTTTATCTCTTCCTCAGGAAAACCGCAGAGTGTATGACACAATTATCAAAAAGGGCATAAACTTTTTGATCCATAACCTCGATGATACAAACAATACACATTCGCTGGCCATCACCGCTTTGGTATTGCAAAAAGCTAAACATTCAATGGCTGATGCCCTGTTGATCAGACTTCAAAATGTTGCTGAAAATGAAAACGGCTACAAATGGTGGGCCAAAAATGTAAGCAAGAAATTTCAAAGAACTTTGCTAAACACCAACAGCAGTGCAATAGAAATCACTTCATATGTCTTACAAGCCATGCTCGAAAACGACAACAGCACTAACGATCATTTGCCCATCGTAAAATGGCTGATAATGCAGCGCAACAGCATGGGCGGATTCATTTCGGCATTGGATACTGTGGTCGGCTTAGAAGCTCTAATAAGATTTGCTGAAAAAACTGGCTTAAAAAGTGCAGTGAAAATGGACATTGATTTCACGAGTGAGGGTAGTGAATTGGAAGATAAGGGTACCATTGTTATTCTGCCCGAAAGTTCAATGATTTTAATGAAACATGAGGTAAGGTCGTTATTATACATTGTTATAGTTGGTATAATTACAGAAAACACTTTCACTTTCGTTATAGCTACCAACGCAGACACGTAAAATAAAATTCACTGCCAAGGGTAATAGTTCATCATTGGTGCAAATATCTTATCAATACAATATCGTTGAAAAGGAAGTAGCATCAGACTTTGGCTTGACAATCTCAGTGAGGCCAAATACACCACCAAAAAAACTTATTCTAAAGATATGCGCCCAGTTTGCTCCACCGACTGACAGTGATGTATTCAAAGTAACAAGGGTTGTTATAGAAGTCGCACTGCCCTCAGGCTATACTGCTGATCGGATATCACTTGATGACACCGGATACTATAGAAAAATTATATATGCGGAGTTTAAAAGGTCTGATTCAATTGCTGTATTCCACTTAAAAAATTTAAAAATCAACAAACAAGTATGCATTAAAGTAGTGGCAATTGGGAGATATGAAGTTGCGGAGCAAAAGCCCGTTCCAGTTGTGATATATGATTTCAATGGAAAATATCGCAAGGCAACTCAGTATTATGCGGTTAAAATGCCTATATGCGCTGCGAATGAATGCAAATTGGATTGTAGGAAAAGTGCAGCTATTAATTTATTAATTGCTCATAGCTTCGCTGGGCCTAAGTTAAATTTAAATATTCATTACTTTGTATTTTGTTTACAACTGTGTATCATACATGTTGCTGTTCAGCTCTATGAATGAATTAAAAAATGTAAGAGCTGTAGTAAAAAAGTTTAAAAATTTGATTCTGGATCTCGATATCTGAAAAAACAAAAGATTAAATTTCCAATTTCATATTATTTACTATAGTGAAATCAACTAAATATATATTTGTCACAAACAAAGTATACTGTTCATTAAATAATTGTGCCTTAAGTGACCAACTCATAATTCTAAAGAGTTTTTATTTTTGGAAATCTATATACAATATAGCACAGGTCGTGAATATTGTAAAGCAGGCTGTCGTTTCCAAAGTATTTTTTTTTTGAAGTATATACTGCTTTACGCGCGCTTGGCATGGGGGTAAGCTGGTGAATGCGTTACGGAAATGAGCGAAGATATTTAAACATAAAGTGTGGCATACTTTTAGGTTTTATAAAAATTGGGTGTTTACGCATGCATTTAATTTAACTCAATGCAGCTTCACTCAGGGTGGCTCCGGACCCTGGAAAGGACCATTTTTGAGCGATTTTCGGAAACATTTCTTTTTTTCTTGTAATTAATGGGGAAAGGTCGAAACTGAATCTTGGACATCATTTAAGGTGGCTCCGGACCCTAGAAGGACCGTTTTTGACAACTTTTCGAAATTTTTTTTTTTCTGTAATTAATGGCAAAAGGTCGAAAATGGATTTGGGACATCATTTAAGGTGGCTCCGGACCCTGGGCAGTTTTCGACCATTTTGGTACTTTCCAGAGCATAATCGAACGGAGCAAAAAAATTTTTTGGGTGGATCAAAATAACAATTTTTTTTTTTGTTCCAATCGATAGATAAACTCGAAAAAATCTATTTTCCTATCGATTGAAAAAAAACGATTTGATCCACCCTAAAATTTTTTTTTGCTCCAATCGATTATGAAAGGTCGAAAATGACTTTTGGATATAACTTAGAGTAGCTCCGGATTTTGGTCGAAAACGGTCCTTTTCAGGGTCCGGAGCCACTCTACATGATGTCCAAAAATTATTTTTGACTTTTGTCCACTTATTACAGAAAAAAAAATTTCCGAAAATGGGTCAAATACGGTGCCCCCTTAAAAATTTTAAGAAAATAATTCAAAAGCGGTCTTTTCCACGGTCCGGTATCACCCTAAGTGACGTCCAAAATCCATTTTCGACCACTCCCCATCGATTAGAAAGAAAAAAAAAACAGTTTTTCTGCACTAAAGTTCAACATAAGTGGCTCAAGTCATTCAGTGCTTCATGAATCTGAATCCATGTGAGTATTAGTTTCATTACGAAATCTGGTTGGTTCAATGAGAGAGTATAGTTAATATCACAATAAATCAACATTTGGTCTTAGTGAGGCGCCCCTCCTACTTAATCGAACCTAATCTACGACGAAATTATATTGATATCTTCTTCCTTTTGCAGAAATATCGAGAATTGAATTTCTTACACGGATAACATATCTACAAGAGTATACAATACGACAGTATAATTGGAAATTTCAATTTACGATATTTCGGAAAAAAAATTCGTCATTGATAGATGTAATTCAAAGTGGCGTTGGAAGGGAAAGAGTAGTACTCTCACACGCAGTTACGAATTTTGATGAGAAAAATGAATTCGCGGTATAATAAACTTCCGAATGTAACAAAAAAAAACGTAATTTTTGAACTTTTAGGTAAAACTGTACCTAAAAAGGATACGAGACAGAAAAATATTTATATATATTATTAATTAGTATGCGCTAAATATAGCCAAAGGGTATTCAACTTTTTGTTCTTTTTTGTAATATCCGGGAAATCCCAACATTAAGGCAATAAAATATAATAAAATAATCATGCACATGTCAAATGCTTAAGCACAAAATTGACCTCAAAGAAAGTAAAATTGAATTTCTATAAAAAAATGTAATAAAAGTAATAAAAATGCTATAATATTAATTGATAAACATGCGCGCCTGCAGTAGGGTGGCTGTTAATTAGACGACTTCATTACTTAGTTTTTTTTTTAACAACATTTTGAGAAACTATGAATAATGGTACTCTCGGATGGTTTTATATGAAAAAGTTGCATTAACTTCAAGCCAACTTCAAATAATTTTGTTTCGAAATTTCTTTGAAAATGATTTTATCTGCATGCACAGAGGCAATGCAATATTACGAAGTCAGTTTGAAAAAAAAAAATTGCCAAAACATAAGACACCCTAATTAATACATACGAGCATGTTAGTCAATCAGTAAGAAATATCAAATTTTGGCGTATAATCACATGCACACGGTAGAGTAAAGTGAAAAACAATGCATCGTACATAATATACATATACGTACATTAGGGTGATTCAAATTTTTTATTTTTTCGTTCAAATAGGTTTAATAGTTGCAGGTACACGAAAAGAAAATTTTGTTGCAATTGTAGCTCATAATATTAATATTTACTGGTGGCTTATCGAGGTTTTTTGTGTTCCATACCACCTATATGGGAAAAAATTAACATAATTAGAAAGTATCGTGTATATCTCGTGAAAAACGATCTCAACCAAGACCATCGGAAAGAGCATAAAATTATTTACAAAAAAAAAAATAAACAACAAAAAAACCAAAAAAAAAAAAATTATTTTTCATATTCCTCTGAAAGCTAAAAAACTGATGAAATATTATCTTCACGAAAAAAATAACCCCAGAGATTTTTATGGACAACTTAATGTTCTTTCTAATGAGCTTAGTCTTGTTTATGTAAGATTTTTTTTCACGAGATATGCACGAAACTGTCTAATAAGGTTTTTTTCCCATACAAATCGTATGGAAAAATAAGATGCTCGATGAGCTGAGAGTAAATATTAATATTATGAGCTGAATTTGTATCAGAATTTTTCTTTCGTGTACCTGCAATTGTTAAACCTATTTGAAGCAAAAAATAAAAAACTTGAATCACCCTAATATACATACATACATATATGCATGTACTCTCTATGTTTAAAATATCACCAATAATTAAATAACTCTGACTCCAAGTTCAGTCGCAGATTTTCTGCAACCGCGATCAGTTCATTCGATCTTAAAGAACTTTGTGAAATCTGCATTTTCCTCTCTAAAATAACTCAATTTTTTTAAATGTTTCGAAGCCTTGGCTTTGTTATCTGCTTTGCAAATATTATCAGCTCAGTTTGGGGTGAAGTGTAAGTATCATTGTACTTAGTGCCGATAGCTAAGGAGCAACAATTGTGTAACATACATCTAATATTAGCCATTTTATGAAAATTAAAGTTATATCACTACAATTTTTGGTCATACTTAAAATGAAAATGTGGGATACATTACTTCACGTGCTTTAACGAATATATAAAACACACTAAAAAAATTCTTGCATGATTTTTGAAAACTCAAATTTTTTTTTAGTGTTTATTATTTGCTTTCTAAAGGCGAAGACATTTAGTTGAAAGTTCGTGAGCAAAAAATTACATAAAACAGATTTTAAAATACCTTAAGAAGCTTATGAAGAATGTTGAAACCAAGGGATAGTCTAACGTGTATCTTTATATATGTATGACATATGACTTACATGTTTTCGTTTTCCCATACTCTATCGATCTTAGAATTAACCCAGTACCACAGTGATTTTCCAAAAATGTTAAAGTATATCAGAAAAAAAAAATACCTTCTGGAATCTTCACGAGTTTTCAAAAATACAGAACAATACGAAATATTCGATCGTTAGTGTAAGTTTTGCGCTATTAAAGCAAAAATTCTAATCGAACACTCAATATCAGAAAGTTGATGAAAACCGATGTATCAAAACGTATCAAAAAATTGACTATCCACTTAAGTTTAACTTAAGTTTTAAAGCATCGCCGATAAAAGGGGAGATTTATCAAAATATTTCAAGAAGTAATTGATACTTTTTAATTTGTTTTGAGCAAGAATGTTAAAATTATAGAAAATTGAAATGCATTGCCACATAACGTTAATTATCGAATAGTTCAAAATTTATTTAAAATCATTGGACAGCACCCGATCATTGGAAACCCGATTTTTTCAAAGAAAGAAATATATATATATATAAATATATATAGGTATATATATACATATGGTAAGTACCTTAACAAGTTGAAATTTTGGTTGAGGTACTTAAGCGAGATTTACTGTAAACTATAACATTGGAATATAATGCTT
Organism: Tricholauxania praeusta; assembly: GCA_949775025.1. Taxonomy (NCBI): domain Eukaryota; kingdom Metazoa; phylum Arthropoda; class Insecta; order Diptera; family Lauxaniidae; genus Tricholauxania; species Tricholauxania praeusta. The sequence goes on from OX459030.1 coordinate 14,666,354, forward strand.
GAAAATCGATCACACCGATTTCGAGATATGACAATTTTTCTAAAATTTTAGTCGTTTTCATTTTCTTTCTTGCTAAGAAAGGGATAAAAAAGAAAATTAGGGAACAAGTTGCATGTAACAGGAATCGAACTAAGCTTTCTTGATTTTTATCGAAATTCCGGTGAGTGAAAAAATATGAGTTTAAAAAAGAAAAAATTCAAGAAAAATACCATATCTCAAAAACTATGATTTCACATTTTCATGTAACACATTATGATTTATTTACTTGTTGAAATCTACGTCAGAAAAGAGGATTTTAACAAAAAAAAAAAGAAGTACAGAAAACAATTTATGAGAGAATTACAAAACTCTCTAAACGTAATCGAAATTACATGTTCAGTTAGCAAATTTTTATCACCTTACCATATAGCGTTTTCATGACGTACCCTAATGATAAATTGTCTGTTTTTAATCGAAAAATCACAAAAATTCAAAACATCATTACCTTGCAACTCACTGATGTAGGAGATACCAATAACCAGGGACGTGAACCGGCTTTGAACCGGAAGACCGCTTTTTTTAATAATTAACTGAACCATTAACCGAACCGAAATTTTCGACAAATGATTGATCCGAACCGAAAACCGAACCACTTTTTATAACGGTACGAGGGTTCATTCTGACCAATTTTCAATGGACAAATTTTTCCCACTTGTTTTATTTTTTTTGTTATATGTAAGTATATAGAAATTGATAAAATTTTGAAAGAAATAGGGAAGAATGAGACAGAGTTCAAAAATAAATCATTAATAGATAAAATCAAATCGTTCTGGATAACTACCCTGCCAAAGAATTATCTGAATTAGCTCAAGTTATTTATGATGTTTCAGCAACCCAGGTTTCGGCAGAGAGGACATATTCCTCCCTAAAACTTATTCTCGGAGACCTGCAGGGAAATATTGACGAGGACTTGTTAGAAGATATTTTTCTCATTAATCTCAACTGATTATTGTAAATCAAATTTTTCTCAAATACTAATTTTTTACTACGTACTATTAGCGTATGACATAAATTATATGTTCATATAAATTTCTATATTCTTTTGGATTGTTACTGAATAAAAATAACACAAATTTGCATAGTTTTTTTTTTCATTCCCGAACCGAAACCTCGGTTCAAAGAAAACAAAAACCGTTTTGACGAACCAATCCAAAAGTGCAAAGACGGTTCGAACCGATGAACCGAACCGACAAAATTTTTCACCCTGTTAACGTCCCTGCCAATAACTCAATTTCGAGTATATTGAATATTAGATTCCATTTCACATGGGCAGTCACTTATTCAATGTACACCTTTTTTTGTTTGCTATAATTTCAGTATTTATTCCATCGTTGCACCCGGTACCATACGCTCATATTTAAAATATAATGTTGCCATTTCCATACACGAAGCTGAGGGTCCATGTAAATTTCATGTTGGAATTTTAAGTACCAAATTTTATATACTTGAAGTAGTTGATATTCAACCAATGAGCACTAAAATTATTACATTCGACTTGCCTCGGCTAGAAGAAGACAAGTACAAACTAAGAGTACATGGTGTTGCTGGTATTGTTACAATAGATAATTCAACCGATCTCAATTATGAATATTACAAGCCACTAATCTTGATACAGACCGACAAAGCAAATTACAAACCAGGTGATTTAGTTCAATATCGTGTTTTGTTTCTAGATATGAGCACACGCCCAGCAGAGCTGAAAGTGCCCATAAAAATTATTATAATCAAAGTAAGTTTGTTCCGAAATCTAGCTCTTTGCTATTCTTCTAAGATATTTAATTTTCTTTTAGGATCCTGCATATAACCGTGTTAAATTGTTGAAAAATTTAGAAATAAGTCATGGTGTCTTCACTGGTAGCTTACAACTTTCGGATAAGCCAATGCTTGGTTCTTGGAAAATAGAAGTACACATTGATGATAAGTTTCCTGAATTTACAGAATTTTTGGTAGCCAATTCTTACTTGCCACAATTTGATGTGATTATTAATGCAGCAGAAAATATTGCTTTATCAGATGAGATTATCAAAGTCACCATACACTCAAAGTAAGTTCTGATGAATAGAATGGAGAATAATGATTTAAAGTTTTGAAATATTCTAACCATCTTTACAGTTATGCTTTTGGCAAGCCGGTTAAAGGCAAAGCGACTATTGGTGTAACAAATCGTTATTATGTCAAAGAAGTAAGCGCATTAATTTTAAATGTTTTTTGATAGTTTTCGTAATCATACGCATAGATGAATGCAAGAAGGGTAGTCAAACCATTTCCCACATAAAAGAAAAAAAGGAGCACAAAAGATATAGAAGAGTGAAATTTTTAACTTCATGTCTAATTTTTTTAGAAAAATTTATAATGACTATCGCGAAAGCCAAACAGAGCAAAAGAACGACATCATACAAAACCTCTACATGAATGTATTCCTTTGTTCTTGAAATGTTATTACCTCAATAGTTAATTTCTTCATTGAATTCTCTTCATTTTTTCTAGCCTATACCATACTAAGAACCTTTCACAGACCGTAAGAAACATATTTGCCAAATCTTACCTATTTGCTTCATATATCGTGGTTGCTAAAGCATTGAAAATTACGATTTTTTCCCCATATTAAGGGCGTGGCACCACACATTTTTTAATTTAAATTTATTTTTTGCCATACTTTTTATGTATTTTCGAAGTTTCATTCATTTGCGTCAAATAGTTAGTTGATGTGATATTATGAATTTAATTTGCATCCTATATGGAGGGCGTGGCGTTGGCTTTTTTTCCGAGTCCAAAGTACAAATTCAATTACTTGCAATATCTATCAAAAGCAGATATAATAGTCTTTTTCTTATTACGTAACCAATCGAAACTTGCTTTTTATATTCATACTATTTATATAAAATTGCTTATATTGAAATGGTGTGTAACGCTTTGATGCAAAATATACTGAATCAATTTTAATAATTTTTTTTCTAAGACAACATATTTATGCTTGAAAAGGTTATTGCATACTTATATTTTTTAAAAAACTCAATATCTTTTCTTAAGGGCTAAGTTTTTGCAAAGCCTCACACAAAAATTGTCGCTGCTTATGAAGCATCTTGAATTCTGTGTAGAGAGTAGATAAAATGAAATGTTAAGAGAATAATTTCACTATTAAAACACAACGGGACATGTGCGTGTACCGCGGTTACAACTAGTATCATATAAAGATTGACAGTCAGTTTTTTTTTTTTTGTAGACTTAGTTTTATTTCAATCTAGACATCAATACCCAATTATCAATTTCTTTAGCAAAAACAACAATTATATTCAGCTGTATGCTCAATTATATTTTAATTTAAATAAACCATTGCTTTCTCAGAAAAAGATATTTTTTAATGGAGAGGGACATGTTGAGTTTCACATAGAAGATGATGGATATTCAGAATTTAACGTAAGTGACGTAAAAAATCTGCGCATTGATGCTACAGTTGTTGATGATCTTGGGGGCAGTAAAGTAGAATCATCAAAGCGTATAGTGCTTCACAAGCACAATATCACTATTAAACCAATTAACCCAAAATTAAGTGTTAGTTTTGGAAAACTAGCCACATATCAAGTGGCTATAAGAAAGCTTGATGGTTCACCTGTACAGGATAAAAAAAATAATGTGACACTACATATTGGGACGGAGCATTTCCTGAGTACGATTGATGAAAATGGCATAGCAACTTTTACTTTTACACCATCGTCAAATATAGAATTTTTAGAAATAAAGTGTAGCTATCTCGGAATACTTAAGAATTTCGAACAATTAAAGTCAAAATTAAGTGATGATAGCGAGGATTTAATTGAGCTGACTTTGCTAACAAAAAAGTAAGTCCAATGGGCTTATGATATTTTCATGAATTCATAATTCGTCACTATTATAGGCCGCAATTGGGAAAAAATCTTTATTTCAATGTTCAGTGGAAGGAGCCAATAAAATATTTTGTCTACATTGTGACATCACGTTATAATATAATCGCAGCAGAACACGTAGATGTGAACGGAGTTGGCAGATTATATGGGTGGTGTACAAAATTCCGTTACTCTTTTATTTAGATTCTAAATTCAGATAATTCAGAATTCAGATAATTCTATATTCAGATGTATTATAGTTCATTCTATACCATCGAGTTACTTCACAGTATGTTGGACTTACTTTAGCTGACCGTGGAGCCGGTGTTGGACATATTGGAGGATATAATCCGTAAACAGTAATCCGCCAAATACCGCCCACTTACCCAAACTATTATATAGAATTACTGTGATGAATGTGTGAAGGATGTTAGCGAATTTCATCTGGACTTTCGGTTGATTTCTAATATATATGAATTTTGAACCTTCCGAACTTAAAATCGTCTGAATTTTAAATTATCTGAGTTCTGGAACAAATTATTATTATCTGAATTCTGAAATATCCGAAATATAAATATCTGAATTATGATTATCTGAACTAAATTGCAGACCCAAATTATATACCATCAAAACCAGCACCAAATTAGAGGCGATACCTAAATCTGTTCTCGTACATTACTTTTATGAAAACAACTTGCGGTTTAAGGAGATGGCTATAGAGTTCGAAGAAGAATTTCAAAATACTGTAAGTCTATTTGCATGTTGTTAAAGTACAGATTGCTGCCAACATATCCTGAAAACTTCTTTCAGAGACTTTTAGTTAAAATTTCTTATACGATTTGTAAACAAAGCTGAAATAAAGTTTTAGTTTTATCAAATTTCTAAATTCTCACGAACAATTTTTGGTATTTTTGCATCTGACGTAAAGTTAGTTTTGGTTAGTTACATTTTAATCTTTATATTCTCTGTAGATTGAATTGTCAACAACAGCTAAAGCAAGTCCAGGAGATGATATTGAAATGCAGATTTCAACAGATCCAAATTCATTTGTTGGCATATTGGCAGTTGATAAAAGAGTATTGCTTCTTGGCACTGGTAACGATATAAACAAAGAAGTAATTCTTCAAAGTCTGCGTAAATACCAGACCAAAACGCCATCGTTGCTTGGGTCAGGTCGTTATCCGGGAATAGTTTCCGGGTTAGTTTCGATGACAAATGCTAATTACCCGTATAAGTGTAAGTTCGAAAAAAAAGTTCTCGAGAAAAATAATTAAAAAAATTTTGACTTCGCAAATCTCTTTATAAATATTTTACTTTGATCTATCATAAGCCATTTTATAAGTGATAAATTTAAGTACACTGAGTTTTTGTCTTATTAAAGAAGAAAAAGATGTCCTAAGTAAACTAAAAACTTAGTACTAATGTACCATTCAAATTTTATACAGACTCAATGCCTTACTATACGTCGTTTGACAAAAGTAGTGATTTTGACGAAAACGGCTTACCACGTGACCACTTTCCAGATGTTTGGATTTACAAAGAGTTTTATACGTAAGTAACATAGATACCAAAAATAAATTAACTCAAAGATACATAATTTTTTCAATTAGAGGAAATCAGACAACATTTAGTTTTCATAAAAAGTTACCAGATTCGCTAACCACATGGGTCATAACCGCATTTTCTCTTAACACAAAAACGGGTATTGCGCTGACAAAGCATCCCACAATGATACAAGTGTTCAAACCTTTTTTCATAACCATCCATTTGCCGCACTCTGTGAAACATGGTATGTCAAAAGTAAATCAACGCCAATCACTAATATGATATGATATGGTAGGGCGTGTTGATTTCTTAAAAAGTCAAATCTTCAAAAACGTGTAGTTTCAAAAAACTGTAGAAGGCTTTGGTAATTGCTAAAACATTTTGATTTTTTTGACTTAATTTAGTTTTGCTTGGTAAATCTTCGAAAGATCCTTAAACGAAAATCGAATAATTTTAAAATTGATGCAACAGATTTATGACCGTAGTAGGCTTTGAAAATTGCAAATATATTTTGGTTTTTTATGATTTAATTTAGTTTTGCTTTGTTAATTGTCGGTTGAGCATTATAATATTAGCATATAGTAAAATATAAAACATAAAAACAAGTTCAGTTTACAAAAAATAAACACAAATAAAAACAAGAGCCGTGATAGTTCCAAAAATTTTTATAACTGATATATAAAAATGTTCATTAGTGTTTTGTGACATAAAATGACTTCAAAAAAGAGAACAAGACTAAATACTTTCACGCATATGAGGAACTTACTGGGAACTGGCAGGGATTTATTGCCCTCTGAGCTCCCAATTGTTAGAGATACTTTAAGGTATGGACTCCTCTTAAGAGAACAAAGTGATGATAATAGAAATTATCCAGCATTAACTCTTGTAAATGACGTTTATCTTAAAGTGCTTGATCAGTGGAACCACGCAAATAATTTATTTACTGCCACCATTATAAATTCCCGCATCACAATCGTTAAAAGAAATACAACTTAACTGGGAACAAGCCAAAAATATATCTATAGGTAGAGGCAAAATTAATGTCAAAGAGGCTTTTATTTCCAAACTTGACAAGCTTTTTGACATCCTTAATTGCAAATGTAAAATTTTTCTTTGCTCTAAATTTGGCTGCAATTTACTGGATAGGGTTTGTATAAAAGAAGTTCACATTACCTGTACGTGCACTAAAAATATGAAGATTCCCGTGAATGAACTTGCTTTCATTAAAGGCCAGAGAGACAAGACTGGTTCTATTGGGTCACATCAGATTGGCTTGTCTGATGTTACTGAACATACAAGACAACTCAAAAAACAGAAGCGACAAGAAGATGAGAAAATAAGACTCGCTGAATATAAACAAAGAGCTAATACAGATGTTTCTATACCATCAAGTGAATTATGTTTTTCTGATGATGAAATTGAAGAAATATACCTGATCTCGGAAATGAAAATGATGAAACTCCATCCACTTCCAAAAGTAATTCAAAATATAATACCTTAGAAATACAAAATGTTGCTAAGCAGAGCATTAGATGTGGTGTTAGTCTACGTGCTACGGCTGCGATCACAACAGCAGCCTTTATTGATGCCGGTTTAATTACTAAAAATGACATGGCACTTGTGGTCGATCACAATAAAGTAAAAAGAGCACAAGAACAACTCATGAAATCCCTAGATCAAGAGTTCGACGTTTTATGTGAAAAGCGCGAAATTTACTATATCTTTTTTGACGGTCGTGAGGATATAACTAAAGTTATGCTGAAAGCAAGTAATTCAAACCAGCATTTTCCCGGAATAATAAGAGAACAACATTATTCTGTATGCAGTGAGCCAGATGGAAGATATCTTTATCATTTTACCCCACAGAAAGCCTCACAAACACAAAAGCCAGCTGAAATTATTGCTGAGAATCTAGTGGAATTTATGAAAAATAAGGGCATTGATCAAAGTTTGCAAGCTATTGGAGGTGATTCAACCAATATTGACATTGGATGGGTGGGTGGTGCCATGAATTGGGTAGAAGTCAAGCTGGGTCGTAAATTGATTTGGCTGGTGTGTATGCTTCACACGAACGAGTTACCTCTACGTAATTTAATTATATCACTAGACGGACAAACTTTGTCTAACAACAAGTGGGCCGGAATTATCGGCAAGATGCTAGACACGGCCACAGATCTTGAAGTTAATCCATCATTTGAAAAATTTCGAACGGAGATCCTCTTATTCCACTTAATGAAAGTGTAGTAAAAAGTTTGTCTACTGATCAAGCGTATGGTTATCGGATAACGCAGGCTATAAGGGAAGGAGAGGTTCCGGCGGACTTAGCCCTTCTTGAAATTGGAACAGTAAGTCATTCAAGATGGCTGACAACAGCAAACAGGCTTTGTCGTATATGGGACTCTAAGCATGGTCTTAAAAATAAAAGCCTCACAGATTTAAGGCTGATAATAAAATACATCGTTGGTGTATACTACCCCTGCTGGTTCAACATCAAACTATATCACTCTTGGTTGGAAGGCCCACGCCATATTCTGTTTCAGTTGCGACAACTACGGTTTCAAATGAAAACTGTGGTCAATATCGTTTTGCCAACTATCCAGCGATCTGCATGGTTTGCCTTCAGTGAGATGATAATTCAGACACTGTTATGCTCCAACGATATTGAAGAGAGAAGAGCCGGCGTCCAAAAGATTATTAGCTTGAGGGGTCCTGATGAAAACACACTTGGAAATCTCTCAGTACGGCCGCGGAAAACACCCGCAATCAACTTTAATGCTTCAAATCTTTTGGAGTTGATTGATTGGTCTGACGTAGTTCACGAACCGCCCCTCACATGCCAAATGACTATAGCACAAATAAAAAAGTTAATTGACGAGCCTATGCAAGTGCCATCATGGCCTTGCCATGGCCAGTCCATAGAGAGGTGTGTAAAACAAATAACCGAGGCAGCAGGTAGAGTGTACACTCATGAAAAGCGCGAGAGATATGTTAGAGGACAAGAAGCAAGTCGGCGGCAATGGCAAGCAACGAATCGAAAAAGGACCTGATGAATCTTGTGGCATGAATATTTCATATTTAATAAAAAATAAAATTTTTATTTGAATAAACAGTATATAAAAATTTAGTTTCAAAGATAAATTGTTTTTAAAGTAATATTATAAGTTTATTTTACTAATATGTAAAATATGCTGAAACAATTCTAAAATGCTATAAATAAATAAAAAAAATTCTGGCTACCAGCAATAGATTAATAGATAGCGTTTTCAAACTCGATCAACTTTTTTCGAGTTTTTCAACCTCTTTCAACTGTTTGAACATTTTTCAAACTCTTTTAATTTTTCAAATATTTTTCCATATTTATTCGACTTATGTACATATTTAGCCTCATTCAAATTTTTCCATCATGTTGCATATATTTTCGACTTTTTCAACCTCAAAACAAAAACCGAACTATGTCGGTCTCCTGGTACTTTTTTACTATAAAATTAAATTAAATTAAATCATAAAAACCAAAATATATTTGCAATTGTTATAGCCTACTACATTCATAAATTTGGTGCATCAATTTTAAAATTTTTCGATTTCCTTTTAAAGATCATTCGACGATTTACCAAGCAAAACTAAATTAAATCAAATAAACTAAAATATTTTTGCAATTACCAAATTCTACCACAATTTTTTGAAACTACACGTTTTTGAAAATTTGACTTTTTAAAAAATCAACACGCCCTAATGATATGGTTCTTTTAGGTGAGATCATCTCCATTCCAGTGTTAATTTTTAATAATATGAATCAAACGCATGAAATTGATGTTTCAATGGACAATTCGGACAAGAACTTTGAATTTTTTGAAGTTGACGAATGCATTCTATACCAGACAAAGAGCTTAAAACATATTACTATTTCTGCCAACAGTGCTGGTAGCGTCGCTTTTATTATACAACCCACAAGTATTGGCATTATAACAGTGAAGATAACAGCGCTCATGGGATTAACCGTTGATAAGATTCATCAGAATTTAAAAGTGGAGCCTGAGGGTGTTACACAATATCAAAATCATGCTTTCTATATAAATTTGAATGGCCAAGACGAGCAGCAAGAGTCCATAACCATAGACATTCCAGCTGACGCTGTGCCTAACTCCGAACGCATCGAAATCTCAGCAATTGGTGACTTAATTGGTCTTACTTTCGAAAATTTGGAAAGCTTAGTACACATGCCAATCGGTTCCGGTGAACAGAACATGTTAAGTTTTGTGCCAAGCATTTTAGTACTGAAATATTTACGTGTGAGTAAAAAGGAATCCATGTTACAAGTTATTTTTATATTTTTGGAATTTATCCGTTGAAATTATTCCGTAGACAATTAATCTCAATATGCCACAGGTGACGAAAAAAGCTCTTAACATTTTGAAAATAGGTTATCAACGTGAACTGAACTTCAAACATAGCGCTGGATGTTATGGCGATTATGGCAGAGAAAATCCTGCTTCAGGACTTAGTGGTAGTACTTGGTTAACCGCCTACGTTGCACGTTCCTTTCAACAGGCTGCTGAATTCATTGATATTGATGCAGAAATTATTAAGAAGGCGTTGGACTTTTTAATTTTACAACAGATGGTACACGGTAATTTTGGAGAGAAAGGCCTGCTAGTTGAGTTCCCCTATACAGATGATATGGCATTAACAGCTTATGTGCTGCTGGCGTTTCTCGAAGATGAGGTAAACAATAGTTGGGATTCAATATAAACTAATTCAGTACAATTTTTTGGCCACAAATTTATCTTTATAAATGTTGATGTCTTTTGTTTCAGATGCTTTGCGTTCCAAAAATATAAGAAACTTTAATTTGTATTTTATCTCACCCTCAGGAAAACCGCAGAGTGTATGACACAATTATCAAAAAGGGCATAAACTTTTTGATCCAAAACCTCGATGATACAAACAATACACATTCGCTGGGCATCACCGCTTTGGTATTGCAAAAAGCTAAGCATTCAATGGCTGATGCGCTGTTGATCAGACTTCAAAATGTTGCTGAAAATGAAAACGGCTACAAATGGTGGGCCAAAAATGTAAGCAAGAAATTTCAAAGAGCTTTGATGAACACCAACAGCAGTGCTATAGAAATCACTTCATATGTCTTACAAGCCATGCTTGAAAACGACAACAGCACGAACGATGTTTTGCCCATCGTTAAATGGCTGATAATGCAACGCAATAGCATGGGTGGATTCATTACGGCATTGGATACTGTGGTCGGCTTCGAAGCTCTAATAAAATTTGCTGAAAAAACTGGCTTAAAAAGTGCAGTGAAAATGGACATTGATTTCACGAGTGAGGGTAGTGAATTGGAAGATAAGGGTACCATTGTCATTTTGCCCGAAAGTTCAATGATTTTAATGAAACATGAGGTGAGATAGCTACAATACATTGTTATAGTTGGTAAAATTACAGAAAACACTTTCACTTTCTTCATAGCTTCCAACAGAGACACGTAAGATTAAATTCACTGCCAAGGGTAATAGTTCATCATTGGTGCAAATATCTTATCAGTACAATGTCGTTGAAAAAGAGGCAGCATCAGACTTTGGCTTGACAATCACTGTCAGGCCAAATACACCACCAAAAAAACTCATTCTAAAGATATGCGCCAAGTTTGCTCCACCGACTGACAGTGATGTATTCAAAGTAACAAGGGTTGTTATAGAAGTCGCACTGCCCTCAGGCTATACTGCTGATCGGATATCACTTGATGACACCGGATACTATAGAAAAGTTTTATATTCGGAAATTAAAATATCCGATTCAATTGCTGTATTCCACTTAAAAAATTTAAAAATCGACCAACAAAAATGCATTAAAGTAGTGGCAGTTGGGAGATATGACGTTGCGGAGCAAAAACCCGTTCCAGTTGTCATATATGATTTCAATGGAAAATACCGCAAGGCAACGCAGTATTATGAGGTTAAAACGCCTATTTGCGCTGCGGAAGAATGCAATTTGGATTGTAGGCAAAACGCAGCTAGTAATTTATTAATTGCACATTGCTTCGCTGGGCCTAAGTTAAATTTAAATATTCATTACTTTGTGTTTTGTTTACAACTGTGTATCTTACATTTTGCTGTTCAGCTCTATGAATGAATTTAAAAATTTTAGAGTTAAAATAAAAGTGTTGAAGATTTGGATTTGTATTCAATAATCCTAAAGAAAATGTATACTTTTGAAAAAACGGGAAATCAAATTTGCAATTTCATACTATTTGCTGTAGTTAAATCAACTAAATATATATTTGTCACAAAAAGCTCGAAAATGACTATTTTCGATATTTCCCTATCCATTGGAGCAAAAAAAAAAATATTTATTTGGACCCACCCTAAAAATTTTTTTTTAAATATTTATTTTGATCCACCCTAAAAATTTTTTTTTTCCTCCAATCGATTATGAAAGGTCGAAAATGGCTTTTGGATATCACTTAGAGTGGCTCCGGAACTTGAAAAGGACCAAAATGGTCGAAAATGGTCCTTTCCAGGGTCCGAAGCCACCCTAAATGATGTCCAAAATTCAATTTCGACCTTTTCTCATTATTTACAATAAAAAAAATATATCCGAAAATGAGTCAAAACGGTTCATTTTCGACCTTTCCCCATTAATTACAGAAAAAGTCAACGAATTTTTCTTTTTGGGGTCATATGACCCCTACCCATAATTCCTACCCATTTCTAATTAAAGTTTTAATTTAAATGGCCCATCATATAGCAAAAGCAAAGTGTTGTTCTTGAATGATTTATGCAAGCCCAGGGATTTGTTAATTTTCTCAAATGTTCTGTCAATTGGTTTATCAAAATCTCTGTTAAATTGTATTTACATAGCAGTCTAAAAATATTCAAAGCTACTGAATAAACAATACTTGCAACAGCAACAACCAAACAGTTTATTGTGTCCCAAAAATAAACAAAAGTGGTAGTGTCTGTTAAGGCCCAACAGAACCAGCGTTAGCCTTCTTTATTAGTGTGTTGGCACTTTAGGCACTGTTCTGTTTGGTCATTTTTTATTTTTTGGTATATTTTTCACAATATTACCTTGTAGCACACGTCAATTCCCAAACGAGTGCTGTCAATGACAGCAACAACAGCAAACAGAAAAGTGATGTGTGCTAAAAATAGCACTTGGAAAAATGTTCATTTTGCAGCATCAAAGGAAAACTTATTTAATTTTAGTAGGTACTAAATGATTTTCTCCTTTCATAAATTTTCACACACAATATTTTTTATTTTTCGTAATAAATTGCAAAAATTTCTTTTAGTGTACCAAAATGATTATATTTTTTTTCCCCGAAACTTAAATGTTTTTAGAAAAACAAAATTTATTTTTTCAATGTACAGTATCAATGCCACTAGTAAAACAAATTGCATTTTAAAGCTAATCTGGATCAAACTACATGGCATGAAATTTTATATGGAACTTTACATGAGCGTAGAACACAAATATGAAAAATTGAAGGATTCACTGAAATAGAATCAACAGTAAATAAAATAAAATCATGCGAAAAAAAAATATTATATTGTATCATTCAATCAAACATTCTTAAAAGCACAGAAAATCCGTACAGAACTATAGGATCTTTTTGAATTATTTCTAAGAAAATAAACATTGTCAACGGCCTCAGACTTTTCCCTAATTTTTCACATATTCTCATGGATTCCAATGCATTTTCTCAAGAGCCATAAAACCGTAGTTGAATTATTTGTTACGTTAGAAAATGAAAATGTTAAATAAAATTTTGTATGAAATGAAATCGTACGTTCTCCCAAAAAAAAAAACTCGCGACTTTGAGCCCATGTAATCAAGAGATAGAGATAAAACTGGAGACAAAGATCGATAGATATACACATGAATGGATAATTAGATAAATATATGATAAAAATATTCGATTTTTTTAAGTTGACAAACTAGATTGGCTCCTTAAGTGGATAGAGTCACAGTGCGATAAGGTGATATTCAGGGTTGCCAAGCTGAGAAAAAGAAATTCCCGATCTTCCAAAAATAAAAGAAATTTTCCTTAAAATGGTTAAAAGTAAAATTTCTGGTAGAAAAATGATGAGAAAATTGGTAAAAACACAGAGATTAGAAGATAAGGATGAAAAAAGAAAGTGATGGGAATAAAAATTATTGAAGTACATATATGATTCTTTACGCGGTGAATGCGTTACGGAAATGAGCGAACGAAATGCGTTACGAAAAGTGTGATCGGGCAAATTATGTTAACGCATGCATAAAAAATTGAACATAAAGTGTGGCATACTTTTAGGTTTTATAAAAACAGGGTGTTTACGCATGCATTTAATATAACTCTTCCTCACTCAGGGTGGCTCCGGACCCTAGAGGGACCGTTTTTGACAAATTTTGGAAAAAATTTTGTTTTTCTGTAATTAATGCGGAAAAGTCGAAAATAGATTTTGGACATCACTTAGGGTGACTCCGGACCCTGAAGGACCATGTTTGACCCATCTTCGGAAATTTTTTTTTTCTGCAGTTAATGGGGAAAAGTCGAAAATAGATTTTGGCATCATGAAGAGTGCCTCCGGAGCCTGGAAAAGACCTTTTTCGAATATTTAAGTCCTTTTCAAATTCCGGAGCCACTCTAAGTGATAACCAAAAGTCATTTTCGTCCTTTCCTAATCGATTAGAGCAAAAAAAAATTAGGGTGGATCAAAATAAAAAAAACTTTTTTTTCCAATTGATAGTGAAAAGTCGAAAATAGCCATTTACGAGCTTTATATTGTAGATGGAGCTAAAGAAGTATATACTTAAGTCGTTATAAAATAATATGACTCATATTAATGATAAATGTTGAAAAATCTTAAATCGTCGATAAATGTTGGAATAGTTGAAAAACATCACAAAAACAAAAACATTCACAAAATGATAGAAACTCAAACAAGTCAAAATACTTCAAAATGTCTTAAGAAAATTTCAAAGAAATATTGAAAAAGTCGTTAAATGTTTAAAAACAAAAAAAAAATTAAAAATATCGATAAAAGTTGAAAAATTAAATACCAGCGTGTCGCATTTCAGGCAATTTGTTTTAATATAAACTTTCTTTCTCGGATGTTATTATATTTATACAAAAAACATAACAAAATTTCAAAAATAAATGATGTGAAGCCAAGCTACTTATTATATAAAAAAAGTAACATATTCTTATGTAGTACGAGTAACAACAAAAATAATAATTTATTTTTCCCCAAAAAAAAAAACAGGGAAACTCTAACATTAGTTGTAGAATTAAAACTTTTTACTACAATACAATTGGCTTTGTTGTCAAGCATATAGTCAATTACCTATGTGCGAGTTGGCTGCCCTTTATGGCAAACTGCTTCACGCAACCTCAACTTTATTTTGCAACACCAGCTATAACTTGAACAATGGCCCATTAACAAGTGCCCGAACTTGGTCCATATTTTTTATTTTTTTTTTTTTTTTTGTGCCAAGAGTATAATAATTATGTTCATTGACTTTGTTAACCATCCTGCCAATGGGTTGAGCTAATGTGATTTTGTGGCCGGAATAACTTTTGACGTTTAATTGAAATAAATTTGTGAGAAAAATATACACATAAACATAATGCATACACACATACACACACATATGTGTATGTGAAAGGAATTTTTATTTTGTATTAAATAGAACCCTTTTGTTTAAGCTTACATAGTGTGTGCATGTGTGCTCTACGAAATATACCTCATATGTATGGTATTACAAACTTTCTTTTATTGCAAGCTTTTTATAGGATTCATAAAGTTTGAGAAGCAATAGCAAAAATATTTATGTTTGGGTAACAAAAAATTAATTAATTATTTTACACTACAGAAACAAAATTCCAGATTTTTAAAACAAACAAAAAAAGAGCAGGTGAGTGCTGTTAAAAAGTTCAAAAAATGTCGAGAGTCGAAAAATGTTGGAGTCGAAATATATTGAAATTTTTTTTTAAATAATGAATAATTTCAAAAATTTTGAATGTGTCGGAAACTTAAAAACAATCGCAATACTTGAAATGAAGTAAATCTAAATATACTGATCAAGTCGAAAAAATTTAGAAAAAGTCTAAAAAGAGAAAAATCGAGTTAGAATGATATATCAAATAAGTTTTAGAAAAGTTAAAAAATGTTTAAAATTTTGCAAGATTTTTAAAAATTTTCAAAATAATAAATATTTCAGAGCTCGAAAATCTCAAAAAAATTAAAAAATATATTGCTTGGATCGAAAAATCTTTTAGAAGTCCATAAAAGTCTAATATAAGTATAACACTATGTAGCTTTTGCGTAACTTATCCGCCCATCTCACTTGAGTATTGAATTTTCTGTCATATCCACCAATAAGCCACAAGCCACATCATACCTTAAACTTCAAGATGAAAATGTCTAGGTTTTTTATATGGCATTTGACGCCAAATTGCTTGTAGAATCAATATAATCTTTCAATGACATAACACTCACTTTGGTCGTGACCGACCAATGCAATTGAAATACAAAAAAAAGCCTGTGATAATTTTTCATTTTACACCATTGTAGAAACAAAGTAAAACAAAACAGCTACGCAATAATCAATGAAATTACAGTAAGAAACCTTAGAAATAACCAATATCCATGTTTTGACGAAATAAAAGAAAATAAAAATTAAATTTAAAAAAAAAAAAAACAACAAATTCTCCAACTAATTTAATAAGTATTGACCAAAGGTATAAAGGGACTGCTAACAAGAACATCGAATTTAAAGTGTCGGAAAACGCGCAACGAAAAACAGGCCAACGAAAAACGAAAATTACGGTTTGATTGCAGTGAACTTGTTCAAGCGCTCCCAAAACGACATTGTGAAGTGGAGCAAGTTGAAGTGCACGAACTGCAAAATATTTCTGGATTTTAATACAACAAACTAAAAAATTTTCTTTATAATCTCAGCGCTTGCAGTATAAGACCCAATACAAAATCAAAATGGTGGTCAACTTTAAGGTCTTTAAGAAGGCTTCGCCTAACAATATGGTGACCTTGTATATGAATAGACGTGAATTTGTTGATTCCGTTACTGTTGTGGAACCAGTTGGTATGTTCGTTTTTTGTCAGAAAATAATTTCTAACTAAAAGCTGTGAAGTGCGCGAGATTTAATTTACAGTGAAGAGTTAAAACAGAAGTCGTTTTAGTTAACAATCTTTTTTTTTTAAAAAAAATGCTGAAAATTACAAATCTCATAAGGTTGTCGCATTTCTTCGGTAGAGCCCCAAACTTCAGTCTTTTAAGTATGTACATAACTTGCTTTGATACAGCAGTCAATATCGGTATATCTCGTTTGAAAGGTATCATTAAATAGGTACGTCAACTTTTGCTAAGTAGCTGAAGTCATAAGTTAAAATATAGTGCGCAATGGGTTCTATAATGCCTTTTATAAATGTACTGATTCATATCTTACGATAATGATACCTGGGTCATAGTTGTAGCACAAAAAAATAGTTTTTAAATGAAGTAACATATATATGATGAGTAGTTAAATTAGGCCCTGTTCCGGGTCGAAAAACTAGAATTGTACAACAGTCAGAATTAATCCTTTGTTTCGAAACTTTTACACAATCTGATTTACCCTTCAGATTCTTACTTCAACGAACCTTTGATGTATTTCGTTACTTACTTATGCAAAGTAGTATCAGGTAAATTGCCGATACAGGACTTTCTGCACCATTGCATACTTTTGAAGTCATTTGTAACGACCTATTTGTACATTTGGGATACTAACTCGTTTATATTTTAAGTGATATTGATTTTTAAGTACTCCAATGCGTCAGGTTTCTCAGCGTAGACATCAGAGTAGGACTGTTTTTGACACATTTTCGAAATTTTTTTTTTCAGTAACTAGATAATGGGGAAAAGATGAAAATGAATTTTTTTTTCTGTAATTAATGAGAAAAGGTCGAAATGGATTTTAAACATCATTTAGGGTGGCTCCGGACCCTGTAAAAAAACGTTTTTGACCAATTTGGTCCTTTTCAAGTTTCGGAATCACTCTAAGTGGTATCCAAAAGATATTTTCGACCTTTGATAATCGATTGGAGCAGAAAAAAAAATTTAGGGTGGATCAAAATAAAAAAAATTTTTTGTTCCAATCGATAGGGAAGTGTTGAAAATAGCCATTTTCGAGCAGAAAAAAAATTAGGGTGGATCAAAATAAAAAAAAAAAATTTTTGTTCCAATCGATAGGGAAATTGTTGAAAATAGCCATTTTCGAGCTTTTCTTTTATGAGTGGTGAATCTGTATAAATCTGCTAAGAAATTCAACAGATTTATGAATGGAAAAAATTATGAATGTCTCACTGACCTTCTCTGGTAGACATAACGCTTAGCATAATCCTACGATAAAGTCTTTCACTCAAGCTTTTTCATATATCTTCCACATCAATACCTCTGATTATGTGCCCAAAAAATAATCGGTTAAAGTGCAGCTATAGTGCTCACCATTAAAGTCCAACTTTCATCGTTTTCGAAGGAATAAAGCTCAGTGATGCCGCAAGACTACAATCAGCCATATTAATCTTTTGAAAATTTTCCTCGTTCCATTTTATTCCTTTTTTTCTAGTAACATATCCAAAGGGATGAAAATGCGCCTTTTCTTCGTAAACTCAATATCACCTTCGCTTAAGGTACGTAAATTTTACACTTCAGTTCAGTTATTTTTTTATAGATATAGGCCAAAGTCTACTGCCTACGAATAAAAGATTTTTCAGCTGAATGGGCAACAACAGAATACACACGCGATAACCTATCACCAACGTTTCCAGCTTATTCACTTCGTTGTAAATTTTTTCTTAGTAGGACAATGAAATCTACCCATAAAATTCGATACACAAAATTGTAATTTCCAGATCAATAGCGACCAGTGTTACCATATTCACATTTTTAACTATTGCACTTTTAGGGTACAATTTTTTAAAAATGCTGAACTTACAACTTTTAGTGAATACCCTTGTAGCTCCTTTTCTTTTGTGATTACAACAGATTACTTAATACGATTTCTTTCAAAACGCAGATGGCATCATTGTATTGGACGATGAGTACGTACGTCAGAATCGCAAAATCTTCGTACAGTTAATTTGCAACTTCCGCTATGGACGCGAGGATGATGAAATGATCGGTTTACGTTTCCAAAAGGAACTAACACTTTGCTCCATGCAGGTGCATCCACAACAAAAGGTTGATGTGCAATTGAGCAAAATGCAGGAGCGTCTTCTGAAAAAGTTGGGCGCAAATGCATTCCCATTCGTTATGCAATTGCCACCAAGTTCGCCAGCTTCAGTGGTGCTACAGCAAAAGGCTAACGATGAAACACAACCCTGTGGTGTCCAATACTTTGTTAAGGTCTTTACAGGTGAAAGTGAATGTGATCGTTCACATCGTCGTAGCACCATTAATTTGGGTATACGTAAAGTTCAGTATGCTCCAACAAAGCAGGGTATACAACCCTGCACAGTTGTAAGGAAAGATTTTTTGCTTTCACCTGGAGAGCTTGAATTGGAGGTGACCCTAGACAAGCAGTTGTATCATCATGGCGAGAAGATTTCGGTCAACGTTTGTGTACGCAACAACTCCAATAAGGTTGTTAAGAAAATCAAGGCAATGGTACAGCAAGGTGTCGATGTGGTGCTCTTCCAAAATGGACAATTCCGTAATACTATTGCTTTTGCCGAGACCTCTGAAGGTTGTCCATTAAATCCAGGTTCCAGCTTGCAGAAAGTTATGTATTTGGTACCAAATTTGGCAGCTAATTGTGATCGTGCTGGCATCGCTGTTGAGGGTGATGTCAAACGTAAGGACACATCACTGGCATCAACTACACTGTAAGAAATTGCATATGCTTTATTGTGTTTGTTTTGAAATTCATAGCTTAAATTTTCGTTTTTAAAGCATTGCTAGCCAAGATGCACGTGATGCCTTCGGCATTATTGTGTCCTATGCTGTCAAGGTTAAGTTATTCCTTGGCGCCTTAGGTGGTGAATTGTGCGCTGAATTGCCATTTATATTAATGCATCCAAAAGTGAGTAGTTTTGTCTTTTTTAATTGGTTGATATTTAATTTATTTTTTATCACATTATAGCCCAGCCGTAAGGCCCCACTTGAAACTGAAGGCGAAGAGGCTTGAATGCTAATCGAACCGGAGATGAATGTGATATAAAATGTTTGATGTTATTGAAAAGCCCATCTGAAGAATTTTGACTACAGTACTTTATTTTCATTTACGTATTTAATAATTGATTTAAACTTCTGAGCAAATCTACATACTTTTTAAAAATGCAAATCATTACAATTTATGATCGCGTGTACCTGCAAAGTTTAAACCTTTGTTGCCCTTAGTGTTTAGTTTTAGTGAACGTTTTTTAATCTTGAAGTCTATTAATCAAAGAATTCAATGTTGCTGCTTGATTGTTTAATGAGTTCTTTAAAATACTTACTACTAGTACTTACTACTACTCATCATATACCATATAATAATTGTAGCTGTAAGAAAGCATGGTATGCTCGTAATTTGTTACTCAGATTTGATATGTGTATACCTACAACTCTTTGTGATTGTAAATAAAAGAAAAACGTTATAAGCTTGGTTAAAGCGGGAGTTTTGATATATATAATTATTGGCTTTTCATCAAATCGGGAACTTTTTTCAACTGGCAAGTATAGTGTCTGCTTTTAGAAAAATTGTCAAGCCACTTTGGAATGTGCGTATATATAATAATATATATATATATCTAAAATAAGTGTTATATGTACATTAGGGTGATTCAAATTTTTTTTTTTGGTTTTTTTTAAGGTGCTGTTGCTTAAAAAGTAAGTTTATGATATGAAGAAAAAGTTCACGAAATTTCAGCTCTGTAACTCAATTTTATAAGGTGGCGCCGGAGCCTGTTAGTTTAACATGTAAATTGTATGGAAAAATTATTTTTTACAAAAAAGGTATCTAAATGAATAGGTGATTAGTGTTGTTGAGCTGAAAAGGGTCGTTTTTCGACGTAATTTTTTACGCTGAATCCGAATCTGGCCTCAGAATTGACCCATCATGTCGGAATTCTGAAATATTTGAGGTTAATTACCTGAAACATGATGTTTTTTGTCTACTTTCGAGGTCATGTATAGGATTCAAAGAAAGTTGATCAGCTTATTTTTATTAAAAGCATCATTTAGTACCATTCTTGCCCTTAAAAATGAGCTTTCAAGTGGTGATCTGTGATGTTTCCTTGCAAAGTTATAGCCATTTTAAAGTGACATGAATTTGATCCCCTACAAAAGGTTGCAACCCAACAATATTAACCAACGGGTTTCAAATTCATGTCACCTTGAAATGGCTGCAACTTTGCAAGGAAGCATCACAGATCACCACTTGAAAGCTCATTTTAAAGGGCAAGGATGGTACTAAATGATGCTTTTGTTAAAAATAAGCTGATCAACTTTCTTTGAATCCTATACATGACCTCGAAAGTAGACAAAAAACATCATGTTTCAGGTAATTAACCTCAAATATTTCAGAATTCCGACATGATGGGTCAATTCTGAGGCCAGATTCGGATTTAGCGTAAAAAATTACGTCGAAAAACGACCCTTTTCAGCTCAACAACACTAATCACCTATTCATTTAGATACCTTTTTTGTAAAAAATAATTTGTCCATACAATTTACATGTAAAACTAACAGGCTCCGGCGCCACCTTATAAAATTGAGTTACAGAGCTGAAATTTCGTGAACTTTTTCTTCGTATCATAAACTTACTTTTTAAGCAACAGCACCTTAAAAAAAACCAAAAAAAAAAAATTTGAATCACCCTAATGTACATATAACATTAGCACCCTAAGCATCGCCAGACAAACCATACAGATGAATAAAATGACAGCATTATATACGCGTAAAATAACACTGTCCGACACCAGCATCTCCTTTTAAGTAACACCGTAGAAAAATTTTTAAAATTGCATTTAAGTTTCGATCAACATAGCGGGCATTAAATCTGAAGCGGACAAGGAAAAAAAGGTAACATTCTGAAATCTGCTAACATTCAGCATGAAAAATGGATCCAAAACACCACTTTGGGGCGGTCGGGGACTACCCATGTCACTTTCAAAATCCATTTTCGGCCTTTCCTCATCAGATCACGCAGCAAAACTTTTTTGAAAACTGGATCAAAAACACTTTTTAAAGAGGGTTGAGAACCTCCCCTGTGTCAAAATCCATTCTTGGCATTTTCCCATGGATTTGTTTTCGAAAAATGGGTCCAAAACACCCTTTTGGGTAGGTTCGGGGACCTCCCCTGCCACTTCCAAAATCTATTTTCGGCATTTTCCCATCGAATTGTGCAAAAAATTTGTTTACGAAAAAGTGGTCCAAAACACACCTCTGGGACGTTCGGAGACATCCCGTGCAACTTCCAAAATCCATTTTCGGGATTTTCACATCAATTGGTTTAGTAAAATTTTTTTCTAAAAATGGATCCATAGCACCCTTTTAGGACTCTCAGGAACCTGCCCTGTCACTTCCAAAATCTATTTTCGGCCTTTCTTCAACAGTTCGTGCAGCAACATTTGTTCGAAAAATAGCTCAAAAACACAGTTTTAAGGTAGTCGGGAACTTCCAAAATCCATTTTCAGTATTCTTCCATCGAACCGAGTAAAATTTTTGTTATCGAAATATGGGTCCAAAATACGGCTTTGGGATGGAAATCGATGAAAAAATCGAATTTTTTAATAACTAACAAAAATTTTTTGATTAACATAAAAATATTTTTTAGCAAAAAAAAAAACAAAGGTCCTCGTTTTGTACGAAAAACACCAGCAAAATTAAAACAATATTTCAAATACACTTTATTTTACAATGCAAACATCGAAAGTAGTGAATTTCACCCAAAAGTAGTTGATTTCAAGTGAAAAGTAGTAAAGTAGTTTTGCCTTGTAAAAGTAGTAGATTCACTACTAAAGTTTGTCATCAGGTAACCCTATCAAAAACACCTTTTTAAGGTAGTCGGGAACCTCCCCTGTCACTTCCAAAATCCATTTTCAGCATTTTTCCATCGAACCGAGCAAAATTTTTGTTTTTGAAATATGGGTCCAATATACCGCTTTGGGATGGTAGGGGACCTCCCGTGCCACTTCCAAAATCTAGTTTTAGTATTTTGCCATCGAACCGTGCAAAAGATTTGTTTGCGGAAATGCGACCAAAACATCCCTTTGGGACGGATGAGGAACCTATCCTGTCACTTCCAAAATCCATTTTCGACCTTTTCCCATCGACTGGTGCAATCAAGTTTTTTTTTATGAAAATTGGTACAAAACACCCCTTAAGAACGATCGGGGACCTCTCCTGACACTTCCAAGCTCCATTTTCGGTCTTTTCTCAACGGTTCGTATCGAAAATTTTTTTTTTTTTTTCAAAAAATAAGTCCAAGACACGTTTTTATGATGGTCGAGACTTCCCTTGTCACTTCCAAAATTCATTTAAAAAAAGTGGTAAAAAATTTATGGAGAATACATTCAACCAATACTAAAAAAAAAAACTTTTAATAAAATCAGAGATGCAAAAGCAACATGGTGTCTGATTTGCGATTGAATGGCCCATATATGCCCTGACAATAGAAATTCGGTAAGCATAAGCCCTTAAGAATTTCAATCAAGATGAAATGTTTTCAATAAAATGGTAATAAATAGCAAAATAAAATGCAATGTCAAAATCATTTCGAAATTGTAAAACAAAATTATAATATCGTCCAATTTATTTGCAGTAAACTCTTTAATTGAGTTTCAAATAAACAAGCATTTATCTTCACACTTGCTATGCATTTGTATACATGTGTGTGTGTTGCTTCTCTGACATAAAATGCATCAGATACGAAACTCATGAAAGTTGTATTATTTATTGCCCTAAAATGGCAAGTATTTACTTAATAAAGTGTCAATAAAATCCATTGTGCCACCCACAGCATGAAATCTTTTGTATCTGTTAGTTTGTATTGTGTATTTGATGATTGGAGGCTTACTGTGTTATTACAATATCTATACAAATGAAAGTTACACAAAAGAAAATATTTTGATGTAAAATATTATTTTAAAACAATTAGAAAGTTTAAAAAGTAATAATTGCTAATATATGTAAAGAAAAACATTGTTTTTTTAATTAATTTATTAATTAAATTATGGCCTAAATCGAACTAAAGCACTTGACCCCCGAACCCTCACAGCTAATAAAACTATTTTATCTTTTATTAGAAGAAATCAAAAAACTAGAACCCAAGGACAAAGTTCGTGTTGACCAGTGATATCATTCCGGAAAACCGATTTCGGATAAAGTATTCCGAAAATCCGATTCCGGAAAAAGTATTCCGGAAAACCATCGTTCCGGAAAATGTATATTCCGGAAAACCGATTCCGGAAAAATAATTTCGGGTTTTTGGTCGTTCCGGAAAATGTCCATTCCGGAAAACGGATTCCGGAAAGTGGGTGCAAACCAATTATCCTAATGATTGATTTGTTTTCTTAACAAAAAATCTGCGTTAAGGATACTTCTCAAAAGAGATTTCTCGCAATGTTTATCGTTACAAATTGCCAACACAGGCAAGCGCACATTGTTCGCACAAGCAACAATACATGAGCGACTTCAACATAAACCATTCGTTACGCTGGTGTGAAGTGTGTGTAAATGTGTGTATGTGCGTGCCACACCCTCTACTGTCGTCTTATTGAACATACCATTGTTGTTGCTACTATTGGCAACACTATCACTCGAGATTACCAGGTAAGTATTAACGGACGGACGGGTCGAGCTGAGGTCAGACAGGCGAGCAAGTGATTAGGTGCGAAGATAATAATTTTATTAAGACGCTTTCAACACTTTACTTTCAGCTATCACATTCGGGGGCGATAGTTTGAAGCTACACCATGCCATGGTATCCCGTATTAGATGTGGGTCGTTATACCCAGCGTACTTACGAGTACAAGTGATGTTAATTACAGTGTTCATTGTAATTAGTTACGAGCACTTGATGTACTTACAGACACACATAGTTACGAAATGTTAAGAGTTTCAGCATAAGTTTCGGTTCAAACATTTGGTCATAAGTGGTTGATTTCTAGTTGAGAAGCAACATTGTGGTCCAATTTGAAGTTAACTGGAATGAGTATGTGTGGCTTTTGGAAATTTATATTAATAAAAAGAAGACAAAATCTCTGCTTTAGTGGTGACTTTGTGTGTAACCAACATTTATTTAAATTGACCATTAAACAACTGTCTGATTAAGTTGAGAGATAAAATTTGGCCACTTTGAAAGTTTCAGTGTGGAGAGTTTAAGATGAAAAGTTATATTGTATTTGTTTCACACATGTGTAAAATTCAATTAAATTAAATTTACAAACATTTTATTCTATCAAGAATTTGTATCAAATACACGAGATTTGAGTAAATACCTGAAGATTATAAATAAAATTACAAAATGCTTGCTGGAATTAAATAATACTGTAGCGAAATTTGGTTTATGCTAGAAGACTCTTGAAATAAATACCAACGAAAGAAACTAAACGATATTAGCACCATCTAGCGCAAAATGCTAAAAATGCTGCAGTAAACAATAAAAAGTCAACAACCGAGAGAAATTATCGCCGTCGTACAACGTACAATGCCATCTAACATCTAGCATAATAGCTAGCTCAACGTCAGTGCGCAATGCTGGTGAATTTGGTGAATTGTGGATAGTAGCAAAGAAGTAGATAGGAAAGAACTACACTCCGAGCTTTTTGCCTGTATTAAATTTTGGCGAGAAGAATGAAAGCTGGAACCAATGAGAATTACGAAGCAAAATCCAATTGGATTTATTTCTGATTTTGTTCGGCTTTTGCAACGAACCGAACGAATTCACAATGTTAAATTCAGACCATTTTGTATTTTTTAATTTATTTATTTTCTTAAATTCATAAAAAAGTTATTTGAATATTAGAAAATGAAAATAAATAAATTGAAATTCAAAAATAAGGAAAACTTGTTGAGAAAATTATTCAATTACGATGACTTACATTTAAACCTGCATTTGAGAAAATCAATTTTTATATCTACCAGGCAACCAGCAAATGCAATAGCATGATTTTTATTTTGACTCCTTCAAACTTGCAAATTTGCTAGTGATCCCGCGTAAATTTTGTTGTTGGTTTTTCTTCAGAAAAATTCAGTCGAAAAAATCCTAAAAAAAATGCGTGTATTTGTTGTTGCGTTTTTGTAGTTTACAACCGATGCCGTTAGTTTCAATTTTGTTGGTATTTTTTCGGCAGAAAAATTGAGTGGAAAACAACAAAAATTATATTCATGTTGTTTGCTTGTATGTGTGCTGAAATTATGCTATTTTTCTCAACTAGGATTTTTCCTTTGGGGGCTATAAATATATAGAAATTATGAAGTTATATTTTTCAATTTTCTTGTTTTACTTGAAACGAATCATTAGTTGAAACAAGTTAATAATAAATAAGTTCAATTAGAATAGCTTAGTCACTAGAACTGATTCTGCATTTAAAAAAACACGAAAATCATATTTTCAAAGATAAAAAATGGAGATTTCTTTAAAATTAACACGGAAACTAAGTCAATGTGTCAAAATACACTACTACTATCGAAGTGTTATCTTAATTTGGGCTTAAACCTTTCCGAATCCAAAAATATTCATGTAAGGGGCTTAGCACCCTTGATCCCTTGATCAAGTACGTACATTTTTCGGTTCAAACTGAAAAATTAAAATGATATTCATGTTGTTTTATTTGCTGAGCGCCTGCTTCAAACAAAATTTCATTTGTCTTACGGATTGAATTGAAATTATTTTATAAAACTCAAAATATTTCTATAATTTCTATATTTTTCAATATTTTCATGGAAATAAAAATAAAGGTTGTACTAAACTGTCACATAAAAATTTGACAGCAAAATGTGGTTTCATAGTTGTCAAAATCCAATGCAAAATGTAAACAAAAGAAATTGAGTTGAACAATTTTTTGACAGTTACGAAGCCACATTTCGCTGTCAAATTTTAATGTGACAGTTTAGTACAACCTTTATTTTTATTTCCATGTAATATTGAAAAATATAGAAATTATACAAATATTTTGAGTTTTGTAAAATAATTTCAATTCAATACGTAAGATAAATGAAATTTTGTTTGAAGCAGGCGCTCAGCAAATAAAACAACATGAATATCATTTTAATTTTTCAGTTTGAACCGAAAAATGTACGTACTTGATCAAGGGATCAAGGGTGCTAAGCCCCTTTCATGAATATTTTTGGATTCGGAAAGGTTTAAGCCCAAATTAAGATAACACTTCGATAGTAGTAGTGTATTTTGACACATTGACTTAGTTTCCGTGTTAATTTTAAAGAAATCTCCATTTTTTATCTTTGAAAATATGATTTTCGTGTTTTTTTAAATGCAGAATCAGTTCTAGTGACTAAGCTATTCTAATTGAACTTATTTATTATTAACTTGTTTCAACTAATGATTCGTTTCAAGTAAAACAAGAAAATTAAAAAATATAACTTCATAATTTCAATATATTTATAGCCCCCAAAGGAAAAATCCTAGTTGCGAAAAATAGCATAATTTCAGCACACATACAAGCAAACAACATGAATATAGTTTTTGTTGTTTTTCACTCAATTTTTCTGCCGAAAAAATACCAACAAAATTGAAACTAACGGCATCGGTTGTAAACTACAAAAACGCAACAACAAATACACGCATTTTTTTTAGGATTTTTTCGACTGAATTTTTCTGAAGAAAAACCAACAACAAAATTTACGCGGGATCACTTGCAAATTTGCAAGTTTGAAGAAGTCAAAATAAAAATCATGCTATTGCATTTGCTGGTTGCCTGGTAGATATAAAAATTGATTTTCTCAAATGCAGGTTTAAATGTAAGTCATCGTAATTGAATAATTTTCTCAACAAGTTTTCCTTATTTTTGAATTTCAATTTATTTATTTTCATTTTCTAATATTTAAATAACTTTTTTATGAATTTAAGAAAATAAATTAAAAAATACAAAATGGTCTGAATTTACCATTGTGAATTCGTTCGGTTCGTTGCAAAAGCCGAACAAAATCAGAAATAAATCCAATTGGATTTTGCTTCGTAATTCTCATTGGTTCCAGCTTTCATTCTTCTCGCCAAAATTTAATACAGGCAAAAAGCTCGGAGTGTAGTTCTTTCCTATCTACTTCTTTGATAGTAGTAGAATGCACGCTACAAAGTAGCACTGGTGGGTTGTAGATAATGGTAGAATGTACGCCACTTAGAAGGTACTGGATTATTCGAGAGAGTGATGACTGCAGTATAAAAAGGGTTGTCATCTGAGCTGAACTTACAGTAGAATTAAACCAGCGAAGCAGAACAGTTGAGTTAGAACAGCGAAGCAATAAGCAATAAAGTGAATACAGTGTGATCCGTAGTAGAACAAAACAGTTTTCTATACAGTGTTAAATTAATATTAGAATTTGAACATTAATAAATAAACCATTTTATAACTAAATAAGTTTGTGTGTTTTTAATTGTTACACAATCCAGTGATCGAACTCAGAAAAGTGTGAGAGATCGAAATTATCGTCAAAGAGACAGAAATTTCGTAACAATACTAATCGACAGCCAAAACTAATAAGGCACAAATTAATAATAGCACTACGATTCTTTATTTTAGACAACCTACATACATCAGTGCCGATATACGAAAATAAATTCTCAAAATAAAATACCGCACATATTTTTATGGATTTAACAATCAACAATTTCAATTCAGTCCCGAAAATATTCCAAATGTCAAATGATTAGAGATAAAAAGACGCATATTTATGGTAGTTGTTAGAAATCTCTTACCATGATCGCTGGCAGCTTTATTTAACCACTATTGAGTCACTCACATGTTTATTTTTTAGTTAAATTTAGTTTTCTATAGAAACAAAATGACAAATTTTTTCGTTGTTCGCGCATCACGCAAAAATTACTGGACCACTTTCGATTAAATTTGTTTAGTTTTATTTTTTAGGTTCTTGGTCTCAATCTCCAATTAAAATTATCTCAATATTATTTTTAATTATCATGTTACTAAAGTTTTAAAATTGCCTGAAAAAAATTAATTGCCCATAAATAAGTAAATATGTAAGCTTAACGGACAGTTCGTTCAACCACTAGTTATTGTGTTTGAGTGTGTGCGTTTTGTTTTTGTCTTCTCAATGGTGTAATTATATAAGGTATCTTATATATTCCAACAAGGTTGGTAATTTTAACTGACAAGGTAAGTAGGTAGACTTAAAAGAAAACGATCGCTCAAATTAGTAAATTTAGCCGGTGAAAAGATGGTAAGTGTAACTTAACTGTTTATCAATCAAAAAAGTTGTTAGTCTACTACTTTATCTGTAAGTTTATCTTAAAAATATGTTATGCTACAAATATTTTTAGTAAACAAATTACAAAAGTGATTAGGAGATAAATGATATAGTAGCCAATTTAATACTTAAAGTAAAACTAAAATAAGTTCTGCTCAATTTTTGGATTAACAGTACATAAATATATATATTATTAATGTCGATATAGTTTTGTTGTGTCGTTTAAAAATTTCCCTATATGATTTATTGAAACAGTTACAAATGGAAAAATATAGAACACAAAAAAGCAATGATAACTTGATTTAAAAGAAAAAAATAGAAATTCTAAACACCTTTTTTTTAATAATTTAAACATTAACGTTATAAATTTTGTACGTAGCTTGTGAGAAAAAGTTTAAGATATTTTCTTTAGTAAATTTGACCAACAATAATGGTAAAAATACCTATAAATTTTGTAGCGGTAACAACTTTTTTGGTTATTTGAACTATTTTTTAATAAATTTTGTTTTCATTAACTTTTTTCGCTTTAAGATATTTTCTTTAGCAAATTTAACCAACAATCGTGGTATAAATACCTATCAACTTTGTAGAGGTAACAACTTTTTTGGTTATTTTAACAATTTTTTATTAAATTTTGTTTTCATTAATTTTTTCGATATATGCTACTGAAATGAGGTTTGATTTGAGGTCCTTATACATTTAAAAAAATAGTAAGTTAACCATTTTATTTGGTTCATTTTACTTACCATAATTGTGAACAGGAAGTTTCCACAGTATTACATGGTGAAGCTCAAAATTTGGTTGAATCTTCATATTTAGCGGCTACGAAGTGGTAGCAAATTTTTCATATATTTGAAACAGTGTTTCAACAGTTGTTCAGTGCTTCTTCCATCATTTTCAATCTCGGACTTTAAAAATTTGGTTTTTTGTTTAATTATTCATTCTAAGAAGGTTAAAAAGAAAAATCTTTGAAAAATGTGGTATAAATCAAAAGCTTTTTTTAAAAAAAAAAAATTACAAGCTATATAGCTACAATATTACTCAATGGTCAGTTATAGCACCTACTCCCTAAACTGACCAATAAACTCTTATCAACAAATTAAATCAAACGCTTATCTTCTTAATTGTAAAGCATAACAAATTACCTTTAATCGAACAGGTGTTAAGTATCGGCCGTATGATCTTAAGCTTATCAACTATTTTTGGAAACATTTTTCATTATTATGACAATCTACCAGCGGTTGTTGTTTTTTTGGCACTATACAGGTTAACAGACGCAGAAGAAGACCCAGTACTTCGTAGTGATGAATATTAGAAAATATATGCCAAAAATTCAGCGAGGAATGGAAATAGTACCTTTGTTTAGGACCAACGCTCTTTTAAAAGTTTTAGGATAGCAGTACTAGTAGCACTTTCTCATGAGTCATAAGTGCCAATCAAAACATTTTATTGAATTGAGTCACATGATCCAAACAAAAAGATTAACAATTTAAGTAGCTATGGTAAGTAAGTGAAGGTTTGCAACTCTTATCGCATACCTCTTCAATGTTGGGCACATTATCGTACGCAACTTTGTTGCTAATTTTATTACAAAGAAAGTCAATATTCTTTAAAAAATCGATTAGCTTAATCTGGTCGTATAAAGATAATTTTACAGACGATAGAAACCAATTAAAATGTTTTGTGTTTTGAGCATTTCAGTAACTACAACTCACTGGGCATTATGTGTTGTTCATGCTGCGGTGTTATTCAGCAAAAAATTTGGGTTTTTGGAACAGGTGCGGTATTTCTTATAACAGGACTTATTTTAGTGATATGGTGGCCTACATGGGGTGAAGATATACTGTTTAATGTAAGTAAGCAGTTTAATGTTTAAAAATTTTCTCATAAATGTTTCCTGTTTCTCAAAGGCTCTCCCACTTTCGCCAAGTTCACGTACTTTTGACAAATGGGTTGTCACACCCATTCCGGTCTATTTGTATATGTATTTGTTCAACTGGACAAATGCGGCGGATGTGCGTATGCCCGGTGTAAAGCCACACTTTGAGCAAATGGGACCATATGTCTATCGTGAAGAGAAAACAAAAGAGGATTTGATTTGGCATGCAAATAAGACAGTAACTTTTTATGGAAGGCGAACATGGTTTTTTGAACCATCTATGTCTGGTGGGGGTCTGGATGACTTAATTACGTGTCCGCATTTGCCCTCAATTGTAAGTTTTTATTAAATTTAATTTTTACGTAAGTAGCAAAAAAATAAATGCGCAACTTGTTCAGGAAGGTAACATTCGGACAAATTTAGTAATTTCTTTAAATGATGATTTTTTTATCAAAAAATGGTTTTTATGCCAAACACTTTCACTTTGTCATTCTATTTGTAAGGCAAAAAAAAGGAGACGTGGCAGGTTTAGAGAAGTAAAGTCCGTCTGTTTGTGTATATTTCTGCCTGTCTATTTATGAAAAACTAATTGATGTAACTGAATGAAATTCGGTTCACATGCAACGCCTTCAAAAATTGAAATAGACACGCCCACCGCCCATGCTGGTGAAACATTTAAAGCGCTATATAGAAAGAAATATTTGATGTAGTGTCAGAGCTGTAAATGAATGCATTCATTTTCATTTTTAACTCATGAGAAATTCCGCATTCAGAGTGCAGCTATTTAAAAATGAAGTCACCTGTAGACTTCAATGCCATAAGTTTGCAGCTTTTTCTATCACAAAAGAATGCAATTATTTTGGTGACGTCACATTTTTGATTGGAAGAATTTTGATTGCATTGAAGTCACCTCAATCACTTGAAGTCGCTGCAATCATTTGAAGTCACTGATGATGTGGGCAATTTATTCATTAAGTTTATCGATCATTTACAAGTGTATATACATACATATATACATACATATGTATAACCATTCACTTTTATATACATATATGTATAGAAGATATTTGTGTAGATTTTCAAGTTAATTCAGAGCAGATGACTTCAAGTGTCTTCAGTAACTTCAAATGATTGCAGCGACTTCAAGTGATTGCAGTGACTTCAAGTGATTGCAGCAAACTTCAAGTGATTGCAAAGAATCAAAATTGGTTAGAGGTGACTTCAATGCAATCAAAATTCTACCAATCATGATTCCAATCAAAAATGTGACGTTACCAAAATAATTGCATTCTTTTGTGATAGAAAAGGCTGCAAAGTTATGGCATTGAAGTCTACAGGTGACTTCATTTTTAAATAGCTGCACTCTGAATGCTGTATTTTGGCAGTGACTTCAATGGATTTCAATTGCAAATGAATGCACTCTTTCACAGCTCTGTGTGGTGTGAACAAATTTCTCAGAGATACTTGGAATATCTTGGACAAGCTCTTTTGCAAGTGGGAGTAGCACTCCCCATAAAAACAAAAATTTTCTTACTTAGAGATTATTTAAAGTAATGGAACCGAAGTGCACAGAAATCTTTAAGCCTGGCACCAGAAAAAAGTGGCTACATTTTGACTAGAGGGCGTGGCACCTACCACACGAGTCAAAACTTTAAAACGTTATGCTGAAGATGCTATTTAAAGAAGTGCATCCAAATTAGTATTGTTACGGACAAGCTATGTACAGTAACTGTGTGAATTTTTACTAGAGGGCGTGGCACCTCCCATACAAACAAATAATTCAAAACGTTATACAAAACTAATTACTCAAACTCATGGAAGTAAATTCTTAACAACAATTTTTTTTTTAATATTAATTTTCTAATGTCCAGGCTGCCTCTAACATTATGCGTTATAAGCCAGATGCAGAAAAGTTTTTCTTCAACAT
Organism: Tricholauxania praeusta; assembly: GCA_949775025.1. Classification (NCBI taxonomy): domain Eukaryota; kingdom Metazoa; phylum Arthropoda; class Insecta; order Diptera; family Lauxaniidae; genus Tricholauxania; species Tricholauxania praeusta. The sequence goes on from OX459030.1 coordinate 14,699,034, forward strand.
CGCGCTCAACGCCAACGGCGGATCACTCTTTCAAACCCATACAGCTAACGAATGGCTCTTCGAGGGTTTCTACGATCGATTTCTTGACTTTGCCATGGGACTGAATAGCTCACTTGTTGGTGCTATTGACTCTAATCAATTCGCCTGGTTCCTAAATCGTAATGGTTCCAAAACATTTGAAGGTGACTTCACAATACACACAGGTCAAGGTGATCTTCGACAAATGGGTGAACTGAAATTCTGGAAAGGCCTTAATCATACTGGATTCTATGAAGGTGATTGTGGTAAAATTAATGGCAGCACAGCGGATCTGTTTGTACCCAATAGAGAATTGCATGAGTACATTACAATTTACATTACCGACACATGTCGCATAATAAATTTAGTGCCCACCGGCGAATGGGTGACCATAGAAGGTATTAAAGGTCTAAAGTATGAAACAAACCCAGATACTTTTGATAGTGGTGAACGTAATCCAGATATGAAATGTTATTGTCCAGTTGAACGACAAGCCGCTGATAATTGTCCTAAGCCAGGTGTCACTGATTTGGGTCCTTGTGCCGAGGGTGCACCCATGTATATGTCACATGCAAATTTTATGTATGCTGATTCCAGTTATGCGGACACTATCACTGGTTTGAACCCAAATTATGAACGCGATAATTTCTTTATTATAATGGAACCAAAATTGGGTGTGCCACTGCAAGTGAATGCAGCTGTGCAAGTTAGTCTTAATATTTGGAAAGACAATTCTATAACGTGAGTTATTTAATTATTACGGAAAATATTAGATAACGTTTCCTGATGAAAGAAAATTTTTATTGTAGCATTTTGAGGGATGTTCCTGAATTTTATGCACCGATGTTTGTAACCGCTAGCAAAGCAATAATTAATAGCAAGCTTGCCAAGGAAGTTAAGGTTAGTTACCATTTTCGAGAGTGATATATAAATGGAGTTATTAATTCTCTTTTTTCACTTTACTACTATAGTTTGCTCTGAGTTTGCCCAGTCTGGGTAGATACATAGGCATTGGCATGCTCTCAATAGGTGTCGTTCTTATTATTATTGGTATTGTCTTGACTTTAACTCGAAGTTGGCGTGGACAAGAGAAACTTGTTGATAGTAAAATATTAAATAGTAAACTGTGATTAATTAATTTTTTTGTGAAAATTATTATAAAATGTATATATTTAATATGAAGTTTTTCAATTTAATGGGAAAGACTGAGATTTATGTTTAAGTATATTATGTAAAAAAAAATATCAAAGATTCAAAAGCAAAATCATCTTGCGCTGACCATTTGAAACAACATCCATAAGCGCAACGGTAACAAATTTTAACTTAAATTTATACCATTTGTTATTCATTCAGGATCTTCTTTATAAGAATGCAATTCATTCTCAATTTAATTTTCATCACCTTGCATTCGTAAAACATAAATCAACGTAAACGCCATCTCCTTCTTGCTTATGAAAATGCACTTTTTCCTAAGTGCTATAAAGAGAGAAAGAGTAATGCTGCAAGAAAAGACCGGAAAACATGTTTTGTGATTTTCATTTTAGATGTCGACGACATATTTTATTACAACTTTACATGCCACAAAAAGATGTAACAGCAGCAGCAGCATAAGAACGCAAATATTCAAGAAAAAGTAGCATTATAAGTATGCAACACTTTTTTCATTTTTCTTTTCTGTTTCGGACTAAGGAGTCAAGGTATTTAAGCGCTTTTTTTTCTCAAATAAGAGTTAGTAGTAGTGGCGCAAACCATAGCAAATTGCGTGTGCTATTGTAAAATGCGATAAGCGAAACAAAAATTAACTTAATAAAGTGTGGCTATTAAGTTCTGAGTAACTTTTTACATTGTGCCAAAGTATTGAAGTAAACATCTCTCAAAAACATTAAAAGATGATGAAATTTCAAAGAAAAAACTTTGAAACACAAGAACTATCAAATTGACATGAACATTTTTTTAACGATTTTTCTTTATCTTTCTACTTTTATTTTGAGTTTGTCATATTTGGGAAGAGAACTTCATCCAAAATCAGTTGACAAAATTGAAAAGCTTGAAATTTCAGTTTTTAAGAGCATTTTTTTCTGTCAAATGTTTTCACAAAGTAAGTGCAATTTTAATCACATGTTATCTTTATAAGCCTGAACATCTCTTTCAAAAAAAAAAAAAAATGAGTGTGCCTTAGACCACACAACTGAAGTTAATACTGCTTTAGCTCCTTCTATATGTATGTATATGTCACCGGCCAAACTAGTTTTTAGGACAAACTAGTTTATCCTAGGCCGAACTAGTTAATGTGAAGGCCTAAAAGCATGCAATTTAATTTTAATGCAAAAGAACTGTGAATAGCGAAGTCAGTGTTGCACATATTATGGACTGAACCGCGAAGCCGAAATTGGACATATTGGAGGATGTAAGTCCTGAGCCGCGGCCGAAGGCCGGCAAATTACCCCCACTTACAACTTGCCAAGTATATAATGAAATTGACAAATTTTGTTTTCTTACTTTGCTACTGTCGTAGTCTTCACTAACTACAGTGCTTTTGCACTAAAATGTCATTGCATATCTTTAGGCTTAAGCTAACTAGTTTGGCCGGTAACATATATATGTACAGTAGAATCTCGCTAATCCGGATCAATTAAAACCGACCGATGCGGAGGTCTGGATTACCAAAGGCATATAAAAATTATTAAAGAAAAATATTTATAAATGCGAATTCATTTATTATAACAAATAATAGTAATATACATATGTATCTATTAACACAAAAAAAAACAACAAAAAAATCCATTCAAAATAAGCGTTAGAAATAAGTATCAAAATTTAATTTAAAAAAATGGGTGTGGAAATTTTTACTTTTTTCACCCTGTTCGAATTACAGTATGATCTGGATTAGGCCATATCCGGATTAACGAGATTCTACTGCATGTTTAAACATATATTATATATCAGAGAACGACATTCAGTAGCTCATTGAGGGTTTTGATAGCTGCAGTAGTAGTAGCTCTGGGCTCATGAATGTGAATACGTGTGAAGCTCACATTCACATGGATTCAGATTCATGAAGCAATGAATGGCTTGAGCCAATTTCATACATATGTTGAACTGTAGTACAGAAAAACTGTTTGTTTTTCTTTCCAATCGATGGAGAAAGGTCGAAAAAGGATTTTGGACATCACTTAGGGTGGGTCCGGACCGTGGAAAAGACCGTTTTTGATCAATTTCCTTAATATTTTTAGATTTTTGGATTTTGGACATCATTTAGGGTGGCTCCGGATCCTGGAAGGACCGTGTTTGACCGATTTTCGGAATTTTTTTTTTTTTCCTGTAATTAATGGGGGAAAATGAAAAATAGATTTTGGACATCATGTAGAGTGGCTCCGGACCCTGGAAAGGACCGTTTTCTACCATTTCGGTCATTTTCAATAATATCTAAAAGTCATTTTCCACCTTTTGTAATCGATTAGAGCAAAAAAAATTTTAGGGTGGATCAAAATAAATAATTTTTTTCTTCTAATCGATAGGGAAATGCCGAAAATAGCCATTTTCGAGCTTTCCATTTGTTGAATTTGTCATGTTTGTTTATAAAGCATTAACCGATTTGTGAAATTTCACATGAATATCGGTTACTGCAAATGACTGTAAATTCGAATAAAAAATTTTCTAGTAACGACATAATATTTAACATTTTTTTTTTTTATAGCTTATATGACAAAGAATATTAAAATTTCCCTCAAATTAAAATTCTCATTTATCATTCAAAATGTATATTCACAAACGTTTTTTCGTACAATCGAAAGCATGACTTTTCTGAAAAAACACTCTAGCATAGACTTTTTCTTATACTCTCACCAGAATGACACCAAAGATGTTCACATATGAAACAATATAACGAATATTTTTACGCATAATTATTATTTAAATATATTTTTTATATTAAATATAACTTCTTTCAACCTCATTAAAAACTTTGTCTGATATCCAATATCAAAAGCATTTTTTTTTTTTTTTAATTCACAAACCATGTAATGCAACAAACTTTTTAAAATAAAAAATAAAGTTTCTTTTTTTTAAATAAATCTGTTGTTAATTTAATATTTCAAAGCTTCAATTAAAAGCATATGATGAATAATTAACTTACCAACTCAGCACTTTGGTTTCAACATTTTTTATTGCACAAATAAAAAAGTTCCAATTTTAACTTGCAAGAAATATGTAAAATTTTACTATACAAAAAGTGTACAGGCATTACAACAACAACAACATGCATAAGAGTAGAGAACATAATCTGAAAATTTTGTACGAATTGCATGCAACAAATTTTGTTAGCAAATTTCATCTTTTTTGTTTGTTTGTGCATTGTTACCCCAAAAACCAACATATAGCCAAGTAGGTGGGCAGCCAACAAAAATACCTTTTTGTATTTACTGCACTTTCACTACGTTTTACTGAACCAATTTCTTCGTTTTGCCAGAAGTTGTTGAAATTGTTTTGTGCTCAACATTTCTCTGGTACGAGTAATAAATTTCAAGTTGTTTGTATGTCTTGCAACAAAATCAACAGAACAGTCTGGAAACTTGCAGAAAAACAACAACAGCACGTGGTAAATAAAAACCATTGTAAAATATATTGTTAATACCATATATTTACTATATTTTGTACTCTTGTGCATTAAAAACTTAATTTTTTATCGGATTTTTTATGTCACGTGATGTTGTTATGCGCCAGCAATCGAAATTCGAGATGCTGGCAAACATGCGATTTTCATATTATTTTGTCGTTTGTTAATTTACACAGTCATAAATTTTAGTTTTATATGCGCTGCAAATTAAGTTTAAGTCGATTAAAATGTTAAGAGAACTCTTTGCATTTTAATTATTTGAAATATAGAGTCATTAACCGTAGTGTCGGTTTCGCCGAATGCAAGATAATTATTTTGATGCAAAAGTAAAAACTATAAATGAAACTGAAATTGAACTTTGTATTTTGAAAAGACATTTCGTTTATCTTGTTTTCCAAGCCTTTTCAAAGCAAAATGTGCTCCGGAGTTCAAACGCCATTTGGACCAATGTTCTTTTGCAGACTATTCTATAAACACAAAACCGATCTGAACAGAAATTGGAAGGTAAGAAAATTCGCATTCCGCTGCAATAAAAGTTAATATTAAAAACAAGTGAAAATATTCTTAGAGTAACTTAAGCCACATTACTGAAGCTCTTATCGCCAAGTGAAGAGAAATTTTAAATCCAAATAGTCAACCTTACACTGCAGTCGCAGATATCACCAAAAGATAATTTGAAAATCCGATGCGACTGTCTTGATTTTTCGACTGAATTGATAATGAAACAACAGAACATATAAATTTCCTCGATATAACCAGTTAAATAACCTTTCAACTCGGAGAAGCGAATGTGCATAGTAAGCACAATAGAGTATTTATTTATATTTATCAAAACTTAACCCTTCTGTGCGTGACAAAAAATACACCTTTCCCCAGCGTAACCAGGGTAACCCCTTCACAATTTGTACGAAAATTTCAAATTTTTTAGCTCGAACTGTACAAAATAATGAATTAATCAGGTGATACCACTCATACGAAAATATAATATTGATATAATGCCAGTAGTTCTCTTAAAGTTTTTGTGTTGTAGAACATGTTCAAACGTAAAAAAAAAAATGTTTAAAAAATTAAATAGAACCCGGGTACCCCGTCACACACAGAAGGATTAAATGAGATAAGTTAAGATCAGGACTATAGACCAATATACTGAATGCAGTACTCAAAAAACTCTTCATCATTGACATTAACAAATAATGTATGTCGAGGCATTATTTTGAAGATTGTTAGCATCGATCGCAAAGTACTCTATAAAAAAAGTGGACAAAAGAGCATGACAGAAATTAAATGGGAGCATAGTTACCCAAATATCATAACATTCTTTAATTGGTTGTATGGAACTTTTTCAACATATCAAAGCCCAAAGTTAAACAACTTTTTTCGCAAAGCTGGTACTTTTAATAACTTTTGTCGAAAAAGTTCTCAAAAACAAATTTTCACAAACTTTAACAGTCATCACGTTTCCATACCCAACACACACTACTGTAGAATTCGTGATAGCTGAAAAGCCATACCAAAAGAGAAATTTATAGTACAACGAGATAAAACTTCAATAAAATCGGGATTGTGGCCGTTAAAGTCAATAAGTACTTTTAATTGTTATTGTGGTTGAAATACTTATATACTTAAAGACTTGCATATTTATCATAAAAATTATGATTTTTGATGTTGTCGAGGAAGACATTATAAAAAAAGTTTATTTTTAAATTTGAGAGAATTCAAAAAATTCATTTAATTTTGTTCGTCAGATAATAAAGGGTTAATTTGAGAAAACTTTAATTAAGTGATATATTATTTTAAAGAAATGGAACCAGGATTTTTTAATATATGCAATAATTTATAGGTTATTAACACATTTTTCGGGAAAAATCAGGGATTTTTGAAAAAAGTCGGTCGAAATTTCAGAAAATCGATATATCTCAAAATCTGTATTTGGGGTCTCTAAGTTATAAATGTCAATTTGGTAGCTCATTAAATTATCTTTCTTATGACATCCATAATTTGGGTATCAATTTCGGGTTTCCTAACTTACATTGATTTTTGCAAAGCTATATTCCCAACTTCCGATGACTATATAAACTAGATCAGACACATTGCTTTTTCATTTTTATATTTCTTCTAACCAATACGGGTTAGAAAAAAACTAAACTAAAAACTTAAAAAAATCTGAACTACGAGAGCTAAAGTAAATCTGTTCCAAAAAGTAAGCAGAACTCGACATATGGGCGTAGCACCTGCCCTTCAAATAGAATATGTACTGAAAGAGTAATTAAGACTAACGCAACAAAATTTCTGAAGAAACTAGAAATATCTCGGCCAGTACAAAAACATGGGCATATTTTAATAGTAGAAAGTGGCACATCTCATATAAAAGCTTAAAAGTGCTACACTCAGAGCTATTTAAGTAAATGTTATCAAATTTAATATGATAATATATGGTGAAATAAATCATTACTTTGTGTTATGGAAAAAATACTCGCCGTAAGAATCTTAAAGTTGCATCAAAATCAGCGCTTCAAAATAAATATTTTTTTGTGGATCAAACAAAGTGTCAATGTGACTCATGGTATCGACCACTCGCACCGCATACATAAACTCGCTTCAAGCTGTCAAGGCTTTCAAGTGATGTGCACAACAGCAAAGCGCTGATTCTGATGTTTTTGACGAGGCCAACATCCTAACCAGCTTTAATTACCACAGAAGCGGAAAAAAAAACATTCCAAACAACATCTCTGTTTAAGGAAGTTAAGTTTGTGTAAAAGTTTTACTATGTAGGTACGTGTACAACATCTGTGGCCCAAATCTGTAGACATGTTTTTGTTGACATGTTTTGACATGGTAACCAGCAGTAGAGTTTTGTCAAATAAATCATTTTAAAGTAAATGTTGCGTTATATGAAATGAAAGGATTTGTTGTGGCAACAACAAAACGCACCATGTTATTCGTTATCGCGTTGCCAATACAAAAAACATGCTACCTACTAGGGAGTTGAATCATGGAATTGTATATTTAAGCCCGGAACTGTTGATGTAAAGAAGGTTGAAAAAGGTTTCAGAAGGTAATATTTTTTGGGCTACTACAAGGAAATTGACAAAAATTGAAAAAATGCCGATTTTGTGCAAATTTAGGTGGCTAGTGAATTCGTATTTTTTAACAACATGAACTAAGTAATACGATTTTATAAGCCGAGAATTTTAATTTTGATTAATCCCACGATTTTTGACACCGAAAATGGGGCAATTTTCTAGTATTCTGAAAAAAATTCCTCGGGATTGAACTCCCCATTACATACAAGCATACGTATTGCGTTTTTAAGCCCTATGGGAGCAATATGTGAAATATTATAACATTCACAAGCGATTGAAAAAGTTTCAACAAATAAAAACAACCATATGAGATGAAATTTTGAAAATAACTTTTCATATTCAAAGTTTCGTATGTCAACAAATTGTAGTTTAAATATATTAAAAACCGCTAATATAAAAAAATTATATTTTTAAAAAAAAAACTGATTGCAAACATTAGCGTGGAGCCACAAAAATCTGCCAATATTCGGGATTACAAAAAAAAATTATAAGAAATTATACACTTAAAGGTGACTCGTATTTTATAAGTTCAAAACTTAACCCTTTGACGGCCAAAAGCTTTTGAAATGTGATCCAATGAACTCAAGGCATGAGAATGTTTAATTGGGCTGTTATTAAGCCAAAAATTACTTAAATTCAATTCGAATTCAGAGCTCGAAAAATACTACTTCTCTACTTGATTTTCTGCCTTATATTTTCCACAGACTATCGCAGTTCGGATAATCTATCATTTTTACTACACTTCTAAGTGAAGTTAACACGTTTACTCCCTTAGGGTAGAATAGAAACTTAATTTTAAGAAGGTATTATTTTTCCAGCACTCTTAAAGAATATTCAGTCTTTTAAAATCACTGATTTTTGTCATCCAGGCAAAATAAATAATATATAATTTCCGAAATAGTTCACATATTTTTGTTTTTAATTATAAACCACCCTAATGCACTGCAACTTCTCAACTCTGCTTTACTTTGACAACTTCATACAGATAATCAGTGCACTGCTGTCGTATATAAAATGTGGATTTAATTTTCAAAATTAAAAATAAAAAATATTACCAGAGTGTAATATGAGAATTCATAGCTGAACGTTAGTTTGCGTGCCAATAGAATATAAATTTAACAGATTTTTACCATGGAATTTCATAAGGCACCAAAAAGTATTTAATGCGTTACACGAATGACTTTTAGTGGGAGGTAAAAGGGCGGTAACCTATGAAAAGCACAGCACACAATTATTAACATATTAATAAATTTAGTCGAATGAAAGGTTATACTTTAGTGTAATTTAATCACATGTGAATAATGGCAATGGGCCATAGAAACATACAAGATAACACTCACAGGAAAATGTTAGTCAAAAGATTGCACATTTTACTTCTTTCAAAAAAGATATCACCTTCATTTCATCTTGATATTTGAGGTCAAAGTTAGGTCTGCTCCCATTTTTTGCGGTCTATGACATCAAATTATGCCATTTTATTTTCTTAAAAATTATATTTTTTAAAAATAGAAAGACACCCCGAAAAATTTGTTTGGTCAAATGGTTCTTGAGGAAAATACATTTGATAGAAGACTATGTAGCTTCTGTCTGTAAAAATATTTTATTATCTACTGTATCATTGATATTTTTAAATTCTTATCTAACTAAGGCCTGTTAACTTATCTCAACTTAATCGTAGTTTAAGCTACGATTTGGTCTTAATCGCCAATTAAACACAAACATCAATAACTTATGTCGTGTAATCGGCTATTAATGAGCAAATCGTCGATTAAAGTTAAAACGAGAAATTTCTCAGATTAACAAAGTTAACTCGACTACGTTTGACGTTTATTTCACTCAACTGTCACTCTCTTTTACCATACGATTTTCTCAGCAAAAATACATTGCTTACAATGTTTTTTTGTCACTCTCTTTTCCCATACGATTCTCTCTGCATTTCTCGTTAAACTGAGATTTCTTAGTACTCAATAAATTCAGAGATAAGTTACCAAATTTAACTCGAGACATAATCGCAGTTTATAAAATCTCCGATTAAAGTGGTATTAAGAAAAGAGATAAGTTCATATGCCTAAGATTTTGAGATTTTTTCCTTAAAAATATACCTAGCTTAATTATTTTCCACTTAATCTAGAGACAAAAAATCGTGTGAATAATCCTAACTTCCCATAGAAGTACATTCTTCAGTGTACCTGATTTCTTGGAAATAAGTTTTTAGATTCCAATAGCTTATTTAAAAGTAATTATAACTAAATAATTGACACATAATATAAAAGGCAAAAATTTGAAAATTAAAATAACTCATAATTTAAAAATATGATTACAAGGGTTAAGGAGTCGTTTAAAAAACGTGAGTTAGTTTATGCCTTAATCGTGTTACTTAAATACTGCAATAAAAGAAAAGAATTAGGTAACTACACGCAATTCAAAAGTCCTCATTAATATTGTAAATATTGTTAGGCTTTCACACTGGCATTGAATACAGCCCGTTTTTCATTTATTTCGTTTTTGAGCCAAAAAAAGGATTGCAATATATAGTATAAATAAAATGTCAAATAGAAACACTTAAATTCCACGTAAGCCGTTGCAATTATGAATGAATTAACAGAGTTGCTCAAATTTACGAAAAACCATATCATCAAACAGCTGTTAAAGTAACAAAAGTAAGCAAGCGATCAAAGTAAACAAATACAAAATGGAATCTCAAAACGATGTAAGTATTTATGTGCAAAGGAGTACTTTTACATAATATAATAAAATATATAACAATATAAAATATAATAAAATGTTTGATTTACGCAAGTAGAAGTGGAGCTCCTTGTGGAAGCATTATAGAAGCTAACGTCGTACAAAATGAATCTGTACAAATGCTATAAGGAGACGTCCATAAATTACGTGAGATGAATTTGGACTCCCTTTCTCCCCTTGGTGAGCTTTGGCGGGACCACCCCCCCCCCCCCCCCCCTCCCTTCCGTGAGATTTGTCTATTATTTTTAGATGTAATCTACTATAATAAAAAAAAGTTGACGTGAGGTTTTCGTTGCCCCCCCCTTTCCCCTTGGTGAGATTTGTTGAGACTTTGCCGGACCCCATCGCTCCCTATTTTGACTCACGTAATTTGTGGACGGCCCTAATGCTAGTGTGACAGCTATTTTTATAATGGCGATGAAAAGTGAGATAAATATAAAACGGGTCGATTTCAATGCCAGTGTGAAAGCATTCATATTCAATTTAAATATTTTTTTTTTTTTCATTTAACGATCATTAAAAGCGGTTTTCTAAATTTGCAACGTGGGAACGGTAACTCAGACCTGAAAAATATTAATTTTTTTTTTCGTAAAAAAATTTTTTGCTTGTGCATATAGCTCTTAATTGATATATAAGTACCTACATTCATAAGGTCTGTAGTGGTTTTTAGACCAAAATGCATCAACGTATAGTTCTTTGAAAATAGATTCTGCATCATTTCTTACTTTTCGCAAAGAAGTTATTACATCATTAACCTATTTAAGGAGACACTCCAAATAATAAGACACATTTGTATTATTTTTATGAATATTTTGCTGTAGGTACAATTTGCAACAAATAAAAATCCAATTGGTCCCAACTAAATTTCATTTATTATTTTTCTTGATACCTTCTTAATTTTTTCTTTGGGTGTGCACATGTATAATAGTTGCAAACATTATATCTTACACATAACTTGCATAGTCAACACCTTCATGCAGTGCAAGTATAATGGACACGCGTTCTTTTACTTATCCGTGATGGTATTGGAACTTTAGAGGCGATATATATTTTTTGGAGGTCGACCGTACTTTTTTTCCACTTTTTCATATGAATATCAAAATAAAAAGTTACTTTCATCAATCACTAAAAATTAAATCAATTATAATATTATATATATATACACAAAAAATATATATTCTCTGAATATACTAAAAAATCTCCCATAGTATTTTTCGCAAGTCGCTCAAAGATAGATTGTGTTGAAAAAGTACAATTCTGGTTAAGAAAGCACAATTGCACTGAATGTGCCATCACATACATATATACAGAACATACACAGCAACAACAAAAAGTAAAAAAAAAAACGCATTTTTTTTAAAAAAAAACAAAATTATTTTATGGCACAATAAGTCCTTATCACATAATTTCATACACAGTACCTATTATTGACTTATTTAAAATTTACCCAAAAATTAACTTTATCGCACTAATATATATTTTACAAGTACTTTATAATCTAAATGTAAAAATAAACTTTAACTTGTTAAAACTTAATTGACAGTCTTATCAGATAGACGATAATCCCTATTCAAATTTGGTGCTTATAACTTTTCTTTTTCCATTTTTGTATCGCCACGCCATTTGTGTGCTTTAGTCAACCATATGCCGATAGCAATCATTATAACACCCACCACTGTTAAGCCAATGCCAATATATTGTCCAATATAGGGTACATTCAGCACAAACTGCACAAGAGATGGTAGGGTTAGAGTGAAGAGAAGAAAGGAAAAAGTTTTTAATTTTAGGCGTTATCGCATAGTTACAACGGATATTATGTAGCCTTACCTTAACAAGGCGCAATAGGTCATCGTCTATGTCCGCTTTGATTTGAATTGTAAAGAGTGGCGCATAAAAATTGTGTGCGACATCACGGAAGAAACTGAAAGGAGGAGAAAAATATTTTTTTTTGTTTTAATATATGAGGCTGAGGTGAATAGATTGCATTTGAACTGTTTAAAATAGAAAAGAGCGGAGGAGTATAATGAAATATAAAGATGAAAATTGTCGGGATGTTACTATAACACCATTTAGTGAAAAATTTGCTGTGGGATTGCTTTATTTCGAAGAGCCTGCTAAATGCTATAGTATCAAAAGCTTTTCAAATCTAAAAATAAAATCTCCTGCATTTTATTCACATGTTCATCTATGACGATGAGTAGCTGTAATTGGTCAACATCAAGGTTGTTATCTATTCGATTTGATATTGACTGCATAAGACCTTGCCGGTATTAGTTAAGACCATTATGCCCCATTATGTAGCCGATTAATACATCTTCCCATTATATGGCCTATTAATACATCTTTTCGACACTGTGGCATCAAATCCGATGTTCTTCTATATGGACTTAAAAGGCCAATGTTATAACTGAGTAGAGTATTCTTGACCAGATTCAAGCATTTCAGCTTCGTAATTCCCATCGATTCGCGTAGACCTCCCAAACTTCAAATCTTAAAATTTTATTGCGATTTCTAGAACTCTTACGGCTTGAAATGACGCGTGTAATTTTCGATCTCTCTTCAATCTAATGAAATGTTTCTGCCAAAAAGCAGTCTTTTGCAACTTGTTGGACTACAGATTTTAGCTATAAAACTTCAACAGTATCATCGGGTGTTTAATTGAATTGAAGTTTTTAGAAAACTAGAAAAAATTTAACCGATGCATTAGAGCAATATGCTTAGTACTCGTATAATAACTAAAATATTGTCCTTCACTAATTTATTATTGATACAATTGAAACGTTTTTGTAAGGTAGCTGAAAGATTATTGAAAGCATGCGAGGCCAAAATAAAATCCCAATTTAGAAAACTAGAAAAAATTTGACCGATGCATTAGAGCAATATGCTTAGTATTTGTATGCCAGTATAACTAAAATATTGTCCTTCACTAATTTATTATTGTTACAATTGAAACGTTTTTGTAAGGTAGCTGAAAGATTATTGAAAGCATGCGAGGCCAAAAAATTGCGAAATGAAATTTATATATTTGGAGTGACAATTTTGTGCTGATCAAAGTGATACCCAATATCATTTTCATACTACAACCAAAAGGATTCCCTTAGCATTGTTGAAATATCCGCCATTTTTTTTTTTCAAAAGCTATCAATTTTTAAATATATTTATACCACTTACTCAATCATCTCATCCTTTTCCACGAGCACACTTATCAAAACTTGCCCATTCACATCCAATGGTATACCCAATGTCGGCTCCAATAGCACATGAATACCATGCTTTTCTGGATCTGGTTTCAAGCCTGTTGTATTTTCCAAATACATTGGATCTGTCATGTAAAAATGTGGATGTGATAAATAAACAGGTGCCCTAAATGTCACCGGTGAAAAATCAATAACACCATTTTTAGGACATTCTCGACCTTTAACACAAAAGCATTTTGTATCGGGCGCAACATAACCGCTGTCAAAAGTCTGATCAGTTGATGTGTACAACCAAGCGTCGATACCACGGAATGTAGTTTTATTTTTTGGAAAGAGATTAATATAGCGACCAGCATCCGATATGAATATTGAAATAATTTCATCCCAATTTTTACCAGGTGACCATAACTCTCCAGTACTACCGTTGATTTTACCGCATTCACCCTCCCAGCTGCCAGTGTTATCGGTGCCATTCCATAGCTTAAGATCACCCATTTGTGAGAGGTCACCTTTGCCAGTGTGTATGGTGAATGTACCCTCTGCATCTTTGGAATTGTTACGACCATAGAACCAAGCAAAATGACTTTCATAAATTGGTAATATTGGTGAATGCAAGCGTTCAACAAAATCAAAAATATCATCATAAAATCCATGAAACATCCAATCGATAGCACTATGGGTCATCGTAATGCCACCACCTTCGCGATTAATGCCAAAATTGACAATCTTTCTAAGGAAATTACGCATTGGATTTGCGATTTTTGCTGCAGCCTAGAAATTATACAGAAAATTAAGAAAAGAATATTTTCACATGAAATTTTGTCTCTTCAAGAACATACCACTGAAGAAAAATGCGGGGTTGTTATCATATCGTCTAAGCTGCCATTCGAACGCTCTGGTGCAAAATACCAGGTGCGACGTCCAAAAAATGTCACCGTATTATTATCATTCCAAATAAGATCTTCCTTAACTTTGATATCACGGAAGGCATATGGACCCAACTCTTCAAAATTTGGCTTGACATTTGGATTATAGATATCTTGTGGGTTAGTCCAATTGAATAAAGAAAACGTCAAATAAATGGGTATTGGTGTCACTTCCCATTTGCTGAATATGAAAGAAGTCGGGGAAAGTGGCAGCATCTGCAAGAGTTTGTGTATAGTGTTATGAGAGTTAGCTCTAATCATTATTTTCTTACCGATTGTATGAGATCCCTGGATAAACTTGGCCATGCCGTTATCAGCACAATGCCAATCACAGTTAATAAGGATCCTATTACAAAGACCCATATTTTCTGCTGTCGCACGCTACAACAGTTACAACACATTCTGTGAAGTTTTTTCTTTTATAGAACTGAAAGAATTGTTGCCTTACTACGATAGGCTTACGAGTAGACTGCGTAAGGTTCAAAATAGTCTTAGAAATTTATATTATTGTTTTAAATTTAAATTAACTTAATTTGTTATTAGTTTAAGATTAGATTATTATATTAACTACAATGTACGAAATGCTTCTTTTGGATTTTGTAAGTGAAATGACGTGCATATGGCTCTAATCGATAGATATGCTACTGTGGCCTAAAAGCACATTCTTTTCGAATTTTTGTCACCAATGTTAAAGTTTCGGAAACTCTTTCAGCCATCATTACATAATTCTGCCCATACGTTATAGAAATCTGTTTTACAATCTTGACAGTTGTTATCAATTATATCAATGTAATACAAGTGTTGCCAACTGGTAACAACTGTCAATATTGTAGAACAGTTTGTATGTTTTTTTTAAATGTTTCATATGGTCTGCAGAAGAACCTTAGCATAGTTTTGTTTGGAAAAAAGGGCGATGACACCCCCCTCCCCCAATTAAAAACCAAATAAAATTCATCATATCTCATCGACTATTTGACGCAAACTAATGAGCCTTGGTATATATATATACGAGCAAAAGTAAGTTTCAATAAAAAAATGGGCGGTGTCACACCTCTCTTATGCAAAAACCGAAAACCGTTTCACTGTCACACATAAACTCACGAACTACTTAAAGGATTTTCATAATTGGTCAATGGTCTGTAAAAAGTTTTTGCATTATTTTGGGTTAGAAAAATGTGCGCTGACACGCCCTCCAAAATCAAATTTATCATATCTCATCAACTATTTGACGTAGATGAATGAGACTTGGCACATATATTAAAAGTACGAGCAAAGGAAAGCTTCAATGAAAAAATTTGGCAATGCCACGCCCATAATATAAGAATAACTGAAATTTTTCATATCAGAGGAAACATTTGACGCAGAGGCATACAATTTTATCATATTATTCTTATGGTTTATGAAAAATTTTAAGCATAAATGAGTTTGGAGGGCACTACCACGCCCCCCCATATAAAAGGAAAATCAAATTCCTCAATTCAAACACATCTCTTCAACTGTGGAATGAAGATGAATAAAACTTGGTGCATATATAAAAAGTATGGGCAAAAGTAAGCTTCAATCAATATAATGGGCGGTACCACGCCTCCCATATGAGAAAAAAACAAAGTTTTTGATGCAGATGATTGAGACTAGGTTTATATATAAAAAGTTTGGCAAAAAGTAAGTTTTAATTAAAAAAAATGGGCGCAATCACGCCTCCCCAGTAAAGCAACATTTTGATGCAGATGAATAAGACTGGAAACATTCTTATTTTATAAAAGGCAAAGACTATAAAAAATTAAACTCATCGCCTCACCTACCGGTAAACGCCGTTCCGGGCCAGCCAATTTCTAAGTTTTCATCTTTTTAAGGAAGTATACATGTATCTGAAGTTAAGGTTAAAACTTAGCCAAAACTCCTTATTTCCAAATTTTTATCATATATTTTGAAATTTGCTCAAAAAACAGTAAAAACTGTATCAAAACCCAACTGAAATCTCAGTGTTTTCGAAACTAAGCTTAGATATACAAATAATTTTTATAAAGCACGAGTTTCGTTGATGCACTTCGATAGCTTTATGAATATCGTCTCCTAGCACTATTCTCAAAAATTTAAAAAAGTTATTTAGCAAATGCTATTAGGATTTTTTCAAAAATAACTATTTGCATAATCATCCAATATTTATGTACGTATGCTTTACTATCGATAACAGAAATAACTTAACCCATCGTATACCTTTAAGTCTACACCTGGGTATATTTGCGCTTTAGTACTTTTAAATGAGGATAGCTCACATTTTTTAGTATAGATTTTAAATTGTTATATTTTTTTATAAATACAAAACATTTTTGTGAAAGCCAAGCAATGTTGATAGAGCTTAACATTTTTGATTTAGAAGGAAAACGGCTGGTATACATATATATAGCTTTATTTCTTGGAATCGAATATTACCTAAAAACGCTAATCCTGAAGACATCAACAAGCTGACAGCGAAGTAAAAGAATTAATAACAAGGGTTATACTATAAATCGCTTTTTATTTTTTTATAAGTTCCAGTAAAATTTGTTCACCAGTCGACGTTTAAGTGGACATTTTTTTTTTGGGTCTCAGATGCAAACGTTAATGTCAGAGAAATATATAAAATCCTATAACAAGTTTGAGGAGAATACGTTTGTACCCTAGTGTGAACGCAAGTGTTAAAGAACTTGTCCATTAATCAAGATTTCTGCAATTTTTATTGCCATTTAACACAACGTAAACAATGCACTTTAGATTAACTTATTATTAGTTTCAAGTTTAATATAACGATAAGGTGCTAATCTGAACGAAGTGTAAAAATAAACATTTATTGTAGCATATCGTAGGGGGATTTTGAAACTATTAATCGATTTACTTTCGTATGTGTTATTTACTATACAAATTTCTGATAATCCAATCAGGCTGTCAGCATTTAATAACACTGGTATACAAAGTTTAACTGTTTGTGTATTTTTTAAGTAACTGCTAAACTTTTCTACAAATTTGAAGTCACTGAACCTCTTACTTAGTTTAAGAATACCGCTAGCATGAAAACCTATGATATTAATGCTTTAAAACAGATATTATTTCAAGTTACCTGCAAACGATTGATTTTAAAAATGAATTTTATAAGAAGAAGAATGACAGAAACATATTATTGCACAGGAAAAAATATTTTAGAGAGATTATTGTCTCTAAAATAATTACACTAATTCGACGTTTTTAAGCATCGAAAATACACTTAAGAGCTAACTTTTAAATTCGGTTTACATATTCATATATAGCGGCTCCAAATTTGTCAACAGCTGTATAATTTATTTGAATGGCGAAAACATTGTAGGCCAGCGTAATGGTTAAAGTTTACTTTTAAAATAAATTATTTCTTTACGATAAGTATTGAATTGCTGGAAGGTGACTAAGTTTCTAGGTATAACTTTAAGATAAGCATTTAAATGATGTTAACAATGTTGTTGGCAAAAACAATACTTCTCCGGAATTCGATAAGAAAGTTAAGAAAACTTTGTGTATCAATACATTTTGATCTACTTATAGGGTCTATTACAAATGATAAATATAATTTGTAAAGGGAGGGTAGATATGTAAGTAAATCTGCACTGTAGTGAACTGACTGATATAAAATGCTTAACGCTTACTATCACGCCCACGACACATGTAATATTTCCGGCTTTTATTTTCTAGAAATGATATGTTTCGACTTTTACAAAATGATTTGTGTTTGTTTGTCCCTTTGATAAGAGTTTA
This sequence comes from Tricholauxania praeusta, assembly GCA_949775025.1. Taxonomy (NCBI): domain Eukaryota; kingdom Metazoa; phylum Arthropoda; class Insecta; order Diptera; family Lauxaniidae; genus Tricholauxania; species Tricholauxania praeusta. The sequence continues at coordinate 14,717,380 of OX459030.1, forward strand.
CTTTCCTTAAGTACTTTTTTCTGCTGAGTTCAAAAATGAAAATAAAAATTTTTTGAATGGCACAGTTTTCGAGATATTGTGGTTTTTCCATTTTTTCGACCTGTTGAACGAGGAAATTGGATATTTCTAGATCAAGATATGACTTTTGAAGTGAAAAGAGGTCGACAAAATGAAAAAACTACAATATCTCGAAAACTGTATATACCATTCAAAAAATTTTCATTCTCATTTTTGAACTCAGCAGGAAAAAGTACATAAGAAAAGTAATTTATTATCAATGGAACATTTTGAATGTAAACTAGTGTTATTCGACATAATGTAATTTTCCTACCCTTTTCGAATTCATCAAGATTTTTGATGTCGAGCCTTACGAATTTTCGAATATTTTTGACGTTTTGAAAGTTTTTTTGACTTTTTAAACATTTTCGATTTTTTCAACATTTTCAGCAACATATACTTTGAGAGTTTTGTGACTTCTTCAACATTTTTCGAAATTTTCAACATTTTTCGACTTATTGGACATTCTTCGAATTTCACAGTACTTATCGAATTTCATCAAAATGTGCGATATATTTCAGCGTTATCAACATTATCTTGTCTTTATCAACAGTTTTCGATATTATTTCAAAGTGCGGAGCCTTGGGCGAAATAATTATTTGAATACCTATTTTTTTTTCAAATGTTTTAAAATGAGGAACAGAAAAAAATTATTTAATATTTTTGAGTTATGATCCAAAAAATTTTTAAAGATCGAGCACTCAAGGTTTTTTATTTCAAAATTATTTTTCTACTCAAAGTTCTCGGCTTACAGAAAAAATTTAAACATTTTATTTTTTCGTTTTATGATCATAAAAAAAAATGTAGTCCACAATTTCACTGGAATTTTTTTCAGTGTATTTTTTTTTTCTTAAATCGTATAATATAATGAACGAAAAAGTTAAAAAAACATTTTTTTACGTTCGTGACTATCTTTTTTTTTAATACAAAATAGTTTTGTTTGGCTCTAGAACATTATGTACGAAGACCAGTGGGAGTTCCGTTCCATCCGAAATACGTGCCAAGGACCGTAAAGCATGGTGTTGCAAAAATTAACTTTTGGGTCTGCTTTTCATACCCTCTGACACAGGTCCAATTTATTGGATAAAAGGAAACATAAATGCAAACTTATACGTGGAAATAATGAGCTCAACCATACTACCCTACGCTGAATGGAAAATGCCGTTAAAATGGGTTTACCAGCAAGACAACGACCCAAAGCGCATGAGCAAATTGGCGAAAAATTGGTTTTCCTCAAATAGGATTGAGGTAATGGAGAGGTCAGCCCAGTTTCCAGACCTCAACCCCATCGAAAACCTTTGGGCCAATGTCAAAGAAGCCGTGGGCAAGGAATGTCCTAAGAATGTCAAAGAATTGTGGCATACTGTAAGGGCAGCATGGAAGGCCATTCCCGTAGAGTAATGCCAGCGTTTGGTGGATTCCATACAGCGAAGATGTGCATCCGTTCGTTCTAATAAAGGTCATTCCACTTATTGTTAAAAGATTTAATATAAATAAGGTTTAGATACTGAATTATACTTTTTTAAGTTTTGTTTTTTTAAGTATTGCTAAGCACTGCTATTATTTTTCACACCTGAATTTTGGAACTTTCCCTAATTTGTCCCTGTTTGAAGTCCGAATAAAAATTAATGTTCAAAAAAATGCTTGTTTAACATTGGTGAAACATAAATGAAGCAAATAAATTTGGAATTTCATTTTTCCTATGAATAATTTTTATTTTTCATAAAGGCAAAGATTATTTCATATGACACTGCTATTTTATCGCACACAGCTGTATATAAATGGTGATTTTTTTTTTTGGTGTCCGAAGTTTCGTTGGAAATAGCTGTCAAACGAATCATTTTATCAAAGGCAAAAATTTCGATATGGACATGGGGAGACTTTAATTCCCACAGCCAATAAAGTTGCAACCACAACAAAAAACTTACACAATTTAAGACAAAGCCAGGTAAATTTTAATTGTCCACATATTCAATTAAGAAGTTTATATTCCTTTGAACAGGTAAAATTTTCAAGTCATTGCATTTCACACAGCTCAGCTCGCAATATGTTTACAAAACAGCGTCTTGTTCTATTCTTTCCACTCGTTTAAGTCTTTTGTTGAAATTTTGTCCCTTCCACTCCTGGACAACTTAGCCAAGTGTACCCGCAACGATGTAGGTTTGCTTTCATTGACCTCAAAGGTCTCACTTGACTGACTTTGGCCTGACTGATGGATAAATGAATGAGTGTCTGGCGTGAGTTATTCCGAACCATGCTCACCAAAAATTGTAGCTGTTGCTATTGTTGCTTTTGACATTCTGTGTTATTCTAGGCTAAACGCTGGCTGGTACTGACATTTTCCACAAATTTGAAGGATTGACTTTTGTGGCATTTCATAATTTGTGTTAGAAATTTGATTTATTAAAGCCTAATAAGTCAAGTGCACAACATACGAATACATGCATAAATTTGAGGTCATCATACTTTAATTGTGTGTATGTGCGTGGGTTACATAAAAGGGACTTGACACAGGGGCGGGGGTCTTACAAGCAACAACAACAAGAAAAAGCTTTAGGCCTAACTAGTTTTACTTTCGAAATATTCAGCAAAACTTTAAGTTCTTTAACCTGGTAGTAAGTGATTTCTGCTGCAAAACAAGAGATAGCGTTTGCTATGATACAGCGCACAGTGGTGCAAAATTAAGTTTTCTTGAACAAAATTCAATACCCAGCTAAATATGATATATGGCCAGTTGAAACTTGACACTGTAAAAATTTAATAATTCTTTAAAGCAAATATACTGCAGATAAGACTCGAACAAAATCAGCATTAGTTATCAAAATATAAATTGTACCAGAGAGAAATATACAGGGTGTTTTATTTTTTTTGAAAATCGTAGTTTCAAATTGCATTAAAATACAAAAACCTGGGACACATGACTTGAGTTTTAACTTTAGTCGATAGATAATTTTATGCCATTTAACCCTGGAACGTTATACTTATTTTACATACGTTAACGTCATACTTCGTCGGATCGAAGAACTTTTTTTTTCAAAAAATTATTACGGGTATGATTTTCAAATTAAAAATTCACAAAAATCCTTTTCACTTAACTCATTTATTCAGAAACAAACAAAAAAATAAAACTTAGAAATAATTCTTTTTTTTTTGGCTTAAAATCAATAGCATTTTTTCTAACGTTTCTTAGTTATTTTTTTAATGGAACTTTTTCATAGTTCGAAAAATAAGAAAACAAAAACAAATTTGACTTAAAACACTTACAGTCTTTCAATATTGCATATTAAAAAATATAAAAAAAGATAAATCCATAATTAAGCTTATTTTGAGCAGGACTTACAAAACTCAGCGTCTCATTTTGACGACGCTGTACCGCTGAATTTCACGTTTGGTGGCTGTTTACGTGACGAACGTCCGTTTACGACAAGCTATCGACATAGATTAACGTTGTTTAAAAAAATTAAAGCATAATATGCGGTATAAGCAAAGGGAATGAATAAAGAGTGAGAGCGCGTCGTCGATTCGACGAAGTATAACATTCCAGGGTTAATACCAAAATATAATTTCGGGCTCTAATTAAACACAATCAGAAGGTCATATTTTTGACAACTTCTTCGAACATCTTGGGAAAATGATAAACAAAGGCTCTTTTCATGACTGCGCAATATTTATAAGTACTCCCCTTGCCAGATCTTACTATAAAACCATATCTTTTATAGCTCCTCCAAAACAGCTTTAATGAAAATATCATCTTCATTTATTATGTTTCAAAAAAATCGATGCAGCCAGTAAATGAGTTATTTATTTATTTGTTAGACCATTAAAGTCATTTTTTTGGGTCATTAGATCGGAGATGCCCAAGTGGAACAAAAATAATTATTCCGGCTCCTTCACACTCTCATAGAAATTTGATGAAAAATTTACAAAAGGTAAAATATACTAAACACTAAAATTAGTTTAACTTGAGAAATTGTGTTGAACTCAGAATAACACAAACAACATGCATGCGACGACAGCGAACTGAAAGTATTTAACTTGAGTGACCGCAAAAGCTGAACGACCCCAATGTTGAAGAAAAAATTACAGAAACAAAAAGCACACGATGAGTTCAAATAACAGAAAGGGTTCGAATTTTTTTGTATATTGCTATAAGAGCTGGAAGAGCTAAACGAGCTGTGCATCCTTGTGGTTATTTATGCATTGGCTCTTTTAATCAAGTGATTAGCGACTTTTACTCTTTTACTCAGCTCTTCATGCCATGCCTGCTTTAGATTATGTGGAACAAATGATTTTACTCTGTTATCATTAACATTTTTATCGCATTGAAACTCCAAAGCAATTTTGAAAAAAATCAGGTATGGGCATTTCCGCCAAAAGGCCAACAGTGACAGAAAAATTAAAAGTTATTATAAAAGCGTTACTATCTTATATTATTTAAGGAAAATATTCAAATTTTGTTAATTTAAGCAACTTATACCAGAATTCCTTTGCTACGGTGAGCAAACCACCTGCAAACTTGCATAAATGCAGTTTCTCTTATTTTGTTATATTGAATAGTATTTTGCCTTAAATATTTAAGTGATAAGAGAGGTGATACATGATGATAGTCTTTCCGAAAAATCTCTCTTCCAACGTTAATTAGCTAAAAACAATGCAAAAACATCAAACCAATCTCTATTAAATGTACAATTTTAATTTGCTTAAGTTCATGTTCTAATGTCACAAATAACATTGAAAAACATCATATGTTCTCATTTTGAAATTGATAACAGCAGTAAGAGTGTCAAAACTTTTGCACGAACAGAGTTTCATGTACATAATTAAAAAAAAAAGCGAGTGCAAAAAAAAATTAAATTTTAAATTTTTGGAGCTGTTTGAAGTTGGTCATGTTCGCAAACGTAAGTTTAATAAATAGGCAGTTAAAAACGGTTAAACAAGTTATTAACTGCCATAACACAACATAATCGCATGATTTTTTTGTCATTGGAAAGGTTGTGAAGAGAAGGATGGACATGTATACTTTTTTTTCAATAGTAAATGCCACGCCCCTAACGGGAAAAAACGTTTCCACGGCTGAACTAATGGATCTATGTTGATGAAATTTTGCTTTAGTATAGATTGAATCCTAAGAAAGATTATTAGAAACTCTGATTTTTTAAAGGGGGCGTGGCATTGCTCCAAATGGGAAAAAACGGTATCACGGCTGTGCCAGTACACCGATTTTGATGAAATTTGGTATGTAGATAGGTTGAAACTTAAGTACAAATTTTTTTTTAAGTGGGCGCTGCCACGCTTCTTACAGGAAAAACGTTTTGACAGCGAAAAGACAAGTTTTATATTCTTTTAAGAAAAATATCTACTCCTTCATCTTTTCTTTGTTAAAATTGATCTCACCAATTGATTTGATAATTATAAACATTAAATTTGTTTTTTTAATTACTGTATATATCTTAAGTGTTATTATTTATATAAATATTAAAGTCTTTTTGAAAAATTGCACAAGTGAACATAAGCGGAAAAATATATACCGTTCGAATGTCTCGTTCGAATGGATTATTATGGCTTGTAAGAAAAAAAGTAAATAAGATTTTTCAATCAAACGAAATCTATTAAGAAGTTACATTATTCCACAAAATTTTAAAATTAGTCGCATTAAAAAATGTTTCCATATTTCGCTGACTCTGCTTTTCTATATATGGCCATGAAAAACACTTCCGTTTATTCGATTTTGTTGATCATTTTATCCTTAGTTTTAGAGCTGAATACCACTGTTTTTTGCTAATATTGAAAATAATTAAGAAAACAATACGCTCGACCTCCAAAAAGTATATTGTGACTGTTAGTTTTGTAATTTCCCAAATGTTCAATTGCCAGCAATGAACAAAACATCTGCTACCAAATTTTGAGAGAATTTTTTTTTTTTTTTTTTAAAAAAACTTTGCGCCAATATTAAAACTTTGCAAGTTGTGGCTTAGTAATAAACACGTTAGAAATCAAGAAAACATTTTTTTTTTCTTTTTGTTCCTCTTAAACAACATCATTCTGTGAAACAAAAATGCACCACAAAAAGACAATACCAACGCGCAAACATCTTCATATGCAGCAATAAACGTGGACATGTTGCAACATTCGTAACATGCACACATGTCCTGCGTCGGACCGAGTTATGCGGATGTAGCAAAAGTTGAACAAAAAAACGAAAAAAAAAATCAAGGAGCAGCAGCTGATGAAAAGGAAATTGAAATATAAAAAAAAAAGAATGAAATAGACAAAGACAGCAAAATAAGTCCTTATGCTGCGCACATACTTGCAGATAAATAGAGACAGGCACACGCAGAACGGACTCGAGTATCCATGTCCAAGGACATGAAGAGCCAACACAATGCCAGAAAACACTTAAAATGTGTAAATTGCAAACACTTTGCTTAGCAAAGGACCAAGTGTATATGAGCTCATGGTGTCTTAAGGAGGTCCATATTAAAAATTTAAACTAAGCTATTAGATTTTAGTGACTGGAAAAAAGATGTTTAAATGTTTTTTTTTTTTGCTTATAGAGACTATTTTTATTTTCAGAAAAATGTTTCTTAAAGCCAGCCGATTTTCACTTAAAAATATTACAAAAATAATGTCACATTCGAACATTTACTCTTAAGAAAAATCACCCATCAACGGTACACCCCAGCAGACATAAACGCATTTGCGCGCCACATATGCAGCATATTTTCAACTCTCGGCAATTTCCCCATTTTATAACGTTATCAATTTTATAGTTTTGAAGTATCGATGAAAATTCAATTTCGTCCAATTTGAAAATTTTCATTGTAACGAGTTTTATTATATTTGTGCTCGATAGTTGTTAACAAGAAAATATCGATAAAATAGAGAAAGTCCAAAAAAAAAATTAAAATTTTAGAGATTTTTCGATTTTTTTGCACAATGGAAATTCGCATTTATGAAATCTTTGGAGTTGCAAATGCAGCAGATGTTAACTGCAACTTACGTGATATATCGTAGTATCCTTTAGAATGCACACATACAAATGCACGCATACACCAGCACACATGGTGACCGTTGCATTTCGAATGTAAAAATTTATTGCAAAAAAAATATACGCACATAAATTTATCGTTCATTCAATCATTTTCGCAATTTAACTTCCGTTTCCGGTTTCCTTTTCCGGCTGCATTTTCCAATGTCCAACTGTTGCCATCGCCCCTGCTTATTTTTTACGTATGGGCGTGCATTTGTAATTCCAAATGGCATCACCTTTGCCATTACAGTTGTCATGTTTTCCGGTTAAACCATTTAAAAAAAAAAAAAAAACATTTTGTATTTTGAATTTTATGCGCCATTATTCTTTTGCACAGCAGAACGTCGATAAGTTGAACTGCAATATTACTGAGCCATAGCAATATATCTTTCTTTTTCAATTCAGAGACCTGGTGCAAAACTTTTATATCAGCAATTTGATGTCAAAATAAATTATCGAGTTTTTACTGTTTCATACATGATTGCATCATGGTAATTCAATTTCAGTTCATTCTCATCCTTGTTAACCGTGTGTTTTTCACACGCAGCGCTGTTTAATTTGTGTCATTATTTTATTACCATTTTTGCACTTAATACGTTAATGTTTGTTGGCACAAACAACTCTATTGGAAAAAAAAAATCATTGAATTATTTTCAATTCAATTGTCATGTCAAGCGAAATTTTGCCTTAAAAGCTATTTACATGTCATCCTTTTCAATGAAAAAAAAAACGTAAAAAAACACCCGTAGCGTAAGGTGTGAATTAAGTTATGTTACGTTATGTTGCGAAAGGTTATGTTAAAAATGTCGTTATATGTTAACAGTTGTTGAAGTAGTTAAAAAATGTTAAAAAAAAAGTCAAAAGAACGGCACAATTTTTTATTAAAATTTTTAAAAAACTATTGCATGTCAAAATACTTATGCCAACCATTGTAAGATCGAAAAATGTTGAAAATAGGGATAGAGTTTTGAATACGTCAAAAAATGTTGAAGGTCAGGCAAGATAATTGAATATAATTCCACACATGAGCTTTAGCTTCAAACAAGTTTTTTGGATTTTAAAATGGGCAATATCGGTTCAAAGACCCGCCTACCGCCCATACGAATAGAACATTTAAAACGCTATATTGCGAGAGTTATTTGTATAAACATATTTTTAATAAATACTAGAAAAAACTTAGACAAGCTCAAGAAATTGACGAATTTTGACGAGAAGGCGTAGCACCTTTCATAGTCGTACAAGCAAAAACGCTATGCTGGGAGAATTATTTAAATTATTGGAACTTAATTTCACACAAGCAGTAGGAATGATTCGGAAAAGCTCAAGACAAGTACTAGCCGAATTTCAAAAAGTAGGTATGGCACTACGACAAAGAAATAAGAGCTGGGTGGGTTAGACCCCAGAAGTGGCGTAAAAAACTAAGCAAATTTTAGGAATTTTTTTCAACGAGAAAAAAAAATAATCGAAATTCTGAAAAAAAAACTATTTATTAGTAACCAATTTTTAAAAGTCATAATGGACGAAATGGCGGCTGTACAGCTTTTCCTCGAAGAGGTTTTTTTCGATGGGTCTGCTTAATATAGGAATAAAGAAAAAATGTCACTGGATTACATACAGTCTGTCAAGTAATTGTTTGTAAAATAAATTATGAAACACAATTTTCACTTTCAAATTGAATAAAAATAAGAAATGTATATAATTTATGGAAATTTTTTTTTGTACTCAATTCTCTTACTTATTCGTTATTCGAAAACAACAAAAAAATTATTTGATACAATCAAAAACAAAAGCTTATGGAATAAAAATAAAAACACTAATCATCCATTCCATCGTGTCAAATAATTCTTTGCAAAATGCAAGGAGCCTTTCAAAATGAAGAAACTAATTAACTTATAAGAAAAACTTCAATACTTGATGTTGTTCACCACGACACAACGGCTTGTATCCTTCTTGGAATAGATGCAATAAGTTATTGTAAATCATAATCTTCTGGTATATTTTTGTCCATTCCTCCTTAATAAATCTTATTAGAGCGCTTTCATTTGTTGGAGCCCGTTTTGCAACTTTTTTTTTTCAGTGTGTCTAGACCAAATTCATCTCAAACCATGCACGCGGATTATGCACATGAATTTGATCCCCTACGATCAAGATGAAATAAATTTGTAGCCGGTTGGTTAATATTGTTCATTCATGTCTTTTTCAAATAGCTGTAACTTTCCGAGGAAACATTGCAGGTTATCACTTGAAACCTCATTTTAAAGAAAAAGAACTGTACTAAATGATGCTATTATTAAAAATAAGCTATAAGTAGTAGTATCACAGGTGGCTGGCGAGGTTGAAACAAATATTTAAAATTTTTTTTTTTTTTTTTTGAAAAGAAATTCTCCTCACCTCAAATGCCTCTAAGCCCGCTTCAAACTCATAACATCTTTTTCTTATAATAATACAAGGCCCAAATAAAATTTTAAGCGAAAAAAAAGGTGGGGTTTTTCAGAAAATTAGCTTTGTTTTTTCTCATAAAAATCGCTATAACTCTGCCAATTTTTAAATTTTTTAAAGATACTAACAGAGATTAAGAAGTTCTATAAGAATCAAAAGACGAAAATTAATTATTTTTATTTGGATGGAAATGCCGCTTTTTTAAACAATTTTCAACCTAAAATGGGTATAACGTAAAATGGCCATAACTTCATAAAAAAATATTTTTAATCAAATCGGGGAAATATGGGCCCCCTTATATCCCTTGAAAAACAACATATATAATCGGTAACCAATTCCGTAACATGAAATAATCCGCGTGCATGGTTTGAGATAGATTCGGTCTAGGGTATTTCATTTTTGGTAAAGCCAAAGACAACACCATAACTAGTTATATTACAATTTTTTAATAGTTTTTTAGCTGGAAATGTCATTGTTTTTCTTTTTTTTTTAGTTTCAATTTATCTGAGCTACAGTCCACACCACATTACTTTGTTCTATTTATTTTCTTTAGAGTACTAAATACTTTTTATAATACTATGATGCTATAACTTTAATTTAAAGGTCCTTAGTTCAATATACAACATGAACAAATATTTTCATTTTCTTTTTTAATATTTAAATGGAAAACTCAGCTGGATATTATTATTTTTAATCAGAAATCGAATTTGAATAGACCAGCTCCTCATCACATTTTCTCTCAGCGTAAATTTTAGCATTTTTGATTCAAGTGTCAAGTTTATCAACGCCTAAAATCTCTCATCATTGTGATCACATAACAAATACACTCTGTGACAGAATGCGCAACTTTAATTGGTATTTTGTTTTTGCTTCGTAATTAAATCCACTTCAATTAGTTTGGCTTTAACTAAATCGTGTTTACATCAATGCGGCTGAATTGACACCATTTGGAATATAGTAAACAACATACAGAGTTCCATCAGATCAAAAGTCACACAAATACAAGCACAGCTCAGCGAATATGCATACAAATAAACGCTAACACAAATACACACGCATGCAAATACAGATAGAGGCGATGCGAAAAACCCGAAACTTATTTTAATTAGGCTTAATTTTGCGCCTAAACTACGCAAATTTAGTTTCAAAATAAAGTTTGAAGAGCGTGTGTTTTTTTATTTAGCTCGAAACACCATAGAACGCATATTTCAGTAAATGTCGCAAATTTGTTTGTGCTATCAATGTTGCTACTTTAACTACTGGATAAAACGCTTGACAGCACATACAGTGCTGCATGGTGTGAACGCGTAATTAGAAAACTGCAAATGCAGCTGCTGTTTGGTCGAGTTGTTGTTATAGTTGTTGTAGTTGTTAGTGCTTTAAAAATTGCCAACAAAAAATGCTTCAATTGTGCAGTTTTATTGAAATAAATATTGATACATAAGTCATTCCATAACAAAATTTACGCTTTGACTGGAATTTCTGAATTCATTTTTTTCTCTCCCTAATTCTTTTATCAATAGCAATTTGCATTTTAGTAAAAAAAAACACACACAATTTCCTATTTTGCATATTAAAATTGCATTTTTGGCAACTGCTTGTATCATGCTCAAAATATTATGCAATTTTTGTCCGATTTCTTTTTTTGAAAATTTAAAATTTGTGCATTGTTTAGGATCACAGCTTGTATCGCATTTCCACCAAAAGCCCAACACAATTTTATAAAACCAACCAAGAGTGTCCAAATACAATGTGAAGTGCATTCAGCAACAACAACAACAACAACAACAACAATGACTGCAACAACATAAAACTGACCATGTAGCATCCATAAGTGTAACGGCACATAAAGCGCGCGAACAAAAATATTAATTTAGAACTTTTACGATATCCCCTTTATGTGCACACACACGCAGACACACCGACACAAAACATAGTAAATACTTCCCAGTAGGCAAGGGCAGGAGCTAACAGTGCTTCTAGAAGGCCTTCCTTGGTAAGTATAAGGCCTTCCACCCTCCTTTCAAACGTTCTTTCTTTTTTATATGTAATGGCCGCAGAAAACAGGCCTTCCTAAGCAGTCTTTCTAAGACCGCTTACCGTAGAAGGACTCTCAGAAGTGCTTGACAAAAATTTAATTTTTATAAATTTTAAGACTCTAAATATTAATTGTTTTTTTTATCCGCGCCATCTCACTTGCGTTGATATTTTTTTAATGACTTTACAATTTGACAAAGAATACACAAAACTCTACCTCTTTATCATAACATGAAACAACAGAAGACTAGCCTGCACACCTCTCTTAATTTCTAACCATGTGTATACTTTTCATGTCGTATATGTACAATGCATATGACAAAAAAGTTATGCCGAATCATAAAACATTGCAATACATGAAAAAAAAAAAGAAACAGAAAAGCGCTAGAATAAATGGAGTCCTTCTTCTTTGCCTTCTAATATCAGGCCTGTTAGCACGTCTGTTGTGGCAAGGCATATTATGCCTTCTGTGATTGTATTTTTATTTGCATGAAAATCTAGTTTTGAGAAGTCCTTATATAATCGCAGCAGTGCTAGCAGGCCTTCTCCGAGTAAGACCTTGCTCATTTGCCTGCTGGGTTAGTATGTGTCAGTATACAAAAGACTGGCTGCTATATCCCAATTTGTTTTTTTAATATTTAAAATATTCAAAAAAATTTCAATTCCCAGCTTATCGATTAAAAAAAACTTTAGAAATAACAGGCAATTCTCTCCTAAAAAAACCGTGCAAGTTGTTTTCAGTGTATTTAATATTTACCTTAAAAGCTCACGAGATAATAAACAAAACTGCTCCATAACATTTTTGCAAAGTTAAGAATTCTGTGAAACACTATACTGGGCTTAAGTCAATTTTTGTTACATCAAATATTTTCTTTGTTTTAAACAAAAAACGTAGATAAATCTCCTAAAATAATAAAACTTTAAAAATAACGGACAGTCTAATGTACATGCGATTCAACCAATTTCTAGGTCATCAAGTAGTAGATCCAGTTACTGCAAGTTTCCATTGAAGCTCTTTGTTCCCGGTACCCGGTAGGAAATCAAATTATATTTACTATTAAAGTAAAGAACAGGTTGGAGCATCTGATACCAGCTATTTTCCCAACGAAAGGCATTTTCAGATTTCATTTTAATTACTATAAAGATAATTATCCCTCGAGTATTCAGCAGATAACTCATTTATTTTAGTTCATTTAGCGTTAAATAAGATGCACCACAAATCGAAAAATATCAACCGAATTAACTACAGCCAATTTCACAGATAGCAGCTAAAGTGTACCTGTAAAATTGTGAGCATTAAATGGTAATGTAAAAGTAATAAGAATATTATATGTCAAATGAGAGCTCGGTAAATTTGAAGATAACACGAAATTTTTTGCGGGTTTTGTATAAACCAGCATCGGCTGATGTGAATGCACGTGTATTTACGTAAGATTTCTTAATGTTGATTGAGTACTCGTATATTTTAATTATGTTTTAGTGAAGCATATTATTTTGTAAAGGCTTGAAGTATTTCCGAACTTTTTTTTTTAAAAAAAAAAGGCAACACTATTAGGGGAAAACCCTTTGACACGTGGTGTGTTAGCTTTGAAAGGGGAGATAGAAAAGTAGGAGTGAGGTTAACTTATTGAGCCACGTTCTTTCCCATTATTTTTTTTTTTCTTAAATGTTTTTAATTATTCTGTCACAACGATATTTTTTTTAAATGTTTTTAATTATTCTGTCACAACGATAAGTGAAAGTGATCTGAAGCAAGTATTATGCCTTTGAACTTCATTACACTTCAGGTATTGATGCTTTGCCGATATAATGTACTTTTCTTACCAAAGCTGAATAGGGCGGGAGAAGGAAATAATTGTAAAGAAAGGAAAATTAGAAAATATGGAAAGTGTTACCATGCCTCAACCGGGAATCGAACCCGGGATCTCTGGGTTGTAAGCGCAGTACACTACCACTGTGCCACAAGGCCGGCATAAAATAAAGCAGCATTGTTAGTTGAATATTTTAGTTAAATACAATGTTGAGTATCGTAACTCAACTGCTTCAAAGGGAATGCAGAAATTCACAGCGTTGTCCAGAGATGGTGCCAAAGTAATTCATTGATTACCCGGCAATAACAATCAGGTACTTTACACCAACAGAATGATACGAATCAGAAAAACTAGACGAATACTTTTCCAATCTACCTAATTTGATAGAGAAGATTTGGTCTTCTAAAATTATTCAATTCAACGAACTTAAAAAAGATACCATTAAAAGTTTTGAAAATTACAAAAATTACATTCCTCTCTAAGTCTCCGATGGAATGCCACCTATCGTAATACTTTCAGAAACTTTTGCATCATCATTTATAACAAAAATAAAGATGACTCATGCTACTTTGGAATACACCATATACACAACATAAAAACTAAGTAAACTACAATTGTTGCAAATTATTTCTCCAGTTCCTGTATCGTAAATCGTAGAGAAAGTTTTTGGCGAAACATTTCGCAAGGTTAACTTTTTTTTATCATCTTAAGCCCACAAAACATAATCCAATAAGACAAAAAAGACACATGAAATTTCATTCCGTATGGAAAAATTCACAGTTTCAGAAAAATAAAAAGTACCCGATCCCGATACCCGATACCCGATCAAAAACTGAATATATAAAAAAATTCGTTAAGGCAAAGAGCATTAATGTAATAAAGTTCAAAATTAAAATTTGCGTTAAAAATTACTCCCACAGGTCGTTATTTTCTTGTTGGCAGACTAATATAATATTGTATATAGAAGAGTCGAAAATAATAGGATGAACGTACTAAGTAAATTAAATTACAAAATATTTATTTAAATTTAGTTTAAGACTATTGGTCACCGATTTAAATTACATAAATCATTCTGTATCCAAACAGAAGTTGCAATTCACAATTTAGGCTTTATTTACCTTTTGAAAGCGACATAATAAACTTTGATGAAAATATAATTTTGTCTTGTTTTGTTTTATGGAACAATTCCGGGTACTTTTTAAATAGAAGTAAAGAAAATGAGATATGACCATATCTCGGCTTGTGCAATAAAAATACTCAACTGTGATAATAATACCAATTTCAATGATATTAATCACATTTTTATGCACCAACTTGTGAATACACGCTCTCTTGGGGACAAAATGTTGCGTTTTGCTCAGTTCAGTTGCACTTACAATCTTTTAGTACCCAAATTTAGCTTTTGAATTTGTCAAGATTATTTTTTTTTTTTTTTTTTTTTTTGTTAGTGCTGTGGAACTATGAAATTGGTACAGTTTTAGGGGCTTACTAGAGTTGGTCATATTGATTTTCTTGTTTTTTGTAGTTTTGAAATGTTCTTTTTTTAATTTTTCTGCTTTGAATTGCATATATATTTCAACGACTGATTTATCATTTTTTTTCATAATTTTATTCTCTTGTGTCCTTTGTCTCCTCATGTAGCATAGAGTCTTCACAAAATACCTACAACGTGCACGATCAGTAGCGCGTATCTTCAATCCTCTCCATTATTTCACCAACTCCCTATTTCCTGTTCTACTGATCGTTTCGTTTTCGCGATAGTTTAGGTCGTTCGCATTTCTGCTTTTCTGAGGATTACACTTCATGCATTGATTGTACCATATAAAGGGTTTTCAAATTTAAGATAACTATTTAAATACTAGCTAATCTACGCGTAGCCTGTTTTTAATTAAGTAATAATCGAAGTTATTACGGTCACTTATGAACACAAAAGTACCGGACAACAAAATTTAATGTGCCATTACCTTATCTACATCCAAAAGGACGTAAGCGCACCAGATCATAATGATATGATGCATATTAGTACGAAATATAGAAACCATTAGCTCTAAGTTCCTTCTAAATTTATTTGACAAGTTTTCAAATACAACTTTAATAATTTAATATATTCTTCTTAAACAAACAGATTTTATTTGCAGACATTTCAAAATTTTATTCAAAATTTTTAGTAGACAATTTATTTTTTTTGTTAAATTGCCATGGAAACGACAAAGAACGAAGAACACACACTAACTAACACATTCGATTCCCATTCAACGATTTGTTATGTTTACATGCTTGTTTCTATGTGTGAAATTTTTTTTTTTTTCCAAATTTAAAACTTAAATATTTTGATATTTAACAGGAGTATCGTGACAATTTTAATTGGAGATTGAGACCAAACGTCCAAGGAATAGCATTAAATAAATTTGATTGAAACTGATCAAGCAGTTTTTGCGTGATATGCGAACATCGAAAACAGCTACTATTTTATTCATATAGATTTAATAAAAAACGTTTTTAAATGGGGCGAATTTAAAAACATACTTTAAATTTGAACACCCCTCATAAGTAATATATAAAATAGATTTATGGTCTCCAAATTTGTTTAGTATATAAAATTGGATCGAAATGTTCGCTTAAAACCGTTTTATTTTAAGACTTGCACAAAACTTGAAAATTTTTTAAGTCTCTGGATTGCTTTTTCTATAAAGTAAAAGAATATGAGGATGCCCTAAATTTCACTAATAGACAAATAGGGATCATCTTCAAAAATGTTAACAAAGAAGACTTACATATCATCAACTGATAATAATGATTATAATTTCCAAATGGGATGGTGAAGTTTCTATATTGTTCTAACGGTGGAAGTAACTAACAAATATCTATTTAAAATTACTGAAGAAACTAAACTAAACTAAGCTTACATTACTCCAAAAACTTTCTAATGTTTAAAATTCCTCCTTAATCTTACATTAATTCAAAGGACAAGTTCTTACGGGGCATAACGCATACCGGTCGTTATGCTGAAGCCTGAATTGGCTGTATATTTTGCTCCAGAGCATCAGTTTTTTAAGCTTTTGAAAAATTTTAAAGATTCTTAAAAAAAATCACCACAATTGGGCAACACGATTTCAGCCAGCAAAAATTGAAAAAGGGAACATAGTATAGTCTGATCAAATAAGTAACGTTTTGACGAAATTTAATAAAACTTATTTTTCTATGAATCCTGATATCTAAGTCTGGAAAAAATTTTAAAAAGTACACTAACGGAACGAAAATTACTAGCAACGATAATTGCATGGTAAAGTAAAAACAAAGTCGCAAGCTTCACGAATAAAATTATATTTGCTATATATACATAGCAAGTTGCTTAAATGCCAGGGCTACCTAGCAAATTTTGTCTATTGTGAATTTTAAAATTAAAAGAAAAATGACTATTTCGCGAACAAACGAAATGTAAATATAATATCAGGCGTTAAAGCGAAGCAATTTAAATTAAAAAAAAAAAATTAGATAGAACAAGAAACGAGTACTCGTATAAACAACGAGTACTCGTATATACAACGAGTACTCGTATATACAACGAGTAGCAAACTTCACAACTTGGTCGTTTTCTTTGCACATAGATAGCGACTTGACGAATAAAACACAGCTATTGATAAGGGGATGTCCATAAATTGCGTGAGTTAAAATAGGGGGGATGGGGTCCGGAAAAAACTCACCAAGGGGGAGAGGGGCCAATAAAAATCTCAGGTCAACTTTTTAATGCTTTATACATTATTATAATAGATTGCAGAAGGAAGGGGGGAAGGTCCCGTCAGAACTCACAAAATCTCACCGAAGGGAGGAATTTAAAAAAAAAAAACATCTAACGTAATTAATGGACGGCCACTAAAGACTACCATTGTTTCAAGCCAACTGGTTGATTGTTGATTCGACCAACTTTTATCAATTCTTGAGAGTGTGTATTGGCTTGTGCGAATATTTCTTATCGTACAATTTAAATTTCAATAATTTTTTATCACTGAAAGTTTTATTCACAAATAAAAAAATTTTATTGAGAATTTTACTGAAAATTTAATTAATACAACAAAAACATTTAAAAAGTATTTAAAAAATTTCGTATAAATAAAGCTGATGTATTTTAGTTTTTCAAACAAAAAACTTAAAGTTGGAAAATGTGCTCCTAAAACTTTAAGAATAAAAATTTTAATCAAATTTTTCCCAAAAAAAAAAAAATTTTTTTCCAAAAAAAAAAAAAAAAATTTTTTAATTTTATTTTTGCGTTCAATGAAAACCACTGTGTGACAAAAAAATACCAACAAATTTTCATTAAAACTTCACTTCAAGACAAAGTCATAGAGTACATATTTTCGTGCGTTGTTTTGGCTAATGTTTATGGTATTGCTATGTTGTACAATGTTGTTGTTGGCTTTTCTGAACGAGCTTTCTCATTGCTTGTTACTTACAACTGGACCAAATAGAATTAAAAAAAAAAAAGTCGAAAAAAACTCACACAATTTCATTTTCAATTCTGCCTTTATTTCCATTTTGTATGCATTTTTATTGCAAACGAATGAGTTTCGTATAACATGAGTTAGTGTTGAATAAAAAGGGCATATGTTACCGCTTGCAAATCCTTATAAAACTATTTATTTTAATTTTGGAAAAATTCCAACAAATTCCAAATATTTTACAGCGCGTATATAATGCTTATAATTTTGTCAGAAATGTAAATTAGTGTGTGCGCATAATAACATAAATTAAAATGGATTTAGATTTTTTTCGAAATTATGATTAACATACCACAAAGGAACATTGAATATATTCCAAAAAATAATCAATACTTTCTTCTTTTTTTTTTGCATTCAATATCACACTTACTTATATTTCAATAAAACACGTTCGCTGCTATGAATAATTTAACCACAAAAAAAAATAAAAGTCAGAAAAAATATTGCCAAAGGACTTTAAGTATCGTCAACCATGAACGTGTCATAAGTTCCCAAGCGAAAGCTTTCAGCGACGAATGAAAATCGAAGCGAAACAAAAAAAAAAGTGAAAAACGCTAAAATAATGCTGTGTTTCAACATAAGACCCCCATATAATACAAAAGGCAACTTCCGCGCTTTGCAACAGCTATTTAGTATTCAAGTCAAGTAACAGATTTGGACACAAAGTTTGCGTTGTTGTGTCTTTTGCAACTTCTTTTTCATGTTATGGTCAATAGCAAAACAATGTTGAGAATTTTCACCACAATATTTGACTCTAAGGATGTTTGGAAAAAGATAATGTGGCGCATAGATGGTGACAACAAATTAAGTGTGTTTAGTATGTTTTGGGGTGTATCGAAATTGAAGTCTTAAATAGAGCTTTTAATAAAATCATTTGGAATTTGGAAAAAAAAATTAGTTTTTTGTCAATAGTTCGCATAGGTACAAAATTATATTTGCTGAACTAAGAAAAGTTATCAAAAATCAATTACAAGTAATGTAGAAGCCGTAAGCAAAATTTCAGAAAAAGATTGGATGCGAATTATAACACGAAAAAAGCTCTCCACAAAATATCGTTTGAAAAAATATATTGTGGGTTTTATATCAAAGAAATCTGTGGTTAAAATGGGTTAATTTTGTATTATTAAATTTGTAATAATTCTTGGGAGAAGTCTAGCAAAATCCAAATAAAACTGATTTTTTATAAAAAAAAAACTTAACCCTTAAATGCATAGCGTACCATATATGGTACGTGCCTTAAACCATAGCCAAGTCTTCCCAAGCCACCTGCATCGCGTTAAGTTTTACTCCAACTTGTAGCATGCATTACCAGCTTTAACGTGTATGTCTTCTCAGCTCTCTGATGTTCACTTTCAGTTCCCAATAAGCTGTCAAAGTGGTCGAACGTTGTGTTTACAAATAATTTCAAAAGTGACCCTCACCAGTGAATTAAATATTGATAATTTCCATTATTCATTTGCATATTTCATTATTATTCATTTTTCATTAATTTATAATAAAAAAAAAAAAGCTTCTAAAAAGAGTTTTTCATTTCAAATATATAGTAGGCTTAATGCATTGTGTACCATATTTGGTACACTACACAAATCACACTTTTTGAGCTATTCGGGAAAATTGTGAATTACCCAGGAAAATGAATGCCCATTTCGTGGTCAGCGTCAGATTTTACATAAAAGTAGCTTGGTCTTCATATTGGGGGCTGACCTCATGCATTTAAGGGTTAAATAAAAAATTATAAATAGGCTTTTGAATGAGCGGTGCCACTTTCTCTTCACTAGTTTACTTATTGTTGAAAAAAAATGTTAAACTTTCATTATTTGCAGCCACCCTAATCCACTACTTTCGTTGGAATAGCGCAATTAGTGTAGATAATTCAAAAACTAATAATTATTTAATTAAAATTTTCAAAATAAAAATTATAAATTTATTTTTAATTAAAAAAATTATAAGTTTTATACGATAAAGCAACCAACTACAACTTTTTAATGACTTTTTCAATAGATTCAAGCTAACAGTGGTACATAGTGGTCTTTACGTGTAGTAGCAATCCATAGACTGCAAAGAATTTTAACTCATTTGTAATTCAATTCACAAGTTGTAGTTTTGCTCACTGTCCACTAGAGAGCGACAGAAAAAAAAAACAACTCACTTAAGTGTTTCCCCACATTCAGCGGTACCATTACCCAACCAAAAGCTAAAGAAAGCTGCACTGTTGATTCTTGAGAAGCTCAACAGCAGGCGTCACACCAAAGTATCCTGCAAACATTTTAATATTCAAAACAAACAAATTCATCCGAGGACTAAAGGCTGTAATCCATCCTAAGTAGCCGCACTTAACTGCAATGTTAAAAAAGGCGATGGCAACGATGGGCTATGATGATGATGATGACAAGGACAAAAATTCCGTAAGAGAGTGTTACGGTTGATGGCGCATGCTGTTGGCGGAAGATGCTACTCACCATTTTGTAGCCGGATGTGACTAGTGGACCAATGACTTGAATTTGGTTTTGGAATATTTAAAATATTTTTTTTTCTTTTTTTTTTATATTTTAACAGCAGCAGGGGAGTAAGCGAGATTTTTAAGAAAATTTCTTTTTGGTCAAAAAGCAAAATGACTTTTGTTCCTTTTAAAGACATTGTAATTTAATATTTGTCGTTATCACTTTTGCTCCCATGGCAATTTTCTTGGCATTTATCCCATTAATGTTGAATTGCAATATGAGTCGTTTAAAGCTATAATGATATTTTTTGTTATCGAAATCGGTTTTTAAAGATTTTGCTTTTTCTATTAATGGAGATACTAATCGTTATATCATTAAAAAACATTAAACTTTGCATTATTTCACATAACCATTGTGCGTGATCAATACCCGTTTTTGCTGCATATTTTTAGGCACGAAAACAAAGCATTGTGCTAGCTTAAAATACTTTGGCATTTAGTTGATTCACAGAAATTTCTCAATATTTAACACTTGGCTTTTGTGAATTTGTGGTTTCTTTGAGTTTGGATCGGGAACTTTGTGACTTGTGACATAATTTTGGAAAACTCTTTGTTGCAGTCGTCAGCAATTAAATTAATTGGCTGCATTCAATGTCACTGAAGTTATCCGGTGTGAAGTAATATAAATGCTAATGACGTATGTGCATAAGTTAATTGGGAACAACAATTATATTAACCTATATTGTGAGCAAATTTCGCGTCCTATAAGGAATATAATATACTGGTTAAAAGAATATATATTCAGAATTATTGTTGTTCAAGATTGAAAAAAAGTCAAAAAAAATTACTCAAAAATCATATCGAATATATGGCTATATCCCCAAAAAAAGGCCTTTTAGCTGGCTTCGTTTTCTTTTTTTTTTTTTGCAGCACATCCTTCAGCCATAGTTTTTCTTGAAGCTAAGGCTATCTTGAATTAATATTCAAGGTAGGTAGGTAATTCAGATAGCTATTTTTTTATTTAACTTTATAAGTAACTTTTCGTGTTTTATTTAACTTAAGTGCAATGTCTATGTCTCCCTCTAAATTTTAATTGTTCCTAATTGAATATTAATTCAAAATAGTCTAAACTTCAAGAAAAACCATATTTTAAGAGTGTGCTCCAAAAAAAAAATTTAAATTTTCATCTTAGCTCGACAATGCTCTTAAAGTATGGTTTTTCTTGAAGTTAAGACTATTTAATTAAACAACCTTGAATATTAATTCAAGACAGTCTTAGCTTCAAGAAAAACTACGGCTGAGAAATGTAAAAAAAAAAAAAAAACGAGGCCAGCCAAATGGCCTTTTTTGCTAGAGATGGCCTGTAAAACTGTAAAAAGTACCATCGTTTCAATCGAAAAAAAAAAAAATATTTTTTGGGGTTAAAAGCAGTTGTAAGTTCCTAAGGATTACTTTAAAAAAAATAAAAAAAAACTTCTTGTATATATCTGGTATACAACACAAAATTAACCAATTGTAAGTGTATTAGGGTGTTTTTATTTTAACTTTTTTTTTTTCTTGCCTTATTGGCCAAAGTTCTAGCACCGGACGTTGTTGAATCAGCATCCTGATTTACAACATCAAATGCTTTTGAAAAATTGTTAAAAATTGTGTCTATTTTGGTGTTTAAGTGCGGCCTCGGAAAAATTGTGGAAAGTGAGATTTATCAGAATTTTTTTTCGATCTTTCAAAATCGATTGGAGCAAAAAAACAATTTTAGGGTGGATCAAAATAAATTTTTTGTTCCAATCGATAGATAAAGCCCGAAAATGGCTATTTTCGACATATTCCTAACGATTGAAGAAAAAAAAATTTTACTTTGATCCACCTTAAAATTTTTTTTTGCTCCAATCGATTACGAAAGGTCGAAAATCACTTTTGGATATCACTTAGAGTGGCTGCGGAATTTGGAAAGGATCGAAATAGTCGAAAACGGTTCTTTCCAGGGTCCGGAACCACTCTACATGATGTGCAAAATTTATTTTCGACTTTTGTCCATTAATTACAATCCGGACGGAGGCATCGGTCGGTTTTAATACATAATGGGTTTTCATAATTTTTTTTTTAAATTTCTTCATAATCTAATGACCTCTATGAAAAAGTGATGTTTAGTGCAAAATAAATTGTTTTGCAGAAGATATTGATCATATCGCAAGGCTGAGGCACTTTCTTCAGATCAAAAAATTGTAAAATCCACTTTGCTTTGTCTTTCTACTTTAATTTTTTAAGCGATCTAATGATGATAGCAGTATTCTTTAAGAGAATGAAATGATTTCATTACAGCTACTAATTAAATTTCAAATCAATACTTTGAAGAAAAATAAATTTAATTCTTAAATACCGCAGCCCCCAAAAAAACTTGCCAGAAATAACCCTAAGGTGATATGCATAGGGAACGCTTATCAACGGCGCTACACCACAGTTTTGTGTCTTTTTTCGTTATTCTTGTAACATATGCTACTGCTTAAAATAATCCTAACCCAAAAGCATCCTTCACATCCTCTACATCTATCACAATGAGCTGCATATCCGCACACACACACACACACTAACGAATAACTGCAACGTCGACGTTGACTAGGACGAGAGAAGTTGATAGATGTGGCTCTGTTCAATATTTTTATGTGGCAACACGTCACGTTTGCAGCTTTCCGCCAATGCGGTTTGAATGTGAAATGTGGATTGCGGTTGAATAAAATGAAAGTGAGTTTTGCCGCTACCATACCAACAACCAACGGATGGTTTCTAGATTTGTGTGAACCATTCATTCATTGCAATGCGATTCATGCAACATTTGCAGCAAATAAAATAAAATTTGTGTGTGTAAATTTGAAAAATAAGAGATTTTCAAAGTCACAATTTTGGTTGATTTTTCAATGGGTTGTTTTTCTTTACACACACACAGTAGAGTGGTCCTTAGCTACATGGATAAAAATAAAATCATTATTTGAAAAACTTTCCATAAGAAGAAGATTTTCGGATAACCAATAGCAAATATTTAAATTCTTGACATTTTGCAATTCCGAATAAAAAATCTAAAAACCAAGAAACTCCCCGATTAATTTAAAAACAAAAAAATTTTAAACATTGAAATTCAAAACTCGAAAGGACCACTCTAACGCATAAATACTGCTCTCTCTGCCTTTTATATGTTTGCGGTTAAGCTTTTTAAAACTTTAACGTCTCCTTAAATGTTTGTTGATGGTGCTGCTGCTGCTGGTGTATGGTACTTGTGCTAAATAACATGTGTTTCCGTTAATGGTAACCAAATTACATATATCATCATAGAGATATACGCTCGCATTTTCCGAACCATTAACTTAACTGTCAGTTGCAGGATACGAGTATCGTCATCAGTGTAACGCGTGAATCTTAAGTTGAACGCCCCGGCTTGTGTTTTTGTGTACATGCGTCGTCCATTAATATCACTCATCTCTGACATGTTTACCAAGTGACATAAGCGTACATTTCATTGTGCCAGATATATATCCAAATATTAAAGAAAAACAATAAACTTTTCAGACGTGTGCTGTTTGCGTAACCGCAGTGGCTTAAGTCTATATGGGTGATTGTTATATTTCAGCAAACAAAGACAATAACAGTTTATTATTAAAATTTGAATTTAAATGTATTTTTCATTGGTATTTCATAAAACGGGCTACTTATCAGAAGTCTTAAGTGAATATTGTGATGAATATTGGTCTCCATACAAAAATTAAGAAAAGCAAATAAATCAATTCATTGAAAAATCAAAACTCTCTTGTGTCAGTAATCTTCTCATGGAGCGCATAGGGCCTCCAAGAAAATGTATGCTATTAATCATTTCAGTCTCGGGTTTCCGAGTTAAAAACGCATGATAAGTGCACGGTTAGAAATTTTGGAATAAATTTTAATACTTTTGGGCTTACATATATGTATGACTACACCAGAATTGTATTAAAATTCAATACTGTCTAGATATTAAAATTCATTTTTAATACAAATGTGTATTTAAATTTAATACTCGTTTTTATTAAAATTTAAAAAAAAAAATATGTCGTATCCAGTGGGATTCGAACCTGGTTCCCTTTCAATACAAGGGTTGCATGAACATTTTAACGACATCAGCCAACGTAGTATCATATTGCTACGAAATTCCTGTCTCTTTTCTGAGTTCGATCACTGGAATGTGTAACAATCAAAAACACACAATCTTATTTAATTATAAAATGGTTTATTTAAATCACAAAAGTTAGTTTTTACACGTTTATTGTTTATTTCATTAACATTCAAAGTCTAATATTAATCTGGCACTGTATAGACAACTGTTTTACTTTATTACTTAAAATTCACTGTGTTAAAATCAAATGTCTTACTTTACTTCTTAAAGTCAACTGTACTACTTTATTGCTTAAATTCAACTGTTTCGTTCTATTACTTATATTCAACTGCTTTTCGACAACTCAGATGACAACTTTTTATTCTACAGTCATCACTTTCTCGAATAATCCAGTACCTTCTAAATGGCGTATCGGCGTGGAATCCACAATCACTTTCTCGAATAATTCAGTACCTTTTAGATGGCGTTGTACGACGGCGATAATTTCTTTCGGTTGTCGACTTTTATAGTGTACTGCAGCTTCTTTTCGGTTTATCATTTTTAGTACAAAAACTGCACTTGGCCGCTAGATGGTGTAAAAGTATTTATACAGCCAGTGGTGCTGTTTATGTTTATGTTTATTTAGAGAATTTTCTGGCATAAACCAAATTTCGCTACAATATTTACGTTGGCTAAATGTAATACTAGCGATAGCATTAAATTGATTCCAAATGTTATAAAATATCATTTTAATGTTTGAACTGTATTAGAATTTAATACAAAATGTATTACAAAATTTTGTAATATATTCAAAAGTATTAAATTTAATCAAAATTGTATTAAAAATCTTTGTAATACTTTGCTTGTATTAAAATTTATTCCAAGATTTCTAACCGTGTAATATTCCTTTGTCAACCCATGCGACCTACTTTGTTGAAATGACTGTGATGAAAATAATTATCTAAGCTTTACTTCAAATCACCAATCTATGATTACCAAAGAAAGAATAGAGCTGGATTTCACTGCCGACTAAGCCTTGATGATTCTCCCCAGAACATTTGCATTATATCATTCTTGCTGAACCGTTTGGAAAGACTGGTTGAAGCGTATATTCGTAGAAGATTACTTAGGGGACGTCCATAAATAACGTGAGGTTTTTTTTTTTTTTTTTTTTGTAAATTCGGACCCCCTCCCTCCCCTTGGTGTGATTTGGTAAGTTCTGGCGGGACCTCCCTCCCTCCCGTCATTTGTATTATGACAGAAAGTTAGTTTTAAAAGGTTAAGGAAATGAATCGATATATCCTTGAACAGCGTTCGGTATTTGGACTTTGGAACGCTTGAAAGAAGATGAGCATTTGTACCGAAAAATAATCTTTTCTGGCTAAGTTATTTTCCACCTCGGTGGTTACGTAAAAAGCATGAACATTATCACGTGATTGTTGATAATGCACCCTCAACGAGTAAATGTTTAGTGTGGTTTCTGGATCGGCGATACCGTCTTGGAAGATGAGGAAAGAAGATGCGTTATAGTGAATGGTAAGTGTATAAGGTAGCTTCCGCGCAATAATAACTGACTATTTGTTGTTCATTTTCGAAGGTATGAACTTGAGCAACATTTGGTTTCAACAGGATAACACGCCATGTCGCATAAGCCTTACAGCTATCGACATTTTGCGCGGGAAGTTTCAAGAATGCGTTAAAACCCGTTTTGGTGCATGTGCACGGACCACCACGCAGCTACGACATAATTTCGTTGGACTATCATTTGTGGGGAGTCGGTGTGGACTCTTAAGTTCAAAATAGATGCAGCCTTTGGTCAAATAGATATATCCTTAGAAACAAAAATGAAAATACTGGAAGGCCAGCTGAGGAAGTCATTTAAATGAGATAGTGTTCCATAATAAATTGGAAATCTAATACTTTCTTTTTTTTTAAAAAAAAACTCATTGGAAAAACTTTATTGGTTTTTTTGCTTATGGGGGCAGTCGGAATTTTCAAGAAATCGATTTTTCTTTTGCATGTTCTCAAAGTATTATATCTTAAAAATATATCCTGGAAATTTGAAGTCAATCCGACAATTACTTTTAGAGTTATTCGGCAATAACCAAGAGAGCCTCTCTCTCTCTCTCTCATTCATGTGTTTTTCGTCAGTCTGTGTGTGGTAGTTGAACTTTAAATTCTTTTTTCTCAAAACTATGTTTTCGGAACATGTGACCACTGTAACTCGAAAACCGCTTAATAGACTTCAATGAAATTTACACAGTTTTTGAAAAACATAAGAAGCTAGTGGCTGATCGAAGGATTTTTTTTTAAATATCGATTTTTTATGAACAATAAATTGTTGGTATTTTCCCGAAAAACTGGAGGTAAATTTCCTGAGGTCGCCATTTTGTTGATTTAAAAAAAATCCTCGATCATTATCATCGATTTATTTATTTAAATAACTAATTTTTCTTATCCGATTGATTTTAGATGATTTTCCAAGGATTTGTGATAGTCACCGTAAGGCCCTTTGTATGGGACAGGGTCCAACACTGCCAGCTATAACTTTTTTTATTTTTAATTTTTTTTAAGCTTTCGTCAAGTCATGTTGAAACATAATGATGACATGTTATCATTTTTATTTAATAATTTAAATTAATACAAAAGAAAAATTTTTGAAAATGCTCTATTTTCCATGCGTCTGACTGCCCCCGCCCAGTTATAGCAAAATCAAATTCCAAATTATAAATGGATTGGCAACTAATGCGAAAAGGACTTCACAACAGGATCAGACAGTAAAGTTTTAATTTTTTAATTTTTTTGAACTGTATGAACAATTTCGTTCAGACTTGTGAAATTTTTCAAGCTGTGAATAAAGCTTTTATTTTAAAACATTTGAAAGTGTGGTTTTTAACAACTAAATAACGTCTCAATACTCAGTCTATTTTTGAAAACACAATTTTTTTACAAAACTTAAAGAGAAAACCATGACTGCTACAGCAAGCACAGGCCCTTTCTTCACTATACTGATCGGATTGGTTCTTTCTAACTTCCACGCTAAAATTTAATTATTTCACGTGGACGAGTCCTGATTAAATTAACCAAGTTTTAACCTAATCACCACCTTCTCGACGAATCATTATGATTCCGTTTTCAATAACTAATGCTTCAATACCTCGAGGTGTAACTTAGGGCTAGCTTCGACTAGTAGATACTACAAAGCGGTCAATAGTTTTTGGCTAAGCCTATGAGCATTTTTTTTTTTTTTAAACAACCGGTCAGCATTTCGGATAACCTAATGATCTGAAGCCAAAGTTTAAGTGCCAGCTAATAACTAATAAGTATAGCAGCTGTTAAAGAACTTTTTGAATTGGCTAACTTAAACAGAAAATCTATAACAACAGGGATTAATTCTCAAAAAAACATAAAGTCTAAATATCAAATCCATATAATATTCCATTGTTTCCAAAGCAATTTTCAATGATTACATTCTATTCAATATGATGTCAAGTATGATGTGTTGCTGCAGTTTCCTACATCTCATGCTCATTACACATACATATGCATTTTCATTACCATAAATGCGATAGTGAAAATTTTCATTAATTTTTGGAAAATAATAAACGTACGTAATTTTTCGTTTCCGTTTCATTTGGGCAAAAATGTCAGCGCAAAAATTCCACTCTTCATTGTATGCAAGTGCACAGAGTGTGGCGTTTTCACTGCCACAAAACCAAAAATGTCGATTTGTTATCGTACAACAACAGCAACAACAGCAACAACGACAATTACTTTAAATGAGCAGCATCAATTTGCACGTAAAAATCATGGGAAACGGAAAATTTCTCTAAGGATAATTGTGAACATTTTTGGTTTGAATTAAATGAAAAGTTGAATTCACGTGGCGCACATTTGTGGGAAAATTTGTACTGATTGCGAGTGACACGTTCGAATTTTTCATTGTTATTAAAAACGTTTGAAAAGCACTATTTGCAAAAAAGTTTCACCAAAGGAAATATTTAATTAGTATTTCAAAACAATGAAATAAGTAATTTTTATATAGTATATGTTAAAAATACATCCACTCAATGTTTTGGAGAATGGCTTATGAAAAAGATGCTCATATGGAACGTCTGGTCCACTTTATTCATTTGCAAGTACGTAAAAACATCTCTGAAGAAAAACGACTTCTTATTAGTGCGCTTGTTACTTAAAAACTCTTAAGTATTTGCTAAAAAAAAACTAATTTTTAATTAAAAAACTTAAAGCCTTTTAGCACAAAAGTTAGAAATTTAATTACAGCTTTACTTCATATCAACTGCTTGACAGCACAGTGTCCTTTTCCCAACCAACAACAGATCAGGACATACGCACTTAATATATCTACAATAATCACTCTACCGACAATCATTTAGATAAGAAAACGAATGATGCGCCAGTGAAGTAACGATTAGTATGCGTCGATAAAAGATAAGTGAAGACGATGATGATGATGTTACAAAGAAACATTCAAGAAAATTCCCAAAGGGCTTAAATGCGATTTTGCCTTCAAGCGCGTGCTATCATAAAATTGTGATGTGCGCGTAAAATTCTCACGCAATATCAAAGGAATTTAATACTAAAAGCTTAGCGTTCTACCAATTTTTTGCTTTGTCAAACTATCATTTTCTTTTGTTAAGGCTTCAATTGCTTCTTCTTCCAACAAACACTACTGGCGTATTTCAAGTAATTTTCCCTCCCACTGGTCTAGTGTCTATTTTGTTGTGGCAAAGACGAAAACAATTCTCCAAGGACGATTTATTTGATTTCTGATAGCACGGCACTTTATCAATGAAACATCATCCAGCGCCACCGCTGCCATTCTTGTTTTAGCATCGTTGAGCTTTCGAGTAAGCAGTGTTGTGTTGGTTTTTCTAATGAATGAAGTACATACTTCTCTGGCGTATTGAAGTATACCCATTGTTTCATTACTCAAGACTTTCTATTTTGTATTTTTAGTTTAGTGACATGTGCAAACTACTATATGATGTCTACTTGTTGCGAGCTCGATCGCGAATTCGCATTTTAAACTGAAACACACTTTTTAAAGCTTAGAAATAGCTGCTTTGTTTATTGTACACAATAATTCACACATTTTAAAAGAATTGCTCACAAACTTTAAGTTTATAGGTTATGTAGGCTTTGATTTAAGCCATGATGTGAACTTAACAATTCTGATTATTTAGCTTAGCTGTTGTGCTAAATACACACATTTTTACAACACTTGACAGTGAACGCGTTGTGTAAACTTTGTTATATTTATTAAAGTACCCTTGTATTTTATTTTATTTTGCGTTTTATTATAGAAATTTCAAGTATTTTTGCTATGTTTTATATTTTCAACTAAGTTTGCATGAAATAATTATGTGAAATAATTATTTTTTGTCAATTTATACTATTTATATAAAATTCCTTACATGGAATTGGTTTGTAATGCTTTGGCGCTAAATATGCTAAGCTGATTTTCATAATTTCTTTAACAAAACAACATATTTGTGCTGAGAAAGATTACTGCATATCTATTATTCTTATTTTTTAGAGTTAAATATTTTTTTTTTTTTTTTAATCGTAGATACTGCAACTAAAACGTTAAGTATGTCCGAGTGAGTGCACTATTTTCAATTGAAAGATTTCTCCATATATCGATAGTGAGAACTTCGATTTTCAAAATTCTATTTCGCATAAAACTAATAACATATTGGGACCATCTGGCTATTTCTTGTTTTATTGAACTCTAAGCAATAAGAAGCCAAGACTTGGTACCACAAAAATCACATTTTACCTAAGCTTGACTTTTGGTTCTTGAGCTTTTAAACTGTAAAGGGAACATGAGCCTTTGAGAATGAAACAAAACATGATTAACATTTGAAATTTTTACAAAATTTTTGGGCTTTATTTCTTCAAAATAAAATAAAAAACTAAAAAAGTTCAAAATAATCGCTTAAAATGTTTAGTGTCAAGAAAGGATCAAATTTTCATAAAAATATTTTTATGTGACTTTGTTCAACTCTTTTTAGTTTTTGTTCTTTCGCACTATTGTTTGATGCATTTTGACTTCTTTTGATTTTAACATTTCTTTATTTTTCTAAATTTTTTACACATTCTCTTATTTTTCCCAATGATTTTGCACAGCACTGTAAATCAGTAGCTCTGTTTGTTTCTTTTGTTTGGCAAATGTTTTCGTTATTGTTTTCAAGGGAAATTCAATTATAAAGACAACTACACAATAATACAACAATAGCGTAAACAACAATTGTTTTATTAATTATTTATGTTAATGTTTGTTTTGTGTCTTGTTTTTGTTTCCATTTAAATCGATATGTTTTTGTTGTTTTACTTTATATTGCTGACGTGATGCCTTGCAAACGAATTTTTGCGCTTTTTAATTTTGAAAGGCAATTGCCGTTTAATGAGCCAAATAATAAGCAAAACTTTAAATTACCATCACGAGATATGGAATGAGAGTATCATATAATATTTGGTTTGGTGGAGCATAGTTGAGAATATATTTTGTTAAATAGAATTTAAAGAAGTTTATGGAAGTCTACTTAAAGGAATATGAAGAAATGCTTGTAGATATATAGATTTGCTTAAATTCTTCGAAAACCTTTTAGGCAACGCAAATAGATGTTGAAAGTTCTAGGAGGGATTTAATTAGGAACCAAGATTGGCACATTGAATTTCACCTCCAGGACAGTTTCGATACAATTTTGCGAAGTCGCTGCACTAATTTGCATTTATTCAAATTTTATTAATAAAAAAAAGGTTTTAGAAGTTTTTCACTTAAGTCCATCGCATATTTTTATCAAATTTTTTAACTTTTTCCCTAATTCAGCGCTGAATTAATAGGGGCTATAGATCCGAGCTGTAGGGGGAACCCGAAACCAACATTTGATAAAGGTATTTTCAAGGGGTATTAGGGCAAGAGCCCGAACATTGTAGTAGCTGGGTGGATTTTTACTACAGAAACGGGAGTACCTTTTTTTTCATTTTTTTTTTTTGGTTACACTATGTGCATAAAAGCCCACTGGGAGCCTTACGATATTGTGAGTTGTAGTGGAGAAAATCATTGTTATTTCATGAATGGAGGTCATTTTTTGTTGAAATTAAGTAAACATTTCTTATTTAAGTTTAAGTCCGACAATACAATACCTACTTTCAACAAACGAATTTTCAGAGATGACACAATATCTTATTCTCTCGAAATGACCTTCGATGCAACATAGCCTCAAGTATCTCGAAAAACTGTCACACTTTGGCCCATCAGAGGAACTTTTACCTCGGGTTTGAATTCAATGAGATACCTTCAAAAAGTATGGACTGATTTTTGGTTAAGAGGTTTGGTCAAACTTTGTCAGCAAGTGTTATGGAATATCTCTGGAAAATTAAAGTCGATATTTTATTTAAAAATTAGAACAGCGATTTTTTCATGCAAAATCTGACCCTTATGGGAATAATGTGCGTTTTCAATTGTTAACTTTAATGGAATTGAATTCACAGACAATGACACTTTCACTAGAAACTCGGACAGGCAGACAGACAAAATGCTACGACTCGAACGACAACATGCAAACACCTTGCAACACATCCTTCAGTGCAATCGTTTGAATGCAAATTTCATTAACTTGGTTTTAAGTGGAATTGTTCGCGCTCTATAACAAACACAATGGAACAAACAAGGGAGAATAGCACCAACACTTCGCCATTCACTTGTATTGTTCACTTTCACTTTCACAATGACGTCGCTGCTATCACAGATCACTGGTAAATCTAATGTTCTGGTACACTGAGGGAAAAAATAGACGATATTTTTAAATCTCTTTTTGAAAGTAGTAATTTAATTTTGCTCTTTTTAGAAAGACACATTAAATGTAATGCTTTCATAGAAGACTTAGACGATAAAACCATCATCATTGATGATACCGTGAAGAATTGACAAAGCTTGCTTTGTTTCTCCTTTTATATAAACATATTAAGAACTATAGCAAAAATCAAAACAGAGCACTGTCATGATAACTCTGCTGCATGTTTTAGTTCTTATAACTCTATGGCATTACATATTCATCTGATATGGTTCTATTGCGATAAGATTTTGAGAGATTTATCTTACCCCTAAATAATTTCTCCAAAACTTAAGGTATTTTCCATATGGAAAAGTACTATAAGGTAAGAATGTGAATGCTATTTTAAGCCTATTTTTCATATTTTTGATATGTCATTTGGCCAACTAGGTAAGACTGCTGGAAGTACTATAAGAAATATATTTGAAATCAATTGAAAAAAATGAGTTTTTGAGTGATTTTTCATTAATTTTTCGCATTCGTCCTTAGACGACTTCAATGATTTTTTGTGTGAAATTTTTAACTTTGGTTTTTTCCAGTGTATGCTATTTCATATAAAATCTGACAACAGTATGAGTTGGTTTACGGTTGAAATTTCCGCTCTGCTGTTGCATAAATTGGGATCATAGTATAAATATCCACTAAACTGGGATTTTAAGGGATTTCGCATATAAGAAAATAAAGTAAAACGAGAGCACAGGATTGTGGTATAAAAATAAAATGAAAAATTTTTGTTAGTTGGTATTTAGGCTCTTTGTGCTTTGGTGCTTCACAGTAAATAGCGTTGCCTTACTTTAATATCCTGCGTATGCTGTTAGTGTGTCGGGGTTCAATTGACTTTAAGTTGTTTAAGTGTGTGTGTGGCAAGACTTTACCCCCTGTGGGTATAGGTAAAATGGTGCTAGCTCACACGTAAAGCGAGAAAATATTGACTCAAGTAAATAAAAAATATCTCCAAAGAAAATAAAATATATTTCAAAGAATATTAATATTATTAAAGATTTCTTTTCACGCTTTTCAGGCTTAATTTTTCTTAGATTTCCAAGTTAATTTCTCATTTTTTATTGAATAAAATTTTAAATTTCCATTTGGGTCATTTGTTGTCAGCCATAATATTGCCGTAATTTTATGTTGTTGCTGCTTCTGTTTTTTCGTGCTTATATTTTTCGGTGGCGCAGACACCGCAATAAATCGCATTAAGTGGATGATACTTTGCATCTGCGGCATTTTTGCGCACCGACACGCAGGATAAGCTGAAATAATCAAAATTCAAAACTTTTTCGCAGGTGGATTAGTTGCTCTCGTGCTTTTTGCGTTTTTTTTTCTCTTTTTTTGTTATTCAAATTTAGATTATGATAAATGAAGTAGAACGGTTTTAAATTTAAAATTTTCTCTTATTTGAAAATATTTTATTTGTTTGTTTCTGGTGGCAAACGTTGTAAATTAAGTTTCATGAATTTAAATTATACAAAGCTTACAAAAATCACTTTGTTAGGAGTAATGGCAGCTAGAGAAAGAGTGATTAAATTAAAAGTTTTAATTTAAATAAGAAATAAAACGCATTGACGTATGACAAACTGTTGATACTTTAATTTGGATTTATTGATGTAATTTTCCACTATAGCATAAGTCATGCGATGGTTGACGTATAACGCTATGAATTTTATTATTTACTTCGATCAGGCACTAGCTTTTTATGTTTTTCAAAAAATGTGTAAATTTAAATCTATCGAAATTGAAAACATAGTTCTGAGAAAAACGAATTTAAACTTCAACTACCGCCCACAGACTGACGAGAAACACATGAATCAGAGAGAGAGAGAGCCTTTTGGTTATTGCCGAATAACTCTAAAAGTTATTGTGGGATTAAATTCAAATTTTCAGAATATATTTTTAAGATAATATACTCTGAGAAAATGCAAAAAAACGATTTCTTGAAAGTTCTGACTACCTTTACAGGCAATACATAATTTTTCGGGACCACTGGTATGACATTCGAAGTACTCATTTCGTTCACGATCATCTACCATTAAATTCCTATGCTTGCCTTAAACCGTAGGGTCCAAAACCCATTTTAAGACAAGAAACCATTAAAAAAAAGTGATTTGGACCGAAAGTTTTGAGTATTCTCAATTTAATTCAATTTCAAATTAAGTATTTTTTATTTAATTTATTTTCAAAATTTATCCCTACTTTGAATAATCACATAACGTTAATTTTCTAACTAAAGGAAGTTTTTCTTTTTTTTTTTAATAATGATAAATAGATCAACAAAATATATTTAAGTACATATATACAAAAAAAATTCCTTGAAATGCACAAAGAAACATGTAAGCAAACAACTACAAAAACACACATCTCTTAATCTCTGCAAACAATCTCCCCTATTGGGAAAATTTCTAAAGAAAAACTTTTCATCTAAACACATCCAACGACATAACACCTGCAACAAGCAGAGATTTAATTAAGCATTTATGTGGTTTTACTTTGTAATGAGCTTAGGTAGTATACACTATGTACTGTACAAATACACGCAAACAACACACTTGCACTAAATGTACCTACACTTACGTTCAAATTTTGTTTAAGCTCATGCTGGAATTTCGTCAGCGGGTGTTAGTAAATAGCGTGTTGCCTTCAATGTTTTAAATAAATAAAACTAGTTCAAGTTCTCACATTCATGCTCATGTTTTCCCATAGAAATCTTCCTGATTGCAGCCAGCCAGCGTTGAGCTTCTAATGAAAAGGATTACTTGGCTCTGAGGGAGGTTTGTGTGCAGCTCATAAATTCAAACTACAACGTCCTGCGGTGCAATAATTCGTCTGGCCAATATATAGTCTTGTACTATATACAATACATATAAAAATTTCAGGAAAAATTTTAATGGAAATTTCAAAATTCTTGTGTAAACACGATAGTTTATGTTAAGAGTACACTGGGAAAAATATGAGGGTTGAAAATAAAGCTTTGAGTTCACTACATACATACATCATCGATGAATAGTTATACTCGTTGTAGGCAGTAATGCTCACAACTCCAGCCACAACTGTAAATTCTTTTTACAAAGGGATGACCGCTTTGTAGGCAGCTTGCCTACATCTCTATATACAATGTGTAGCAAGGGAAAGGCAGACTGCCTTAAAATATCGCTTAATAAGTGCCTGTATAGTTAAGCGAGTTGCCTACATCTCCACATACAAAGTATGCAGTCAACAGGCAAGACCTCTTACATCTCAATATACAAATCAGACAGCAAACATTCAAACTACAGACTACAACTCCATATACAATGCAGGTAGCCAGCAAGCAAATAAACAAAATATCACAGCAACAATTTCATTTTTGAAACGTACAACACAAAAGGTATAGCTTTTCATACATGAAAAATCAGAGTACTTCATCAATATACCCCTGGGAAGTGGATAGTCATTTCTTTCTGGTTGATTTTGTTTTCTGATAATTTCAATTTGGCTAATGATCGAAATAAACGTCAGTCGTCAGACTGTGTTAGAGCCCAAAAAAAAAAAAAATTTCGCTAAAAAACTGAATAGATTTTTCTCCCCATGTAGAAACACAAACTAATATCAGCTGTATCTGTGTAAATTTTCTTAAATTGCTATGTGCAGAGATACAACGTTGTAAGGTGCTTAGATTTATGTTACCATAAATCTTTAATGGCGGCACGTTCCTTACTACAATCCTGCAAAAGCATCTGTAGCAACAGCATCTTTTGAATTCCATAAGAAGATATTTGGTCTGTTTGTGTCAACCAACTAAAATGTGGTTGCGCGCTTCCTTGACAACGTAGCTGCAGCTGTTGAAAAGCAACATTCTGTAAGACACCCCTCTAATCTGTTAATCGCTGCTTCTATTGTTGCATTCAAGGATATTGGTAATAGCATGAGGGTGGCTGTAAGTCCTTTTAGATTATGTTGGATGTTCATATGTGTGAAGTAAGTTATATCGTTGTAGTTTCCTCGACATATAGAGTAACACTTCTTGAAATGCATTCAAGAAGATTCATTAGAATTATTTTAAGGGGAATTGCCTAATGTGATTTTAATTAAGCTCATATATCACATGTGATGTAGTAGCTGAAATATGTTCAACACATCTAATAGCATCAGTATTTGCATGGTTAGTGTGAAGTATTTTCGTGATATTACGCTTAGATTTTAGTTTCTCTTAAGCCGTTTTGTACAGCTACTTAATAGTTATAAGCTCCTAGAAGTATGCAACACAAAATATTTAGAATTGCAGTAATTTCAATATGAATTTTGTAACGCGATGTAAAGTTGCATGTGTTGCATATTTTTGGCCGTCAATTAATAGTTTTAAGATCCTTGAAGTATGCAATACAAAATATTTAGAATTTTTAATATTTCAATATGAATTTAGTAATTGCATGTGTTGCATAATTTTGGCCGCATTTTGTTACAATTATTTAAAATGATATGCCGATGTGCATTCAAAGTTTGTCATTTTTATTTTAATTAGTAAGGATTTTTATTAATTATTTGCAGTCCGCAGCATTTCAACATTTGATCAATTAGCATACACAGATATTACACTGGTTAAATTGCACCTTTGATGAAAATGTAAATAATTTTAAAGCTAATGAACCGAAATACTTTTTAACAAATTATCAAAAAATAAAATTCATTCGTTATAAACATTCCAAAGGATATAAAATTAACACTCAAATGATAAACTACATTTTAAAATAATATGGTAAAATCATCAACTGAAGTAAAATAACCCAGCTGGAAATGTATGAGCGCCTTCCGAAAAGTACCAATGGAAGTTATATATTCAATTTAACTGTGGTATTTCAACGACATGAATATGCCCCATGTAACGACAATGCTCCAAACAGAAAGCTTAGAGCGCGTGTATATCTTCCCATTACAAAAAAAGCAAAACATCTAGATTTCATACAAAAATGGTACTTGGATATATGCAAATTGAAGCAATAGGAAATGTAAGAGTCCACAGTCACGCTTACGTGAATGCTAACGTCTTAATTAAAGCGGTGCGCACACAGCTCTTTTTTTGACGCACTGCAAAGCGAACTGTCCATTTATCCAACACATTTGCTTCACATTCTTCTTGGAAAAAAACTTTTATATGAAGTTTTTGGAGAGAATAATGATAAATATGGGTACTGTGAGTTCAGTGAGGGGTTTTATCCGAATCATCCTGATATAGCTCGACTGCTTATCTAATTTTGCAATCATTTTCTGGGCAGAAGTATTTGAAATTTCAAAGCCTTAAGGTCAATAGGGTATACTAATACATGTAAGGAAGCATTCATTACTGGTACTCCAATTAAGGTTTCTCACTATTCCAGAATATCAAAGATTAGACCGGTTCAAAATAAAAACTATTTGCTTTTTTCACGAGGTGTCAGCGGATTACAATTGCCTTATATGTCTGGACAAAGCCCATTACTAGGATAGGTTAATATTGAAAACTGGATTAGAGCCCTCTGTTTTAAGTAGACAACTCATTTTCAAAAATATTGATTTAAAAAATGGTGCAAGTTACAGAGGTTATCAAATTTTCCAACAAAGTGCATATGGTTTTCGGGCAACTATCGATCAGGGAATGCGAATCCGAGATTTGTTTTTCTTCTTCTTCTTTCTTTCTTATAAAAAATTTAAAATTAACCGGACTAGTACCGATTTTCCACTTTCTAGTTGCAACACCTCAAATACTATGTTACCGCGGTACATAATTTTTAATGTACTCATTTCAAAACCAAGATATCTGCATTTTTCTAAATTAACAGACCTGATTTTTTTCGAATCAGAGTCGACATATTTACATATTAAGGTGATTCAAATTTTTTTTTTTGTTTCAAACAGTTATTTTTAATCGAGGAACTCGAATCCGTAATTAGTTTTTCTTCTTTTTTTTCTTATAAAAAAATTGAAAACTGACCGGAAAAAAATAAAAAAATTCCGATTTTGTACTTTAAAGTTACAAAATCATCCCAAATTATTTTGACGCCAATCCCGTGTCACATCATTTTTAATGTATTGTTATTTGCTTAAAAGAATGCCTTAAACCGCATATCATTTTCTTATTTCAAACCCGAGATATCTGCGTTTTTCTAAATCAGTGGTGGGCACGTAGTATCCCTATCCGTCCTCATTGCCCGCACCGTTATTCGACACAAAAGCAAGCGAAAAAAAAATTCCCAATATTTCACAGGCACAGCGTTGACTTGAATTCAAATGAATACAAAAACAAAACACAAAAGCATATGCGACGGCGCCGCATTGTGTCTTGACGAATGTAGCAATTGTTTTTGTTTGTAGTGCAATTTGGGTTTTTTTTTTGTGCTGTTGGCGATTTTGGAAATGACAGCAAAAAACTTTAAAATTTTGTTTGTTGTTGTTTAGCACTTTTGTTAGATTTCCATGCCCACCACTGTTCTAAATTAATAGACCTGCCATAGTTTTTGCTATTCTATAGATTTTTCTACCATTTTCAAAATTTTAAATTATGCCAGTTATGTTAATTTAGAAAAATGGAGATCTCGGGTTTGAAATAAGAAAATGATATGCGGTTTACGGTTTATAAGATAATTTATGACTTCTGTTGATTTTTTTTTCTATTTTTTTGGAAAATAGTAGTCGTCTCTCGATCTATTCGAAGTTTTCGACACAATTCAGTATTTTTTTTAATTACTTTTTTTTGTCATTTTCATTACTATTTGAGACCTTTCGACTTTTTAAATTTTTTTCGATATTATTCGATGTTTTTCGACTTCTACTAGACTCATTTGTTTTAATTTAACATTAGATATCAACAAAGTTACATTTTCTATTATTTGTCTTAAACTTTAAGAGCTCACAGCACTTGATACCACATGAAAATACTCTATTGAACTAAGTCTCTCCGTTGAACGCCTATATAACTTTGATGAGTATCACAACGCAGAATTGAAATTAAGAGCCCATTTCTCAAGTATTTTCGCTACTCTCATGATTTTCATTAAAACTTTAGTTGCCATAGCACCTCACATAATCTTTAGTATTCTCATGTGTGACCTGCAATCATTAGGTACTGACGTACTGATCATATAAGGTGATTTTCTACTGGGAACTATTAGCACGCACAAATGCATTTAGTACCCTCAGAGAGGTTAGCAAAAATGACACCGTAGCAAATTGCAGCACTGCATTATCAACATGAAAAACACAAGTTAACACAATCCGCAAACAAACAACAAACTAACAACAGCAATGACTGTTACAACGTTAACACTGCGTGCGTTTATGTGTGTGTGTGTGTGTGTGTGTGTGAAATTTAAGTTTTGTGTGTGTGTGTGTGTGTAGTCATGCTTTGTATAAATTTGTGATTTTTATTTGTTTGAGTGCTTTTCAGACAAGTGCAGCAGTAACAATAATAACAACAACAACAACAATTTCAACAAAGCCAACAACGACAATAAAAACACAAAACAAAGCAAAACAATGACAATGACGACATTTAATTTTTAGTGCAGAATACTTAGTGGCAAATGTTTGTAATACAGTGCGAATTACTTGTTTGCTTGTGAATGTGCAAGATGACGTGTGTGTGCTTACCAATGTTTGTCTGTATTAAATGTTCACTATACCAACGTTTAAGTTGTTAAGTGTATT
This sequence comes from Tricholauxania praeusta, assembly GCA_949775025.1. Lineage (NCBI taxonomy): Eukaryota > Metazoa > Arthropoda > Insecta > Diptera > Lauxaniidae > Tricholauxania > Tricholauxania praeusta. The sequence continues at coordinate 14,757,325 of OX459030.1, forward strand.
GCTTAGATGCGTTAAGTTTTTGTGTGTTGTTGCGTTCATTTTAATGAAAGTGGGGCATTCTGAATTAGAAAAAAGTTCATTTTTTGATAAGCGTGCAAATTTTGTTAAATCTACTCTTCATATATGAGCTAAAATTTTATGTGTATACAGCTGTTGACAACTAAATGGAAACGAAATCATTCGTTGTGTTATTGATAGTTTTTCTTATTTATTTTTCTCTGTGTACCAAAAAATTCATATACAATATAAATTTGGGACATCTAAGCTTTCAAAAAAAGACCGCAATTAAATTCAAATTCATAGCATAAAAAAGTTTTATGAGAGATTTTCTGCTCAAACCTCAGATTTGACTAATTGGAAACATAAAAGTAATTGGCAAAAAATTAAAACAAAAACTGAATAAAATATTCTAGAAATGATATTGTGATATTTTTATTGCTAGCAAGAACACTTTTCGACCAAATTTGCTTATTTGCATATCCTTAATCAAGGGTGATGGCATAAAGTTGTAGACCGGCCATATGAAAAATGTGAAAAAATCGAATTTTGGGACCGAATATTATCTAAAATTTAAATTTTTTAACGTCAGATTTTGCGCAAGAACGCAATTTTTATTGTTCAAGCGAATTCAGATATCGATTTTGGGAAGAAATAAAGTTACGAGCAAAAAACTCGTTTTTTTTAGCCAAAAAGGACCTTCAGGAGAATCAAAAGCGCTCCATTGGTTTTTCTCGGAACGAAAAAAAAATGACGCAGATACCGTTTTTAGGGGTCCTTCTAACTTTTGAGTTGGCGTTTGGCTGAATCTATTTTTCGACCCGGTCTAGTATACATCTTCAAAAAAAAAATTCAACATTTTTATTTTGAATATTAAAATTTTCGAAAAATAATTACGACTTTTCGGAAGAATATTACAAACTCTACCGAAAGCGCTTGAACTAAAATTTTCAACAATTATTTCAGGAAACAAATTATCTACACAAAGCCGAGGGTGTCAACCAAAAATCTGAAATTGCAATCCTTTTACTTCAGCCAAATTTTAAAGAAACATAAAAATATTTTGTGAAAAAATTATCATCCAATAGGACAACACTTTGCCTTGGTTTGAGGTCAATTGGTTATGTTAAATTTATAGGAAAATTTCGCGTGAAATGCGGCACTTGAAGACAGTGATATTTAAGCGAATTTTGTTGTAATTTCTGCAGCCGTTCAAAAATTTCCAGTGCCACAACAAGACTTTTTCAGATTGGTTCAGAACGTCTAAAGTTTTAAAGCCCAAAGACGATTTTGTCTCAAAGCCGAAAATATATTTATTTTTTTTTTAAGCTGAAGAGATCAACCCCCCAGTCACTTTGTATACCAATCCCCCGCCCCTATACACTTCGGTTCGCTCGTAGGCTCTGGCACACACTTTTCAGAATTTTTGTTTTCTTCTAATATTTAACAACTTAAAGTATGCAATAGAATTTTTTGTTGTCTTTTTATAATTCTTTGGTGTTTTGGTCTTTCTTCTCTCATTATAAGGAAATTTTCTGACAACGAAAACTTTTTAATATAATAAAAAATTGGTTTTGCCAAAGTGAGAAATATTTCCAGGAAGTATCCACTATTGTAGATCATGAACGGTCTAATTATTTTACTTATGGATTGCCTTATATTAAAAATATGTAAATGGTATCATCTCACTCAGCAAGCCCAACATCTATAGCTAAACGATGTTTGGCTAGTTGGTCCATCCTATTGTTTTCATTTGTTGCAGAAAAAATACCTCCAAATGCTTCCAAATTGTAAGCGATTTAATGATCAGATTTTTTTTTATTCATAACTTAAAAAGTTAAGAAAGACTGAAAAAAGTCGTGAAATATTTAAAAGTTAAAAATACGTTATTTTAATATATTTATTCTAAAAATAAAACATAGTCCACAAATATGTGTGGATGCTTCACAAAACTTTTGAAATGAAAAACAAAACCAAAAAAACGCTATAACAAGCCTTTTTTAATCTTATAAAACCAAAAAACACAAAATGTAAATCCTAATTCTCATATGAGATATCTTTGAGAATAGTATAAATTCGTTTGAATATTTAAAATAAAGCTGCCATAAGACTTCTTCAAGTATTTTTGTATAAAATTGTAACAAATTTTAATACTTTTAATTACTAAAATCACTTTGACTACAATAACTCTGTTATCAAAATGTTGAAAATGTTGAAGAAACAACAAAACATTCTGTTGCTATTGTTTTAATGTAATCTCTTGTGTGTCGGCTTTGTGGTTGCTTTACATACGTACCAAATATCTTTTATGAAAACTCAACTTTCATTAAAAATGATACTTTAATCCTTTTCCTTTTTTGTCTTAAGGGATAAGAGAATATTGCCGCAAAATATTGCTAACTTCATTTAACTTTATCATGAATGTAACCTAAGCACACAAAGCTTGTAAATATTTCATCAATCAAGTGCTTAAATTGATATGAAAAAATGTTGACAGGAACCAAAAAAAAAAAATGCTAGTAAGGGTGTTATGGTTGGCCATGCCAAATATAAAATACCCTACAATTGCATAAGCATTCGATGTGTGCGTGAAAGGTTTGAATTTTTATTAAATATGTATTTTTTCCACAGTTTTGTGGGAGTGTTTAAGTTTGATATAATTTACTTTAGTTTTTATAAATTATTTAACTTTTTTCTTTGCGTTGCAATGCCCTCAGTCAAATACTATCCACAAAAAAATCAGCACAATAGCAGACCTCAAGGTCCAACTGCTTACATTTTGGTAAGCAACGCTCCATAAACTTTACTATACCTGCCATGCCATGCTTTACAAATGGAAGAACAAATTAAATAGACGCTGTGTGTAGAGTACAAAAAAAAAAAAAAACAACAAAAAGTGACAGCTTTGTTACCTACAATTTCTCAAGATGCACACTTTTTTTTTCTACACAGCAGCCAGCAACAATGACCAGCTATTGCTTGCAGCATCCTTGAAAATTATTTTTGCATCTTCATACATATTTATGCATGGAAATGTGCATATTTACATATGCATCTACCTAAGTGTCGATATACATATGTATGTGTGTGGAATTCTGAAAATGTTTCTTTATGTTAGTATTGCTAACCAATGGAAAAAACCGAAACCATCGTTTACTTGCACTAAAAAAAAAATATATCTGCCAGAAATATTAAAAGAAAACAGTCCTGATTTTATTGTGTCATCATGAGTTCAGGACTAATACGCGGAATATGAACATAATTAGCGCTGATGATAGAACGCTTCGTTTTTTTTTTTTTTTAGTTTATAAGGTCATCTAGATCAGAGTCAGCTTCGGGAGCTGGTTATAACTATATCAATTCGGTTGAAAAAACTCAAAATACTTTTTGCAAAAAAAGTAGTGATGACGAAACCTGGTTAAGCGGTACCTGAATAAGTGGAGAACCTCTATTAGTAAGACTCATTTCAAGGTCACAACACTTTGCATCAAAATACTTCTCTTACTGGGATTATTAAACCTCTATATTTGGGATATGATTTTTGAAGTTTTTGTGCGTTTTCGCCTATATAACGTGGGGTTTTCCCTCTATAGCTGGGACCGTTTAGAAATAACCTCTATAAGTGGGAACGTTTTATCGGTCTGAGTAGTTGTTTTAATAAAATTTCATAGAATCATTGACTTAAGTAGGCTGTCATTTACAAATGGTCATTTACAAGTTTTTCCCCTTTAAATAAAAAAGGCTCATCTTGATCTCTCTCAGTGTTACCCTCTTTAAATGAGACAACCCAATTTTAATCCTGGTTATTTGGGAAACTGTGGCAATCTCTTTAATTTAGACAAAAATGTTGGTCCCTTAGAGATCCCAGTTATCCAGATTTCAGTGTACTTTTTTAAATGTTCTTGGTGTTTTATGCATTCCTTCCATTTTCAAACTAAGCTTTTTGCAATCAAATTTACTTAGAAAAATAATATTTTTTTATGGAGAATAGGAAACATTTGATGCATTAAAGGGGACATGACACCTTCGAAAAATTTTTTCTTAGTTGTTTTAAAATGCGTATAATTTTTGTAAAAAACAAGATATCATTTTGAAATTTTACACGTATATTTTGACACAAAACAATATTTTTAAAAAAAAAAAATGTTTTTAACTTATGAAATTTATGACCACTAGAATTTTTTGAAAAAACACCAAATAACCACGGCGGGAATGATAGCAGCTCACTAGAACTTCTGAAAAAAAAAATAAAAATAAGAGGTTTTAATCAGCATCAAAGCTGCCAGGGAATGAACTACAGGCAAAAATGTTGGTCCAAAAATAACAAAATGGCGTAACTTTTTCGAAAATGCCAATTACCAAAATCTTGCCAAAAATAAAAAACTATAATACCGATCTTTCTGTCTGTAGTTCATTTCCTGCATTAATATTTGCACAGCAGCATATTGAAATTTCAGAAAGTCCAGTAGTTTTTTTTTTCATCATGCCCGCCAACTCGAAAAACGTGGTTTCGAGAAAAACGCGTTTAAAGTTTTTTAACTATAGTACTATAACTTTGACACGATGTTACTAAAATGTTCGCAGTATATTTTATAAGCCGAGTTTGAGGTTTATTTTATTAAAAACGTATTTTTCAATATTTTATAAACAAGAAACAGTCAAAAAAAAAAATTTTTAAATCTTGAAAATTTGAAGGTGTCATGTCCCCTTAAGTAAAGAATTGCGTAATCAGTAAAAAACTTGTAGTTTCCAAAGTTATGGCGGGAGTTTCGACATGAAAGCACATGCATTCTTTGGATTGATTGAGAACTAACATATAAAAATATAAAAAAACGGAATATGTTATATTGAAAATATTTTAAGAAACATTTTTTTTTTTAATTAAAAAAATTAATGCTTTAACAAATTTTTTTAAATTTTTTTAACTTTTCTTATAAAGTTATAGTCTTTCTTAACAAATATGATCAAATGATCATATCGCTCACTTACTTCAAGACTGGCATAACTCATATTATGACGTTCAAAAACGTCAAAAAAAACAAAGTGTGCAGTTATTAAAAGAATGACGAATGAATGATATATAAATTTATAGTTTGAAAAAAAAGATGCCAAAAACTGAAATTTACGTTAAAAATTTGATTTAGCTTTTATTTGTGTAAATCAAGAAATAAAAACATGTACGGTGAAAACTATCAAAATATGCTTCAAGAATATGAAAAACGTCAAATAAAATTTTGCATTTCATTCGAATCCATATGAAATAAGTTATCTAAAGTTTAAATTTTAACTTTTAGAAGCAAAAAAAAATATATTTTTTTGCCCCACACCGATAGCGCATTCTAATGAGTTTGACGCATGATGTGTTATAAGGTAAAAGTTGAAAAAATCTTGAATATTTAGCATTGGTATGCACTTGCACAACATTGCTACTTTTTACTTTCTATCAATATTCCAAAACGAAATCTTATTCCTGAAATTCATTCACAAAACTTCAGTGTACGTGACAACATGCAGAGGAATGTGTGCACTGTCGAGGTATTTTGACGTGTGCTTGTTTTGAAGAAATTTCCATTTTTTGCATCTTGCACTTTTCTTGCCATCTCTTAGAGCTGCAACAAAGCAGATCGGACCATAACAAGTTGTACATACAACATCAGGGCTGCTGCAATGGAGCAGATCAAAAGCTTGACTGGTTTGCATTTATCAACATTCCAACAGTTTGATGCTATCGTATCGATGCAGGCAAACACACATACATACATCTGTGTTGAAGATTTTTTTCTTCTTATGTAAGTATTACAAAGTGTACGATACGAGTAGCTGTATTTTTTACCCTGATTTGTCTGCCTCACCCAATTTTTGTTTTCGTTGTAACTAAACAAAGTTTATTGATGCAAAACAACTTTTTTGAAATCTGTTATTTATGACCCGTTTTGACTTGAACTTAACTGCAAAATCGACGTAGAGTAGAGTAGAGTAAACGTTTTATTGCGAATGTGTCAGAGCATAGTGTTGTAAATGCAATAAAAATAAAGTATGTTAGTGGGGAAGAGAATAACGATTTTATGTATGCAACATTGATGCGTTATTTGTTTCGTATTTTTCAAAGTTTTTATTGCATACCTAATGGCGTTTTAAATGGAATTTTTTTTTAAATCTGCAGCAGGTTTATGCATGCTTCATTTTGTTACAAACTCATTAATCGTTGGAAAAATACCAATAGCATTTTTGATGTATTTGCGTTTCAAAATTGAAAAATAACATTTTATTACGGAGTAATGAAAGTTATTGCTGTGATTCTATCGAACTAACGACTGAAGTTCGTTTTACATGTTTTTAATAAATTTTAGTTTTAAAATTTGATCATTGTGTGAATAGTGTGAGCATTGTTCAGTGAAAATATCTACGAGACGGTTACAAACTTTTAAAAACGTAAGTGATAGAATGAAAATGCAAAATAATTACTTTTAAAAGTGGTTAAAGCTCATTTCTGGACAAAAAAATTTCGTTAGACTGGAAGCCATAAATCTCTAGCAGAAGCTCTAACACCTAAATCTTTAAATGAAAAAATTAAGCAATAAATATCTCTTCTAATTGTAACATAAATTGATAACATTGTGTATTTAAGCAGACATGCCCACGGGTACTGGCTAAATGAGTCAGAGTTCAACTTGCGCTTGAACAAATGAACCAATATGAAAATATGCGAACCCAAGTTCAAAGAAATAATAAAATTTAATAAGAAACAAAAATAATACAAAAAGTTGCAGAGTAATATCATACATTAATTATTTAATGCCTGCCATTGTTAACTGCATAAAAGAGCTCGAATTCAACTTATGCCTGATCAACTGAGAAAATGTACACAAATGCAAACCCTTGCATGAAAAATATTTCCAAAGCATTGACAAGAAGTTGCGTTCTTTGAAAGCCCCAGGCCCGTTCCAAAAGAGGGCCAAAGGGGGGGAAGGGCCTTGCTCCCCACGTGCCTCTTCTAATACGAGATTCTAAGACCCTTGGTTTTGCTCTTCGCAAAATAAAGTTCGTTCGCCACCCCCCCACGAAAAGTCGGGTTGGTACGAGCCTGGGAAGCCCACGACTACCACTATTAATATTCTAAATGCATTTATGCAATCAAAAAAAGGTAAACGGTTTCTTCTGGGGCCGGATTCAGTGACCGCCACTAATGCTGTCTAAGTTCTTTTTTTGACGTATGTCAATCGATTTTTCAAAAATGGATTCAGAAGGCTCCATTCAGTGTATAAGACTGTCTAAGCTAGGTTAGGTTAGACTGCCGGCTTAGCTAGCATACTGTAAGCTTAAAGTAGTACTAGTTGTGCCGTTTTAATACCACCTACGCGACCCGCAAAACTGATAAGGGGTTGTCCAGAGAATTTGTTAAGCCTTAAAATCGATAAAAGCTATGTCCTGTTTAGGTAATTGAGCAGCGATTCAATTTAATTTTCGGTCAGTTCGCTGAGATTGTTGAAGAAAACTTGTCCTAGATATCTGAGCCTGATTTTGGTAGGTCAGCGACCTTTGAATTGTTACAGTATGGCCATATTGTTTTGAATGTTTTACAGGTTTTTAGGGTCCACCAGCTTTTTGCTGCCTCAGAAAGAAAAAGCGAGAAGACTTTTCTCTTAACTATACCTAGCGGAGTTTGAGCGCGCTCGAAGGCTTCAATTTCGTTAAGAGAGGAAACGTGCCTTACTAATTCATCAGCCTTTTCATTACCCTGGATGTTTCTGTGGTCTGAAACCTATATGAGAGTTACGTCAAGCTGACGCCTCAAACCCAGCTAGTTCCCTCCTGCAATGCTCTATTAATTTAGACTTTATCGTCTCCGAGTTCAAAGCCTTGATGGCAGGCTGGCTGTCGGAGAAGTTTGCTAGCGTTCCCGTTTTAGAATTGCCCACTAATCTGCAGGCTTCTAGAATAGCAAGGACTTCTGCTTCAAAAACGCTAGCTGAGTTAGGTAAACGAAAAGATTGATAAGTTTCTTTGTCTTTATAGTAGACCCCAGCACATACCCCGCAGTTCATCTTTGACCCATCGGTGCATATGGTGGTTTCGAAATTAAGATTGATAGTGCTCTCATCCCATTGAACCCTCTCCGGAAACTTCACCTCAAAGTTTTTCTCGAAGTGGAGTGTGGGGCAGACCGTCTCAGCTAATATCTAAAAATTATTTTCGATTGGAGTAAAATAAATTTAAAATAAAAAAATATGGGTCTTTCGTGAACACGGGACTACTCCTGTGACCTTCAAAGTCCATAATATATTAAAAATATTTTTTTTTATATTTCGTATAAATTTAAAATTTCAAATAAAAAGCCACAACGTTGTAAAATCAGTTCCTAGACAACCTTTCCATTAGTCTAAGAGAAAGCTGTGAAAAACTGATTTTAAGCCATTTAGGAGTGAATCAGTTCTCTATCTTTGGGAAGAATATGAAGGATTTTTGAAATATGTATTTAAAAGCTTAAGCCTGAAGGTAAAAAATTTTCGTTTCTTTCGAAATCAGTGGAAAAATTACGCAAGAATATAAATTAAGAAATTGTCAACTTATTAATAATAATTTTTTTTATGTGTAACTGTGTTATTCTCAAAAAGTTCACTTGCCTCTTTGGTCTAATATACTAATAATCCATAAAAATTTAAGTTCTGGCTGAAAATGTAGGAATTTTTTTTTAATTAAAGTTAAATAAATCATGAATTATAAAGCATAAACTTCATTCGCATAAGAGTTTTGAGTAAAACTAGTGGTTGAAAATTAACCCAGCCGAATTTAGCTCTAAAAAACTTGTTAACCATAAACATTCACTAGCTAACTATTACCAAATCATGTATTGACTGAAGAAAAAAAAATGTCTCTTTTATCAATTAAATTTTTTGACTTTTACGCTTCTCTCAGTGTACTGTGCAAGAAATTGTAAGAATATAAAAAACAATTTATACTGCAACCACGCACACACACACACAAATTTCACCGCACTTGCACACGCATTCACTAACACACAAATATTAGTTACTTGAAATATTAATTTTCGTGCAGCATTTGCTAGCAATGCGATATTTGCAACGCTATTATACTTCAAAATGCTCAGCAACATTAGTTGCTGTGTGTTGCACTGCGGTTTCGGTTATTGGTCAGCTATTTCGCCTTATGGCGACAGCAGTAACAGCAGTATGCAGCATCAATTGAATTCATTTCTGTGGTGAACTTACAATGCGTTGTTGTTTAGTTGTTGGTCACACTCGTGTCTAGGGAGTATATGGTAAAGCACTGGGGTCAGCAAAGTTGGTTAACGCGATGTTCACATCGTCATCATCGTCGTCCTGTTGACCACAATTTTGTGGATGCATTTTCAATGTTGAAAATTAAACATGATTTTGTTGTTATTGTTGTTATTGTTATTGTTGTTATTGTTATTGTTGGTGTAGCTGTTTTTTGCAACTGCTGATGACTTGTTTGTCATAACACATGCAAGTGTTGAGTATCCATGTAAAAGGATTTTATTTTAGTTTCCAATTTACTTCGACCACAGAGTTGTGGTTCAAATTAACTAAACATGGTAATGGGCAAAACAAATTTTTGACCGGAATTCACGATGGCATTTGAAATTTATATCGAATGTTTGGTTTTCTAATTTATATAGCCATTGATAACCGCGAATATTTCAAGTTTATTATGTTATGCAGGGAAAGAAAAACTTTCGAGCGGATTTTAGTCAGAGTTTGTTACGAAATTGTTAATGGTGGTCAAATGGAAAGAAACTGAATTTGTTTGGAGCAATGAAAACAATTTAATATAATATCATTAGCACTTTTAAAAAATTAGAACTCTGTTTTTCATAAAAATACTAATATGCTCAAAACATGAATAATTTTAATTTATTCTCCTAGTTTTGACCACTTCGTCAACTTATACCAAGGATAGCATTTCTATTGGTGGATTTTTTTAAGTACAAAAAAAAACTGGAGACTTTCTCTTTATTTCTTTTTCTTTTATTTCTACACTTATACTATCAGTGTCTTTCTTGTTTGTAAAGAAAAATGTACTTTTATACGGAAACGCCAGTAAGTTTGCTATATTTTATGTTTTTTCGTATCCAAAACTTTACCTACGCGTAGTAGCACAAATATTGGCTTGATTAGTTAGCATATAGCCTAGAAATCATAGATTCGTTCCAGCTTAGTGTTTTAATTTCAAAAAATTTTCCTATATATAATTTTCCGCTCTATCATTAATATCCGAAGGAAAACAATTCTTTTGGATTTCTTCTTTTCCCTGAGAGCGAAATTTTGCGATCATAAATAATTGAGGAATGGAAAACTTCATATCCAGTCAGTGCAGCCAAAATATGTCCAATTTCTTCCGATCAGCCAAAAATCACAGTTGCATTTTTCATATTTGACATTAGCTTATCTGTAATTTTGCATATTTGACAGTAGCTTATCTGTCAGCTAAACAATTTTATAAATAAAAATTAAGTGTTTTTTATCTATATTACAAAAAAAGTCACCTAAAATAGAGTATAGCATAGCTTGATAGTTTGTCATCTACTCCTTTTCATGAAGCCTCTTACTGTATCCGAATTGGATTCCATGTACTGGACCAGTGGTGGGCACGTTGTATCCCTATCCGCCCTCATTGCCCCAACCGTTATTCGACGCACAAGCAAGCGAAAAAAAATTCGCAGAATTTCAACGCTATCGAGGCACAGCATTGAGTTGAGATCAAATCGAAATAAAAACAACACAAAAAGGGATTAGCGCTGCACCGCATTGTGTCTTGAAGAATGTAGCAATTATTTTTGTTTGTAGTGTAATTTAGTTTTTTTGTGCTGTTGGCGAATTCGGAAATGAAAGTAAAAAAAAACTTTAAAGTTTCGTTGCTATTTTTTGATGTTGTTGTTTCGCCCTTTTGTTAGATTTCCATGCCCACCACTGTACTGAACCAATATCAGAAATTGCTCTTTATTTGTTTTGCTTGATCTTGTAAATAAGTATGTTAAAAAAAATCTTTTTATCAAATAAAATAACAAAATATTGCTTTCCTTATAAAATTCCTTTCTACAAAATAAGGGAAAAAATTTGCGTGAAACGTCAAAAAATGTTCCCCAAAAAAATTTTGCCGATAACCTCATTTTTCAAGGAATTTTTTCTCATTCCCCAAAAATCTTTCACGATCGCAAAACAGGGGATTGGAGAAAAATTCCGAAGGAGTGTTTATTCATGATTGTAGTGATAATTTGTGAAATATTTAGAACTTCTCTTTTAAAGATTTGAAAGAAGAACGTTCAAAAACAATTTTTAGTAAATGTTTTTAGATAAAACTTATTAATAGACATTAAACTATATAGTCAGTTTAAGAAAAAGTAATTAATCGAGCACCACTGTGTGTCGCCCTTATGTGCAATATATGGTTTCTTGAATCTTCTGATACCCGAGCTTTCGGCTAATACACTTGGGAGATTATACCACCAACTTCATCGTGCATCCAAGTATTAATTCCAGAATAATTTTTTATAGAAAAATATTAGTAAAATGATGAAACCAGACTTGCACTCATCCTTTCACTCTAATCTTGTTGAAATAATTATGTAAAATCATTATAATATGTTGACTTAAAACACTCTCCTACACATATGTTCTGTTCCGAAATTTTCCCCGAAATCATTTGTGGCACATTATCTGCTTATAACATTGAATAAATAGGTGTAAATAGACAAATAATATAATTTTCATATAGCTTCACGCATTTACAAGTCAATGTGGGAAAATAAACGCAAATAAGACGAACACATTAAAGGCATCACAAAGCCAACAAGGAGGGGAGCAAAAAAACGGTAGCAAACAAAAGAACGCACACCAAGTGTTGCCAAGAAATTCCAATAGAGCAGACAAAAGCACACAATTTACTACACAGACACACAGCTGCCTGTGTATGTGAGTGTGACATGCGAAAATGCAAAGTGATAAAGTGTGCGTTTTAATTTCGACTTTGTTTGGCGCCGTGTTTTGTGTCTGATTTGCTGTGATTCAATAAGAAGCGTATGCTTTATTTCACAAAAAAAAAAACTAAGTAGAAGCAAAACCAAAAAATAAACAATAAAAAAAAAACCAAGTAAAAAGCATGCAAACAGGCATGATGGCAACACTCTAATACCACAAACACTTTTACATGTAAAATTTTACGCATTCCCCATTCCAAATATTGTGCTATTCTCAAGAAAGAGGCATTACAAAAACTTTGAACGAATGCAGCACATAACGTATATTCGCTGCGGATAACATTATTTTGACGTTTTTCACTGCTAGTGATAAATCTAGGGTTGCCAGGCTGTTGATGATTATGTAAAATTGCACTGTAACGCATCAGCAAGCTAACTGAAAGCTTACTTATACAAAAAATGTTCTGGATTGTAAGAATTAAGTTGGACCCGATTTTCCAACAGTGTCTATCGAAATTTCCCTTCATTAAATGCTTAGAAATGAACCTACTTTACCATATTTACATTGGTTTAAAAATCTGACAAAATCGCAAAATTTTCAAAAAAAACTCAAAAAGTTTGAGAAACAAAAATTTTCGATTGAAAGTAAAAATTTCAAAAAAAATCTTCCGGAAAAGGTATATCAAATAAGACATTGATCCACGAAAGCTTTGATTATCACTTATATGAAAAATGATTTTAAATTGTTGCATTTTGTTGGGCGTTTTTGGACACTTTTCACAAATTAGAGTGGTACCTTCCATACCAAAGACCACATTAATTCTTCGTCCAATGCTTACGCACAGAACTTTAAATTCAAGCTGCTTCTCTAAAATTCCATCATAGTTGGCAACCCAACGCCAATAACTCAAACCACCACCCGTTGTGTGGAAGCAAAGCGCTCGCTGAAAACGTCTCAACGTTAAAAATACAAGTATTTACGACGTTTTGCTGCGCTGTCAGAAAGAATAGAGTACGCTGTCAAATTCGTATTACGTTTGCCATTTACAGTTACAGCGGCAGCAAGCAAGCAGGCAGGCTGGCAAACAGGAATGGCAGGCAGTTAAGGACACGCAGCGTCAAAGGAAACGTAAAACGACAGACGCAATGACATTAAAGCAACCGCAACAAAAAACAAAATTTAAATGGCGGTGTATGTTCGTTCGTCGCGTACGTTACGTTACGTTAAGGATATATGCGTATGACTTTGTATGTATGTGTGTATTTGTTTGTTTGTTCGCCTGTTATTGCATTAAAGATATTACTGTCGCACTGCACATTAAGTCAAATTTTGAGAAGTAATCCTTTTAATGGTTTTCCACATTTTTTTATTTTTCCTTCGTGGTTTGGAAGCGAGAGAAATTTTCTCATAACTTTGAATGTTCATAAGTGACAAAAAGAAAATATTAAAAATAAAGAAAAAGTTTCAAGGAAAAATGAAAAATGGTAAGATTTTATGAATTTCGGGTTTTGGCACAAGAAGAATTTTGTTTTTCAGCACCTGCAGTGGCGGATCTAGTATTCAGTCGCAGTGCAAGAGGAGACTGAATTTAGTAAAAGCGATGTAGATAGATGTCACCAGGAGGCTAGAGTCTCAAGCACAGAGTTCATTGCAATTACTTGGAAGTACAGATTTAATTTGCAATTACCATATTTTTCCAAAAAGCAGGTCCTATGAATTTGAAGAAAATGAAAAATGTACTTATGAAATTTTTTTCCGAGTTATCACATGTTCAATTTTTTTGTTAACAAAATAATTTTTGACTAATGAAAAGCAAGGTTTTTACTAAGCCCTGATTTTTTCACATTTGATCTTGAATAATAGAAAGGTCGGCTCATTACCCGTTTTATCACTGTAAGCTCCGATTTATTTCTTTCTGGCATTAAGTACTCTTAATGGACCATTATTTACCAACTTGGTCTCCTAAATTAAATTAACTTACTTACTTGGGTGGCCATAAAAATCCGTTACCCGGTTACGGCGACCTCAAAAGTTCTCTCCAGGCGCCTCTGCTTCGCGTGCCAATCTTCTCCAATCAGTCACACCAAGCGTGAATAGGGTTTCCTCGGCTTGGTCTTTCCATCGGAGGCATGGTCTTCCTCTCCATCGTCGCCCAGTGGCTTCCGCATCAAACACCTTTTTCGCCGAAGCGCAGACGTTGGATAATGATGCGCTTGACTATGTCAATGTCATCGTAGAGCTCGTACAGTTCGTGGTTCATTTGAATACGGTAGTCGTCGAAGACGCGAACAGGACCAAAGATTTTGCGAAGAATTTTTCTCTCAAACACCCCAAGTGTGGCTGCATCAGTCTGCGCCACAACCCATGATTCTGCGCCGTAGAGGTAGCACAGGTAAGATGAGCGTCTTGTAGAGTGTCAGTTTTGTCGAGCGACAGAGGTATCTACTACTCAATTGCTTACTGAGATCATAGTAACGCCTATTAACAAGAGTGAGTCTTCACTTTATCTCCAGGCTGATATCGATTTGAGAGGATAGGTGAATTAATTGACAACTTCAAAGTATAGCTGTTCGCAGTAACGTAGGATTCAATAAGCCACGTCTCCCTGTTTGTGGACTTTGTTTTGCCCTCGTTTACCGTCAAACCCATCGCTGTCTCTTTTTCGACAGCAGAAAACGCAGCAGTAACATCTCGCTTACAACGTCCAATGATATCAATATCATCGGCATATGCAAAGATCTGGACACTTTTGTAGAAAATAGTGCCATTACGATGTACACTGGCTTTTCGCAACACCCCTTCCATCAAAAAGTTGAAGAGGTTGCAGGATAGTGGATCGCCTTATCTGAAACCTTGTTCGATATCAAATGGTTCGGAGAGGTCCTTTCCTACCGTGATGGAGCTTGATGTGTTGCTCAACGTCATTCTGCAAAGCCGCACTAGCTTCGCAGGTATACCAAACTCAGACATGGTGGCATGCAGGCAATTTCGTAACTATCGAAAGCAGCCTTAAAATCGATAAAGAGATGATGGGTATCGATCTATTTTTCGTGGTTTTTTGTCCAGGATTTGACGTAGTGTGAAGGTCTGGTTTATGGTGGACTTAGCAGGTCTAAAGCCGCACTGATAAGGCCCAATGTTGGCGAACGGCTTAAGTCTTTCACACAGTACGGTCGACAGGACCTTGTATAAGATGGCAAGAAGACTGTTTCCCCGGTAGTTAGCGCAGATTGTCGGGTTACCTTGCTTCAGTACAGGAAAAAAGACAAAGTAAATTAAGCTAACACTAAAAAATACCTTTCCGATGAACTGCATATCGACAGTTTATATGCATGTAATGTAGTATTTTGGAATATCTATTCCTTAGAAACTATAATTTGTAAAAAAAAGTTACTACTTAGAGCAGTGTTAGGTATTCTGCCGCCCGCGGGCAACTGCAGCCGAACACAAGCAGAGACTGCGTGTATGTACGTGTATGGCGTAGTTCACGCATACATTAGCATGCGTTGGTCTAGGTTTGTCTGCCTTATAGGGACGAAAACATCAGAACGCGACTAACAAGCCTAGATGAACATAGCGACAACATTTCTTAAAAATATTAAATTTTAATAATTTTTCCTTCCCATGTGGGGCATTTAGCCCCTATAGTCCTCCCACCAAGCACATGCACAAATATTTATTTCTATCATCTTATACGTTCTGTCAGCATTGCAATAAATTTTTAAAAATTATTTAATTTATAGCAAAATTATAAAATTTTTATTATTACTTCACAACTAAAACTGTGATATTTATATTGATATCACACAATGTGGTATATCACAAATACATGATTACTATCATTTGTGTTGTTTTCTGTTTAAAATCACCTAAGTATATTAACACTTTAATTAAATAGACAAATTTAATAACACATTTAAAATGTGCTAATCGCTGGTTTTGTGTGCGTGCATCATGTTCAATAAGCGTGTGTAATTGCTGCAATAAAACATGGCTAAAACCGCAGAGAAAAAAAAACACTCCCATCAGTGTATCAATTCAATGTCCAGCGGGTTCTTTCGTGTTGCCGCTGCATAATTTATTGCAGTTCGCCTATGGAATGTTAATTAAATATTTTCAAATAATTTATGTTTCTAAATATCAACATTTATGGAATTTATTTTGTGTCGCAAAGTCGTGTTTTAATTAAAATAATAAATTGAAATTTAATTGCAATTGAAAATGAAACTAAATTTTGTACAATGAAAATAACAAAATTTTAATTCAAATAAAAAGTGGATAAAGCGCAGATGGGGAAGCAAACCCAATTTGAAAATGTAAAACTTTAGAGTAGCAATAACTTGTAAAGGGAGGTTTGTTAAGGAAGGTGCTATTTCCAGTTTTGGTATTTTTGCACAAAATTATTTTAATTTTATTTTTAATTATATAAAAAGTACAATAATATAATTAATTAAATCTCATTTCTTTTTATTAGAATTAATGTTGGCGAATATTTTTTCTTAGAGCGACAAGACTGTGAGTAAAAGCATTTTATTTTCCGAAAAATCGATTTTTACTTTTTTGGCAATTCTGATAGAAAGTTTAGTATTTATTTTCAAAAAAGAAAACAATTGTGAAAATGCTTTAAGAATCAGTAAACTTTGACATCTACCTTCTCGGAAAAATGCTTTCGGATAATTGGACTCTTTTCGCAAGCCAAGGTGCATATTGATCGATAAGTAATACAATAAAAACGAAATGTTATAAGTGAGAAATGGGCAATAAATGTCAATAATATTGGAGTGTACCCTGTGGTGAAAAGAGACATCATCTTAGAAAATCCAACAAAAAAATATTGAATTTGGCTTAAATATTTTCTTGAAAACGAAAAATTACTATTTTCATATTTTTTTTTAATGGTTTATGAATTTAAGTAGAATATTAAGACATTTTTGAAACAAGCACAAATCTTCTCAGGCCACTTTGACTAATTATGTCCAAAACGAGGATGTCAATGTCAAACAATCAATAATTCCTTTAATGCGAAGTACATAAATGATGCCGGTGGTAAATATTGCTGTTGTTGTTGTTGTCGCCATTTTGTGTAACGTTGTTGTTCGGAAAATGCTTTTGATTTATTTTCAAAATATCATCATGCCCCACCACCCAATTACAAGCGAGCACACAGTTACACATACATATACAAGTACACAAATTTACGCACATTTACACACACATGCTATTTGCACTAATTTATTACGGTCACTTAATCTCGTAATCTACTTTGTTACGGTCTAGGCGACAATTATCATCTGTTACGAGCCAAAAACGAATGAACCAAATAAATGCGCCCTTAGACGTTAAGGTGAATCTATTTAAGAATTAATTAGCGAGTAAAGATTTCAACTGAAAAACAAAGCCGAAAAGTTTTAGGAAAATTTAAGAAAGCACTTTCTCAATGTCAGTTTTACTAAGAGTAGATATGATAATTTTATTACTGGGTGTATCTTTAGTTTTTGGTAGGATCCACCCAAATGTTCACATTCCTTAAGACTTCATCATACAAACTAATGCCTATACGCAATGCTGTATATGTGTGCTCAGTGTTCAGTGATTTAATTTCGACTGAATGTCCTTAAATGTCATTCACTTTGAATGAATTAAGCAAGTCTCGTTATTAATTAAGACAATTAGTCGATGCTGGTTGGCGTTCTGAAACTAGTGCTTGGCTTTCATTTAAAATGCTAAAAGGAAACTTAGTTATTCTTAGCTTAATATAAGGCATATGTAGCGTTTTCTTGCTACTTAATGCTGATTTTTACGTTATCAACGAAGCAATGAAGAATGTGGGTTTTTAACGTTATAACCAACAAAGCAAAGTGATTATTTTAAGCGATTTTGTCACACTTGTCGGCATTAATTTGTCATCTGGAAAAAAGATTACAGTTTCTCATGAAAATGAATATCTTGTGTAATTGTTCATTGTTAAAGCTTCAGATTTTTAGAAGTTGAGAAAAAATACTTATTGCAGAGGACGTTCGATACTGCATTAGCTTATATTACGAGATTTCTCGCTCCAGCATGACCCTTTACTTGAAGCATAGCAGGTTTGACACTAAGCTGTGGAGTTGAAAATCGTCTAGCTTTATTTTAGCATACAACATAAACGCAGGATAGTTTTATTTTTATTATTCCAATACGATATATCCGAGAAAAGAAAAATTATGTCGATAAAACTTAAAGTGGGTTTTAAGAAACGCCATTAATGGTTTTATATAGGAAAAAGTTACTCTTCTATACAATATGCCCCCGAATATCTCGAAAAACTGCTATTCTCGCACTTTTATCTTAGAATATCGCAAAAACTGGTACTATCAAAGAAATTCTGACCTTGATTCGATTTCAGCGCGTCTAAAACCTTCGGGAAAGTTTATTCGGGTTCATAACTAGAGTTTTGATTACACTTTGGCGCTGTGTAATAATACTGTACTTACACAATTTTAAAAATAAATGGGATCATCAGAAACAAAATATATATTTTCTGAAATGTTATTCTGAACTGATAACCTTTCTCGAACAATTTTTATATCCATCATGTCAAATTTTTTTCTTAAGTGCATCAATGTTTCGACTGTTCCATACAAAATTCAAATTTAAGCATCATTTTCTCTGGCTTATTAATGTGAATTTGATTGCAAAGTGTTTGAAATTAAAGAATTTTTAAAAAAGAACAGCTTTGAGATATCTGCGTCTCTGGCCGTAGCTCAAAGTTGAGGTTCTTTCAGCACATTTTTCATAACAAATTTGCAGACTTCAAGGTGTTACTTCAGCAATTTCGATTAGAATGTTGTCCTTAAACATTAAGGCTTTCCTTCAAATACCTTTATGGAAAGCAATCGAGAGGGGTCAAAAAAAGGGATCGTGGGGGCCAGCCGATATCAACACTTTTTAAAATAATTCGGCTGGGAAAAATTTATGATGTGGCATCGTCTAGTTGGAAACACTTGTCCTATACGCATAATTCACCCGATTCGGACGCAAGAAAGTTTTCCGACATCTTCCGTTAGCTGTCACCAGTAGCTGTTAGAGCATTGCCTCTAGTATCCTCATAGCAATATAGCCCAATGATGTCGCCAGTACAAATGGCGCACCATACAGTTACTCTACAAGGATTTAGTAGTCTTTGGTGTATTAATTGAGGGTTTTCATTGCCTTAATGGTGACTATTCAAAGGAATAGTATAAGAAACAGAAACAGAGAGCTGCTGAAGTAGTCTATTCAAAGTAGCAAAAATATTCCTAAAAGTGGTTCAATTGCACTTCAAGACACTCCCCCTAGTTAGTGTATTTATCTGCTTCTTTCTTGCAACTTCTAGCCTCACTCTTATGAGTACGCTGCATGCAACTGATGCGACTAGCAGCAAAAATCTGCGTATCAGACCTTAATTCATTCAAATATTCCAAAAATAAAGGTCGAAAATCACAAAAGTGTTGTGAATGCACTGGAATATATTCTCCTCGCAGTTTTCGGGTACAAAAGTGTTGTGAATGCACTGAAAGATATTCTTCCCGCAGTGGAGCGGGGAAAACGATGTATTTTTGGCTCTCCTACTCTCTTCAAACTACCCCTAATCAAAAAAAAAAAACATCTCTTTTTGTAGATTTTTGTGCTGCGACAGCTAGGGCTTGAGCCACAGAAGTTTCAAAGCTTTATGAAGATATATTGACGTATCTTTGACTAAACAGGATGACTTAAATAATCGGAGGTATTTTAAGACGGTCTTGCAAAAGCTTTATTTATTTTTGTTTTCAATTAATTGTGAAATTTCGGGTAATATCAACCTCTATATGCAAAAAAAGTATTCCTTTTAGATAGAATTTTGTGATACGGTTGCGGCAATTTGCGAAGTTCGGATTGGAAGTCCGTAAACTATCTTGCCTTTGATAGCTTTAACTCCCAGAAAGGGTCAAAAAATCTCGAACCTCAAGTCGTAGCAGAAAAATTGTTTCCATCTGGACATCGAAGTTATTCTGAGCCGTGAATATAATGTACTCTGCCTTAGTTGACATTTGTATGGCACTTAGGCTTGCTTTAAGCCCGTCGTGTTGAAGAGTTTTGAAAAAACTTAAAAACGTTGAAAAACATTAAAAAGTCAAAACAAATTGATAAATACGAAAAATATTAAAAAAGACATAAAATGTTGAGGAAGTCAAAAAATGTCGAAATATATTGAAAAAGTCGATATAATTCGAAAAGTAACCAAAAATAACGAATAAGTTGATAAAAGTTTAAACTGTAATACTAGCGTCACGCGTTAGGCGCTTGGATTTTAGCCAATTCAGTCCAGTGTAGATTTTGCTCAATAACATACCAAAATATATTTGTCAGAAAATCTGTACATAAATCTTAAACTTTATAACTCTTGTTTATATGAATTATATGTAATAATACCATAATATAAATTGCAGATTTCATTCCGATGAACCAATTTAGCACGTACGACTTTAAGTAAAACATAATATTGGCAAAAATACTTTTGAATTTTGAAATCGTTTCTATTACTCGCAAAAGCTATAAAATAACTCATTTATTCAACGCATTGATATTTATGCATTTTTAAAGTTGTACTTAATTTATTGTAACATTTCATCTTGATTAAATGATCTGCATTAGTGTCAGAAATTTATTATCAAAACTGTCTATCGAGTGAATTCAGACAACACTCGAACGAGTAGCTACTCGTAAATCTACTAAATAATAATTCAAAATTGAAATATTCGTGCACAATAATTTATTTCATTACAAAATAAATCTGTAAAATAATTTACAAGGATTTTATCAACGAAATTGTTTGGTTTATGAGTTCATATACTAAATCGTAAATGGTTCGAGTAGAAATGTAGAAGCATTGACGTACACACGTACGTATCCAACCATCCTCACTTCAAGTCACAACCCACTTAAGCGCTTTATTTATGCGAGTTGAATTTGCAGCTGTAGCTACGTGCTCACTATTTTCACAATTGATTTTAATCTCTTCACAATGTTTATGCAACTTTGTTTAATAAAGTTTTTCAGTTGAATTCGTTGTACCAAAAATTCATCATTTATTTTCAAAAATAATTCATTTGATATACTGATGTAGGTATATAGTATGTATGTATGTAAGTTTACATGCAAATCGTGATGCAAATGACAGGCGCGAGACAGTTAAGTTGATGCAGCATTTAATTTCCGCGAATTTTTCTTTACACGGGTAGTTCTATGATAATGGAGAATCGATATTTACAAAAGTTTTCGATGCTTTTAAAAATTTCTTGATACAAATAACTACTTTTAAGTTTTCTGAAAATTTTTATCGACTCTCACGTTTTATGAGACTTAAAATCAAATAGCATCAAAAGGTATTAAAAAGTTGCTACACATCGAAAAATCTCAAGAAGTATCGAACAATGTCGACAAGCATCGAAGAAGTCAATATAAGTTTTTAGAAATGTCGGAGTGTAAGGAAAAAGTAAATTAGTGTTTAAAGTATCGAAAATATTGCATGATATTGAATAGTATCGATAAAATTGATTAGTTAGAAAATGTTGAATTGTATCGAAAAGTGTCGATAAAAAATTTCGATAAGATTCGAAAAGTCGAAAGAAAATATTGAAAAATATAGGAGAAGTCGATACAAGTCGAAAAATATTGAAAAAATTCAAAAGACTTTATAAATATCGAACTTCTCACAGTCACAAGGGACTGACAACTAACTATTTCGTGTAAAACAAAGAAAATCTTATAAATAAAACAAAAAACTGTTTTTTTTTTGGAATCTCATTAATTTTTTTTATGTTACTATAAAGAAAGGACTGACATGAGGACAGTTTTAAGTATAATTACAATATAATTTATATTATTTATTATTAGTAGAGTCTTATCCCTTAAATATATAGCGTACCATATATGGTACGTGCATGAAATCATAGCCAAGTCTACCCAAACAACCTGCATCACGTTAAGTTTTGCTCCAACTTCTTCTGGCATTACCAGAAGAAGCCAGCTCTCCAATGTCCACTTTCAGTTCCCAGTATGCTGTCAAATAATTTTTTCATTCATTTCCATATTTCACTATTGCACATTTTTCATTAGTTTCTAATAAAAAAAAAGTTTCTTAAAAAAGAGTTTTTCATTTCAAATATACTTAAGACGTTCTTTTACAAACCGAACAGTTTCTGACCGCCACATTTTTAAATCGCTCCTAATTTTTTTTACGTATTCTATGATTTATATTAGTGAACACGTGTGCCGAGAATTAATTTATTATTCAAGATATCGAGCAGTGAAGTTTGAAGGTTTTACAATTTATGGTCACATTAAAATTGTCATAACTCATTGCTTTTTGAAAACTATTCCTTCAGCATGAAGATTATCTGGGTCAAAGCTAAAGGAGTACCTACAGGTCTTAGGTTAAGACAGTACCTAAAGATAGCTAATACTAAAGCGATGTTTAGATATGCAGAGACACTTGCAATTCAGGGGGAGTTACGGCATCAATGCCAGCAAATTTTTAAAGCATGAAACTGCTTATTGCTCAACGAATTTTGGGAAAATATTTCCAAAAATCAATAATACTCTTAATATCGACATATGACCTCCTCGGTTCATATGAAGATTTTCCAGAGAAACAAAAAATGAGTATCTAGAAAAATCACCAGAAATTATTCATCAGACTGGTCCAAGAGCCTTTAACAGACTAAGATTGTTGAGTGAAGAAGACGAAATTTTTTATAGTCAAGATTCTTCCAAAGTCATTTCTATGATCAAACAGAAATTGCATCGCAAGTTGCTTTCGGCTTTTCTTGACGAATTTTTTGTAGTTTTTGAAATTGCAATCATTTTTATCTCAACCATTTTTTCCGCTGAATTTTTTAGTTGTACTACATAAAATTTTGCTTTTTCGTCTAATTGAATTTTATATTATCACTGTGATGTTTTTTTTTTCTGTCAACCAGCATACTGGTCATGATACCTGAAGAGATTAGCTTAACTCTCCTATTGACTTATAATTCAAATTGTCATTATCAGTGATAGCTATTGGTTTTGGGGAAGTTGAAATCATCAAAAGAATAGTCAGCGGTAAGAATAAGAGTGCGCAATTGAGATTCTTCAGTCGATAATTTTACTATAAAAATATTTTGTTTTGCCCAAAATATCTTCTCTATTTTTTATTATAAAAGTTGCCTCTCTTGTTGGTCTAACAAGTCTTTTTTACCAAAAATTGTGGTGTTAGAAAATATTTTTCGTAAGAGGTATAAACATATAATTTTTATTCAAAAGCAGTGAGTGTTCGCTGAGGATTTAAATTTCATAAAAGCTGAAGGCATATTTTTACATACCCTGATTTATGTAGCTACTCATGACCGGCAATTAAAAGCTCAAGTACAGAAGCCAATACTTATATTAAATTTATATTATAACTTAATATAATTTAATATTTTTGGAACTTCGAGGTTCTGTCGTCAATTTTCAGTTCCTTCAATTCCGAAAAAAACTTCAAAGATTTTATTTATGCTCGTAACAGAAATCATATGCAGCAAACATCTCGCAAAAGTTTTTTAAAGAATTTCACAGTTGAAATTGACACCTACGTTGTTTATTATTGCAACATAGCAAATGCTTGCATTAATCTGAATCTTATTTTTGCTTACAAAGCGAATTAAACATAAATAAATTGTACCATGTTTATAGTACTGCAACATATACCCTACGGTTGGTGTACAAAATTCAGAATATTCATAATTCATATGGTTCAAAATTCAGCTTATTAAATTATGTCAGATAACTCAAAGTTCTGAAAACTTGAAATTAAGTTGATTTAAGATTTAAATTATCCATAAGGTGAAAAATTCACACATTAAAAATTCTTTGTTTTATTTTTTTTTTCTGTATATAAAAATAAAAAAGTACAAAAATAAATGCTTAGTGAATTCATATAACATAATAAAAATAATTTTCACTACTGAGAGGTAACCAATTATAAACATTAAATAAATGATTTTTTTTGTGATTAAAAAATTAAAAAAAAAAATAGTTCATAGTATAATTTTAAATAAACATTGAGAAACTTCATATTATAATCAAAAAATAAAAGGAATAAATTCATTATTCATTATGAGTTGATTTCCAAGCAGCTCTATACCACAATTACAACTCATATGCTACTGCGCACAACATATGTAAATGTGCAATGAAATTCCTATTTTAAATTCTCTTAAAATTCAGATGAAAATACTTCACACATCAACACATCAGAATTTTAAATCATCCGAATTAAATATCGTCTGAGTTTTAAATTATCTAAATTCTGAAACATCCGAGCTACAAATACATATATCTGAACAACAATCATCTGAATAACATTACAAGCTCATACCCTACAGTAAAAATTCTAATGCATACGTGGGTATTTGATCCACTCTCATTGCTAATCTACAAATAAACAAGAAAAAAGTAAAACAAAATTCTCATACATTGACTAAAATTCAGTCGAAGATTGCTGCCACGCCCACTTGTGATAGAAATTTTCAATAAAATTTTTAGTTTCGTATTTAAATAGTTTAAACTTTTAAGTTCTTAGGTTAACTGCTTAATAGATATTTAAAAAAAACAACAACCAAACCCAAGAAAACTTCCGATTACTCATACGACCTGTTGTACGTAATTATTACACAATGGTGAAATAATTTATCAGAGAATATGGTGCGTTTTTATTTTTAAATTGTTTAAGCATATTATTCGAAGTATATTATTTTTCACTATAATTTATTATAGTTCTTAAACAAAAATGATTTTGGGCATTTTATTCTATTCTACATAGTTTTTGAGAAAATTTGTTTCAAAAAATGTTTGAGTAAGATTTTGAAATACTAGTACTTTTTTGGACATAAATTTTTTAAAATTTAAAAACGTTCAAATACATCGTTAGATAACCTCTATGCAATATATAAAAATTATAAATATCGGAGTGTGCAGTTACATATTTATGGAATGCAAGATATGCGCTCATTTTCGAATTATGAATAAGAATGAAAAAACTATCAAAATAAAAAACAAAAAATAGATTCAGAGATTTTTCAACTATAAAGTAACGAGACTTTGCAAAATTATTTTGAAAAATATCAATCCCCGTTCATCAAATAACACACATGTAGACTCGTTTGGAAATAATTCAGTTGGCTCAGTTTATTTTCAATTTAAGCTCCCTAGCTGACACAACTTTATACTGATATGTACACAAACTATTAAGGAACTAACGTGACCGACCATAAATCTTTTATAGTGCAACATTAAAATTCAATGCCTACAAAGGAGTCTCAAAACTCTTCTGTTGACAGTCAAACTTTTGAGTGAATGTCGAATAGAAGTTAATGTGTCGTTAGAAATATAAAAATATAAGTACCTACTCTTACGACGTGTAAAAAAATGAATTATTGGTATAAAGTTTTTAAATGTTTTGTATTAAAAATACAGGAAAATTTATCAAAACTTTTTTTTTAATACGTGTTTTCTAATAAAAACAAAATTATCGAACATTTGCGAATAGTTAAAAATTTTATAATAAATTTAAAAAAACTTTTCAGATAGCTGATGAAGTTATAAGTTTTCTGAGCGATAAAAATTATCAAATTCATGCTTTTTTTCTAGAAAATAAAAAATGCTGAGTCAATTTGCCCAAAAATTTTCCATAGCCAAACGATGAACAATTGTCCAAAAAATTGCCTAGTTTTTGATGGGCGTTTTATTATGTTTTAATTGGGTTCATAATGAAAGATCGTCTTAAACAGCAAAATGTTTTTAAAGTATTCACCAAACAATCGCCCCAAATATGAAATTATTTTTGCACGAACTATTCATTTTGCTTGATTTGTATGCAACACTACACAAAATATATTCATTCCATGAAAAAGGTATCCAAAAACGTTTCATGTAAGAAAAAATTGCGATTTTTGTCCATTTCACATGATATTTTGTTTGCCAAAATTTTGTCCGAAAGCATTTTGTACAAGGTACAATAAATAAACAAATTATTTTTTTTTTTGACAGATTTGTGTAACACAATGGACCTTTTAGTCGTTTTGTACTTTTTTTATTGAGCAATAATTAATTGACTTCTTTAACATGTGTTCATGCCCACATTATAAGACAATTTTCCTTAATTTAATTTTAGGCGATTGGTCATCAATTTTAGCACCAATTCCCTTAATGTTTTTTCTTTTTTTCTTTTTTTGTTACAGGGTACAAAGTAGAATACTTTCAAAAATCGATGCAGACGAAACTGAAGATATTTTAAAATGTGAAATAGCACCACATATCAATAACGATGATCAATTGCTACAAACTATTGAAATTGACACCAACAATTCAGAGTATGATTTAGCTGCATTAACCCAAAGCCATGCAGGTGTCAATACTCAGCAAAGGGCAACGGCTAACACACGAACAACTGCTAATGATGGACCATGGTTAGAAAATCCTGTAAATATGGGAATAGTTGTTTGCATACTTTTTAATTTTTTAATTGCTGCGCTACTAATTTTTGGATATTTTAGATATCTTCAAAAATATAATTTTAAAAACTAAGCGCAACTGCAGAAATAAGAATTCAATACAACTCAAAGTTGTCTTTTAAATTTTAATTTTTTATATTTTTTCACAATTTTATGGCTTATAGGTGTAGTTCTCAATATTATCGAATAAAAATGCATGACATTTCGTCAATAAAACTGTGATAGTTATAAAAATTTTATCAACAATTTCAATAATTTATTTACCATCATCATATTGAAAAATCATTAATGTTTTGATTCAGATTAAAATTTTATGACAAAAAAATTTAAATTTCCAACAGTATTAAAACCTCTGGCATATGATGACAAATGAAATGTCAAATTTGCTAACTGTCAATGTCATATCAGTGTGTAATAAAAAATCATAAAAATATCAATTAAAATACAACAATAATAAGCAAATAAAGTAACAAGCAAAATAATCTATCACATTTCATTGTTTATCAAAAACAGTAGGAAAGCTATCAAGTAAGTTAATAAAAAATAAATATGGGTAAATAAACCATTTAAATATAGCACCATAGTATTGCTCACCTTTCGTTATAATTCTTTATGAATCTATATAGATTGGTATATATAGTATATACTATTATATAAGCAGGTAGTTTGCTGAGTAATATAGGCTATATTTTAGTTTCATATAAATAGGGGGCGTGGCATTTCCCATGCAACAAAAACAGTTTAAATGCTATATCTTGGCTTCTTTTATAATAATAAATTTGATATCCATTATTAGGATTTATATAGGCTATGCTAAGCACCTCGCGAAATATGTTCGGATATAGACAACGGGGCGTGACAACTCGTTTACAACAAAAACACTTTAAGTATATCTCGACATATATGGTAGCTACTGTTGTGAAATTTAATGCATGGATGAACAATGTTTGTGCCAAGCTACTCGCAAAATATGAATGGTAATGTAAATGGGGCGTGGCTCCTCCCATACAACAAAGACATTTAAATTTCTATTCTTGGTAATTATACTATGTTGTGAAATTTGGTGCATGGATCCACTTGCCTGCAATAAGAACTGCGTAAGATATAAGCGATTTTGTACAACGGGCAGTGTGGGGGCAAAGCCGCGAGTACAGCTAGTATTATATATATGGGACATTCCAGGTTGAACGGGACAGAGGTCTGCCCAAAATTGAGCGTGGGGGAAAAACATTTTTAAGGCCTCAAAATGTTTGTATGCTCAACAGAGCACGGGTGGTTTTGAATTTCTTTTTTTTATCAAAATGGCGACCATAAAACTACGCCTACATACTTAGATATCAATGTTCATATAAACAGGCAGTTGGCAAACAGCCATAATCATAATAGCTTTGTTTTTTGTAGGAAAGGCTGTGAAGAGAGGGAGTGTAGGGTATACTTTCTTTTTCAATAGTAGGCGGTGCCACGCCCATAATGGGAAAATATGTTTCCATAGCTAAACTAATTAACCGATTTTAATAAAATTTGGTTTGGAGATAAACTGAAGTATGAGAAAGGTAATAAGAAGCTCTGAGTATTAAATAGGGCGTGGCACCACCCTTAATAGGAAAAGACACTTTTTCGGCTGAGCCGCTTCAACGATTTTGATGAAATTTGGTATGGAGCTAAACTAAAACTTGAGTGAAGATATTTGTTTTGAAAGGGCGCTGCCACGCCTTTAATAGGAGAAAACGTTTTACTATTTTAGCCATACCTCTTTCTCTACCTTTGCAAATTTTGGTCTAAAGTCGCAAGACATCTGCTGTAGACTTAAAACATAATTTATAAATATTTTTCTTTTTTATTTAATGAGCTTTTTATACTAAATTTAAGTTATATTATGAGCTGCAGTTCTATTGGTTGTTTTATAAATTAAAGAATGGTTTTTAAAATTTAAATTTAATGAATTCATTTTTCACCGATATTTCGACTTCCTTTGGAAGTCATCTTCAGGATTTTAATATTTAAGTAAATTAAAAAACTCTAAAGCAAAACATTGATGTCACTACGTAAAAACAGCAAAAGACACACAACACCTAACATCAAGAGAGAAAAAAATATTAAACAAATTTATTTATTGCGCTTTAGACTCCTAGACCTGCAGCTCCTAAATACAACTTAAATTTATAAAAAATTCAAAAAGTTCCAGCTATTTACAAATGCTTTACTTTTGTTCTCCCAGTTTTCAAAAAATGTTTTTGATTTTTTCTTAAGAACCTATTTTAAGATTTTTTTAAAAATCTATCAAACGATTTTTTTATGAAAGATGGTGTATTAAATGCCAATTTTCTTTGCACACGAAACAACACAATATCTTAAGATATCTTAAGAGAAACATTTCCTGTTAAAAGTAATTAAGATTCTAAAAATTTAAGAAAGATTAGCACGTTCTGAAGATATAACTTGACAAAAATGTTCGGAACGAATCTATACGTATGTATGTCTAAAATTTGCCAAAATGGATATGTTTGGTGGATTGTATTGTCGGATTTTTGGAGAATGGTGCTTTTTTTACATGGCGGATTTAAATAAACGACAGATTCTTTTAATCACTGCAATGTAGTTGTAAAAAATGTAGAGAGTTTTCTTTTAATATTTTAAGGAAAACATTGCTATGAAATTTTTAACATCACCAAATTTCAACTCTTTGGAATGGAACTTCGAGTTACAAATTGTAAGTCCAATAAAGAATTGAAAAATCGTAATTTTTCAAGAATTTAATATCCAATGTCATCATTTCTACCCAACACTGTGCAAAACAAATAAGAATTTTGTTTATTTTTGTTGACTTGTGTTCTTAGTCCAAGACACAATGCAATTATTTAGTCAAACAAAAAACTTTACTAATTTTTAATAAACTTGAGTGTTCCCATTTCTGCTTTAAACTGAAGGCATTTACTTTTTTTATCTTATCAACTACTTCGACAGCGTAGCTGATATCTCAAGCAAAATATTTAGTTCGTCGGCCAGATAAGATTTGTTTGTTACGCGCTCACTCACTTGGTAATGTCTTGGTAGTACTTTCAAATTGGCCATTGTTGCTGTAATCAATTCGATTTGTACGATGATCAATTTTATTCGCATTAACTTATTGCGCAGGTACGACGTACGTCTCGCGTCCAACAAATTCGCTTACAATGGCAACAGATGAAGTTGATTTCAGTAGTGGTTTCGACAAGGAATATCGTCCATTAAATCTTGTACCGCGTATAATACCACCCAGAGATCCAGAGACAGCGTGGTACAGAGATTTTAAGACAATTGTTGTGATTGGTTTTCTGCTGGCAGTTCTAATAATTGGTTCCGTGCTGCTTATAACGCTCGTTTTTACCGTCAGTCCATGGAAGGTTGCTGCATTGACTGTAATTTTCGTGGTTATGGCATTAATTGTGATCTTTTTGGAAGTTTTTAGCATACATGTGAGATAAGAAAAAGCTATCTTAAGCAAAATTTGTAAACAAGAAAGTGACAAAAAATTACGTTTTTATAAATGTGCAATATTTTAAGTTTCCAAGCGTAGTATCTTAAGTAATAAAAATAAGTTAATTTAAGAGTTAGAAACTTGAATTTATTTTTTACATAATGTTACATTCTTTTCAACTCTTAATTTGAAAAAAAAAAAATATTCATAACCAACAAACGTCTTGTTAACTACGTGATACTAAAAACGTATTCTGCTGAACCTATCAGTGTTTTTGTCATTTTGATTTAAAATTCATATTATTTATTGAATCAGCAGAATTATAAGAATTTCAACTTATCAGTTTTTTATCGCACACTTAAGTATAATGACAAAGTTCTGTCAGTTAAGGTTGGGTATTTTTAATACCCCTAACATTGAAACGATTGTTAGGAAGTACATATAATAAATAACAATTATATATTCCACCCTTGCATAGTATCGTGTTGCAAATAAAGCCTTGATCTTACGAAAAAAATATTGATATTCTAAGTCACAAAGGAATGGCCCACACCATAATCGGGTTCACAATTGTTTTTCCAAAAGGCTATTTATTAATTTCAAGAACAGAACTTTTTATACCTCATACGTTAAGCAGATGCACTTTTTTCTTCAATTTAAGCGCAGAAAACGGGGCATGAAAACTTTATATCTGGCTTTTTTTGCCAAATAGAAAGAAGTTGGCTGAAAAGGTTTCCGATTTTGCTTTTTTTGGTGGATAGTCTTTGACTAGTTGATGATTTACCATAACTCATTCTACCACAAGTCGAAGAGATTAATTACAAAATTCAAGAAGACTGGTTCAATTAGTGATTTTAAGTACTCCGACCGTACTTCAACAAATCGTTCAGCACAAAACATCGACGCTGTTCGTGAGTGCGTTCCTGAGAGCCCAGAAACATCAATTCGACACTGTGCTTAAGAATTGGACAGTTCGAAAAGCTCTCTACAGCGTATTCTCTTGAAAGATTTTCATCTTAATGCTGAACACTGGCCACGATGTGAGTTTGATGAATGAGCAACAACAAGTGGATGCTGATTTTTTCATACAAAATCGTCTTCATCTTGATGTGAAAAGTGTTACTGTTAGGTACAGATTTTGGGCTGGAAGCATCATTGGACCATTCTTCTTCGAAAATGCGATTGGGCAGGCAAAAACAGTTAATGGTGCTCGCTATGGCGATATGATAATTGAGTACTACATGCCAAATATCTCGAAAACAATTCAATCACTGCATGGTTTATTTTCTGGTCGTGTAATTTTTAATATTTTGGGGATCAGAGTTGGCCGCTTAGATAATGGAATTTAACGCTTTTCAAATTTTTTCTTTGTAGTTTTTTGAAGTATAATATTTAATAACTCTTTACTGCAGAGATGCGCACAAACTATGCTTCGGGAGCTGGTTACAACTACATTAATTTGGGTAAAAAGCAAGAGTTGAAGTAGCAAGAGACTTGAAAACAAAATTACACAAACAAAAAGCATGCAGTGATCGCGAATCGAAAAAGGTTTGCCTCGAGTAATGAAAACTACTGAACGAGTCAGCGTCTTGAAGAAAAAAATTACACAAACAAAAAGCATACGACAGTAGCGATCCGAAATTGTTTAACTTGAGTAAGTGCCTTAAAGACAACAAAATTACATAAACAAATAGCAAGTGGTGATTTCGAACCGAAATGATTTAACTCGAAGAGCTCGAGAAGAGCTGGATGTTTTTGAATATTTCTGTATATGCTGGAAGAGCAGAACGAGCTAAACGAGCTGCGCATCCTTCCTTTACTGCATACTTTATGAATCAATAAAAGATTACAATTTTTAATTCAAAACCTGTGTTTTCTGTCAAAATCACTACTAGCTTGATTTTTGGGACATGCTTTATTTTTAAAAAATTTCCTTTATTTTCATTGTAAATATTTTCATTAAAAATATTTTCATTATAAGCCCTACGAAACACGAAATTTTTATGTATATAAGAAAGAAATTTTAGTGTTGGCTTTGTTACAAATTTATCTCAAAATACATATCATTTACCCTATAAAATTTAAAAGATGTAAAAATGTTCCGTGAGAGGCTCATAGGCGACACAG
The DNA here is from genome assembly GCA_949775025.1 of Tricholauxania praeusta. Taxonomy (NCBI): domain Eukaryota; kingdom Metazoa; phylum Arthropoda; class Insecta; order Diptera; family Lauxaniidae; genus Tricholauxania; species Tricholauxania praeusta. The sequence continues at coordinate 14,789,400 of OX459030.1, forward strand.
ACCGTTTGCACAAGCCTATGTTTGTGCAGACTTTTGTGCCGTGTGTGGTGCTGTTTTCGTATTTGCGCAAACCGTTTGTGTAAAATCAAAAATTTTTAATATTTCTTCGATTTGCGCAAGCGGTCCATGCCATATGAGGTGAAACAGAGTGCTTAAAAGCAGTACATACAAAAGTGCACAGTCACGATACACCCACACATCAAAATATAAATTTGGTTTGCACAAGCTTTGTTTGTGCGTGTATCTGCTCGTTACGACGACTTGCCAAACGATCGATTTTCGCATATGGATTGTGTCGTGTATTTGGCCCTTAAGATCAGCTAGTTTTTATTACATGACATTTTTTTTTTGCAGGGTTAATATTTACTGAATTAAAGAAGTTTAAAAAATGTTCAAAGCTTTTAAAATCTATCTAAATTTCTAGAAATATTTTAAATTTTAGAAAATATATAAAGTACTTAGAATAAAAGGCTATGAATTAGTTGCTCTTCGGAAAGAAAAAGTTATTTACTCTTACAAAGTAAATAAACATTTTGAGTTTTACTTAAATAAATAGGCACTTTAGAAAAAAAAAGTACGCAGATGAGTGACGCTACCTTCCGGCATACAACTACTTATATCAACTCTTAAAAAACTTACAACCTCTCTGTTATATAAAACATTAAATTCATAAAAAAAAAAAACAACTTACTAAAATGACATTGAGCCCATCCAGACAGACATCCACAAAAGCCCCAAAAAAATACCCCCCGACCAATACATAGCAGCAACATCGCAACAACTTATCATAATTTGAGGGTGAAAATGACGAGCACACCACTGGGAATGCTAAATTAATTTATAATTAATTCAAGCTACATTATGCGTATAAACACTGTAGTAACATCCTACGGCTACTACACAGGTAGGAGTATCTTAAAATATATGGTCGTTTTGGATTTGTCTTTTCAGCCAGCAAACGCAATACAGAGACGAGCAAACAACATGGCCAGCTGGTGAGCACAGTAGTCATCAGATTGAAGTGGAAGCACAGCATGACAACGTGAGGTGACGGTGACGGCGACGGTGACTGAATGAATGAAGTTACTGCTCAACTTTGTAAATCAACATGAATAATGTCCATGCATACATTATGCAAATGTTGTGCAGACAGACAGACTTTTTAGAAAATTATGACATTCCTGGAAATGAACTTTCGTGTGAGGACCAAAAAGTTCTGCCGGACAAACTGACTGCTGTTGGTTGATTTTGTTAAATATTTAGAGAATTCTGTTTTAAATCAAATGCAAAAATGTGTAGGCCAGAGAAAATTAACTTCTGTTTGCATATTGAAATGTTGATGTTTTCACAGTGATGAAATGTTTTTTATTTGTAAAATATTTATTTGTTTGCAAACAATAAAAGCGTAAGTACATCGGAGTCGTTTAGAAGCAATCTCACCAAAAATGTAAATATGACTTTTTAACACATCTGGATTTTTCTTGCCTCAGCCTACAGAAACGAATAAAAATTAAAGCCAAAAAATTTTGCTTTCCATTTAAATTAAATATCATGAGTGTTCCGAAAATTTCTTCAATTTTATATACATTTAGAATATTTCTCGTCTCAGGCTATAGGAGTGCATAAAATTTCGAAACTTCTTATGTACCATTGAAAATGAGTTTTAAAAATCTCATTCGGCTGCAAAATTTGACATATCTTTTATTAATTTTTCATAGAATTTTTACAATCAGGTTACAAAAGCGGTCATCTTCATATCTATCTTAAGGCATCAGAGCCTCAGAGCCTCAAGATGGATATGATATAAAAGATCCAGATCTTATAAGAACAGTAGCCATATCAAGACCATAAATTGCATTCACAAAGGTAATTAAGTGACCGGCAGCTTCAAATTTCAAAAGCTCCAAAGATTGATTGAAGTTCTAATTTTTACACATTCTTGGAATTCAAATTTCACTTTTTAATGTAGAAATGATTTATTCTTTCTAATGTAGAAATATAAAATTGTTTACCCTGAAAACATGAAAATCGGTGCATAGAATCCTCAAACGATGTCTTGATGTCTATAAGACAGCAAAAACTCAAATTTTCCATAGAAAAAAGATTTTTCTCCTTACTGGTTTTTTGAAAACAAAATTTGAAACATGAGATCAAAATATAGTGGCAGTATCCAATAATATATAATATATAAAATATCCAATTTTCTATTTTTTTTTATGGGCCTCTCGGAGTCAGATATGTGCGCTCAGCAAAAAATGGGTGATATTGGATAAGTGGGCATGACACCTACTCAGGGCCTGATTTACCCACAGGCTAATTAGGCTTGAGCCTAGGGCGTAAGGTCCGAGAGGGCGCTGAAAATTAACATTGATTTTCACTTTATACTATAGAGCTCTGCTGGGTGTTCGGTCATAATGGTATTTCCGGAAATGAGAAATCTGACGAATGTGCCGAAATAGGAACAGAGCAACCATAGAATCAACAAGTGGTAGATCTTAGGATACCGTTGGCGGAACTACATAGCCTAGAAACAAACGAACAGAAGGTGGAACCATACCACCGGATGCAGAACGTCTCAAAACACGTGGCCTAAGCCGAATCTAGGAAGGACTCAAGCTCTCTTAAGGATCAGCAGGGTAGGGCTAAGAGCTGTTGGAGGAGAGCTGACGGGGCACTGTGTTATTGGCTCTATGGCCGCCAAATGTGGTGACCCTTTCACAGATATCTGCAGGAGTTGTGGAGGCAAAGAACAGGATGAGACGGTTAGGCATCTTCATTTACGAATGCCCGGTGCTAGTGAGGAAAAAAACCAAAAAATTTTATCGATGATCGATATTTTGAAACAGTATCGAAATATATCAAGAAAAAAACATCGGATATATCGATAATCGAAAACTTATATTTTTGCTGAAAAAATTCTATTTTTACCAGCGATGGTGTAACTTTTCACGGTTGCATTTATTTGAGCATAACAAAAAAATTCTATCTTGTTGGGCTCGGACCACACGAGTTGCTTTTCAACGCGCATTAACTTACGTCATTACACAAATACAAAAGAATGCGGCGCAATTAGTTGGATACAGAGCTACCCTTAAACAAAACTATCGAAATTCGATAGTCGAAAAATAAAATCGAATTTCGATATATCAAAATATAAAATATGGCCGATAATTGTCGAAACAAATATCGGAAATATTGATAATCGATATATTTTGCTCAAGCCTAACTCGAATAAAGCACAATACATTACCGAAGCACTTTCGCACCGTTTTCCATAGGCACCGACTAAAAAAACTTAAAGATTCATATCAAAAAAAGTTTTTCAAGGAAAATTAATGAAACTTAGTGCAAACACACTTAAAGCTTTGATCAAGAAAATTGAAGTGATGAAAAAAGAGACATAAACAAATGGATGCATGTATATTTTAAAGTTTAATAGCTAAAAAGGCCAAGCCTTGTAATAGCTAAACTCTATTTTTATTAGACATGGAAATGTACAGTCAACATCCTGCGAAACGAACTCTCGGTTGTACACATTTCCAGTGTAATGAACACTTTTGATAATTATTTCATTGCTAAAATATAATTTCCGTGTATTAAATATTATATTTATATACATATGTACTAGCTATAGATAGAGATAGAAAAAAATGGAGAAACAAGTGCTCAAATCTTGAGCACATTTTTGTACAAATCTTCTAAAAGAAGTTCTAGTAACTAAATAAAAAAAACAGTGATATATATTTTTCTTTTGTTTAATTTTTATCCTACTACTAATCTGGAGCAAACTTTCACTTTTAAAATAATTCAAGTTCATTTAACCGCAACCAGTGGCTTTAAAAATTCAAATTCGAATTTCGAATTTTTCCAGCTTGTACAATTTAATGATGCTATTACTCAAGAGTCCCCGCAAGAAAAAAGAAAATCGAAATTATAAAAATCCTTAGTTCTGGCTTGCACCAGCTTTACTTTAACCATGAACACACTTGTTCATTCGTACGATTTCTTCCTCACCGTAACGTAGCCAAACTTTTCCCATCAAAAGTTTTCGTTTCGATTCGTTAGCTACAGCTTTTGAGTTGCAACAAAAGTATTTCATCCATCTTCAGTGTTCATTTCCTTACTTTGCACTGCAATTTGGTGAGCAAATTTTGTCCACAGCAGAATTTTAAGCACAATCACCTAATGATAAGTTAGATCTACGCCTACTCCTAGTTGTCTTACCTGATGTCAGAAACTTTCATCTACATCTGTGTTCAATTTAAAAAAATATTAAAAAAATTAAATAATGCTGCAAGAGCATTTAGTCAAATATAAACTTTAATTTAAATTAATCTTTAGTGCTTTATTTCATTTCATTTGCTATCATGAATCTTAAGTCTTTCATTCAAAACTTTGTTTCAATTTCTTCAACACTATAATTACAAAATTAACACAATTAATTCATAATACTCTGTATTTAAATTAACACGCTGAATAGCTCGTATATTGAGGTAAATTAATCAAGATAAATTATTCCAATAGAAATAGAGCCCCTAAACAAAAGTTATCTTCTTGTGAGTGTGTAATTTCCCTGCGGATTAAATGTGTAGAAATAACAAAAACTTTGTAGATTAAACACAAATGTAACCAATTTGCATTTAACACGACAATTTTCCTTGAACGAATGTATGTTATATAGTAGCTACCCCTACTACCGTACCATTAAAGTTTACTACTATGATACCGCTGCATCCATGCCACTGCTGATGTTTTTCACTTCAGAAGAGATGGAATATTTTTCTTCAACACCTCAAGTAATTTTTGGAATAAATTTCTTAAATACGTGGCATCTTGAGCTCGTGCGTGAAAACTACCACGCTCACACACACACACACACACACACACACATAGAGAGAATCAATTTATAGCGGTGCGTTTCATAGACAAGAGCCCAAGTAACACTTAGGCGAAAATGAAAATAAACGAAAAACCTAAAAACCCCATTAAAAATTTTCCAAAAATGCCTGCAGCAAGCGAATGGGTAAATGTATGCGCATCGTTGTGCCTATGTGTGTGTGAGTGTAGTTTGTTAAAGTATGAATGTGTTTGTGAGAATGAATCCCGCAGCGTATTTTAAGAACTTTAAAGTTTTCAACAACGTACACTAAGAGCCGGTGGTACCTTTTTTGCTTACTGCTGTACAGTGGCGAAAAAGCAGGTTTGAAGAAAAACTATTGAAGGTCATATCTTCGGCCAGGTCGATAATTGCATACCCTATACTGTCATACCCTACCTTTTCCAAATCATTTCTTTTATTTATGTAAGATTTGGTTTCATTAACTTTAACAATTCTTGCAGTAAAGCGTATTGAAGTTTTTGGTAAAACGTCAGGTGTCACACGCACTTGTCGAAATTCAAAAACTTTTTGTCCAGAGCTTGTCCGAGTTAGTCCTAGTAACATATATGTGAGAGACTTGGTAACAATACATCAATTAACTCTTTCAATATAGTGTGATGAGTATTTTATTTGCGTGGGCGGTAGGCATGTTCGTGAACCGATGTTCAATCCCACGAGCATTCATCAAATCTCATTCAATAAATTCAAGTGATGACGCTGATCAAGTATGTATATACTTTTTATACCTGCCACGCCCAATGTTACAAAAAGAATGTTAAAGTTAATGTACCCCGAGTGTGGGGTATAAAAATCGTTTAAATCAGTGCTTAAAACGAATATACACATTTTGGCTGGCATTCTACAGAGCAGTTAAAAGTTATAACTTTCTTGATGCTGACTTCAAATCCAATTGTCCTTGGTAAACCCAGTTCAATTCCTGACAAAAATATCAAAAACTTATAGCTTGTCTGAAATTTTCAAAGAAAACGTAGACCAGATTAAGATTTAAAGTAAACATTCTTCAGAGTCTTAAGATTAAGAAGTCATATATAAAAAATAATAAGTTTTCGGAGCTTATTGGTTGAGTTTCTATAAATTCTAATAAGAGTAAGGGTAATTCCATAAAGAAAATTATATGCAATACACCCAAGCTCATTGACGAAAGTGCTTTCTAAGCTACAGCGCATAAAATATATTTGAAATTTCTTGTTATTTGATTTGCTTTTTCTCTTATCGGTTCCAATTTTGGAGATATCAAGGCCAAAAGAAAACCTTGTATTTCCAATACAAATTTTTTTTTCCCACAAAAATTTGAGTCAAGAAACAGATTCCCATATTTTAACCAAATTTTTAGTTTTCAGTTAACTTTTAAAATAAGAGGCTACATCAGTTATGGCATTTGAGTTTTTTAGAAGTGTACTGAATCTAGACTTGGAATGTACTTTTTAGAGGGCGAATGTACTGTTTTTTTTCTGTCATGAACACCAATTTATTAAAAAAAAGGTCATTAGATTTTTTCACGCAAAATTTGTAAAAGTTTACAAAAGTTTTCAAAAATTTATATAAAGCTATTAGAAATAGTCCAAATGTATCGAAAATGTACTGAAAATGCACCACAAATGTACTAAAATTAGTCGAATGTACTGACGCATATTTTTCACAAGTGAAAAAAGTACCAAAAATGCCATCACTGATCCATAGGATTTTCATACTTATTTTCCTATACGAAAAACTGGACTCCATGATTTTCTTTCTCGCGAAGTCAGGTTTCAAAAATTGGTTCTTGTAGAACTCGAAGTAACAAACAATTAATGTTGAATAATTTTTTTTGATAACCGTTTTTGCTTTTCGAGCATATAGAGGTGTATTTTATAACACTACTGTTCAATGTTTGAAATCATATATTTTGAAAACCAAATGAGATATAAGTAAATAATTATTAATTAATATTTCTTGATTAGTTCAACGAGTTTTACAAAAAGCAATTGACAAAACTTAGTATCCTGGAAACTAAAAGGCACTTCAGACTTGCACGGAGAGAGCTTTTCATTAAAAGACTGAAAAGTTTAACACCAAATATCTCATTTTTGAAATTAGATATTGAAAAATTAAATTTGAAATTTTTTTCTTAATATTTTCGAGATCTATTAGTCAAAATTTGGCATACCTCAAACAATATCTTTCCCAAAGGGAGAAAACTTTTAGTTTTTAGTTCTTTTTTGTTTTTTTGTTTTTTAATAAATAGATAGTAATAATATTAATAATAATAGCGAAAGTTTGTTAACCATTCTTAAAAAATTATTATTAGTGACTGCCTTTTGTTACATTTAATTGGAAATCTCTACTATTCGTAGCGAAATTTCCAATTGAACAAAAAAATATTTTGCCCGTTTCTACCATTAATTAAAAGTCAACATGGCAACAATTTTCATTTGTTTACATTTCTCCAAGCTTAGCTTAGCTATTTCTTTCTACACTACTCACCACAAATGCCGGTTTCATGTTTCTCTCTCGCACTTTACACTTACATAGCCGCTCTTTTTTCGCCGCTCACAGAGATTTTTAATTTTCTCTACTTTTTTTAAAACAATTCATATGTTTGCACTATTAAATTATTTTTTCGCGCATGAGAGAAAAAAAAAACTTTACACTTGCACTTTTCATTGATAAATGTTGATTTTTTTGCATTTTCGTTGCACAAATCTTATTTTAATTTTACACTTCTTATGACAAAAACCAACTGACAGCAGTAGAAATAAGCGCAACTAAAGAGAAGTGCTGCCACCTTGTTGTGGCTAACCGGAATGCCAGATGTGTTTTATGTAACTCGCGCACAGTACAGTACAGTACTCTACAACACTAGTATCAATCCAATGGAGTTAGTCAGTTTGTCTAGTAAATGACTCATATGAAGAGATTTTTGTGTTTTCTTAATTATTTCCAAGCATAAGAAAATTAGGTCAGCAAAGCTCACTCCAGCCATATTTCTCAGTAATTTTACTAAAAAAATGGTAAGTTTTAGAAACAGGTTAAATGTACTGAAAAAGTACTGAAAATAATACTTCGAATGTACTGAAAATAGGCCAAATGTACAGACGACGTAAATGTACTGAAAAAAGTACTTACATATATCAAGGTAGAGCCATTATTTTAATACTTATTTCTATCATCACTATCCAAAACTTTCGCCCACTGTGCACAACTGCCATAGCTGTTCGCACTACGGCATTATTTACCATATTACAACTATGAATATTATAATGCGATATAACACAATAGTAATTCTACACGAAACTTTTAAGTAATTTATTTATTTCTTAGCCGAGCAAGGCATCCAATGTACGTGGAACGTACGTCTTTAATGTTACTTGGCACTCATTCACATAATTCTTGGCCGTATAATATGAATACTAGTGGTGTACATATGTCGGTAGTATGTAGCTTTTATACCACTTAACAGCAGCAACAGTCCATAATTTTCTATGGCGGTAGCTCCTAATGTGGAACCCTTCTTGTTAGTTGCTGCTTTACGTATGTAAGTGAGTTAAGAGGAGCACGTTCCGCTTAGTTGCTGTAGGTAGTGAGAAGTTTTTAAATTAATTTAGTAGTTGTCTTTTGGCAGCGATAGCTTACGCTTTAATATCGTAACAGATAACAAATTTGATAAAAGATTTTTGATTTAATTGTTGAATTGAATTGTGAAATCATTTAATGCTCATACTACGGGATTATACAATTTATGCTTTGAAAAGTAGAGTTGAAAAAGACGCGCTTTAAATACGATTAAATTTTTATTTCAATTGTATTTTTTGAACTTTTAACTTATGCATGAAATACACCATCAATCAAATGTCTTCTACCAAACTTCCTGCAAAACTCAATCCTCTTGGGATGGTTTTCAATAATTTTCTGCATATTTTGGGCTGCAACTCGTCCATAGCTTGACGAATATTGCTGTATAAATGCTCTTTACTTTTGGAATCTCTAGCACAGTCCCACATGCGAAAGTTCAAGCAAACCTTGAAATTACATGTCCTTGGAATTCTTCAAGCAATAAAGGCAAAATTGGTCATGTTGTGACTAGTGACGTAGCGTGAATATTTGCCGCTCTCTGTCTCTCTGTGGTTCCACCACACAAAAAACTTAGTTTTTGTTAAAAAAAAAAACCCTTTCAAACTGAAATTATTGTTCATGTAAACGCGATTATTAAAACAGCTCCATGTAGAACATATCTATTTGAGTGCTCCATTCTTCCACTTATTATTGGTTCAATTTATTCAATATTTGGTTTTGAAAAATGTGGTCACCGCAAGGTCGAATTAAGTTAAGGTGGGCTGCAGTTCCGGACTGCGAGCTCAGAGATTTTTCCAAGATAAACTTTTATTTGAGTCATGAAATTCGAGCATGCTGGGTATTAAAGAAAATGTTTCAGTATCAATTGGCTCCAAGCCAAGAAGTACAAATTTTTTCAATTTTGATGACCACAACTCATCACTTAAATCTTATTGAGTACCCAGTTGATCCTACCATATTCAGTGTGATGAACCAAAAAAAAATTTACATCACGAAATGTCACTTAGGGCACCTGCTTTAAATTACGATTAAAAATCACCTGAAGAAATGAATTATTAATATGAAAAGCCATGAGCTTCAAGGTTGACAGCTTAATTTCCATTTATTTCGCAGGGAATTTCACTGAGGAATGAAGCCTTTTTTTTGGTAGAGCCAATAGCTCTATACCCCGCGAAGTCACATCAAAATACTAGCGCATAATCAGACCTTAATCGTATTGTGTCTGCCATGTTGTAATTAACACATTTCTGTCGATCCCATGGGATTTCGTGACAAAATATTTTCTTTTTTCA